>CM035161.1:96638033-97838033 GCA_020205615.1 Panax quinquefolius
AGTAATTACCCTTGTGAATAGTAATTACCGCCGTTAATAATAATTACCTTTACCAGACGTCGAACCACTTGTTGTTTCACATTCTGAGCGTTGAACCACTTGTCGTTTCACATTACAGGCGCGCCAAACCACTTTTCTTTTCACATCATTAAGTCGTCAAGCCACTTACCTTTTCACACGGCGGTCTTTAATTAGAAATCTTCTATAAATAGAGGCCTAGGGCTTCATTATTTTCACGAATTCATTCAAAGCTATAGAGAGAAAGTATAGAGAGAAAGAGAGAAAAAGAAGAGTATTTTGTTACTACTTCTTTGCGGTATTCAATCTCCTACCAAAAGTAAGGGTGTTATTCTTTCTTATTCATGAAGAGAAGCTGTTGTTATTCCATTGCTTATTATTACATTGGAATAACTTTGTATCGTGGTTTACCTATACTTGGTGACATTCTTCTATTATTACATTGGAACATCACATGCGTGTGTTTTACTTGGGACTGGTTAAAATCTTTATTATTACTGTTGGAACATCACATGCATGTGTTTTACAGGACTGGTTAAAATCTTTATCATTCCGTTGGAATATCCTATCATGTGTTTTACTAGGATGCAGTTCCATATTTATTATTCTCATTGGAACATCCTGTCGATTGTGAATTTCACGACTTTGGTTCCGTTATTTATTATTACATTGGAATAACTTTATGCATGCGATTCTATCGCGCATGGTGATTTCTTTTGTTATTCCATTCTTTATTATACCCCGGTTGGTTAAAACTTTGACTTTATACTCCATGAAATTAGTGGAATATCCTTGATATTTGCGTTTCATCCGATATCTTTTCATGAAAATATTCTTTTGATCATTCTTGAATTTTACTCTCTACAAAACGATATCGTGTTGATAATTTGGGCGTTAATAATTCTGGATAAAATAATTCTTGAACTTGTTTTATTAAATTCTTATATCATTATCATCATCCTCATGTTTATATTATGTTGAAAGTCATACATGGCACCAATGGTGCATAGATGGACTTGGTATGATTATGACCGAGACTATTCGGTGTAATCATGGAATCGTAATGTTACAAATGATGTGATAAAAATCCTCGATGGGTCGTAGTAGTGCATTGATGGACGATTGTTGGCATGATCATGACCATTAATGAATACACAAATATTCTTGGCCCATAGTGCGTGAATAATTGTGGGTCGTGATACTAAAGAATATCCTTGGTAGTAGTGCGAGGGGTGATTCGATGATGTGGAATATTTATTAAAGTGAGTCTAACTATACTTGATGAAAAACCTTTTAAAACCTATAAGATAGTAGACTTTATTTTCTACTTGACTCTTTTAATGGATTGCGATATTCCACTGTGATTAAACCGGTAAATACTATTGTATTTTATCGGTTTAACATTGTTGAAGTCTATTGATAATTTATTACGCATTATTTTAGTCATAATATTTCTTCTTGGGCTAGTTGAGCTCACCCTTTCTTTCTTTATTCTCTGTGAAATGAGAATATAGTTGGGACGAGTCGGAAAAGCAGTGATGGTCACGAAGATAGCATTAGTAGTCCTCACTATTACGTGAAATAGTGTGATAATAATTGTAATGAGGACTCCTTTTTGAGTTTGTATAATATCTAGTGAAGCGATATTTGTATTTAAACTCACAGTTTATGTCGTATTATACCTGACGGTTATGTTAGTAAGTTGTATTTAAATTCTGTACCATGTAAGTGGCGACCCAAGATGGGTGATGTATACCTAATTTTGGGGGCGTCACATATATACTACTGGAACTTTGTATAGGACTGATAATGGTTTTAAGCCCGACTTTTACTTGGCCATTGAGAAAGCGGACAAAGTCACATATTGAGTCGAGGTTGAAAACATTGAAAACTGAATGATCAGTTGTATATGATATGTTGCATGGAAAGACAATATTGAATTTAGTTGGGATGCTGAAAATCATGTACTCGAAGCCTCTAAAGATGTCTAGATTCTATATCTTTAAGGTAAATCATTTTTAGGACTTGCACTCTGTTAGATTTTCAAACATCTTACCTTAATATATGGAATATAGACATTTTTAGAGGCTTCGAGTATATGATTTTCTGAATCCCAACCAAATCCACTACTGTCTATTCCATGTAACATATCATATACAACTGCCCATTCAGCTGTCAATGTTTTCAACCTTACTCAATATGTGACTTTGCCTTTATTCCCGCTTCATGCAATTTCTCAGCCAATTCTTTCTCGATGGCTAAGTAAAACCCAGGATTAAAACCATTATTAGCCATATACAAAGTTCTAGTAGTATTTAATATGTCTAGCATACATTCTACAAGCTTATCATCCTCATTTGCAACCCATTTGCGTTTACTCTTGTCTACCCGAAATTGAAGAGGAAACTTGTGCATTGAAGCTTCACACTCGAGATGAGGAAACTTGTGTGTAAAAAGCTTCACTCTCTGAACGGGTGTTCATATTGTACAAGTAAGACCTATGCATGTATGTATAAATAATGTGAACAATTAATGTATGGTGATTTGGCTAATAATAATAGAGAATCCATCATAAATTGAAGTCTGACCAAATATAAATTTAGTTGCATTTCATTACAATTGTTATGGAAAAAATTAAATGAGCAATCATATATTTCGATTAAAGAAAACATTTCAAGAATTATACCAAAAAAATAATAGATTTCATTACATCTCAATCTCAAAACATAAGTATCATACAAAATCCCATCAATCGATACAATAAGCATCGTAAGGTACTACTAATAATAAATAACACAATTTAAACTATAAATTATGGCCAAGCCCTCCGCACATCAAACATCTTATGGGCAAGATTTTCTCTAAAGTTTGTCTCAACTATATTGATGTAGTCTTCATCAAATTTCCTCATGGTTGACTTCTATCTCCTCATCTTCGAATGGATCAATAGTTATTTCTCGCCTTATAAAGTTGTGCATTAGGCAACAATTATTTTATTTTGTTTTCGAATGGAATAAAATGAAGGACTTCTAAGAATTCTCCATCCTTTCTTCAGAAGGCCAAAACAACGCTCTGACATTTTTAGCTGAGGAGTGCTTCATGTAAAACAATTCTTTGGCAGTCGTATGTCGTTGTCCATCTAACCAATCATTTAAATGATATCTTTGACCTCTAAAAGGTGCAAGAAACCCCTCTCCATTGGTATATCCAACATGTACGAGATAGTAATTACCGGGTTGTGTTTGTTAGTGTGTATGTCTATAAATATTATATTAAGATATTTTTTACCCCGATATACTTTTAAACCATGATTATGATGCATTGCAGAATAAATAATGCTACTATCACATAAAAAAAGGTCACATAATGCTCACATACACATGCATACTACGGGCTCCACATGTCAGGCGGAAGCCCACAATATGCATGTGTGTATGTGAGCATTATGTATTTTATATGATAAGTATTATTATTGAGAATAAAAGTACCCTACCATCTATTGTGGACCCTTCCCAACTAGGTAAGACGTAGATAAATTGCATCTTCGGGGAGCAAACACCCAACACGTTAGTTGTTATCTCATTTTTTTAGATTTCGATACCTAGGGACAAGAACCTTTATGTATGTTCTATTCAAAGCCCCTAGACAACCCACATCATTGAGTACGTTGTTGAACCGTCTACTAATTGTCTCGTCGGATTGACGAAATTGTAACACTATGACACGGTTTTTCACATGATGGGCTAGTACATACAAGAAAATGGCAACTTATTCATCTATTTGAAGGTAATTTGTACTATTAAGTTTGTGGTAGGAAATATCATACAATTTTGTAAAATTTGTCCTATCCATTCTAAGGTGATTGTGGCATGTAATGTCACCATCATACACTAGCTCTTTGGTTGAATAAGTGCTCTCATACGTCTATGTCGTGCCATATATACAACAAATATTTTTTGTATAATCATGCATATAATTAATCCTTGGCAGCGTTAGGCACCCAAAACATGAACTTCATTTGTTCCAAATTATAATATTATTATTAATTTCTAAAACTCAATTTGATATGTTTTTTAAAACTCAAAATTGAGTTTATTCATTACAAGTGATGAAATAATAATTTTTAAACAAATAATACCTTTTAGATGGTTTACAACATTTATCATTGTATTAACTAAAATTAAAATTAAGAATAATGTGAATTTTGAGTGTAAAAATGTCTTAATTGACTTCAAAAAGTCTATAATAATTTTATATTTTGAAATAGATGGAATAATAAATATAAAATTTACTATTTGCTCCCCATGCTTTTTCTTAGCCAATAAGGTGATACATAATCAAACCACAATTAATCCTTGGCAGTGTCAGGCAGGCAATTAAAATCAAAACATGCACATAAAAATTAAAAGAGAGATACAAAGCACAACAATGACACTGCCTACACAAACTACATCAAAATTCAAACACGTGCAGCAAGTAAAATAAAAGTCCCCATCAATATATATATATATATATATATATATATATATATATATACCACGGATCAGTCAGGACTTAGAATACCTAATCAATCCGGACCTTAATTTTTTAAAACAATTAATTTTTTTAAAAATTTTATGGGCCTGAAATTTTACATTTCTGATACATTTTGGGTGTGATTTGGATACTTATATGCAAAAATGTATATACGATACCTGTGCATGGGCATACAGGACATGTTTTGTTATATGTATCCAAATAACACCCAAAACACTGTATTATGTAAAAATTCAAGTTCCATAATTTTTTAGTTATTTATTTTTAGTTGTTTTAAAAAAAAAGGTCCGAATTTTGGTCCGGTCCGAGAGTCCCGGACCTAATCCGGCCTATATATATATATATATATATATATATAAGATAAGGATTGTGTAAACATAATTAAACTCACATAGAAAGCTCAGGTCAGTTGAGATCTGAGCTAGTCATGGGCGAATCTGCCGGAGGAGTAAGGGGCTGCAGGGCTGGACCAAAAGCAATGGCGATTCTTAGACGTCTTGAGTTCGAATATTATCGATTTCAATTTGTCAAGCCAATAAAATGGCCATGGACCACGGGAGCTTGACCCAGGGTGGACCGAATACTCTATATTATCAAAAAAATAAAAAAAATAATAAGAGTGGGACAATACTGTGTCTCCGTGTAAATTAATCATCTATCCCTTCTGCAAAAAGAGTTACATTTGTCAATACTTTTTGTTACAAAAATAGAGTCCTCCCCGTTATTGATAATAGTATAGAATAACATAATATCTTCAAATTTGCCATCATATATTTACTGTCATCTCATCAACTAAACTAACAACTTAGAATTTTAGGGATCAACATAGAACAAAATTACATCCTAAGGCTAGGTGATGAAGCTTTTGAAGCAACAAGGAGGGCAACTAGTGATAGATGTCAACCTACAAGTTAAGCAACTTCTGCAAAATACAAGCAACTGATGCTGGCTATGTAGGCTAGCTCTTGTGCAAGGATTCACAATTGAGCATTGAACTTGACTTATTTGGAGAAGACTTGATTATCAAAAAAATTATTGAATTTTTGTCAAATTAAATATCATATATATATATATATATATATATATATATATATATATATATATATCTGAGTAGGATCAGTCAGGACTCCGGACTTGACTAAAATCCGGACCTTTTTTTTGTTGCTTTTTTTTTGTAAAACAACTAAAAAAAATAAAAAATTATGGAACTTGAATTTTTACATAATACAGTCTTTTGGCTGTGACGCCTCCAAAACAGGTATACATCACCCATCTTGAGTTGTCAGATACATGGTACAAAATACAAACAAAAACTTAATTATACAATAGTCGTGTAAAATACGACAAAACATATGCTGTGAGTTTCAATAAGAATATTGTCTTCTAGACAATATACAAACTCAATGGAATCCTCATTACATTTATTTTCACACTATTTAACAGAATAGTGAGGACTACTAATGCTATCATCTGGACCGTCACTCCGTTCCCCGACTAGTCCCGGCTATATTTTCATTTCTTGAAGAGAACAGTGAAAGAAAGGGTGAGCTCAACTAGTCCAGTAAGAAATATTATGACTACGATAATGCAGAATAAATTATCATTAGCCTTCAACAATGTTAAACTGATAAAATACAATAGACATCAAGTTTAACTGCAGCGGAATAAGCAATCCAATAAAAGAGTCAAGTAGAACATGATATCTACTATCTTCTATGATATCAATTTTTATCACTGTAATACTCATCAACAATTCTTTGTTATACCCAAAACAAAGAGAACTCTCATCACATGTCTTCACCTGAACCACCACAGGTTATAATTAAATTCACAATTCATATTTATAATCAGGTAAATCAACAGTTTCCCCTTGCCACAAAGGCTTAGTAGAACGTTTACTCAATATCCTTTCCCCAAAGGCTAAAGATATTCAAATGTAATAACAATGATCATACCAATGGTTGTCTACCTTTGCACCACGTGCGAAGATATTCAACTATAAAACCAATAAATTTGAGACTCGACAATAAATAATTCCCATCATCGAATCATCCCCCGCACTATGGGCCGAGGATATTCGTTAGTATCACCGATGGTCAGTGATCATATCATACATACACCTGTCTATCTTTGCACTACGGGCCAAAGCTATCAATTAACAATTCATCTTTGCATGTAAGCCAAAGATATACAACTGTAAAACTAATAATCAACAGTCCATCTTTGCACGTAAGCCAAAGAAGACTTTCATCACAATATAAGCATGAAGATGATGATAATGATATAAGCATTAATCAAACGAAATCAAGGATAAATATTAAAGACTTTATGTGACACCCCCAAAATAGGTATACATCACCCATTCTGAGTTGTCAATACATGGTACAGAAATAACTACAACTTTATTATTACAACAGTAAAACTGTGAGTTTGAATACAAATATTATCTTCTAGACAATATCTATACTCAAATAAATCCTCATCACATTTATTGATACATTATTTTACAAAAATGGTGAGGACTACTAAACAACTCTCTCTAGAACCTTCATTCCATACCCGACTGCGTACCGCTTATATTCTCGCCTCACGAGAAGAAAAATGGAACAAAAAGGAAAAGGGTGAGCTCAACTAGCCCCAATAAAGAATATTATGACTAAGATAATATACAACAAATTATCATTAGTCTTCAACGGGGAAAAAAAACTAATAGAATCTGATAGACAACAAGTTTTTAAACCAATATTCGCAAATGAAAATAATAATTCATTAGAAGAGTTAAGTAGAGAATGCAAACTACTATCTTCATGTATGAATTTAAAAGTTAAATCGTCTATCTTTTATCCTCAGTAACATCAATCAACATACATACGGAATCAAATATTCATCTTTGCACTACAAGCCAAAGATATTCATCGATTAGTCATGTTCATCTAAACACTGTTCATCTTTGCACTCACGGCCAAAGATATTCATCGAAATTCATCTTTGCACTCACAGCCAAAGATATTCAATAATATCATCATTTAAGGCGAGGATGATGAAAAATATTTTTAAAGAAACGAATCCAGTGAAACAAAATGACAAGGATTAAGGATTAAGGATTCGTACTTTGTTTTATCCATGTCCAACAATACCACAAAAATAATCATAGTGGTGTAAAATTCAAGAATGATCAAAACATGAATACAATCAAAGCTAGTATCCAGGATAGATATTTTGGACGAAAAGGAAAATTTTTATTTTTCGATGAATAGTCTTCGTATTCATTAATAAGATCAGAGTATCGTGAATAATCTCAGTATCGTGAATAGTAACCCCGACACTAAAAGTTCCAAATTTGATTAAAAGTTCAGATCAATACTTGGCGAGAATGATATTAGAATAAATAATATCATTAAAAAAAATAATATGCTTACCTCGAAAAGATCAAGATTTAAAAAACACAGGATATAGGCTATGACTTGAACTTGCACTTAGTATAGCAATACTCAAATTATACTCAAAATACTCACAAGAATATGCTCAATAATATAGAGAGAGAAAACTTGATTTACGGTGTGATTTTCAATTCTAACCTAAGACCTATTTATAGGAAAATGCTTAGAACACCAAAAGCAGAAAATTTAATATAATAATAATATATATAATCAAATTTCCTACGCACACAAATCTGGTCCAAACTTCAGCCACACATGTGCCAAAAACAATAAAAACGTTTTTCTTAATAAAAATAATTAAAACTTCCAAAAATCAATTATTTCGGAGCTTCGGAACTTCAATAATTCATAATAAATAGCCCTTTTATCAAAAAATTCGAATCTCGAGACTTTGTATAGGAAATTCAATTCTCTACAACTTTGCGGAAGAAAGTTTTCCAAATTCCAAACAAAATTGGACCAAATCCACAAGCAGGCGATTTTACAAAGTTATAATCAAATTTCACCAATAAATGGGGTCCACCGAGCATGTTTAACATGTTTTAAACATTTATTGCAACAAAATACTCTTCCTCCTTGTATACTCATATATCCCACATTCGTTGTAAAAATATCACCATTATTATATTATTAAAATATAATAATATATTTAAATGAATTATTTTATCGAGAAAAGATAAAATTTCAATTTTTAACAATTGTCACATTAAAATTTTCTCCATCTATATCCACATAAAATCAATATTTTTCTTATCATATGAATCAATAATTAATTATTCACAAATAATATTCTGTAATCACAACATCGACAACTGAGTAGGTTCAGAGGAAAGAGGGGGCTTTCAATAAAGATTTTCTCCTTCTTGGCGCAAGCAATTAGGTGACCAAACCTCTCCTTAGATAGAATTTTCTAGACATTGCCAATAATGTTATCCAATAATATTATTCAGATAATATGAATTATTGCTCAGATAATGAAAAAATATCGTAGTAATGACAATTATTAAAACAACAAAGAATATAAAATATCAACGCAAAGCAATTATTAAATCAATAAAATATGAAATTAATTACTATAACCATTATTGAGTAGTGCCTTCTTACGTAAGAATCAATAATTGGTGCAATACTGCAGTATCTTCTTGTGTTTTAACCACCGAGTATTTTAACAAGATTAATCTGGTAACAACTACGCCGTTATTTTTAAACAACTTATATTTGTCGTTTTCTTCATCCAATCGCTTTCCAGTTATGGGCCCACACATGGCTCACTTGTGCCGCATACGAATATTCCCCGACAAAGCATTTAATATTCCACGACCAAACGAATATTTCCCGACAACAATGAATATTTTATAACCACTTGCTTATTTTGAAATATTTGCGTATTTTACCCCTAACTATCCACATTAATCAAATCAACCCTTACTATTTCAAAATAATAAATAGAGAAAATTAAATTTCATTAATAATAAGTTGGGGTCTTACACTTTAAATTTATCCAAATGTTATCAATCACTTAATAAACTCATAATCTAATATTATTAATATTATAACAATATTTTAATCACTTCTTAAACTTATAAACAATTTATTTCAATTGTTTACACTTTACTTAAATAATGCATTTAATCATTCAAAAATGCCATACTCATAAGATTTCATCACCAATGATCAAATCTCTCATCAAAAATCAAGATATACCTTATATAGGATTTCCAAGCCATAAAATCCTATTTTCCAACTTTGTTACTTCACATAACATATTTAACTCATTTACTCATAACTAGATCATTTTCATGAAAAATACTAAATCAGTCCCAAAAATATTTCTTTTTTGGGATTTAGCAGAATATAGTCCCATAATGAACATATATTTTTCTCGAATTTTTTAAAATTCATTTACTATTTTTCAAAAATCAATTTCTAATTAATTTCTTAAGAAATTAGCTACCTCAAGTTTAACTCCAGAAATTCCCAAATCTTGGCAGGATCTTACACATGTTAACGTGAGCTTCCAGTTTAAATTTCATGATCATCGGAGTTATAGAACTCCGGTTATAGTGTTTTTTGTAAAAAAAACCTAAATATTGAAATAGTCATAACTTGCTCATTTTAAGTCGGAATGAGCTCATTTTTGGACAGGAGGTACTTTATACCATATATTTCCATGTCCCAAAAGGTCGGATTTTTTCTCATAATTTAAGTGGCCGAAAATGCCCTTTCAAAAATCTGGGCAGTAGCTTTTTCGAAATGAGCAGTTTTTGACTCCTTCGCTAAAATCAGTCCACACGAAAATCTACAATACCTTTTCCAGTGATTCCAATTGGATAAGTTAGAAAACTCATAGATCTAACTCTAGAACTTGACCACACTCAAAAATTCAAAATATAATAGGAGATATGGTCAATTGAATTTCATGTTCCATTTTTACCAAAAATCTGATTTTTCAACCCTTTGTGATTTCTAAGAAAATTCATGTTTTCACATAATAACCAACATAACTCATCATAACACTTACTAATACTACATATACCCATGATTTTCATCAGTCCAATGCTTTTATTATGACTTTCATCATAATCCACGTAAACAGATCATTTCCACAATTTAATAAGGAATGAATACAAAGGATCATTCACCATGCATGTGGTAATCCACATAGACAGATTATTCCAACAGAATAATAAAGAATGAAATAAAAGAAGGATTCACCATGCGTGCGATAGACTGCACAGATATGTTATTCCCAACAGAATAATAAATAATAGAACCAGGTCATGCGTAAACGCACCGACAGGATATTCCGACATAATAATAAATAATGGAACCAGGTCCGGCGTAAACTGTAAGACCCCAACTTTTTGAATAAAGATTAAATTTTCTCGAAATATATTTTTGAATATTATGGTGTGGATTTGATATAATGTTATAGTTGTGGGTAATATTTACAAATTTTGCAAAGTACGCAAGTTATTTTATAATATTCGATTGGTCAGGGAATATTCGTTTTAACAGAGAATATTCGTACAATGGCACAATCATTGGTGGACCCCCCACAACGGAATTATTGTCGGATTGAGAAAACGACAAAAATACTTTATGAAAATAACGGCGGAAGTTTTACCGTTAACTGTTGAACTACCCGGTAGTAAAAATCTGATGTCTGGCGTGGTTTGTATAGTAGCTGCTGTATTGATTATTGATGCTTACGTGAGAAGTCACTCGGTTATACTCAATTATTACTACTGATAATTCTTTGCATCATATCTCTCATATTATTGATTCGATTATTTTCATAGTATCATCTGCATAATATGTTATTTTATTAAATCAATAATTGAGACGACAAAGTTATTCATATTATTAAATTGCAATATTTACAATGTCTAGAAGTTACATCGAGGAGAGGTTTGGTCACCCTAATTGCGGCATGATAGGGAGAAATTCTTATTGGAAAGCCCCTCTTTCACAGGAACGACTGGTTGATAAATATTGTAAGTTATAATATTAATGATGAATGTTATTAAAATTGAAGTTGTGTTCGGAGTTGAATTTGGAGACGCGGACGTGATATTTGAGTCCGGAACGATGAAATTAGTAAAAATAGTCTATAAACACAAAATTTTCCGGAATTCACTATTTGGTCGAAAAGTCAATAATTGACTTTTTTAGGAAAAATCAAACTTCAAAATTTCAAAAATTATATTTTTGATAAAATGGTTTCATTGTGTTGGAATTATTTGTGTTAGTGAAAATCGACAATTATTTCAATAATAATTGATGTCCGGAGGTTATATTGATTGATCGAAGTATTTACTTAGGATAAATGAGCAATTGATTGCTATTATTTCACATGATTATAACTATTTGTTCACATGTGTATACAATTGTTTCACATTCTTGTTATTATTAGGGGAGTTGGTGCAAGATTGATAATACTTGTATGACTAAGTTAAAAATGGAGGTATAGATGGAGAGTCTTATCTTTGTAATTCGTATTTTCATATGTCTAGAACTATTGATTCACATAATTTACTATTGAATCACATTATTTACTATGGGGGAGGTGGTGCAAGTTTGATAATACTTCCATGACTAAATTAAAAATAAAGAAAAAGTTGGAGATATTATCTTTGAAATTTTTCGAGCCCCAAAGCGTGCGATTATCGAAACTATATTTTTTATATAAATAGAAGCTCATTCTTCCTTCATTTCTCACCAATTCACAAAAGTTTTAGAGCGATTATTATAGAGAAATTGTAGAAAGAAGAAGAGAAGTTCACTACCTCACTATTCCAAGTATCCGCTTTTTCTAAAGGTAGGGAGTATTATTTCTTTCTTATCTATGAAGAGAACTTACATTATTCTATTCTTTATTATTACATTGGAATAACTTTTGTATCGCTGTGGGTATCCTATACTTGGTGAAATTCTTACATTGTTCCATTCTTTATCATTCATTGGAACATCACATGCATGCGTTCTCTGGCGGACTTGGTTAAAATCTTTATTATTACATTGGAATATCACATGCGTGCGTTTAACGCTGGACTGATTTTGTCTTTATTATTACATTAGAATATATCACATCATGCGTTCTCATGGGACTGATTAAAATCTTTATTATTACATTGGAATATCACATGCATGCGTTTTCTGGGGATTCGATTTCGTCTTTATTATTACATTGGAATATATCACATGCATGCGCTTTTACTACCTTTTGATTCCGTTATTTATTATTACTGTTGGAATAACTTTTGCTGTCTGTGATCTATCGCATGCACGGTAATTTCTTTTGTTATTCCATTCCTTATTATACTCGGTTGGTTAAAGTTTTGACTTCTATACTCCATGAAATTAGTGGAATATCCTTGATATTTGCGCTTCGTCCAATATCTTTTCATGGAAATATTCTTACGAGCATTCTTGAATTTTACTCTACAAAGCGATGTATCATGTTGACAATTTGGGCGTTATTAGTTCCTGGATAAAATAATTCTTGAACTTATTTTATTAAATTCTTATATCATTGTCATCATCCTCATGTTTATATTTTGTTGAAAGTCATATGTGGCCTATAGTGCATAGATGGACTTGGTATGATTATGACGGGATTATTCGATTGTAATCATGGTAGTAATGTTACAAATGATGTGCTAAAAGTCCTCATTGGCCCGTAGTGCATTGATGGACAGTTGTTGGCATGATCATGACCATTATTGAATACACAAATATTCTTGGTCCGTAGTGCATGGATAATTGTGGTCGTGATACTAAAGAATATCCTTGGCCGTAGTGCAGGGGTGATTCGATGATGTGAATTATTTATTAAGCTGAGTCCCAGCGATAAAAGTGATGAAAAACCTTTTAAATCATAAAAGATAGTAGATTTTATTCTATACTTAACTCTTTTAATGAATTGCTTGTTCCGCTGCAGTTAAACTTGATGGTTGTTATATTGTATCAGCTTAACACTGTTGAAGGCTAACGATAATATATTCTGCATTATCTTAGTCATAATATTTTCTACTGGGCTAGTTGAGCTCACCCTTTTACTTTTATTGTTCTCTTCGGAAATGAGAAGCGTAGCGAGGGGAATAGTCGGGAGCGGGTGACGGACGGATGATAGCATTAGTAGTCCTCACTATTCGGTGAAATAGTGGAAAATAAATGTAATAATATTGAATTTGAGTTTGAATATTGTCTGAGCGACAATATTTGTATTAAAACTCACACTTATATTTTGTCGTACTTTTACGGCGGTTGTATAATTAAGTTGTATTTATATTTTTACCATGTATTTGACGATTTCGAGAATAGGTGATGTATACCTATTTTGGGGCGTCACATAAAGCGCTATGAGCAGGATATTAAACGAGAATAATAAATAATGGAACTGTGTCCACAGCGTAAGCAAATGTGAGGATATTAAGCGAGAATAATAAAGAGCGGAATATTAGAAGAATTTCACCATGTATGCGATGCTTAGCATAAAGCGAGTTATTCCAATGAGAATAATAAGAATGGAATAATGTAAGAATTTCACCAAGTATAGGGTAGCCCGCGTATACAGGTTATTCCAACAGAATAATAAAGAATGGAATAACAGAAGTTCTCTTCATGAATAAGAAAGAAATAATACCCCTTACGAGTACAACACATAATATCCTTTACCTCAAAAGAAGACTGAATACTGGAATAGTGAGGGAACAGACTTCTCTTCTTCTTTCTCTCTATAATTTCCCTCTATAATAATGGCTCTAAAGCTTTAGTGAATTGGTGAGAAATGAAGGAAGAATGAGCTTCTATTTATAGAAAAATATAGTTTCGATAATTGCACGTTTTGGGGCTCGAAAAATTACAGTACAATACCTCCAATTTTTCTTTCATTTTTAATTTAGTCCTTCAAGTATTATCAATCTTGCACCAACTCCCCTAATAGTAAATAATGTGAATCAATAGTAAAATCATGTGAATCAATAGTAAATCATGTGACTCAATAGTTCTAAACATGTGAAAAAATTAATTATAGTATAGTACCTTCAACTATACCTCCATTTTTAACTTAGTCATGCAAGTATTATCAATCTTGCACCACCTCCCCTAATAGTACCAGAATGTGAATCAATAGTACACACATGTGCACAAATAGTTAATAACATGTGAATTAATAACAATTAATTGCTCATTTATCCGATTAATTACCCGATATATCAATATAACCCCCCGACATCAATTATCATCGGAATAGATGTCGATTTCCACTAACACCAATAATCTCAACACAATAAAAATATTTTTCTCAACAATTTCATTTTTGAAATTTCAAATTTTGACTTTTTCCAAAAAAATCAACTGTTGACTTTTTGACCAAAAAGTCAACCCCAGAAAATTTTGTGTTTATAGTCTATTCTTACTAATTTCATCGCTCCGGACTCAAATATTACGTCCGCGTTTCCAAATTCCACTCCGAACTCAAATTCGATTTTTAATAACATTTATTCACTATTATTATAACTCATGATATTAACAACCGATTCGTTCTCAGAAAGAGGGACTTTCAATTAAAATTTCTCCTTATTGGCATAATTAGGTGACCAAACCTCTCCTTGACTGAACTTCTAGACATTGTTAATTATGCAAATAATAATATGAATAGCGGTATCGTCTCAATTATTGATTTAATAATATATAAAATATCGACAATAATTGAATCAAACTGAGTGACTACTTACGTAAGCATTAATAATCAATCTGGTGTGCTTCTATGCAACCACACGTATTTTACCACCGATTATTTTATGACAACTTGCTTACTTTGAAAAATTTTCAAATGTCACCCTTAACTTTAAACTTTTATCAATTTAACTATTTACCAAAATAGAAAAATTGAATACTTTTATTTAAAAAAATTCGGGGTTTCACATTAGCAATATGAATATGTGTTTGAACTTTAAGAAAAGACCTTTATTATCTTTATTATAGATTGTTTTGCTTTATATTATTATTTTGTTTGGATAAATATAAGATAAAATATTAAAATTACCTTAAAATAACAAATCCCGCCTAGGCCCCCCACCTTTTAGAACATTGACTATAGCAACAGTTTTTTGAAAAATAGCGACGGTACGAACCGTCGCCTTAGCTATGACGTCAGCTTTCTATGCTATAGCGACAGAAAAAACCATCGCTATATATAGCCGAACTTTGGTTTGTTTTTTTTTCGCTAGAGAGCCGCACTATATATATATATAGTCCGGCTCACTTCAGCGAACTGGAGAGAGCGAATTAAGAGCGAACCGACTATATCGACGGTTTTTCCCGTCGCTATAACATAATAAACCGGCTTTCTATGCTATAATGACGAAAACCGTCGTTATAGTCGGTTTGTTCTTAGTTCGCTCCCTCCAGTTCGCTGGAGAAACGGACTATATATATATATATATATGTACCAAAACTATTAAACTTTCAAACAATTATCGAAATGTCCAAATTTTGACCAGATCATTTGTACACTCAGACACATCAACTCACATGATCAAGTTTTGTGCATTTTTGACAATTATTTGAAAGTTTAATGATCTTGGTACAAAAAAAATAGTTTTGTGTTTTTGATAACTTGACAATAGTTGAATAGGGTGTATTTGGAGAATGACAGATTGAGGACAAGTGGACTTCTAAACTTCAAGTTAGTTAGGATTAATATAGCATAAGCATACGTTAGTATGATTCTATATTGGAAAAACTATTAAAGTCATAAAAAGTGATAATGGCACTGAGATCATCTAGCAAAAAAATTGATACTTTTCCTGGTTAACCTTTGCATGTTTCAGCAAACCTCTTGTACTACGAACACGCCACAACAAATTGCCGTGGAGAGATAACATAAACACCTTCTTGACATTCAGTTACGGGCATATTACTTGCTTATTTACTTCTACTTATTTGGTCAGTAGGTTACCAATTCTGTCGGACAAAAATGTGAAATGCGAGAGTGATGATCAAATTTCTCACCCACCTTTTGCCTTCTCTTTTTCCCATTCTCAGGACCCTTGATTTTTCCATGCCCGGACCATTGATTTGTGCCTTCCCCATTTTCATTCTCTACCCTCATATTTATGGCTATAAAAAGCAGCCAAATGAGGAAGGATAATACACCATCAATACATACTCTCATCCGAGAGTTTAAGAGAAAGGAGAGAGAGAGATAAAAGTTTCTTATGAAGTTTTAGGAAAAATAAAGAAAAAGATAGCTCAAATAAATAAGTGTTTTTATTTGGGTTCCATCACATAGTTATTGTGGTGACGTAATTTGAGTTTGTATTCAAATTAAAATATCTTTGTATTCTCACAGATTATTATAGTAAATTTTTCGGAGATCGTCCCGTGATTTTTACCTCTTAATTTTAGAGGGTTTTTCACGTAAATATCTTGGTGTCTCGTGATTGGATATTTTCTATTCATTATTTCTTGCAGTGATTATTATTTTGGTGGAACTGCAAATTTAATCTGTTTGCATATACTGATATTTTATCCATTTGATTTATCAAAGACAACAGTATTTGGAAAGTGATTTTTTCCAACAAGTGGTATCAAAGCTAAGTTTATTTGCTCGGTTGTTTTTTGATAAATTTTATGGAGGAATCAGTCCGAGCAATGATTAAATTGTCCTTCAAAATTTTCAATCTGAAAGCCCAGAATGGATTAGGATATCCTTTATTGCAAGGATTTGTATGATCCATTGGAGCTCGAGGGAAAGAAGCCAGCGGATAAATCTGAGGCTGATTGGAATAAAATTAATAGGAAGACTATTGGTCACATCCGGTAGTGGACTGATCAAAGTGTGTTCCACCATGTTTCGTAGGAGACGGATGCTCACACTCTATGGACAACACTAGAGTCCATGTACGAGAAGAAGAATGCACAAAATAAAACTTTTGTCATTCAGAAAATTGTGAATCTAAAGTACAAATACGGGAGCAGTGTGTCAAAATATATGAGTGAGTTCCAAGGTTTGGTGAACCAGCTGTCCACCATGAAGTTAAATCTTGATGATGAGATTTAAGTTCTTTTGTTTCTCAGTTCGTTGCCAAACAGCTGGGAGACTTTGGTGGTGTTTCTAAGCAATTCAGCTCCAGAAGAAAAAATTATTATGCAGATGGTCAATGATAATCTTCATAATGAGGAGAAAAGGTAAAAGGAGCAAGACGTAAATTTTGAGACACATGCTTTTGTTGAAGAGATCACGGGCAAAAGCAATTTTAGGGGATCTCACAAAGGAGACAAAAGCCGCAGCAAAAGCGAAAATCACAGGAGCAAATCAATCAAAGACCAGACAAGGTGAAACATATAGATGTTTCCATTGTAATAAGGAATGTTATTACAAAAGATATTGCAGAATCTGGTTAGACAAACAGAAAAATGGCGAGTAAGAAAAGGTTGAGGAGAGGGACACTACAACCACAGTCACTGAAGATGTTGTGATTCTTTCATTTGGGGAAGAAGAATGCTTGCATGTTGATGATCAGAAAGTTGATTGGGTGGCTGATACTGGTGCCTCATATCATGCTACACCCAATAGATAATTTTTCACAACTTACAAAGCTGAAGACTTTGGGTAGGTGAGAATGGAAAATCTTGATTAGTCCAAGATTCTTTGGAATGTTACCTTGAGTTATAAGAATGTTTGCATTCTTATACCAAACTTGGTATATAAAGCTTGGCCACATGAGTGAGAAAGGGTTGCAGTTATTAACAAAAAGGTCACTTATTCATTTTGCTAAAGGTATTGTTTTAAGCCCTTGTGATTATTGTTTGTTTGGGAAACAACATAGAGTTTCTTTTAGTAGTTCCGCTAAAAGAAAATCAAAGTTACTAGAGAGAGTATATTCTGATATATGTGGACCCATTGAGGTTGAGTCTTTGGGTGAAAATAGATATTTTGTTACCTTTATTGATGATGCTTAGCGGAAAAGTGCGGGTATTTTGTTGAGAACAAAAGACCGGTATTCTAGCATTTTCAAAGCTTTCATGCTATGGTTGAAAAGGAGACTGGTAAATTATTTAAGTGTCTTCGTAGCGACAATGGAGGGGAATAACAGTTTAAAGGAGTTTGCTTAATATTGTAGTAAACATAACATTTGGCATGAGCAGAGTGTTCCTGGTACCCCACAACATAATGGTGTGGTTGAGAGAATGAATCACACTATTATTGAGAGAGTGCGATGCATGTTGAAAATGGCTAAACTGCTTAAGTCATTCTGGAGTGAAGTTGTTCGTACTGCTTGTTACCTGATTAATAGATCTCAATCAGCACCATTGAATTTTCAGATTCCAGAAAAGATATGGAGTGGTAAGGATTTGTCTTATTCTTATTTGAGGGTATTTGGGTGCAAGGCTTTTGCACATATACCCAAAGAACAAAGATTGAAACTTGATGACAAGTCTACTCATGTGTGTTTGTTGGCTATGAAGATGCAGAGTTTGGATACCGGTTATGAGATCCTGTACAAAGCAAATTATTTAGGAGCAGAGATGTGGTGTTTCATGAGCACCATAATTATAAGTATTTTGATAATGTTACACAACTCATAGATAATAGAGTTCCAGATCTCAGCGAAGTTCCTTCTCTAATACAGAATGCCACAGTTGGAGAAGGAGGTCAGAATGAAGATATGATCACTGATACAAATTTGCACGATGGTGATGGGTTAGATGCAGAGAGTGTTGATCAGGGGGAACAACCTGATATATGAAGAACCTCAGCTAAGAAGATCCACAAGAGAACGTGTGCCATCAGTCAGATATCCTTCATCTGAATATCTTTTAGTTGCTAAGGAGGGGGAGTCATGAGATTTTCAAGAAGTCAAGACTCATAAGGAGAAGAGTAATTGGCTGAGAGTTATGCAAGATGAGATGAATTCTTTGCACAAGAATCACACCTATGAGTTGACTACACTTCCAAAGGAGAGGAAAGACAAATGGGTGTTCAAGCTTAAGAAGGATGGTGAAAAACTAGTGAAGTAAAAGGCTCGGTTGGTCGTCAAGGGTTTTGCTCAAAAACAAGGTATTGACTTCGATGAGATATTTTTTCCAGTTGTGAAGATGACATCTATTCAAGTAGTGCTGAGATTAGTAGCTAGTATGAATCTTGAGCTTGAACAGTTGGATGTGAAAAATGTATTCCTTCATCGTGATTTGATGGAAGAAATCTACATGGAACAACCAGAGGGATTTGAAGTTAAAGAGAAAGAGCACTTGATTTGCAAGTTGAAGAAAAGTTTGTAAGACCTGAAACAAGCCCCAAGGCAGTGGTACATGAAATTTGATTCATTTATGGTTGATCAAGGTTACAGTAGAACAGTTGCAGATCACTGCGTGTATGCCAAGAAGTTCCCGGATAGTAACTTCGTAATTTTATTGCTATATGTAGATGATATGTTGATAGTTGAGCATGATGCTGATATGATTCGTAAGCTCAAGGGTGAGTTGTTTAAGTCCTTTGATATGAAGGACTTGGGTCCAACAGGAACAATATAATTCTCCCCTCTTGTGTAAACCGGCCCAATAAGAAAAATAATCCAAGTAGTTAATAATTGAGAACAAGCACACAATCAAATTTTTATGTGGAAAACTCCCTCGATGTGAGGAGTAAACCACGGGATCGTAGTCAACCAAATCTTCCACTATCAATAATAATGGACAATACAACGTTCTCCCTAGCAACAACTAGAGGCATAAACCAGCAACAATCATCAAGAATAACATATTCTAGGCATACATCTTCAACACGAAGAACAACAAGAGAAAACTTAAAAAACTCCAACTCTCGCTAAAAATGTTCCAACAACGTACAAAAAACCTGATGATAGGAGACTCAGTTGCTCAATCGCACTATTCAAATTGAAGACCAACAAGTTACGGTGTCACCCACAAAAAATCAACCCAATCGGACCACGAATGATCTTTCAATCGCTGAGTTATAAAATACTGCACTATTTCGTGCGAGAATTAGTTTTTCCTTTTCCTCTCTTCTGTTATGTTACTCGTTACTTCTGTTTGTACTAAAACCTAAATTATATCATCCATATGGGTCAATAGATCATATGGGCTACTAATTGGGCCAACCCACATAGGAGGGAATAACCCAACATGAACTTTCAAATTTTGACTTTTAACTTTTATTATTTAAGGAATCAATTTAAGTAACTTGTTAGGTACATAGTGAAAAAATTGAATCTCTATCTTGAACGATTTTATCCCGTTACAAAATTAATAATAAATTCAAGAACGTGTGATGGTATCGATCCTTATTTGTTTAGATTGGGTTTTTACATTACAGACGGACGATTGAGACGAACGGGACAAATGGACACTATGAAAATTTATAAATGAAATATTCAATAAATTAAGTTGGAAATATTTATGTTCTTATGCATGATATACGTACATGTCAACATATGCATGCCAACAAACATAATTTTAATTGAATATGTCAAACCACCCTTTCTGTGAAAAACTGAGTCTAACTATCAATATATAGATTTTGCTTGCTTTGTTATTTTTATCGCGATCTCTAATTCGAATTATTAGGCTAATAAAACTGATTGATTGCAGTTTTGCCCATGTAAAACTATTGATTTATTAATTGTGTTATCTCATAGGCATATTAATTATCTCAACAAATATATTAGTACGTAGTAATCATTCTAGAAAATACAATGACATAATCTTGTCAGTATTTAAGAATGTTCGTATTTGATAATCCGATGGCATTTGAAAATGATCATGTAAGCCTTGTGATTTGAACCCCCTTTGTCTTATATTTTGTAGTTTGATCCTTAGGGTGTACTTGAGCTAACCACCGTAGGGGTACCACATGCATGTATTCTCTTGACAAGTGGCATGACACCTTCCGTGGTGGCGGTGTGTGATCGATCCACTGGCGTATCCTTTTATGCTCTAAGTATGAGCTTTGGCCATTTGATTTGTTTGTTCAGGATACATATGAGTCGACTCAGTATTTGATTTGATTTGATTTGATTTATTTGGCGGATTAGTGACGTATGTGTCGTGCGTACTATCCGATTTGATTTGTATACATCATGATACCGATGTATTTTGTTAGCCTTTGGCTATTTGTATTTGAGCTCAGTATGAAGTTGTCACCTTACAACCATTTGATTCAGCCTTATTTGTTTGGGATTCTTTTGGTTATAATTGTTCGATTGACAGTGTTAATCATTTATAAATGGACTCACAAATTTTGATCTATTCGTAATTCGTGTAATTCACATGTGTTCATTCATTCGACTCTTTTAGATTCATTACTTATTGTGATATATTTATTCATCTTCATATTCGTATTTTAGGAAATTGGCTCACTGTTTGTGTTCTTTTTTACAGTAATCAGGGGTGATCAGGATTTGTGGGATGAGAGCTACCTTTGATCCAAATGAGTAGATTAGCTTTTAACATTATTATTAGACTTGGTTTTCCTAATATTTTGTAATTGGATGTTTTGGGCCTATTTTGGCATTCATCCTTAAAAGTGGAGATTATGTTAGCGTGGATTTCTCTCTATTTGAATTGGCGTTTAAGACTATTGGTATTCAATTTATTTAGAAATACTTTGAGGTTTATTGCAAAATTTTATTTATTATGTTATGTGTGTGACATCCCTTTTTCTTTTTCGGAAAGGGGGTGTTACAGAGTTGGTATCAAAGCTTAGGTTATGATCCTGTAGATTGCCTTTTAGGCTTGACCTATGAGTTATGGGTAGACCACTGGGTAGTTATAAGATTTGTATTGCGTTTGATTTTCGTTCTGCATAAATTTGGCCTTGATTATTTGTTTTGATATGTTTGTTCTCGTCTGTTTGATTTTGTATCATAGATGGCTCGTAGGTCTTGAGAATTCTTTGGGAGGCGTGGTAATAACAGTAGGAGGGTCGAGGCGCTGAGTTGAGGTCAATTAACCGTGGTGGAAACGATGGGACTCGGGGTAATCTGCAATAACTTGACTATAGTTGCAACAACGGTGAATGTGGTAGTTACGCAGGCCGTAGTACCGGCTATGCAAGGTATTCTGCAAATGCAAGGAAATCATCATACAAATGGCATGGGGGATGATGCAGAGATATCACAACATGAACATAATGTTCCTCCCGAGGATCAAGTGGGTCAGTAAGTGCAGCCGTTGTATGTGTTGTTGGAGAGGTTCATTAAGCGAAGCCCAAATCTTTTCATTTTGCTCCAAACTCAATTGATCGCGAAGAATCGGATCACCAACTTGGAGAAATTTTTGATGTGATTGGGTGTTCGGAAAATCAAAAGGTGAGATTAGCGGTTTATAAGCTAGATGATGATGCTCAACGATGGTGGAAATCATTGAAGGCTACGAGGAGATGGATTTATGGATGGACTCATATGGGGCGATTTTTATGACCTTTTCTATCAATAATATTTCCCAAAACGGCGATAGGGATGCATACATCGTGAATTTGTGTCTATCGGCTAAGAAGGAAGATGAGACCATTCTTGATTTCATAGCGAGGTTTACTAGATTGGCTGGTTTTGCTGGTTCAATAGCGGGGACAGCTGCACAACAGGCAGAAAAATTCAAATTGGCTTTGAAATATGAGTATAGGCGATCGATCAGCCACACCATATTTATAGATGTATGTGTGGCTATCTACAACTAAGAGTGTGGAAATGGAACACAAGGACTTTCGAGCTTCCAAATCAGAAGGGAGTCAAAAGAGAGATAGAGATGACCAACAAGGGCAAGGAATTGGGCAGTTTGGTAGAAATCATAATAGAAGGCAAAATAATTGGAATGAGCCTCCCTCGGGTCAGCGATTTAATCCTCGAAGGGATTTTGCTTACCCAATGCAGCAGGGTGGTCGTGGAGGTCAGCAGCAGGGTCAGTGGCAAGCTGGAGGGCAATATCAAAATAGGGGATTTCAACAGAATAGGGGTTACCAGCAAAATCAGAATCAGGGTCAACATCGCCAACATGGTCAAATTTAGGGGCGGTATCCGGGACCAAAGCCAGATAGGCTAATCCGAACCTTTTGCCACTTCCACCTGGTCCATGTGTTACTTGTGGTGGGTATCATGCTGGTAGGGCGTGCTATTGAGAGACAAGGGCTTATTTCTTATGTGGATAAATGGGACATAGAGCAAGGGACTGCACAGTTTAGCATGGTAATTGGGGAGGTGGTAATGCTAGTAAAGGCGATCAACACAACACCGGTGGGAGAGTATTTATATTGACAGCTAATCAGGCGGCCCAAGCACCATGTACTATTTCAGGCATCTTTCTTGTAGGAAATTGCAAGGCATCAGTTTTGTTTGAAATTGGATCTACACACTCTATTGTTGCACTTTCATTTATTCGTCATCTTGGAGTGTCTTCTCATATATTAGATCCTCATTTATCTATTGCTACCCCGATGGGGAATTCTGTGATTATTTCTGAGCAATTTCGCGAATGTCCTTTAAAGTTAAGGAGGAGGGTGTACGCAACTAACTTACTTGTGATGGTGATGCATGATTTTGATATCATCTTGGGTATGGATTGGTCGAGTAAGCATCGAGCCACTATTGATTGTCGAAGCGAGGAAGGTTATTTTGGAACCTTAGAGGCTCCGAATTCTAGTTTCAATGTTCAAAGCCAATGGTGTTGTAAAGTTGATCTCAACTTTGAAGGCGAGTAAAATGATTGCTAAGGGACGTGATTGTTATTTGGCTTATGTGAAGGATACCTCGAGGGATGAGCTCCAACTTGAAGACTATCCAGTTGTGCGAGAATTTCTTGAGGTATTTCCCAAGGATCTTCCAGGATTGCCATCGCCAAGGGATGTTGAGTTTACTATTGAACTCATTCCTGGAGCGGAACCTATCTCTAAGGCACCCTATAGGATGGCTCCATTAGAGTTACAAGAGTTGAAGGAACAATTGCAGGAGTTGTTAGATCGCGGATTCATTAGACCGACTGTATCGCCATGGGGTGCTCCAGTCTTGTTTGTGAAAAAGAAGGACAGATCTATGAGATTGTGTATATATTATAGGAAGCAAAATCGGATCACTATCAGGAACAGATATCCATTGCCACGGATAGATGACCTTTTTGATCAGCTCCAAGGGGAAAAATTCTTCTCAAAGATAGATTTGAGGTCGGGGTACCATCAGTTGAGGGTGAGGGAAGAGGACATTCTAAAAACAGTTTTTCGTACTCGGTATGGGCACTATGAGTTTTTGGTGATGTCATTTGGGTTGACTAATGCTCCGACAATGTTTATGGATATGATGAATCGGGTTTTTAGCGAGTACTTAGACCAATTTGTCTTTGTCTTTATTGATGACATTTTGGTGTATTCCAAGTCTAAGGAGGATCATGAAGAGCATCTTTGTACTATTTTGGGGGTTTTGCAGAAGAAAAAGTTATATGCTAAGTTCTCCAAATGCCAGTTTTGGTTAGAATAGGTAGCATTTTTGGGACATGTCATGTCTGCTGAAGGTATTAAGGTGGATCCTGCGAAGGTTGAGGCTATCACTAATTGTCCAAGACCTACCACGGTAACTGAAGTAAAGAGTTTCTTGGGTTTGGCAGGGTACTACAAGCGATTTGTGGAAGGTTTCTCTTTGTTAGCTTAGCCATTAACCCAGTTGATGAAGAAGGGCACAAAGTTTATATGGAATGAGGAACGTGAGAAAAGTTTTGAGGAGCTTAAGAAGAGGCTTGTGTCGGCTCCAGTGCTTACATTACCGTCGGGGACAGGAGGTTTTCAGATTTACAGTGATGCTTCTAAGAAGGGATTAGGGTGTGTTTTGATGCAAAATGGTAAGGTAATTGCTTATGCTTCTAGATAACTTAAACCTTATGAGGTGAATTGCCCTACCCATGACCTGGAGTTAGCAACAGTTATTTTTGCCCTAAAGATTTGGAGACACTATCTATATGGAGAGACTTGTGACATTTTCACCGACCACAAGAGCCTTAAGTATATATTTACTCAGAAGGAGCTTAACATGAGGCAGAGGCGTTGGTTAGAGCTTCTCAAGGATTATGATGTCAGGATTTAATATCACCCCGGTAAGGCTAATGTGGTTACAGATGCTCTTAGCCGCAAGAGTTCAGGGAGTGTAGCTGCCTTGGTTACACAACCTCAACTTATCTCGGCTATGGGGCGTGTGGGTTTATAGCTATATGCTAGAGGTTCTGATGGGTTAGTAGCAGATATGAGGGTGGAATCTTCTCTTATTTTGTGTATCAAAGAAGCCCAAAAGGAGGATAACGAGTTGTGGGCTGTAGCATAGAATATGGATGAGGGTAGTCAGCCAGAGTTTCGCATTAATGAGCAAGGTGTGATATGGTTTGGTAAACGGCTATGTGTTCCAGTGGATCCAATGATTCGTGAGGCAGTGTTGACTGAAGCTCATAGTTCGCCATTTTCTATTCATCCGGGGTCTACAAAGATGTAACAAGATCTGAAGGAAAATTTCTGGTGGAGCAGAATGAAAAGGGATGTAGCTGAATTTGTGAGTAAATGTCTTACTTGCCACCAAGTGAAAATAGAGCATCGATGAGCACGGTGGTTTGTTGCAACAGTTAAAGATTACTATGTGGAAATGGGATGATATTTCGATGGACTTTGTGACTGGTTTACTGAGGACTCTTAAAAAGAATGATGATATTTGGGTGGTAGTGGATTGTTTGACCAAATCGGCTCATTTTCTGGCTATTCGTGAGGATTTTTTAATAAATAAGTTAGCAGATATTTTTCAACGTGAGATTGTTAGGCTTCATGGGACTCTAGTTTCTATTATTTCAGATCGGGATCCGCAGTTTACTTCTCGATTTTGGAAAGGATTTCAACGAGCTTGGGGAACGCGACTCAACTATAGTACAACTTTTCACCTGCAAACAGATGGACAATTAGAGAGAACTATTCAGACGTTAGAAGACATGTTGCGAACTTGTGGTTTAGAGTGGACAGGAAACAGGGATGATTATTTGAGTTTAGTGGAGTTCGCATTTAGTAACAGTTGGCAAGCTAGTATTGGTAAGGCTCCTTTTGAAGCCTTGTATGGTAAGAAGTGTCAAGCTCTGACTTGTTGGGATGAGGTTTGAGAAAGGGTAATGGAAGGACCCGATTTGGTTAGGATTACTATGAAGAAGGTAGCAATGGATAATGAAAAATTGAAAGAAGCTCGATCGCGGCAAAAGAGTTATGATGATATTCATAGGAGGGCTCTTGAATTCACACCTGGTGAACACGTGTTTTTGAAAGTCTCTCTATGGAAAGGGGTTCAAAGGTTCGGTTTAAAAGGAAAGCTTAGTCTGCGTGTTTTTGAAAGTCTCTCATGTGCATAATGTCTCTCATGTTTTAGTGTTAAGGAAATATAATTATCATCCGTTTCATATTGTGCAATACCCGTTACATAAGATTCGAGAAGATCTTTGTGACGCCCCCAAAATAGGTATACATCACCCATTTTGAGTTGTCAATACATGGTACAAAAACAACTACAACTTTATTATTACAACAGTAAAATTGTGAGTTTTAATACAAATATTATCTTCTAGACAATATCTATACTCAGATAAATCCTCATCACATTTATTGATACATTATTTTACAAAAATGGTGAGGACTACTAAACAACTCTCTCTAGAACCTTCATTCCATACCCCGACTAGTACCCACTATATTCTCGCCTCCTGAGAAGAAAAATGGAACAAAAAGGAAAAGGGTGAGCTCAACTAGCCCGATAAAAGAATATTATGACTAAGATAATATACAACAAATTACCGTTAGTCTTCAACAGGGAAAAATCTAATAGAATACAATAGACAACAAATTTTAAATCAATATTCGCAATGAAATAATAATTCATTAGAAGAGTTAAGTAGAGAATGCAAACTACTATCTTCATGTATGAATTTAAAAGTTCATAAATCTAACTTTTTCCCTGTAACATCAATCAATATACATCCGAATCAAATATTCATCTTTACACTACTGAGCCAAAGATATTCATCAGTTGGTCATGTTCATCTAAACACCTGTTCATCTTTGCACTACGGGCCAAAGATATTCATCAGAAATCATTCATCTTTGCACTACAGGCCAAAGATATTCCATAATATCATCATTTAAGACTGAGGATGATGAAAAATATTTTTAAAGAAAGCGAATCCTGTGAAACAAAATGACAAGGATTAAGGATTAAGGATTCGTACTTTGTTTTATCCACGTCCAAAAATACCTCAAAAATAATCATAGTGGTGTAAAATTCAAGAATGATCAAAACATGGATACAATCAAAGCTAGTATCCAGAATAGATATTTTAGACTTAAAAGAAAATTTTTCATTTTTTGATGAATAGTCAGTATTCGTGAATAATCAGATAAGTATCGTGAATAGTCTTGAGTATCGTGAATAGTAACTCAGACACCAAAAGTTCCAAATTTGATAAAACTTCAGATCAATATTTTAGCATAATGATATTGAAGAAATAATATCATTCTGAAGAAAATAATATCCCTTACCTCGAAAGATAAGTATTTAAATTTGGAATCTGAGGGTATAGTCTTTGAAAGGAACTTCAGACCTGCCTAACAATACTCAAAGTATACTCAAAAACTACTCACAAGAATACTCGATAATATAGAGAGAAAACTTGATTTACGGTGTGATTTTCAATTCTAACCTAAGCACCCTATTTATAGGAAAATCTTTAGAACATTCAAAGTTAGAAAATTTAATAAAATATTAATATATATTATAAATTTCCTACGCCAACCTTCCAAGAACTGAATTCAGCTCATTCAACACACATGTGTAACAAACCATAATGAAAAAAACGTTTTTGTTATTTAAAATATTTTAAACTTCCAAAAATCAATTATTTCGGAGCTTCAGAACTTCAATAATTCATAATAAATAGCCTTTCTATTAGAAAATTCGAATCTCGCGAGTTTGTATAGGAAATTCAATTCTATACAACTTTACAGAAGAAAGTTTTTCCAAATTCCAAACAGAAATTGACCGAAATCCACAAACGGGAGATTTTATAGGCTATAATCAAATTTCAGTCAATAAATGGGGTCCACCGACATGTTTAACATGTTTTAAACATTTATTGCAAAAAAAATACTCTTCCTCCTCGTATACTCATATATCCCACATTCGTTGTAAAAATATCACCATTATTATATTATTAAAATATAATAATATATTTAAATGAATTATTTTATCAGAAAAAGATAAAATTTCAATTTTCAACAATTGTCACATTAAAAATTTTCTCCATCTATATCCACATAAAATCAATATTTTCCTCATCATATGAATCAATAATTAATTATTCACAAATAATATTACGAGAATCACAATATTGACATTGAGTGCAGGTTCAGGAAAGAGGGCTTTCAATAAGAATTTCTCTCATGGCCGCGCAATTAGGTGACCAAACCTCTCCTTGGGCAGAACTTTCTAGACATTGCCAATAATGTTATCTAATAATATTATTAGGATAATATGAATTATTGCTCGATAATGAAAAAATACGTGTAATGACAATTATTAAACAACAAGAATATAAAATATCAACGCATGAGAATTATTAAATCAATAAAATCTTTGATCGAATAAAGAATTACTATAACCATTATTGAGTAGTGCCTTCTTACGTAAGAATCAATAATTGGTGCAATACTGGTATCTTCTTGTGTTTTAACCAAGAGTATTTTAACAAGATAACTTGAGTAAATAACTACTGTTGTTATTTTTAACAACTTATATTTGTCGTTTTCTTCATCCAATCGCTTTCCGTTATGGGGCCCACACATGGATGCGCCGTCGTACGAATATTCCCCGACAGTACGAATATTCCACGACCAAACGAATATTTCCCGACAACAATGAATATTTTATAACCATTTGCTTATTTTGAAATATTTGCGTATTTTACCCCTAACTATCCACATTAATCAAATCAACCCTTACTATTTCAAAATAATAAATAGAGAAAATTAAATTTCATTAATAATAAGTTGGGGTCTTACAACTTCCCTCCTTATGAAATTTCGTCCTCGAAATTGACGTGACGTACACAGTGTTTTGAAAGGTGAGGATACCTCGCTTTCATTTTCGTTTCAATTCAAGGTCATTTCCTCTATAGCATGATTCCTCCACGAACTTTAACTTGTGGTATGACCTTTCATGGCGTGGGACATGTTCCTTCCTATCCAAGATCTTGATGGTACCTCCTCATACGTTAAGTCTTGGCTATCTCATCCGGTTCTAACTCTATAACGCGTGGTTGGGTCTTTCACATATTTACTGAAGTACGGATATATGAAACACATTATGAACACGAGACATACTTTGAGGTAACGCGAGTCTATAGGCTACATTTCCTACTCGGTCAAGAATTTGAAATGGACCAATAAATCGTGGATTGAGCTTTCCTCTCTTCCCAAATCTTGTAACTCCCTTCCATGGAGCAACTCATGAACAATACATGATCCTCTACACTAAATTCCACGTCCTTTCGATGAAGATCCACATAACTCTTTTGTCGATCTTGTGCCGCTTTTGTATACGTTGTCGAATCATTTGGATCTTTTCCGTAGTCATACGTACCAACTCGGGTCCCAACAGTGTTTCTTCACCCACCGCGCCCAAACATACGGGAGCGACACTTTCGTCCATATAATGCTTCAAATGGAGCCACACCTATACTTGCCTGATAACTGTTGTTGTAGGAGAATTCCACCAATGGTAAATACTTATCCCAACTGCCCTTGAAGTCTAGGACACAGAGTCTTAATAAATCTTCAAGAGTTTGAATAGTCCTTTCTGATTGTCCGTCCGTTTGAGGATGGTATGCCGAAATAAATCAAAATCGTGCCCATAGCTTTTTGCAAGCTAACCCAAAATCTTGAAGTGAATCTTGGGTCACGATCCGAAACTATGGATACTGGCATGCCATGCAACCTCACAATCTCATTCACGTACATACTAGCAAGACGTTCAAGGGAATAAGTCTCTCGTATCGGCAAGAAATGAGCAGACTTGGTTAATCTATCAACAATAACCCAAATAGCATTGATGCCTTGAGAAACCGTAGGAAGACCCGTGAATTGAAATCTATGGTAATGTGTTCCCACTTCCATTTGAGAATCTCAAGTGGTTGCAACGGACCCTTAGGTACTAGATGCTCGCCTTTACGTTGGCAAGTTAAACACAACAAGATAAACTTTGCAATCTCTCTCTTCATATTGTTCCACCAAAATGTATGTCGAAGATCACGATACATTTTAGTACTTCCAGGATGGATTGCAAATGGTGTATTGTGTGCCTCCATCATAATCATGTACTTCAAATCGAGTCGTTAGGAACACAAAGTCTAGAGTGGACTCAAGTATTCCTTCTTCATCAATTCTCGCTTAGGAATAGCTCCTTCTTGTACTTTCTTCTTCATACGCACGCTCCGGATTCGGTGGCTCGAGCAACCTTAACTTTTTCTATTAAAGTTGGCTCTGTCGCGTATACTTGACATCATCGCACTCATTCCCCGCATATGATCTTCTACTCAACGCGTCGCCTACCACGTTCGCTTTTCCGGGATGGTATTGAATAGTGTGGTCGTAGTCTTTCAATAGCTCGAGCCAACGTCATTTTAGCATGTTGAGTTCTTTTTGAGTGAAGAAATATTTAAGGCTTTTATGGTGCGAATATATCTCCACTTTCTCCCCATATAGATAGTGCCTCCATATCTTTAGCGCGAAAACGACTGCTGCCAACTCTAGATCATGAGTAGGATAATTTCTCTCATATTCTTTAAGTTGTCGCGTGGCATAAGCTATGACTTTCCCACGTTGCATGAGAACACATCCTAACCCTTTGCCCGAAGCATCATTTGTGAGATAACAAATCCATCCGTACCGGATGGTATTGTTAGAAACAGTCTTAGAAATGAGTCTCCTCTTAAGCTCTTGGAAACTCTTCTCGCATTCTTCGCTCCAAATGAATTTTGTATCCTTCCTAGTTAGCTGGGTTAATGGAGTAGCGATTCGAGAAAACCATTCCACAAATCTCCGATAATAACCAGCTAAGCCCAAGAAGTTACGTACTTGATCCACAAACTTGGTTGCTCCCAACTTTGTATTGCTTCAATCTTGGCGGATCAACAGATACTCCATGTTTGACACCACGTGCCCAAGGAATGCTACTTCCTCAAGCCGAACTCGCATTTCTTCAATTTGGCATATAGTTGGTTTTCACGAAGCCTTTGGAGTACCGACTTCAAATGGTGCTCATGATCTTCACGGCTTTTGGAATATATGAGGATGTCATCAATAAAGACAACAACGAATTGATCCAAATATTCCTTGAATACTCGATTCATCATATCCATGAAAGCCGCATAGGAGCATTAGTTAGTCAGAAAGACATGACTAAGAATTCATAATGCCCGTCTGAGGAGTTCTAAAAGCGTCTTTGGAATATCCTCGATTCTAATCTTTGGTGATGATATCCGTAAGCTAAGATCGATTTTGAAAAGAATTGTGCCTTTGCAATTTGGTCAAACAAGTCATCAATACGAGGTAGAGGATACCTATTCTTGATGGTGACATGGTTCAATTCCGATAGTCAATACAAAGTCGCATACTCCGCTCTTTCTTCTTTACGAATAAAACAGAGCACCCCAAGGAGATGTACTAGGACAAATGAAACCGATGTCCAACAATTCTCGTAGTTAGACCTTTAACTCCACGAAGTTCAATAGAGCCATTCGATATGGGGTTTTAGAAATGGGCTTTGTACGAGTTCAAGATCAATAAAGAATTCAACTTCACGTTTTGGGGGTAACCAAGGGAAGTTCTTCAGAAATCGTCAGAAAGTCAATAACAACGGGAATATTATTCAAATTTGGCGTGTCTTTATTCAAATCCATAACATGGGCTAAGAAAGCTTGACATCCATTTTCAATAAACGAATAGCTTTATGATTAGATATATGCGGTGATTGATTTTAATGGTTTAGTTGCTTGAATTCGTACAATGAGTTGTTTAGGAATATGAAAGCTAACAACCTTACGAAAACAATCAATTTTGGCATGATGTGTAGTTAACCAATCAATCCTAAAATCACATCAAAAGCAAGTATCTTTAAAGAGATAAGGTCAGCGGGTAAGGTGATGGTGCCAACTTGAATCAAACAAGATTTATAAGCGAGTGGATGTGATGAAAGTTTCTCCTAACGGAGTTTCCACGAGATAGATCAAAGTCTAATTTCTCCGAGTCAAGTTTAAGCGTTGAGCACAAGCGGGAGAGATAAATGAATGAGTAGCACCGGTATCAAGTAAGGTATAAACTTCGCAAGAATTTATAAATAGCTTACCCGTGATCACCTCGTTTGGGTTCCTCGCATTTTAACCGATCACAACAAATGCTCTTCCGGAATCGTTGACTTTTACTTTTCAGGGGACGATCTTTTGAGTCACCGTCCCATTGAACTAGGTTTCGCTTCTGATCAATCTCGAGCGATATGTCCTTCCTTTCCACAATTATAGCATACCTGAAGCTGTTGTAGGCGGTTTGGGTGATATGTCACTCTTTCCCGCATTTATAGCATATAATGGGTGGTCGTTCTCCTCCCTTAGAACCGATTGTCATTTCAAGACCGCTTTGTCGTCTTCATATGGCCGTTGTTAAATCTTCTCTTTTAAAATCTCCTCGACTCGCTTCTTCTATTTTCATGGCCATGATTACCACGGAGTGGTTACCATTTTTTTGTCCGTCTTTTTTTTTTCCATTTGGTTATTGTTATTTTGTTGACTACCATCTCAGTATGATCCTGGTTGTGGTCCTCAGTTGGCAGTACTCGTTATCTCGCTCTAATAATTGAGCCCACATTTTACAACATCTCGAATAGAGAGAAAATTTATGAGAAATGAGATATTGACGTATCTGGGTTTCAAACCTCTAAGAAACATCCGCGTCATCGTTCCTCATTCTCCACCAAATGAGGTGCAAACTGGATAACTCTGCAAACTTTGCTTCGTCTTTGAGACACTGCGTCGTGTTGTTCTGCTCGGTCTAATAAACTCCACTTCCTTCATATGACGAACACTTTCGGGAAAGTATTTGTCATTAAATAGTTCTCAAACGTCTCCCCAACATCTTTGAGTCTTGGTGGATGGATGGGTACGCTTCACGAGACTCCACCGATGATCTCGCCTCGCCACGGAACATAAAGGTGGCGAATGGAACCTTCATTCTCTCCGTGCATCCCAAGACATCGAATATCTTGGTAATTTGCTTGACCCATGTTTCCGCCGTGATCGGATCGGCTTTCCCTTAAATTCTGGTGGTCCCAACTCTTTGAGAATGCTTGTTTGTGACAACCCGTGAATTGCTATCATTTCCTCCTGTATTTTGAACACGAGTCTCCTCGTGCGATTTTGCATGAATCGCAAAAAGCTTCTAAACATCCCTCGTTCATCATCTCGCTTTCAATTGGTGTTGTTCACGGGAGGAACATTGCCACTGTTATGCGTTCTCCTCGTTGGTGAGTACAAAGCGTCTCCACGATCTCATTTCCATTGTTAATATTCTCGATTCGACATTCTCAATTATCGTCATAAAACAAGGTTTAATTAAGGAAATCAATATATCACATAATATCCTTATATCTTGACCAACTAACAAATAAGCTTAGGTAGGACACACTAGCGAAGGATTTACTCGTCTCTCCCTCCTAGTTCTATTCCCCGATCTCCGCCAGAGATCATATCCCTAAGCTCGATACCAATTTGTGACGCCCCAAAATAGGTATACATCACCCATTACGAAGTTGTCAATACATGGTATGTAAATAACTACATCTTTATTATTACAACAATAAAGCTGTGAGTTTGAATACAAATATTATCTTCAGACAATATCTATACTCAAATAAATCCTCATCACATTTATTGATACATTATTTTACAAAAATGGTGAGGACTACTAAACAACTCTCTCTAGAACCTTCATTCCATAATTTCGAGGCTCGCACTCGTTATATTCTCGCCTCACGAGAAGAAAAATGGAACAAAAAGGAAAAGGGTGAGCTCAACTTAGCCCAATAAAGAATATTATGACTAAGATAATATACAACAAATTATCATTAGTCTTCAACGAGGAAAAAAAAACTAATAGAATACAATAGACAACAAGTTTTTAAACCAATATTCGCAATGAAAATAATAATTCATTAGAAGAGTTAAGTAGAGAATGCAAACTACTATCTCTACATGTATGAATTTCAAAGTAAATAAATCATCTTTTATCCTCGTAACATCAATCAACATACATCCGAATCAAATATTCATCTTGCACTACACAAGCCAAAGATATTCATCGATTGGTCATGTTCATCTAAACACTGTTCATCTTTGCACTACTACGCCAAAGATATTCATCGAAATCATTCATCTTTGCACTACACTGGGCCAAAGATATTCAATAATATCATCATTTAAGACCGAGGATGATGAAAATATTTTAAAAGAAGCGAATCGGTGAAACAAAATGACAAGGATTAAGGATTAAGGATTAGTACTTTTGTTTTATCCATGTCCAACAATACCACAAAAATAATCATAGTGGTGTAAAATTCAAGAATGATCAAAACATGGATACAATCAAAGCTAGTATCCGGGATAGATATTTTGGATGAAAAGGAAAATTTTATTTTTTGAATGAATAGTCAAGTGATTCGTGAATAGTATCAAGTATAAGTGAATAGTCAAGTATCGTCAATAGTAACCCCTATACACTAAAAGTTCCAAATTTGATTAAAAGTTCGGATCAATACTTGGCATAATGATATTAGAATAAATAATATCATTAAAAAAAATAATATCCCTTACCACGAAAGATCAAGTCTTACAGCTAAAACAGGATATAAAGCTATGACTTGAACTTGCATCAGATAGCAATACTCAAATTATATACTCAAAATACTCACAAGAATACGCCTCGATAATATAGAGAGAAAACTTCAGTTTACGGTGTGATTTTCAATTCTAACCTAAGCACCTATTTATAGGAAAATGCTTAGAACACCAAAAGTAAAAATTTAATATAATAATAATATATATAATAAAATTTCCTACGCACACAAATCTGGTCCAAACTTCAGCCACACATGTGCCAAAAAAAACAATAAAAACGTTTTTCTTAATAAAATAATTAAAACTTCCAAAAATCAATTATTTGAACTTGAACTTCAATAATTCATAATAAATAGCCCTTTTATCAAAAAATTGAATCTCGTGACTTTTTATAGGAAATTCAATTCTCTACAACTTTGCGAAGAAAGTTTTCCAAATTCCAAACAAAATTGACCAAAATCCACAAACCAAGCGATTTCTGTGCTATAATCAAATTTCGATTAATAAATGGGGTCCAATTGACATGTTTAACATGTTTTAAACATTTATTACAACAAAAATACTCTTCCTCCTTGTATACTCATATATCCCACATTCGTTGTAAAAATATCACCATTATTATATTATTAAAATATAATAATATATTTAAATGAATTATTTTATCGGAAAAAGATAAAATTTCAATTTTTAACAATTGTCACATTAAAATTTTCTCCATCTATATCCACATAAAATCAATATTTTTCTTATCATATGAATCAATAATTAATTATTCACAAATAATATTACGAGAATCACAATATTGACAACCGAGGCAGGTTCAGGAAAGAGGGGCTTTCCAATAAAGATTTCTCCTTCTTGGTGGCCTTGATTAGGTGACCAAACCTCTCCTTAGATAGAATTTTCTAGACATTGCGCAATAATGTTATCCAATAATATTATTGAGGATAATATGAATTATTGTTCGATAATGAAAAATCTTGTGTAATGACAATTATTAAAACAACAATGAATATAAAATATCAACGCAAACAATTATTAAATCAATAAAATAATTTGAGCGATTAATTACTATAACCATTATTGAGTAGTGCCTTCTTACGTAAGAATCAATAATTGGTGCAATACCTGGTAATCTTCTTGTGTTTTAACCACAAGAGTATTTTAACAAGATAATCTGATGAATAACTACTATGTTATTTTTAAACAACTTATATTTGTCGTTTTCTTCATCCAATCGCTTTCAGTTATGGGGCCCCACATGTCATTTGCTGGTCGTAAATACGAATATTCCCAAACGTCTTAATATTCCACGACCAAACGAATATTTTCAACAACAATGAATATTTTATAACCACTTGCTTATTTTGAAATATTTGCGTATTTTACCCTAACTATCCACATTAATCAAATCAACCCTTACTATTTCAAAATAATAAATAGAGAAAATTAAATTTCATTAATAATAAGTTGGGGTCTTACACTTTAAATTTATCCAAATGTTATCAATCACTTAATAAACTCATAATCTAATATTATTAATATTATAACAATATTTTAATCACTTCTTAAACTTATAAACAATTTATTTCAATTGTTTACACTTTACGAAATAATGCATTTAATCATTCAAAAATGCCATACTCATAAGATTTCATCACCAATGATCAAATCTCTCATCAAAAATCTGCATATACCTTATATAGGATTTCCAAGCCATAAAATCCTATTTTCCAACTTTGTTACTTCACATAACATATTTAACTCATTTACTCATAACTAGATCATTTTCATGAAAAATACTAAATCAGTCCCAAAAATATTTCTTTTTTGGGATTTAGCAGAATATAGTCCCATAATGAACATATATTTTTCTCGAATTTTTTAAAATTCATTTACTATTTTTCAAAAATCAATTTCTAATTAATTTCTTAAGAAATTAGCTACCTCAAGTTTAACTCCAGAAATTCCCAAATCTTGGCAGGATCTTACACATGTTAACGTGAGCTTCCAGTTTAAATTTCATGATCATCGGAGTTATAGAACTCCGGTTATAGTGTTTTTTGTAAAAAAAACCTAAATATTGAAATAGTCATAACTTGCTCATTTTAAGTCGGAATGAGCTCATTTTTGGACAGGAGGTACTTTATACCATATATTTCCATGTCCCAAAAGGTCGGATTTTTTCTCATAATTTAAGTGGCGAAAATGCCCTTTCAAAAATCAAGTAGCTTTTTTGAAATGAGCGAGTTTTGACTCCTTCAAAAATCATCCATCCACGAAAATCTACAATACCTTTTCCAGTGATTCCAATTGGATAAGTTAGAAAACTCATAGATCTAACTCTAGAACTTGACCACACTCAAAAATTCAAAATATAATAGGAGATATGGTCAATTGAATTTCATGTTCCATTTTTACCAAAAATCTGATTTTTCAACCCTTTGTGATTTCTAAGAAAATTCATGTTTTCACATAATAACCAACATAACTCATCATAACACTTACTAATACTACATATACCCATGATTTTCATCAGTCCAATGCTTTTATTATGACTTTCATCATAATCCACGTAAACTGATCATTTCCACAATTTAATAAGGAATGAATACAAAGGATCATTCACCGTGCATGTGGTAATCCATATGTATGCATGATTATTCCAAATGAATAATAAAGAATGAAATAAAGAAGGATTCACCATGCGTGCGATAGATCGCATGAGATATGTTATTCCCAATGAGAATAATAAATAATAGAAATCGGTGTCACGCGTAAACGCATCAACGGGATATTTAAACATAATAATAAATAATGGAACCGGTCCCACAGAAATCAGTAAGACCCCAACTTTTGAATAAAGATTAAATTTTCTCGAAATATATTTTTGAATATTATGGTGTGGATTTGATATAATGTTATAGTTGTAGGTAATATTTACAAATTTTGCAAAAATCATGAAGTTATTTTATAATATTCGATTGGTCGGGGAATATTCGTTTTAACGAGAGAATATTCGTATAATGGCACAATCATTGGTGGACCCCCCACAACGGAATTATTGTCGGATTGAGAAAGCGACAAAAATACTTTATGAAAATAACGGCGGAAGTTTTACCGTTAAGCTGTTGAACTACCGGTAGTAAAAATCTGATGTCTGGCGTGGTTGTATAGTAGCACACTGTATTGATTATTGATGCTTACGTGAGAAGTCACTCAGTTATACTCAATTATTGCTACAGTAATTGCTGCATCATATCTCTCATATTATTGATTCGATTATTTTCATAGTATCATCTGCATAATATGTTATTTTATTAAATCAATAATTGAGACGACAAAGTTATTCATATTATTAAATTGTAATATTTACAATGTCTAGAAGTTCTGTCAAGGAGAGGTTTGGTCACCTAATTGCGCGCCAATAGGGAGAAATTCTTATTGGAAAGCCCTCTCTTTCCTGGGAACGACCTGGTTGATAAATATTGTAAGTTATAATATTAATGATGAATGTTATTAAAATTGAAGTTGTGTTCGGAGTTGAATTTGGAGACGCGGACGTGATATTTGAGTCCGGAACGATGAAATTAGTAAAAATAGTCTATAAACACAAAATTTTCCGGAATTCACTATTTGGTCAAAAAGTCAATAATTGACTTTTTCGGGAAAAGTCAAACTTCAAAATTTCAAAAATTATATTTTTGATAAAAATGGTTTCATTGTGTTGGAATTATTTGTGTTAGTGAAAATCGACAATTATTTCAATAATAATTGATGTCTGGAGGTTATATTGACCAATCGGGTATTTAACCGGATAAATGAGCAATTGATTGCTATTATTTCACATGATTATAACTATTTGTTCACATGTGTATACAATTGTTTCACATTCTTGTTATTATTAGGGGAGTTGGTGCAAGATTGATAATACTTGTATGACTAAGTTAAAAATGGAGGTATAGATGAGGTACTTATCTTGTAATTCGTATTTTCATATGTCTAGAACTATTGATTCACATAATTTACTATTGAATCACATTATTTACTATTAGGGGAGGTGGTGCAAGTTTGATAATACTTCCATGACGAAATTAAAAATAAAGAAAAAGTTGGAGATATTGTACTGAAATTTTTCGAGCCCCAAAACGTGCAATTATCGAAACTATATTTTTCTATAAATAGAAGCTCATTCTTCCTTCATTTCTCACCAATTCACAAAAGTTTTAGAGCGATTATTATAGAGAGAAATTGTAGAAAGAAGAAGAGAAGTCTGCTACCTCACTATTCCAGTATCCAGTTTTTCTAAAGGTAGGGAGTATTATTTCTTTCTTATCTATGAAGAGAACTTCTGTTATTCTATTCTTTATTATTACATTGGAATAACTTTATATCTGCGGGTATCCTATACTTGGTGAAATTCTTACATTGTTCCATTCTTTATCATTCATTTGGAACATCACATGCATGCGTTCTACTTGGGACTTGGTTAAAATCTTTATTATTACATTGGAATATCACATGCATGCGTTTAACGCCGGACTGATTTTGTCTTTATTATTACGTTAGAATATCTCGTCATGCGTTTCTATGGGACTGATTAAAATCTTTATTATTACATTTGGAATATCACATGCATACGCTTTTTCTGCCGGACCGATTTCGTCTTTATTATTACGTTGGAATATCACGTGCACGTATGCGTTTTACGCCGCACTTTTGATTCCGTTATTTATTATTACATTGGAATAACTTTTGCCTGTCTGATCGCATCGCATGCACTGGTAATTTCTTTTGTTATTCCATTCCTTATTATACTCGATTGGTTAAAGTTTTGACTTTATACTCCATGAAATTAGTGGAATATCCTTGATATTTGCGCTTCATCCGAGATCTTTTCATGGAAATATTCTTACGAGCATTCTTGAATTTTACTCTACAAAGCAAGATATCATGTTGACAATTTGGACGTTATTAGTTCCTGGAAAAAATATTCTTGAAATTATTTTATTAAATTCTTATATCATTGTCAACATTCCCAAGGTTTATATTTTGTTGAAAGTCATATGTGGCCTATAGTGCATAGATGGACTTGGTATGATTATGACCAGGGATTATTCAGTGTAATCATGACCGTAATGTTACAAATGATGTGCTAAAAGTCCTCATTGGCCCGTAGTGCATTGATGGACAGTTGTTGGCATGATCATGACCATTATTGAATACACAAATATTCTTGGTCCGTAGTGCGTGGATAATTGTGGTCGTGATACTAAAGAATATCCTTGGCCAGTAGTGTGGGGTGATTCGATGATGTGAATTATTTATTGTTGAGTCCCAATGATAAAAGTGATGAAAAACCTTTTAAATCATAAAAGATAGTAGATTTTATTCTATACTTAACTCTTTTAATGGATTGCTTGTTCTACTGCAGATTAAACTTGATGGTTGTTATATTGTATCGACTTAACAACATGTTGAAGGCTAACGATAATATATTCGCATTATCTTAGTCATAATATTTTCTCTTGGGCTAGTTGAGCTCACCCTTTTACTTTTATTATTGTTCTCTTGAAATGAGAAGCGTAGCGAGGGAATAGTCGGGAGCGGGTAGCGGACGGATGATAGCATTAGTAGTCCTCACTATTCGGTGAAATAGTGGAAAATAAATGTAATAATATTGAATTTGAGTTTGAATATTATCTAAGCGACAATATTTGTATTAAAACTCATGACTTATATTTTGTCGCATTTTTATACGACGGTTGTATAATTAAGTTGTATTTATATTTTTTACCATGTATTTGACGACTCAGAATAGGTGATGTATACCTATTTTGGGGGCGTCACATAAACGCACAGAGAGGATATTCCGACAGAATAATAAATAATGGAACCGGTCCTGCCAGAACGAAGACAAACAGGATATTCCGGCGAATAATAAAGAACGGAATATTAGAAGAATTTCACCATGTATGCGGTACTTAAGATAAACAAAGTTATTCAGCGAGAATAATAAGAATGGAATAATGAAGAATTTCACCAAGTATAGGGTAGCTCAGCGTATCTGAGTTATTCAATGTAATAATAAAGAATGGAATAATGAAGTTCTCTTCATGAATAAGAAAGAAATAATACCCTTACTACGAGTACAACACATAATATCCTTTACCTCAAAAGAAGACTGAATACTGGAATAGTGAGGGAACTGACTTCTCTTCTTCTTCTCTCTATAATTTCCCTCTATAATAATGGCTCTAAAGCTTTAGTGAATTGGTGAGAAATGAAGGAAGAATGAGCTTCTATTTATAGAAAAATATAGTTTCGATAATCAGACGTTTTGGGGCTCGAAAAAATTACTGAGACAATACCTCCAATTTTTCTTTCATTTTAATTTAGTCCTTCAAGTATTATCAATCTTGCACCAACTCCCTAATAGTAAATAATGTGAATCAATAGTAAAATCATGTGAATCAATAGTAAATCATGTGACTCAATAGTTCTAAACATGTGAAAAAATTAATTATAGTATAGTACCTTCAACTATACCTCCATTTTTAACTTAGTCATGCAAGTATTATCAATCTTGCACCACCACCCCCCTAATAGTACCGAATGTGAATCAATAGTACACACATGTGCACAAATAGTTAATAACATGTGAATTAATAACAATTAATTGCTCATTTATCCGATTAATTACCCGATATATCAATATAACCCCCCGACATCAATTATCATCGGAATAGATGTCGATTTCCACTAACACCAATAATCTCAACACAATAAAAATATTTTTCTCAACAATTTCATTTTTGAAATTTCAAATTTTGACTTTTTCCAAAAAAATCAACTGTTGACTTTTTGACCAAAAAGTCAACCCCAGAAAATTTTGTGTTTATAGTCTATTCTTACTAATTTCATCGCTCCGGACTCAAATATTACGTCCGCGTTTCCAAATTCCACTCCGAACTCAAATTCGATTTTTAATAACATTTATTCACTATTATTATAACTCGCAATATTAACAACCAGTTCGTTCCTAGGAAAGAGGGGACTTTCCAATTAAAATTTCTCCTTATTGGCGCACAATTAGGTGACCAAACCTCTCCTTGACAGAACTTCTAGACATTGTTAATTATGCAAATAATAATATGAATAGCGGTATCGTCTCAATTATTGATTTAATAATATATAAAATATCGACAATAATTGAATCAAACTGAGTGACTACTTACGTAAGCATTAATAATCAATACCGTGTGCTACTATGCAACCACACGTATTTTACCACCGATTATTTTATGACAACTTGCTTACTTTGAAAAATTTTCAAATGTCACCCTTAACTTTAAACTTTTATCAATTTAACTATTTACCAAAATAGAAAAATTGAATACTTTTATTTAAAAAAATTCGGGGTTTCACATTAGCAATATGAATATGTGTTTGAACTTTAAGAAAAGACCTTTATTATCTTTATTATAGATTGTTTTGCTTTATATTATTATTTTGTTTGGATAAATATAAGATAAAATATTAAAATTACCTTAAAATAACAAATCCCGCCTAGGCCCCCCACCTTTTAGAACATTGACTATAGCAACAGTTTTTTGAAAAATAGCGAATGAGTTTGAGACAACCGTCGCCTTTAGCTATGACGTCGACTTTCTATGCTATAATGACGAGAAAAACCATCGCTATATATAGCCGAACTTTGGTTTGTTTTTTTTTTCGCTAGAGAGTCAAGATATATATATATATAGTAAAAGCTCACTTAACAACTGGAGAGAGCGAATTAAGAGCGAACCGACTATATCGACGGTTTTTCCCGTCGCTATAACATAATAAACCGGCTTTCTATGCTATAATGACGAAAACCGTCGTTATAGTCGGTTTGTTCTTAGTTCGCTCCCTCCAGTTCGCTGGAGAAACGGACTATATATATATATATATATATGTACCAAAACTATTAAACTTTCAAACAATTATCGAAATGTCCAAATTTTGACCAGATCATTTGTACACTCAGACACATCAACTCACATGATCAAGTTTTGTGCATTTTTGACAATTATTTGAAAGTTTAATGATCTTGGTACAAAAAAATAGTTTGTGTTTTTGATAACTTGACAATAGTTGAATAGGGTGTATTTGGAGAATGACAGATTGAGGACAAGTGGACTTCTAAACTTCAAGTTAGTTAGGATTAATATAGCATAAGCATACGTTAGTATGATTCTATATTGGAAAAACTATTAAAGTCATAAAAAGTGATAATGGCACTGAGATCATCTAGCAAAAAAATTGATACTTTTCCTGGTTAACCTTTGCATGTTTCAGCAAACCTCTTGTACTACGAACACGCCACAACAAATTGCCGTGGAGAGATAACATAAACACCTTCTTGACATTCAGTTACGGGCATATTACTTGCTTATTTACTTCTACTTATTTGGTCAGTAGGTTACCAATTCTGTCGGACAAAAATGTGAAATGCGAGAGTGATGATCAAATTTCTCACCCACCTTTTGCCTTCTCTTTTTCCCATTCTCAGGACCCTTGATTTTTCCATGCCCGGACCATTGATTTGTGCCTTCCCCATTTTCATTCTCTACCCTCATATTTATGGCTATAAAAAGCAGCCAAATGAGGAAGGATAATACACCATCAATACATACTCTCATCCGAGAGTTTAAGAGAAAGGAGAGAGAGAGATAAAAGTTTCTTATGAAGTTTTAGGAAAAATAAAGAAAAAGATAGCTCAAATAAATAAGTGTTTTTATTTGGGTTCCATCACATAGTTATTGTGGTGGCGTAATTTGAGTTTGTATTCAAATTAAAATATCTTTGTATTCTCATGATTATTATAGTAAATTTTTCGGAGATCGTCCCGTGATTTTTACCTCTTAATTTTAGAGGGTTTTTCACGTAAATATCTTGGTGTCTCGTGATTGGATATTTTCTATTCATTATTTCTTGCAGTGATTATTATTTTGGTGGAACTGCAAATTTAATCTGTTTGCATATACTGATATTTTATCCATTTGATTTATCAAAGACAACAGTATTTGGAAAGTGATTTTTTCCAACAAGTGGTATCAAAGCTAAGTTTATTTGCTCGGTTGTTTTTTGATAAATTTTATGGAGGAATCAGTCCGAGCAATGATTAAATTGTCCTTCAAAATTTTCAATCTGAAAGCCCAGAATGGATTAGGATATCCTTTATTGCAAGGATTTGTATGATCCGTTGGAGCTCGAGGGAAAGAAGCCAGCGGATAAATCTGAGGCTGATTGGAATAAAATGAATAGGAAGACTATTGGTCACATCCGGTAGTGGACTGATCAAAGTGTGTTCCACCATGTTTCGTAGGAGACGGATGCTCACACTCTATGGACAACACTAGAGTCCATGTACGAGAAGAAGAATGCACAAAATAAAACTTTTGTCATTCAGAAAATTGTGAATCTAAAGTACAAACACGGAGAGGCGGTGTGTCAAAATATATGAGTGAGTTCAAGGTTTGGTGAACCAGCTGTCCACCATGAAGTTAAATCTTGATGATGAGATTTAAGTTCTTTTGTTTCTCAGTTCGTTGCCAAACAGCTGGGAGACTTTGGTGGTGTTTCTAAACAATTCAGCTCCAGAAGAAAAAATTATTATGCGAGATGGTGATGATAATCTTCATAATGAGGAGAAAAGGTAAAAGGAGCAAGACGTAAATTTTGAGACACATGCTTTTGTTGAAGAGATCACGGGCAAAAGCAATTTTAGGGGATCTCACAAAGGAGACAAAAGCCGCAGCAAAAGCGAAAATCACAGGAGCAAATCAATCAAAGACCAGACAAGGTGAAACATATAGATGTTTCCATTGTAATAAGGAATGTTATTACAAAAGATATTGCAGAATCTGGTTAGACAAACAGAAAAATGGCGAGTAAGAAAAGGTTGAGGAGAGGGACACTACAACCACAGTCACTGAAGATGTTGTGATTCTTTCATTTGGGGAAGAAGAATGCTTGCATGTTGATGATCAGAAAGTTGATTGGGTGGCTGATACTGGTGCCTCATATCATGCTACACCCAATAGATAATTTTTCACAACTTACAAAGCTGAAGACTTTGGGTAGGTGAGAATGGAAAATACTGATTAGTCCAAGATTACTGGAATGTTACCTTGAGGTATAAGAATGTTTGCATTCTTATACCAAACTTGTGGTATAAGAAGCTTGGCCACATGAGTGAGAAAGGGTTGCAGTTATTAACAAAAAGGTCACTTATTCATTTTGCTAAAGGTATTGTTTTAAGCCCTTGTGATTATTGTTTGTTTGGGAAACAACATAGAGTTTCTTTTAGTAGTTCCGCTAAAAGAAAATCAAAGTTACTAGAGAGAGTATATACTGATATATGTGGACCCATTGAGGTTGAGTCTTTGGGTGGAAATAGATATTTTGTTACCTTTATTGATGATGCTTCGCGGAAAGTGCGGGTATTTTTGTTGAGAACAAAAGACCAGGTATTCTAGCATTTTCAAAGCTTTCATGCTATGGTTGAAAAGGAGACTGGTAAATTATTTAAGTGTCTTCGTAGCGACAATGGAGGGGAATAACAGTTTAAAGGAGTTTGCTTAATATTGTAGTAAACATAACATTTGGCATGAGCAGACTGTTCCTGGTACCCCACAACATAATGGTGTGGTTGAGAGAATGAATCACACTATTATTGAGAGAGTGCGATGCATGTTGAAAATGGCTAAACTGCTTAAGTCATTCTGGAGTGAAGTTGTTCGTACTGCTTGTTACCTGATTAATAGATCTCAATCAGCACCATTGAATTTTCAGATTCCAGAAAAGATATGGAGTGGTAAGGATTTGTCTTATTCTTATTTGAGGGTATTTGGGTGCAAGGCTTTTGCACATATACCCAAAGAACAAAGATTGAAACTTGATGACAAGTCTACTCATGTGTGTTTGTTGGCTATGAAGATGCAGAGTTTGGATACCGGTTATGAGATCCTGTACAAAGCAAATTATTTAGGAGCAGAGATGTGGTGTTTCATGAGCACCATAATTATAAGCATTTTGATAATGTTACACAACTTCATAGATAATAGAGTTCGGATCTCGTGAAGTTCCTCTCTCTAATGAGAATGCCACGGTTGGAGAAGGAGGTCGAATGAAGATATGATCACCGATACAAATTTGCGATGGTGATGGGTTAGATGCGAGAGAGTGTTGATCGGGGAACAACACGATATATGAAGAACCTCGACTAAGAAGATCCACAAGAAGCGTGTGCCATCATCGGATATCCTTCATCTGAATATCTTTTAGTTGCTAAGGAGGGGGAGTCATGAGATTTTCAAGAAGTCAAGACTCATAAGGAGAAGAGTAATTGGCTGAGAGTTATGCAAGATGAGATGAATTCTTTGCACAAGAATCACACCTATGAGTTGACTACACTTCCAAAGGAGAGGAAAGACAAATGGGTGTTCAAGCTTAAGAAGGATGGTGAAAAACTAGTGAAGTAAAAGGCTCGGTTGGTCGTCAAGGGTTTTGCTCAAAAACAAGGTATTGACTTCGATGAGATATTTTTTCCAGTTGTGAAGATGACATCTATTCAAGTAGTGCTGAGATTAGTAGCTAGTATGAATCTTGAGCTTGAACAGTTGGATGTGAAAAATGTATTCCTTCATCGTGATTTGATGGAAGAAATCTACATGGAACAACCAGAGGGATTTGAAGTTAAAGAGAAAGAGCACTTGATTTGCAAGTTAAAGAAAAGTTTGTAAGACCTGAAACAAGCCCCAAGGCAGTGGTACATGAAATTTGATTCATTTATGGTTGATCAAGGTTCTGATGAGAACGATTTGCAGATCATCTGCGTGTATGCAAGAAGTTCAGGATAGTAACCCGTAATTTTATTGCTATATGTAGATGATATGTTGATAGTTGAAGCATGATCTTTGATATGATTAAAGTAAGCTCAAGGGTGAGTTGTTTAAGTCCTTTGATATGAAGGACTTGGGTCCAACAGAACAATATAATTCTCCCTCTGTGTAAACCTATTGATAAGAAAAATAATCCAAGTAGTTAATAATTGAGAACAAGCACACAATCAAATTTTTATGTGGAAAACTCCCTCGATGTGAGGAGTAAACCACGGGATCGTAGTCAACCAAATCTTCCACTATCAATAATAATGGACAATACAACGTTCTCCCTAGCAACAACTAGAGGCATAAACCAGCAACAATCATCAAGAATAACATATTCTAGGCATACATCTTCAACACGAAGAACAACAAGAGAAAACTTAAAAACTCCAACTCTCGCTAAAAATGTTCCAACAACGTACAAAAACACGATGATAGGAGACTCAGTTGCTCAATCGCACTATTCAAATTGAAGACCAACAAGTTACGGTGTCACCCACAAAAAATCAACCCAATCGGACCACGAATGATCTTTCAATCGCTGAGTTATAAAATACTGCACTATTTCGTGCGAGAATTAGTTTTTCCTTTTCCTCTCTTCTGTTATGTTACTCGTTACTTCTGTTTTTACTAAAACCTAAATTATATCATCCATATGGGTCAATAGATCATATGGGCTACTAATTGGGCCAACCCACATAGGAGGGAATAACCCAACATGAACTTTCAAATTTTGACTTTTAACTTTTATTATTTAAGGAATCAATTTAAGTAACTTGTTAGGTACATAGTGAAAAAATTGAATCTCTATCTTGAACGATTTTATCCCGTTACAAAATTAATAATAAATTCAAGAACGTGTGATGGTATCGATCCTTATTTGTTTAGATTGGGTTTTTACATTACACGGACGGACGGACGGACAGTCGGACACTATGAAAATTTATAAATGAAATATTCAATAAATTAAGTTGGAAATATTTATGTTCTTATGCATGATATACGTACATGTCAACATATGCATGCCAACAAACATAATTTTAATTGAATATGTCAAACCACCCTTTCTGTGAAAAACTGAGTCTAACTATCAATATATAGATTTTGCTTGCTTTTTTATTTTTATCGCGATCTCTAATTCGAATTATTAGGCTAATAAAACTGATTGATTGCAGTTTTGCCCATGTAAAACTATTGATTTATTAATTGTGTTATCTCATAGGCATATTAATTATCTCAACAAATATATTAGTACGTAGTAATCATTCTAGAAAATACAATGACATAATCTTGTCAGTATTTAAGAATGTTCGTATTTGATAATCCGATGGCATTTGAAAATGATCATGTAAGCCTTGTGATTTGAACCCCCTTTGTCTTATATTTTGTAGTTTGATCCTTAGGGTGTACTTGAGCTAACCACCTGTGGGGGTACCACATGCATGTTCTCTTGACACAAGGGCATGACACCTTCCGTGGCGGTGTGATCAGTCCACGGCGTATCCTTTTGTATGCTCTAAGTATGAGCTTTGGCCATTTGATTTGTTTGTTCAGGATACATATGAGTCGACTCAGTATTTGATTTGATTTGATTTATTTGGCGGATTAGTGACGTATGTGTCGTGCGTACTATCCGATTTGATTTGTATACATCATGATACCGATGTATTTTGTTAGCCTTTGGCTATTTGTATTTGAGCTCAGTATGAAGTTGTCACCTTACAACCATTTGATTCAGCCTTATTTGTTTGGGATTCTTTTGGTTATAATTGTTCGATTGACAGTGTTAATCATTTATAAATGGACTCACAAATTTTGATCTATTCGTAATTCGTGTAATTCACATGTGTTCATTCATTCGACTCTTTTAGATTCATTACTTATTGTGATATATTTATTCATCTTCATATTCGTACTAGGAAATTGGCTCACATTTGTGTTCTTTTTTTTCAGTAATGTCGGGGTGATCGGATTTGTGGGATGAGAGCTACCTTTGATCAAATGAGTAGATTAGCTTTTAACATTATTATTAGACTTGGTTTTCCTAATATTTTGTAATTGGATGTTTTGGGCCTATTTTGGCATTCATCCTTAAAAGTGGAGATTATGTTAGCGTGGATTTCTCTCTATTTGAATTGGCGTTTAAGACTATTGGTATTCAATTTATTTAGAAATACTTTGAGGTTTATTGCAAAATTTTATTTATTATGTTATGTGTGTGACATCCCTTTTTCTTTTTCGGAAAGGGGGTGTTACAGAGTTGGTATCAAAGCTTAGGTTATGATCCTGTAGATTGCCTTTTAGGCTTGACCTGTGAGTTATGGGTAGACCACTGGGTAGTTATAAGATTTGTATTGCGTTTGATTTTCGTTCTGCATAAATTTGGCCTTGATTATTTGTTTTGATATGTTTGTTCTAAATCATTTGATTTTGTATCATAGATGGCTCGTAGGTCTTGAGAATTCTTTGGGAGGCGAGGTAATATGGTAGGAGGGTCGAGGCACCTGAGTTGAGGTCATTAACTGAGGTGGAAACGATGGGACTCGAGGGTAATGCAACAATAACCCAAATTTATAGTTGTAAACAACGGTGAATGTGGTAATTCTGCAGTAGTAATCTGGTATGCAAGGTATTACGCAAATGCAAGGAAATCATCATACAAATGGCATGGGGGATGATGCAGAGATATCACAACATGAACATAATGTTCCTCCCGAGGATCAAGTGGGTCAGTAAGTGCAGCCGTTGTATGTGTTGTTGGAGAGGTTCATTAAACAGAAGCCCAAATCTTTTCATTTTGCTCCGACTCCAATTGATGCAGAGAACTGGATCACCAACTTGGAGAAATTTTTTGATGTGATTGGGTGTTCAGAAAATCAAAAGGTGAGATTAGCAGTTTATAAGCTAGATGATGATGCTCAACGATGGTGGAAATCATTGAAGGCTACACAGGGAGATGGATTTATGGATGGACTCATATGGAGCGATTTTTATGACCTTTTCTATCAATAATATTTCCCAAACGCTGATAGGGATGCATACATCAGGGAATTTGTGTCTATTCGGCAGAAGGAAGATGAGACCATTACTGATTTCATAGCGAGGTTTACTAGATTGTTTGGTTTTTTGGTTCGATAAGCGGGGGACATTGCACAACAATGACGAAAAAATTCAAATTGGCTTTGAAATATGAGTATAGGCGATCGATCAGCCACACCATATTTATAGATGTATCACAGGTGGCTAATACAACTAAGAGTGTGGAAATGGAACACAAGGACTTTCGAGCTTCCAAATCAGAAGGGAGTCAAAAGAGAGATAGAGATGACCAACAAGGGCAAGGAATTGGGCAGTTTGGTAGAAATCATAATAGAAGGCAAAATAATTGGAATGAGCCTCCTGGTTCGTGATTTAATCCTCGAAGGATTTCGCACCCAATCTGACGAGGTGGTCGTGGAGGTCAAGAGCGGAGGTCATGGCAAGTGGAGGCAATATCAAAATAGGGGATTTCAACTGAATAGGGGTTACCAGCAAAATCAGAATCAGGGTCAACATCGCCAACATGGTCAAATTTAGGGGCGGTATCCAGGACCGAGCCAGATAGGAATAATCAATCGAACCTTTTGCCACTTCCACCGGATACATGTGTTACTTGTGGTGGGTATCATCTTTGGTAGGCGTCTTATTGAGAGACAAGGGCTTATTTCTTATGTGGATAAATGGGACATAGAGCAAGGGACTGCACAGTTTAGCATGGTAATTGGGGAGGTGGTAATGCTAGTAAAGGCGATCAACACAACACCGGTGGGAGAGTATTTATATTGACAGCTAATCAGGCGGCCCAAGCACCATGTACTATTTCAGGCATCTTTCTTGTAGGAAATTGCAAGGCATCAGTTTTGTTTGAAATTGGATCTACACACTCTATTGTTGCACTTTCATTTATTCGTCATCTTGGAGTGTCTTCTCATATATTAGATCCTCATTTATCTATTACTACCCGATGGAATTTCGTGATTATTTACGAGCAATTCGCGAATGTCCTTTAAAGTTAAGGAGGAGGGTGTACGCAACTAACTTACTTGTGATGGTGATGCATGATTTTGATATCATCTTGGGTATGGATTGGCTGAGTAAGCATCGAGCCACTATTGATTGTCAGGCGAGGAAGGTTATTTTTGGAACCTTAGAGGCTCCAGAATTCTAGTTTCAATGTTCAAAGCCAAATGGTGTTGTAAAGTTGATCTCAACTTTGAAGGCGAGTAAAATGATTGCTAAGGGACGTGATTGTTATTTGGCTTATGTGAAGGATACCTCGAGGGATGAGCTCCAACTTGAAGACTATCCGGTTGTGCGAGAATTTCTGAGGTATTTCCCGAGATCTTCGAGATTGCCATCGCCTTGAGGAAGTTGAGTTTCTTATTGAGCTCATTCTGGGAGCGGAACCTATCTCTAAGGCACCCTATAGGATGGCTCCATTAGAGTTACAAGAGTTGAAGGAACAATTGCAGGAGTTGTTAGATCGCGGATTCATTAGACCGACTGTATCGCCATGGGGTGTTCCAGTCTTGTTTGTGAAAAAAAGAAGGATGATCTATGAGATTGTGTATATATTATAGGAAGCAAAATCGGATCACTATCAGGAACAGATATCCATTGCCACGAATAGATGACCTTTTTGATCAGCTCCAAGGGGAAAAATTCTTCTCAAAGATAGATTTGAGGTCGGGGTACCATCAGTTGAGGGTGAGGGAAGAGGACATTCTAAAAGCAGTTTTTCAGTACTTTCGGTATGGGCACTTATGAGTTTTGGTGATGTCATTTGGGTTGACTAATGCTCAAACAATGTTTATGGATATGATGAATCGGGTTTTTAGCAGTACTTAGACCAATTTGTCTTTGTCTTTATTGATGACATTTTGGTGTATTCAAGTTCAAGGAGGATCATGAAGAGCATCTTTGTACTATTTTGGGGGTTTTGCAGAAGAAAAAGTTATATGCTAAGTTCTCCAAATGCCAGTTTTGGTTAGAATAGGTAGCATTTTTGGGACATGTCATGTCTGCTGAAGGTATTAAGGTGGATCCTGCGAAGGTTGAGGCTATCACTAATTGTCCAAGACCTACCACGGTAACTGAAGTAAAGAGTTTCTTGGGTTTGGCAGGGTACTACAAGCGATTTGTGGAAGGTTTCTCTTTGTTAGCTTAGCCATTAACCCAGTTGATGAAGAAGGGCACAAAGTTTATATGGAATGAGGAACGTGAGAAAAGTTTTGAGGAGCTTAAGAAGAGGCTTGTGTCGGCTCCGATTGCTTACATTCTGCGTCGGGGATGACGGAGGTTTTCAGATTCTGATGATGCTTCTAAGAAGGATTAGGGTGTGTTTTGATGCAAAATGGTAAGGTAATTGCTTATGCTTCTAGATAACTTAAACCTTATGAGGTGAATTGCCCTATCCATGACCTGGAGTTAGCAACAGTTATTTTTGCCCTAAAGATTTGGAGACACTATCTATATGGAGAGACTTGTGACATTTTCACCGACCACAAGAGCCTTAAGTATATATTTACTCAGAAGGAGCTTAACATGAGGCAGAGGCGTTGGTTAGAGCTTCTCAAGGATTATGATGTCAGGATTTAATATCACCCCGGTAAAAAGGCTAATGTGATTCTGAGATGCTCTTAGCCGCAAGAGTTCGAGGAGTGTAGGCGCCTTGGTTACCACAACCTCAACTTATCTCGGCTATGGGGCGTGTGGGTTTATAGCTATATGCTAGAGGTTCTGATGGGTTAGTAGCAGATATGAGGGTGGAATCTTCTCTTATTTTGTGTATCAAAGAAGCCCAAAAGGAGGATAACGAGTTGTGGGCTGTAGCATAGAATATGGATGAGGGTAGTCAGCCAGAGTTTCGCATTAATGAGCAAGGTGTGATATGGTTTGGTAAACGGCTATGTGTTCCAGTGGATCCAATGATTCGTGAGGCAGTGTTGACTGAAGCTCATAGTTCGCCATTTTCTATTCATCCGGGGTCTACAAAGATGTAACAAGATCTGAAGGAAAATTTCTGGTGGAGCAGAATGAAAAGGGATGTAGCTGAATTTGTGAGTAAATGTCTTACTTGCCACCAAGTGAAAATAGAGCATCAGTAGCCTGGTGGTTTGTTGCAACAGTTAAAGATTACTATGTGGAAATGGGATGATATTTCGATGGACTTTGTGACTGGTTTACTGAGGACTCTTAAAAAGAATGATGATATTTGGGTGGTAGTGGATTGTTTGACCAAATCGGCTCATTTTCTGGCTATTCGTGAGGATTTTTTAATAAATAAGTTAGCAGATATTTTTCAACGTGAGATTGTTAGGCTTCATGGGACTCTAGTTTCTATTATTTCGGATCGGGATCATGATTTACTTCTCGATTTTGGAAAGGATTTCAACGAGCTTGGGGAACGCGACTCAACTATAGTACAACTTTTCACCTGCAAACAGATGGACAATTAGAGAGAACTATTCAGACGTTAGAAGACATGTTGCGAACTTGTGGTTTAGAGTGGGCGAGAAGCAGGATGATTATTTGAGTTTAGTGGAGTTCGCATTTAGTAACAGTTGGCAAGCTAGTATTGGTAAGGCTCCTTTTGAAGCCTTGTATGGTAAGAAGTGTCGAGCTCTGACTTGTTGGGATGAGGTTTGAGAAAGGGTAATGGAAGGACCCGATTTGGTTAGGATTACTATGAAGAAGGTAGCAATGGATAATGAAAAATTGAAAGAAGCTCGATCGCGGCAAAAGAGTTATGATGATATTCATAGGAGGGCTCTTGAATTCACACCTGGTGAACACGTGTTTTGAAAGTCTCTCTATGGAAAGGGGTTCAAAGGTTGGTTTAAAAGGAAAGCTTAGTCTGCGTGTTTTGAAAGTCTCTCATGCATAATGTCTCTCATGTTTTAGTGTTAAGGAAATATAATTATCATCCGTTTCATATTTATGCGATACAATTACATAAGATTCGAGAAGATCTTTGTGGCGCCCCCCAAAATAGGTATACATCACCCATTTTGAGTTGTCGATACATGGTACAAAAACAACTACAACTTTATTATTACAATGAGTAAAAGCTGTGAGTTTTAATACAAATATTATCTTCAGACAATATCTATACTCAGATAAATCCTCATCACATTTATTGATACATTATTTTACAAAAATGGTGAGGACTACTAAACAACTCTCTCTAGAACCTTCATTCCATACCCAGAGCTAGTACCCACTATATTCTCGCCTCACGAGAAGAAAAATGGAACAAAAAAGGAAAAGGGTGAGCTCAACTAGCCCGATAAAGAATATTATGACTAAGATAATATACAACAAATTATCGTTAGTCTTCAATGAGGGGAAAAATCTAATAGAATACAATAGACAACAAATTTTAAATCAATATTATGGCGGAAATAATAATTCATTAGAAGAGTTAAGTAGAGAATGCAAACTACTATCTTCTATGTATGAATTTAAAAGTTCATCGTCTATCTTTTATCCTGTAACATCAATCGATATACATACGGAATCAAATATTCATCTTTACACTACTGAGCCAAAGATATTCATCGGTTGGTCGTGTTCATCTAAACACTGTTCATCTTTACTCTACGGGCCAAAGATATTTATCGAAATCATTCATCTTTTTACTACTGAGCCAAAGATATTCCATAATATCATCATTTAAGGCGAGGATGATGAAAAATATTTTTAAAGAAAGCGAATCCGGTGAAACAAAATGATGAGGATTAAGGATTAAGGATTCGTACTTTGTTTTATCCACGTCCAAAATACCTCAAAAATAATCATAGTGGTGTAAAATTCAAGAATGATCAAAACATGGATACAATCAAAGCTAGTATCCGAATAGATATTTTAGACGAAAAAGAAAATTTTTCATTTTTCGATGAATAGTGCTTGTATTAAGTGTGAATAATCTGAGTATCGTGAATAGTGTCAGTATATCGTGAATAGTAACTCCGACACCAAAAGTTCCAAATTTGATAAAACTTCAGATCAATATTTCAAACATAATGATATTGAAGAAATAATATCATTCTGAAAAAATAATATCCCTTACCTCGAAAGATAAGTACTTCTATTTGGAAAACAGGATATAGTCTATGAAGGAACTTGCCTTAGTATAACAATACTCAAAGTATACTCAAAATACTCACAAGAATAAACTCGATAATAGAGAGAGAAAACTTGATTTACGGTTGTGATTTTCAATTCTAACCTAAGCACCTATTTATAGGAAAATGCTTAGAACACCAAAGCGAAAATTTAATAAAATATTAATATATATTATAAATTTCCTACGCCAACCTTCCAAGAACTGAATTCAGCTCATTCAACACACATGTGTAACAAACCATAATGAAAAAAACGTTTTTGTTATTTAAAATATTTTAAACTTCCAAAAATCAATTATTTCGGAGCTTCAGAACTTCAATAATTCATAATAAATAGCCTTTCTATTAGAAAATTTGAATCTCATGAGTTTTTATAGGAAATTCAATTCTCTACAACTACGGAAGAAAGTTTTCCAAATTCCAAGCAGAAATTGACCGAAATCCACAAGCAGGAGATTTTTAAATTTATAATCAAATTTCGATCGATAAATGGGGTCCATCGACATGTTTAACATGTTTTAAACATTTATTGCAAAAAAATACTCTTTCTCCTCGTATATACTCATATATCCCACATTTCGTTGTAAAAATATCACCATTATTATATTATTAAAATATAATAATATATTTAAATGAATTATTTTATCGAGAAAAAGATAAAATTTTAATTTTCAACAATTGTCACATTAAAATTTTCTCCATCTATATCCACATAAAATCAATATTTTTCCTCATCATATGAATCAATAATTAATTATTCACAAATAATATTACGAGAATCCTGATATTGATGACAGGCGGGTCCAGGAAGAGGGGCTTTCGATAAAAATTTCTCCTTCTTTGGCCTTGATTAGGTGACCAAACCTCTCCTTAGAGCAGAACTTTCTAGACATTGCCAATAATGTTATCTAATAATATTATTAGGATAATATGAATTATTGCATCGATAATGAAAAAAATCTTGTGTAATGACAATTATTGAAACAACAACAATATAAAATATCAATATGACAATTATTAAATCGATAAAATCTTTGAGCAGTAATTATCTGTAACCATTATTAAGTAGTGCCTTCTTACGTAAGAATCAATAATTGGTGCAATCTGGTGTCTTCTCTATGTTTTAACCATAGAGTATTTTTAATGATTAACGGTAACAACTACTGTAGTTATTTTTAAACCACTTATATTTGTCGTTTTCTTCATCCGATCGCTTTTAGTTATGGGGCCCACATGGGCTGCTTGCCATCATACGCGAATATTCCAAACGATGAAGAATATTCCACGACCAAACGAATATTCCCGACAACAATGAATATTTTATAACCACTTGCTTATTTTGAAATATTTGCGTATTTTACCCATAACTATCCACATTAATCAAATCAACCCTTACTATTTCAAAATAATAAATAGAGGAAATTAAATTTCATTAATAATAAGTTGGGGTCTTCTGACCTCCCTCCTTATGAAAATTTCGTCCTCGAAATTGACGTCACGTACACTGGTATTTCGAAAAGGTGAGGATACCTCGCTTTCATTTCGTTTCTAATTCCCGGGTCATTTCCTCTATAGCATGATTCCTCCACAAAACTTTAACTTGTGGTATGACCTTTCTTGGCGTAGGACATGCTCCTTCCTATCCAAGATCTTGACAAGTACCTCCTCATCGTTAAGTCTTGGCTATCTTAAATAGGTTCTAACTCTATAACGTGGTTCGGGTCTTTCACATATTCTGAAATCAGATATATGAAACACATTATGAACACGAGACATACTTTGAGGTAACGCGAGTCTATAGGCTACATTTCCTACTCGGTCAAGAATTTGAAATGGACCGATAAATCGTGGATTGAGCTTTCCTCTCTTCCCAAATCTTATAACTCCCTTCCATGGAGAAACTCCATAACAATACATGATCCCCTATACTAAATTCCACGTCCTTTCGATGAAGATCGCATAACTCTTTTGTCGATCTTGTCTTGCTTTTTATATCGTTATCGAATCATTTGGATCTTTTTCGGTGAGTCATATGTACTAACTTCGGGTCCCAACAATGTTGCTTCACCCACCTCATCCCAACATATTGGAAGCGACATTTTCGTCCATATAATGCTTGAATGGAGCCACACCTATACTTGCACGATAAGCTTTGTTGTTGTAGGAGAATTCCACCGATGGTAAATACTTATCCCAAGCGCCCTTGAAGTCTAGGACACGAGTCTTAATAGATCTTCAAGAGTTTGAATAGTCCTCTCGATTGTCCGTCTGGTTTGGGGATGGTATATGCGAACTAAATCATAAATCCGTGCCCATAGCTTTTTGCAAGCTAACCCAAAATCTTGAAGTGAATCTTGGGTCGCGATCCAAAACTATGGATCTTGGCATGCCATGCTGACCTCACAATCTCATTTCACGTATACTAGCAAGGCGTTCGAGGAATAAGTCTCCGTATCGGCAAGAAATGAGCGGAGACTTGGTTAATCTATCAATAATAACCCAAATAGCATTGATGCCTTGAAACCGTAGGAAGACCCGTAATGAAATCCATGGTAATGTGTTCCCACTTCCATTTCAAAATCTCAAGTGGTTGCAGCGGACCCTTAGGTACTAGATGCTCGCCTTTATACGTTGACAAGTTAAACACATCGAGATAAACTTTGCAATCTCTCTCTTCATATTGTTCCACCAAAATGTATATCGAAGATCACGATACATTTTAGTACTTCGAGGATGGATTGCAAATGGTGTATTGTGTGCCTCCATCATAATCTTGTACTTCAAATCGAGTCGTTAGGGACACAAAGTGCAGAGTGGACTCAAGTATTCCTTCTTCATCAATTCTCGCTTAGGAATAGCTCCTTCTTGTACTTTCTTCTTCATACGCATCGACTCAAGATTCGGTGGCTTGAAGCGACCTTAACTTTTTCTATTAAAGTTGGCTTTATGCGTATACTTGACATCATCGCACTCATTCCGCATATGATCTTCTACTCAAGCGTCGGCTACCACGTTCGCTTTTCGAGGATGGTATTGAATAGTGTAATGGTCGTAGTCTTTCAATAGCTCGAGCAAGCGTCATTTGCCGCATGTTGAGTTCTTTTGAGTGAAGAAATATTTAAGGCTTTTATGGTGCGAATATATCTCCACTTTCTCCCCATATAGATAGTGCCTCCATATCTTTTAGCGAAAACGATTCACGCCTTGACTCTAGATCATGAGTAGGATAATTTCTCTCATACTCTTTAAGTTGTCGCGAGGCATAGGCTATGACTTTCCACGTTGCATGAGAACACATCCTAACCCTTTGCACGAAGCATCATTTGTAGATAACAAATCCATCCGAACCGGATGGTATTGTTAGAACAGGTTAGAAATAAGTCTCCTCTTAAGCTCTTGGAAACTCTTCTCGCATTCTTCGCTCCAAAGCGAATTTTGTATCCTTTGAGTTAAATTTGAGTTAATGGAGTAGCGATTCGAGAAAATCCTTCCACGAATCTCCGATAATAACCGCTAAGCCCAAAAGCTACACTTATTTCCGATCACGACTTGGTTGCTCCAACTTTGTATTGCTTCAATCTTGGCGGATCACGGATACTCCATGTTTTGACACCACGTGCCCAAGAAATGCTACTTCCTCAAGCGAACTCGCATTTCTTTTAATTTGGCATATAGTTGGTTTTCACGAAGCCTTTGGAGTACCGACTTCAAATGGTGCTCATGATCTTCACGACTTTTGGAATATATGAGGATGTCATCAATAAAGACAACAACGAATTGATCCAAATATTCCTTGAATACTCGATTCATCATATCCATGAAAGCCGCAGGAGCATTAGTTAGTCAAGAAAGACATGACTAAGAATTCATAATGCCCGTCTTAGAGTTTAAAGGCGGTCTTTGGAATATCCTCGGTTCTAATCTTCAATTTGATGATATCCGAGCGAAATCGATTTTGAAAAGAATTGTGCCCCTTGCATTTGGTCAAACAAGTCATCAATACGAGGGTAGGATACCTATTCTTGATGGTGACATGGTTTAATTCCCAGATAGTCAATACAAAGTCGCATACTCCGTCTTTCTTCTTTACTGAATAAAGCAGGGAGCACCCCGAGGAGATGTACTAGGGCGAATGAAACCGATGTCCAACAATTCACGTAGTTGGACCTTTAACTCTGAAGTTCAATAGGAGCCATTCGATATGGGGTTTTAGAAATGGGCTTTGTACCGGGTTCAAGATCAATAAAGAATTCAACTTCACGTTACGGGGTAGGCAGGAAGTTCTTGAAATCGTCGGGAAAGTCAATAACAACGAGAATATTATTCAAATTTGGCGTGTCTTTATTCAAATCCATAACATGGGCTAAGAAAGCTTGACATCATTTTTCAATAAGCGAATAGCTTTATGATTAGATATGACGGTGATTGATTTTAATGGTTTAGTTGCTTGAATTAAATCAACAAAGGTTGGTTAGGAATATGAAAACTAACAACCTTACGAAAACAATCAATTTTGGCATGATGAGTAGTTAACCAATCAATCCCTAAAATCACATCAAAAAGCAAGTATCTTTAAAGAGATAAGGTCAGCGGTAAGGTGATGGTGCCAACTTGAATCAAACAAGATTTATAAATAGTGGATGTGATGAAAGTTTCTCCTAAATCTGAGTTTCCACGAGATAGGTCAAAGTCTAATTTCTCTCGAGTCAAGTTTAAAGCGTTGAGCACAAGTGCGAGAGAGATAAATGAATGGGTATGCACCGGTATCAAGTAAGGTATAAACTTTGTAAGAATTTATAAATAGCTTTTACCGTGATCACCTCGTTTGGGTTCCTCGCATTTTGACCGATCCTGACAAGCGCTCTTCCGGGAATCGTTGACTTTGACTTTTACAGGATAGTCTTTTGAGTCAAATCCCCATTGAACTAGGTTTTGCTTCTGATCTGATCTCGGCGATATGTCCTTCCTTTCATAATTATAGCATACCTTGAAGCTGTTGTGGGCGGTTTGGTGATATATCCCTCTTTCCGCATTTATAGCATATAATGGGTGGTCGTTCTCCTCCCTTAGAACCGATTCTTTTAAGCCTTTGTTGTCTTCACATAGTCGTTGTTAAATCTCCTCTTTTTAAAATCTCCTCGACTCGCTTCTTCTATTTTCATGGCCATGATTACCACCAGAGTGGTTACCATTTTGTTCGTCTCATTTCTTTTCTCATTTGGTTATCATTATTACATTATTCTTCTTATCTCTAAATGCGATCCTCGGTTATGGTCCCTCGGTTGAACATACTCGTTATCTCGCTTCTAACAATTGAGCCACATTAACAACATCCGAATAGAGAGAAAATTTATGAGAAATGAGATCTTGGCGTATCTTGGGGTTTCAAACCTCTAAGAAACATCCGCGTCATACGTTCCTCATTCTCCACCAAATGAGGTGCAAACTGGATAACTCTGTAAACTTTGCCTCGTGATCGAGACACCGTCATGTTGTTACTGCTCAATCTAATAAACTCCACTTCCTTCATATGACGAACACTTTAGGAAAGTATTTGTCATTAAATAGTTTCTAAAATGTCTCCCAAGACATCTTTGAGTGCTTGTTTGGATGGAGTACGCTTCACGAGACTCCCACCGATGATACGCCTTCGCCACGGAACATAAAGGTGGCAAATGGAACCTTCGTTCCTCCGTGCATCCCAAGACATCGAATATCTTGGTAATTTGCTTGACCCGTGTTTTCCGCCGTGATCGGATCTGGCTTCCCCTTAAATTGGTGGTCCTGACTCTTTGAAGCGCTGGCATTTGTGACAACCCGTGTAATTGCTATCATTTCCTCTCGTATTTTGAACACGAGTCTCCTAAATCGATTTTGCATGAAGCGCAAAAAGCTTCTAAACATCCCTCGTTCATCATCGCTTTCGGTGGTGTTGTTCACGGGAGGAACATTGCCACCGACTGTTGCACGTTCTCCTCGTTGGTGAGTACTGAGGCGTCTCCGGTCTCATTTCCATTGTTAATATTCTCGATCGACATTCTCAAATCTTGTCGCATAAAACAAGGGTTAATTAAGGAAATCAATATATCACATAATATCCCTATATCTTGACCAACTAACAAATAAGCTTAGGTAGGTAGGACACACTAGCGAAGGATTTACTCGTCTCTCCCTCCTAGTTCTATTCCCGATCTCCGCTTGAGGAGATCATATCCTAAGCTACGATACCAAGTGTGGCGCCCCCAAAATAGGTATACATCACCCATTCTAAGTTGTCAATACATGGTATGCAGAAACAACTACAACTTTATTATTACAATGAGAAAAGCGTGAGTTTGAATACAAATATTATCTTCTAGACAATATCTATACTCAAATAAATCCTCATCACATTTATTGATACATTATTTTACAAAAATGGTGAGGACTACTAAACAACTCTTTCTAAAACCTTCATTCCATACCCAGGCTAGTACTCGCTTATATTCTCGCCTCCACGAGAAGAAAAATGGAACAAAAAGGAAAAGGGTGAGCTCAACTAGCCCGGTAAAGAATATTATCACTAAGATAATATACAACAAATTATCGTTAGTCTTCAACGGGAAAAATCTAATAGAATACAATAGACAACAAATTTTAAATCAATATTCGCGTGAAATAATAATTCATTATAAGAGTTAAGTAGAGAATGCAAACTACTATATCTTCATGTATGAATTTAAAAGTTCATCGTCTATCTTTTATCCTGTAACATCAATCAATATATATACGGAATCAAATATTCATCTTTGCACTACTGGGCCAAAGATATTCATCGATTAGTCATGTTCATCTAAACACTGTTCATCTTTGCACTACGGCCAAAGATATTCTCGAAATCATTCATCTTTGCACTACTGGGCCAAAGATATTCCATAATATCATCATTTAAAGGGCGAAGATGATGAAAAATATTTTTAAAGAAAGCGAATCCGATGAAACAAAATGACGAGGATTAAGGATTAAGGATTAGTACTTTTGTTTTATCCACGTCAAAAATACCTCAAAAATAATCATAGTGGTGTAAAATTCAAGAATGATCAAAACATGGATACAATCAAAGCTAGTATCCAGAATAGATATTTTGGACGAAAAGAAAAATTTTTATTTTTTGATGAATAGTGCCGTATTCGTGAATAGTACCAAGTATCGTGAATAGTAGTCCGTATCGTGAATAGTAACTCAGACACCAAAAGTTCCAAATTTGATAAAAACTTGGATCAATATTTCAACATAATGATATTGAAGAAATAATATCATTCTGAAAAAAATAATATCCCTTACCTCGAAAGATTAGTACTTAAATTTGAAACACAGGATATAGGCTATGACTTGGACTTGCTTAGTATAGCATTACTCAAAGTATACTCAAAATACTCACAAGAATCATTTCGATAATAATAGAGAGAAAACTTGATTTACGGTGTGATTTTCAATTCTAACCTAAGCACCTATTTATAGGAAAATGCTTAGAACACCAAAGAGAAAATTTAATAAAATATTAATATATATATTAAAATTTCTCGCCAACCTTCTTAGATCTGATCTCAGCTCATTTTGCACATGTTGTAGCCACAAAACAAACAAAAAATGTTTTTATTATTTAAAATATTTTAAACTTCCAAAAATCAATTATTTCTGAGCTTCATAACTTCAATAATTCATAATAAATAGCCCTTCTATCAGAAAATTCGAATCTCGCGAGTTTTTATAGAAAATTCAATTCTCTACAACTTTGCGGAAGAAAGTTTTTCCAAATTCCAAACAGAAATTGACCGAAATCCATAAAGCAGGAGATTTTACGAAATTTTATAATCAAATTTCAGTCAATAAATGGGGTCCACCGACATGTTTAACATGTTTTAAACATTTATTGCAACAAAAATACTCATCCTCCTCGTATACTCATATATCCCACATTCGTTGTAAAAATATCACCATTATTTATATTAAAATTATAATATAATAATATATTTATTTTATCAGAAAAAGATAAAATTTCAATTTTCAACAATTGTCACAATAAAAATTTTCTCCATCTATATCCACATAAAATCAATATTTTTCTCATCATATGAATCAATAATTAATTATTCACAAATAATATTTACGAAATCTGATATTAACAACCGGGGCGGTTCCTCAGGAAAGGGGCTTTCGATAAGAATTTCTCCTTCTTGGCGCCTTGATTAGGTGACCAAACCTCTCCTTGAGCGAGAACTTTCTAGACATTGCCAATAATGTTATCTAATAATATTATTGAGATAATATGAATTATTGCATCGATAATGAAAAATCTTTGTGTAATGACAATTATTGAAACAACAACAATATAAAATATCAACGCAACAATTATTAATAAATATAAAATCTTTGAGCGATAATTACTATAACCATTATTGAGTAGTGCCTTCTTACGTAAGAATCAATAATTGGTGCAATCTGGTAGTCTTCTTGTGTTTTAACCACAGAGTATTTTAATAAGATACTTGATATAACTACTTCTGATTATTTTTAAACAACTTATATTTGTCGTTTTCTTCATCCAATCGCTTTTAGTTATGGGGCCCACAAAATCTGCGCTATGCGTTACGAATATTCGACAAAGCGAATATTCCACGACCAAACGAATATTCCCAGACAACAATGAATATTTTATAACCACTTGCTTATTTTGAATATTTTACCCATAACTATCCACATTAATCAAATATTACTATTTCAAAATAATAAATAGAGAAAATTAAATTTCATTAATAATAAGTTGGGGTCTTACTGATTATTTATTGTCGAGTCTCAACGATAAAATTAATGATAAACTTTTTAAATCTAGAAGATAGTATATATCATTTTGAAATGGATTGCTTATTGCGTATTTTGATCTAAAACTTGTTGTCTATTTGTATTCTATCGTTGGTTATCTTGTTGAAGGCTAATGATAAATCGCAAGTCATAATATTTCTTATGGGGGCTAGTTGAGCTCACCCTTTTCTTCCATAATTCTTTTCAGGAAATGAGAATATAGCCAGGATTAGTCGGGGAATGGAGTGATGGTCCAGGATAAGTGACTATAATAGTCCTCATTGTTCTATAAAATAGTGTGATAATAATTGTAATGAGGACTTCATTGAGTTTAGATATTATCTATGAGACAATATTCATGTTAAAACTCTCAGCTACGCTTTTGTCGTATTGTATAAATTAAGTTTGTATTTGAATTCTGTACCATGGATTTGGCGACCCAAGATGGGTGATGTATACCTATTTTGGGGGCATCACAGTTGGTATCAAAGCTTAGGGATATGATCCCTGGCTGAGATGTGAGACTAAAACTAGGAGGGGAGACACGGATAATTCCTTCACTAGTTTAACCTACCTAAGCTTATTTGTTATTTAATTGGTTGATCAGAGTATAGGGATAATATGTGGCATGTCAATTAACCCTTGTTTGTGGCAGTGTTTGAAATTGACATCTGAAAATGGTGAGATAAGCAATGAAGCATATGAGACCGTTGAGTCACCACCGATCAATAACCAGGATAATGTGCATCAGGAAGGTAATAATCCTCGTGTAAACAACAACACTGACCAAATGACGAACGATGGAATGTTTAGGAGTTTTCTAGAATTTATGCAAAACCAAAGGAGAGAGACTCCTGTTCAAAATGAAGGTGGAAACACTGGCAACTCATGGCTGGTCACCGCTAAGCAGTTCAAGGAACTGGGACCACCGGAATTTTTGGGAAATCCAGAACCACTTAAGGCAGAGACATGGATAATGCAGATCACCAAGATATTTGATGTCTTGGAATGCTTAGAGGAGCAAAAGGTTCCCTTTGCCACCTTTATGTTGCGTGAAGAAGCAGATTACTGGTGGGAATCTATAACACGTACTCATCTTTCCGCACTAAAGATGTCTTGAGAGAAGATCCAAGAATTGTTCAACGACAAGTAATTTCTTGAAAATATTCGTCACATGAAGGAGGTGGAATTCATCAAGCTGGAGCAAAACAATATGACTGTGTCGCAGTACGAGGCTAAGTTTGCTGAGTTGTCCCGGTTTGCATCCCATTTCGTTGATAATGAGGAGTGAATGACATGAATGTTTCTAAGAGGTTTGAAACCCGAAATATGTCAATACCTCATTTCTCACAAATATTGTTTATATTCAGATGTTGTGAATAGAGCTTAGTTAGTGGAGCGCGATAATGAGTCATCTCAATCAAAAGGTAACGACCAACAATACGATAATAATCATATCGGTGGCAACGGTCATCGGAACAATGATAACCATCGTGGAAGAAATTATCAGGCAAGAAATGGTAACCACTTCGGTGGTAATCATGGACAAGATAATAGGAAAGGGGAACTAAGTGAGAACAACTTTAAGAAGAGAAGATTCAACAATGACGGAAAGACATCGATAGCAGCACTGGCACCCGTTTCGAAGGAAGGAGAACGACCACCGGTCATATGTTTCAAATGCGAACAGGAGGGACACATCTGTCCAAACTATACGTGGCAACCTAAAACGTGTTTCAATTACAGAAGAGAAGGTCACCTAGCTCGATTTTGTCGTGTAGTGAAGTCAAGTCCAACTGGGATGGTGACGCCAAAGGATGTCCCAGACAAGTCAAAGTCGGTAGTTTAAGTTAGAGCATTTTTTGAGGAACCCGAACGAAGTTATCATGGGTAAGTTAATCATAAACTCTTGCGAAGTCCATACCTTATTCGATACCGGTTCTACCCACTCTTTTATTTCTCCTATTTGTACACAACGTTTATATTTGACCCCAGAGAAGTTAGATTTTGACTTATTGGTTGAAACTGTGTTAGGAGAAACCTTCGTTACATCCACCATTTATAAATCTTGTTTGATTCAAATCGATACCCTCACATTACCTGTCGATCTTATCTCTTTAAAAATACTTGCCTTTGATGTGATTCTAGGAATTGACTGGTTAACTACTCACCATGATAAAATTGATTGTTTTAGTAAGGTTGTTATTTTTCATATTCCTAACCAACCTGTTATACGAATTCAAGTAACCAAACCACTAAAGTCAATCACTATCATATCAAGACATAAGTAAAGAGCCCCAAACCTTTCACTGGTGACTTCCTTGTGTGGGAATGCACCAAAGCCAGATTTTTTGTAGGGGATGCTGTGAAAACGGTGGCAAGTCAATAGGTATCAATGTGTGGTGTTATCCAAGTCTTGGATTAGAGTTACAGTTTTGAATAATATTTCTATCGTTAATAAATTTCCTGACGTATACCCCGAAGAACTTCCTAGCCTACCCCTAGAGCGTGAAATCAAATTTTGTATTTACCCCAGTACAAAACTCATTTCTAAAACCCTCAAATATTTCTTCATCTAAAACAAACATAACATGCGCCGAAGACGTTGGCTCGAGCTATTAAAGATTACGACCATACCATTCAATATCATCGTGGAAGAGCGAACGTGGTAGCTAACGAGTTGAGTAGAAGATCGTATATGATTACGAGTGTGACATTGTTAACACAAAGACCCATTTCGTACGACTTACAAAAGATGGAGATAGTGGTAAAGACTCCAAGAACCTACATGAAGATAGCAAATGTAAGATTAGAACCAACTTTAATTGATAAAGTTAAGCTGCTCAAGCTACAAACTCAGAGCTGATGACTATGAAGAAGAAGGTGCAGGAAGGAGTTATTTTAGAAGCAAGAATCGACGAAGAGAGGAAATCTTAACCCTCAATTTTATTGGTCTATTTGAAATTCTTGATCGAGTAAAAACTGTGGCCTATAGACTCGCCTTACCGCCAAGTATGTCGCGTGTTCATAACGTTTTTCACGTATCAATGTTACGTAAATATGTGGACGACCCGAACCACATTATTGAATTAAAAATAGAAGAGATAGCAGAAGATTTAAAGTATGAGGAAATACCTGTTAAAATGTTGGAAAAGAAGGAATATATTCTACGCTCAAAGGTTATACCTCAAGAGTTAGAATCTAAACAAGGTATCCTCACCTCTTCGGCATACCAGGTATGTACGTAAATTTCAAGGAAAAATTTCATAAGGAGGGGAGATTGTAAGACCCCAAATTTTATGAAATGAAATTATTAAATTTTCTTATGATTATTATTCTTTTTAATAAATGGTTAAATTGATAAAAGGTTAAAGTTAAGGGTGATATTTGAAAATTTTGCAAAGTAAGCAAGTTGTTATAAATTATTCGATTGGTCGGGGAATATTCGTTTTAACAGGGAATATTTGTACGATGACACAATCATTGGTGGACCCCACAACAGAAGTATTGTCGTAGTTAGAAAACGACAGAAATACCTTTGTATAAAAATAACGGCGAAAGTTTTACCGTTAAACTGTTAAAATACCCAGTGGTAAAAATACAGTACTACGCGTGGTTACATTGTAGCACACGATATTGATTATTGATGCTTACGTGAAAGCCACTTTCAGTTTACTCAATTATTGCTCTGAGAATTCTTTGATAGTATCTCACGTTATTTGATTCAATTATTGTCACAATATTATCTGCATAATATTTTATATTATTAAATCAATAATTGTGACGAAAATGTTATTCATATTATTATTTGCATTATTAACGATGACTAGAAAGTTCTGTCGAGGAAAGGGTTTTGGTCACCTAATTGGGCGCCAATAGGGAGAAATCCTTATCGGAAAGCCCCCTCTTTCCTGGGAATGATCTTGTTGTTAATTATTGTGAGTTATAATATTAATAATGAATAATTGTTAATAGATTAAAAATGTGTTTATTAAAGATAAATGATTTGTGGTAAATATTTATTCAAAATTTTTTATATAAATATAGGGATTTGTTATGAGACGTTTGTTGAAAGTTTAACTTAGTATTCTATGGGAAGATTTACTAATTTTATGGACCGTCGGTGGTGGTTTTAATAGTAAACAAATCTGGACCGTCGGTAGTGGTTTTAATAGTAAATCAATCTAGACCGTCGATGGTTGTTTTAATAGTAAATCAATCCAGATCGTTGATGGTGGTTTTAATAGTAAACCAATCTGGACCATCGGTGGTGGTTTTAATAGTAAATCAGTCTGGATCGTCGATGGTGGTTTTAATAGTAAATCAATTTGGACCGTCGATGGTGGTTTTAAAAGTAAATCAATCTGGACCGTTAGTGGTGGTTTTAAAAGTAAATCAATCTGGACCATGGGTTGTGGTTTTAATAGTAATCAATATGGACTGTCTGTTCTAATAGTAAATCAATTTGGACCATTCGTGAATCAGTTACTATTTAGTCCATTCTCCTATAAATAGAAACTTAATTCTTTTTTCATTCTCACCAATTCACTGAGACTCACAAGAGAAGCTATAGAGAGAGAAACTATAGAGAGAAAGAAGAAGAGTATTCTGCTACTTCACTATTGTAGTATCAAGTCTTCTACTAAGGTAAGGGGTATTATTTCTTTTGTATTTATAAGGGGTATTATTTCTTTCGTATTCATAAAGAATACTATTTTTTGTATTCATCCTTTAATATGTCGGAATAACCTGTCTACACGAATTATGTACCGCATGACAGGTGAAAATTCATTTCTAGTTTCGTATGTTATTTCTTTTCATATTCTTAAATCTAAACTTACTATGGTAAGTATTGCTTCTATAAACCCTGAAATTAGTGAAATATCCATGAGTTTTGCGCTTCATCCAGTATCGTTTCATTGGAATATTAATCTGAACTTTCTTATTAAATATCAATTTTGTCACCCGGGATACTATTCACAAGTTACTATTCACCTGGTTAGTATTCACTTGAATATTATTCACTCGGGTATCCGGGGTACTTTTCATACCAGGGTACTATTCACTCGAATATTATTCACTCGGGTATTCGGGGCACTTTTTATGCCCGGGTACTATTCTCGAAGTACTATTCACGGGGTACTATTCACTAAATTACTATTCACTCGGGGTACTATTCATGACAAAAATTGATTTCTTTTATGTCCAAAATTATTTTTGATACATGAATATTATTCTTGAATTATACTCCACAAAGCAGTATCATGTTGACAATTTGGATATTTTTAAACTCTGGATAAATTTAAAGTCTTTAATATTTATCCTTGATTTTGTTTGATTAATGCTTATATCATTGTCATCAACCTCATGCTTATATTGTGATGAAAGTCATCTTCGGCCAAGGGTGCAAAGATGAACTATTGATTGGTATGATTATGACCAGGGATTATTCGGTATAATCATGACATGTAATGTTACAAATGATATGGTAAAAGTCCTCATTGGCTCGTAGTGCATTGGTGGACAGTTGTTGGTATGATCACGGCCATGTGTTCTCTTCGGCCAAGGGTGCAAAGATGAATTATTGTTTGGCATGTTCTTGACCTTTGGTGAAAACACGAATATCCTTGGCCGTTAGTGCATGGATAATTCATGGTCGTGATACTAATGAATATCCTTAGCCGTCGTGCAAGGATGATTAGATGATGTGGATTATTTATTAAGCTGAGTCTCAACGATAAAATTAATGATAAACTTTTTAAATCGTAGAAGATAGTAGATATCATGCTTAACTTGACTCTTCTAATGGATTGCTTATTCCGCTGCAGTTGTTGATCTAAAACATGTTGTCTATTGTATTCTATCAGTGGTTATGTTGTTGAAGGCTAACGATAATTTATTCTGCATTATCTTAGTCATAATATTTCTTACTAGGCTAGTTGAGCTCACCCTTTTCTTTCATTAGTCTCTTCAGGAAATGAGAATATAGCCGGGACGAGTTAGGGAATGGAGTGATGGTCCAGGATAAGTGACTATAGTAGTCCTTATTATTCTATGAAATAGTGTGATAATAATTATAATGAAGACTCCATTGAGTTTGGATATTGTCTATGAGATAATATTCATGTTAAAACTCTCAGCTGCGCTTTTATCGTATTGTATAAATTAAGTTTGTATTTGAATTCTGTACCAAGTATTTGGCGACCCAAGGTGGGTGATGTATACGTATTTTGGGGGCGTCACAGTACTGATTGAGGAAAGCATGAGCTAGCTCCTCCAAGCTATGAATCTTGGAGTTGTCTAATATGGTATACCATGTTCAGGCTTCTCCAGTCAGACTTTTCTAAAACAGCTGCATTCTGAGCTTTTCATCCTTGGCATAAGATCCGAGTTCTCTAATGAATACTTTCAAATGTGTGTAAGGATCTCCCAACCCGTCATACCTTTCAAAATCGGGAGTCTTGATTTTCTCTGGATAATGAACCCCAAGGAAGATATAAAGGTCTGAATATGAAACACTCCCGTGTGCTCCAATCCCTTTGATAGACCGAATGGTCTCTTCCATTTATAGGACTTTCTTCCTGATATCACCGGTGTCTGGATCTTCTTTGAGATGAGTGACTCTTGGAATTTTGTTGGTTTTGTCCAACTGAGATTCAGATAATGGAACTTCTTTATCCGGTCCCTGGGTTCCTCCATGTGCAGAGGATTATGCATGCATGGTATTTGTGAACCCTGAGTGGACTTGTGTAGTTCTTTGATCAGAATAGCCGACTTTGTAATTTGGTTACTTAATCCTTTGAACTCCTCATGAGAGATATGAGTAGGATTAGATTAGCCAGATGAAGCCATGCTTGGTTTTAGGCTTGTTGCCTTTTTGGACTTTGAACGGGTAACAGAACAATTGTTTCCCTACAAAAAAACTTACGTAGTTTAGTCTTAGGGAATGTGGAAATGTTATATGCTATGTGATGTGTCCATTTTAGGAATATTATCCTGCAAAAAGGATGTCAGCTGTTTGTATGATAAGATAGCATTTCAGGTTTTGATATGCATGTACACATATTCCTTTATATTTTCCATTACATTGAGATTGACATGGAAATGAATATTACAAGTAATTGGGATTACAAGTAATTTGAAATGGAAAGTATGAAGAGACTTCCCTCCGTGTTTGGTTTATCAGAGGCTGACCTATCTTAGGCTACTCTCGCGGCTTTTTGGCATGAAGGTTCCCAGATCATTGCAATTTTCATGACGGGAAGTTAATCCAGTCTTTCAACTGGAGCGAATCTGGGTGGTGCCTTTCCTGAGCCTCATTGGAATTAGTCTCCATACGAGTCCAATAATCAAACACCGACAGGATAGCCTACTAGTGGAGGGACCACACAACATACATTCACATATAACGTGTCTTACCGTATGGAAATGATGACATGTGCGAAACACTTAATATCACAAGCAGATATAGTGCGAAACACTAAGTGCAGTAAGTAAATGCATTCGTACACATTCATTCAAATATAAATGCAACATCCGCACACAAGCAGATAAAAGTTTTAAAAAGTTTGTAATAGCGGCTTAAGCCCTCTTATTGGATGTCCCTAGCGGAGTCGCCACCTGTCGATGTCGGGATTTTTATTTGTCTTTTTCTGTTCTTGTCTTTTGGTGTTCTTATATTAGGTGAGATTTGTTTGAAAAAACAAGTTGTGAAAAGGTCCGACATGTATATGTCGATAATTGGACTATAATAGTCGCCAATTGGTATTTTTAAATGGTTGCACCAACTCAACCGAGAAAAGGTTTGCATATTGACCTAGTGATGTAACACTGCTAAACAGGTCTGTGAAACCGAGATTCGTTAGGGTCCGAGGGCTTGATTATGCGGAGGGAAGGTGTTAGGCACCCCCCGACATCCGTGGTAACACGGTGACCGCCACTTTTTAATTAAACTGTTGTCTGAATGTGTGTGTGTGTGTGTGGGTCGATGTGCAATTATCTGAAAGTAGTGATATGCCTCTTTTTCACCTATATACAAAGGGTTTGAATTTTGTATAAAAGTTCAATTTTAACAAGATATAGCAGTGATGCTTTGTAAAAGAGGTTTTTCAAACCCTTATGCTCAATAGTAATTGAGGTCTTTGATACTTCCATTTTATTATGTGTACAACTTGATTTCTTTTATTTTCGAGATGTGAGACATCTTTGAGAAAATAAGATACATAGCAGTGCCGAACTCTTTGTGGGCATGAGAGCAATCTAAGGAAATTCAAACACCGTGAATAATTTACAAGCTGATTACAACTGAAAATGTCCATCACGGGAACCGAATCTAGATTCAGGAGACTGAATCTGTGATCACATGATTCCTATGCTCACATGATGTTACAATTTGTATGAAAGCTATAAACAGTTATATATATAAAAGCTGTATATATATATATATATATATATATAAGTATATATATATATATATACAAAAGAAATAAAAAGCCACGGATCGAAGTCCGGGCATACACACACAACACGACTCTCAACGTGAATAACTATGTGTGCACAAAAGTGGAGAAAAGCTTTAAGAAATGTAAGAAGTTTTATAGTGGGATGCCAAGAAGACATCAAATGGCTTTAAACGAATGAACACTCATTTTCCATTGATAAAATATAGCAAATCACAAGCTCACAAGTGTTTGAAAAGAGAAAGCACTCAATTTATAGTGTATACAGAGCAAAATGAACAAGGCTTCCTCGCCTTTTCTCTCTTGAAAATGGCCACCCCAAGCCCTCTATTTATAAAGGGGAGAGCCGTAGGTGTACCTGCGGCTGCCCGGGGTGCCCCGGGCTCCGTGGGCCCCGCCTTTTCGAAGTATGTGCACGCATGCAACGCGTTGTTCGCTCGAACCTTAATAACTTTCAATCTGGGCATCCGATGGAGGCATATAATACCTTTCCGGAATGCTGTTGTCGAAAGCTACACAATGACATGGGATAAGAGGTTGTACGAAGTCGGGAAGATGGGTCCACGCCCAGATCTTCAGGCCTTCAAATTCTATTCGGTGTGCTGTCTGGTGTAGTAGTCACTCGGGATTTGAGCTATGGTTCTTGTAGGACACTTCTATGTAGCATGTGGGATGAAATATTGTTGAGACAACGCGAATGTGGGATCGAGGTGGCAAAATTATGATTTTGCCCCTCACCAAGGTTATCTTCAGTTCTGGGCTGATTTAGCCATCGTTGATCAGGGTTATCTCTGAGATTGGGGTTCTGTAGGTACTGAATGTCTTCGGAGTTCTCTCTGAGGTGTGCCTGACCTCCCGGGGTTATCTCTGGGGTTGGAACTGAGTGCCTCGGGGTTATCTCCGAGGTTGAAACTGCTTGCTGGGGATTGTAACGAGCTTTTCCGGGGTTATCTCTAGAACTGCAACTACATTCCTCGGGGTTGTTTCCGAGGTTGGAACTGAAACTCCCGGGGTTGTCTCCGAGGTTGGAACTGACAGAGTATCCCGGGGTTGTCTCCGCGATGGAACTGAGTTGACCTCCAGGGTTATCTCTAGAAGACAATTCTGCCCTCCTATAAGGTTAGTAACATGAATGCAAAATTTCGAGTGTCTACACTAACCAAATATGAATATATCGAATTTAGTGAGACAAGATACAAATGATCGACACTGTCGAACCGACAACTATAGTCAAAGGAATTCCAAACAAAATAAGGCTTAATGAAATAGTTATAAGGTAACAATTTTATACTGAGCTCAAATACAAATAGCCAAAGGCTAACAAAATACATCGGTACCATGATGAATACAAATCAAATCGGATAGTACGCACGACATATATGTCACTAATCCGCCTAACAAATCGAATCAAATCAAATACTGGATCAACCCATACGTATCCTGAACATATATATCAAATGGCCAAAGCTCATGCCCAAAACATACAAAAGGATACGCCGTGGACTGATCACACCGCCACGAAAGGTGTCATGCCCTTATGTCAAGAGGACATGCATGTGGTGCCCCCATAGGTGGTTAGCTCAAGTATACCCTAATGATCAAACTACAAAATGTAAGCCAAAAGGGGTTCAAATCACAAGGCTTACATGACCATCTCCGAATGATATTGAATCATCAAATACGAACATACCCAATTATTACAAGATATCAATGATCAAAACAACTCCCGAATGTGAACAAAATTATACGAGGAATGATACAAACGAATAAAGTCTCCAAAACATATTGACACGATTAACTAATTCAAAGAGTATAAATACGAATTCTAATATCAATGCCAAAACGAAACTATCTCAATAAACTTGACAACAAGGAATAATCCTGAGAGAAAATACCAAATTTCTAAACGAGTAACAACGAACGATTTAAATTTGAAAGAGTATAGCTGAAAAAGTATAAAATCCGTACCTTAATATAGTTCCAAATATCACCCGGTAAACTCCTTAAATCTGATCTCATTATCAAAATAAAATATAATACATATAATTAAATTATGAACTCATACAAATTATATTTTCATAAATTCATTAATTTTTAATATACTATATTCAGTTTGTAATCAAAAGATACATTTTAATTATAATAACAATATTATAATATAATTATTACTTTCCTTTTTAAATTTTTTGTATAACTTTTTTTTATATATATATATATATATATATATATATATATATATATATATATATATGAATAATCATAGCAGCAATGAGTTATATATAACTTATTAAACAAATGTGTTCATATATATCGGGATCATATATATATAATGAATAATCGGTTTATATATATATATATATATATATATATATATATATATATATATATAAAGAATATGCAGTGTAACACATATATATATATGTATTGTAAATCAAAATTTCATTAACAAATTCAACTAATCAAACGGCATAATAAAATTTTAAAATAGAGTACAAATACAACAAGAAAATAGATAGCAAAATTATTGTTTTGTATTCAAAAATAGTCCAACAATTACCTTTGAGAAGAAGAATATGGTGAATGAAATTTTAAGATCTTGCTCTCAAACCCTTTTTAATTCCAGCTAAATTCTCTCGCTCTTCTCGTTCTTCTTTCGCCTCTTTCTTTTATTCTCACTTTATTCCCACAACTCATCAGGCGTAATAAGGTATAGCTAGGTTTTAATTATTTAGTATGTTTCATTAATTCTTTTAGTTTTATTAAGATTTAAAATTACACAAATATAATTTAGACCCAATTAATTTTAATGGCCCAATTTAATGTAATATTTACTTATTATGGTCCAAATAAATTAACTACAGTTTGACCCAAATATAAGAAAAGTCCAATTAAATATTTTAAAGCTTACTTGAATATTTTATTATTATTTTATTGGGTATTACATCACCTTCCCCTTAAAAAAGATTCCGTCGCCGGAATCAAAAGAATGGAACATACCTAATTATCAAAAAGATGCAGATATTCCGATCGAATAGACTCCTCAATCTCCGAAGTAGCTTCCCGCTCCGAATGGTTTTTCCACAATACTTTAACAAAAGGAATTGTCTTCCTTCTCATAATCCATTCTTGATGATCTAGAATCGCCTCAGCTTCTTCCTCACAAGTAAGATCTTCTTGAATCTTATGTAACGGGTATTGTACAAGATGAAGCGGATGCTAGTTATATTTCCTTAACACTGAAACATGAAAGATATTATGTACACGAGATAATTGTGGAGGCAAAGGCACCCGATATGCCATTTCTCCAACTCTCTCAAGGACTTCAAAAGGGCCAATGAAACGCGGACTAAGCTTCCCTTTAAACCAAACCTTCGAACACCTTTTCATAGAGAAACTTTCAAAAACACGTGTTCACGAGGTGTGAATTCAAGAGCCCTCCTATGAATATCAGCATAACTCTTTTGCCGCGATCTAGCTTCTTTCAATTTTTCTTTAGCCACTTCTACCTTCTCCGTAGTAATCCTAACCAAATTGGGTCATTCTATTATCCTTTCTCCAACCTCATCCCAACAAGTCGGAGCTCGACACTTCTTACCATATAATGCTTCAAAAGGAGCCATACCAATACTAGCTTGCCAACTGTTATTATATGCAAACTCCACCAAACTCAAATAATCATCCCAATTTCCTATCCATTCTAAAGCACAAGATCGCAATATGTCTTCTAATGTCTGAATAGTTCTCTCTGATTGTCCATCTGTCTGCGAATGAAAAGTTATACTATAGTTGAGTCGCATTCCCCAAGCTCGTTAAAATCCTTTCCAAAATTGAGAAGTAAACCGCGGATCCCGATCCAAAATAATAGAAACTAGAGTCCCATGAATCCTAACAATCTCACGTTGAAAAATATCTGCTAACTTATTTATCGAAAAATCCTCACGAATAGCCAGAAAAAGCGCCGATTTGGTCAAACGATCCACTACCACCCAAATAACATTATTCTTTTTAAGAGTCCTTGGTAAACCAGTCACAAAGTCCATCAAAATGTCATCCCATTTCCACACAGGAATCTATAACTATTGCAACAAACCACCAGGCCGCTGATGTTCTATTTTCACTTGCTGAGAAGTAAGACATTTACTTATAAATTCAACTACATCCCTTTTAATTCCGCTCCACCAGAAATTCTCCTTCAGATCCTTATACATCTTTGTAGACCCCGGATGAATAAAAAATGGCGAACTATGAGCTTCAGTGAACACTGCCTCATGAATCATTGGATCCACTGGAACACATTACTGTTTACCAACCCATATCACACCTTGCTCATCAATGCGAAACTCTGGTTGCCTACCCTCATCCATATTCTGCACTACAGCCAACAACTCGTCATGCTCCTTTTGGGCTTCTTTAATACGCAAAATAAGAGAAGGTTCCACCCTCATACCTGCTACCAACTCATCAGAACCTTTAGCATATAGCTCCAAACCCACACTCTCTATATCTGAGATAAGTTGAGGTTGTGTAACCAAGGCAGCTACACTCCCTGAACTCTCCCGGCTAAGAGCATCTCCAACCACATTTGCCTTACCGGGGTGATACTGAATCCTGACATCATAATCCTTGAGAAGCTCCAACCAATGCCTCTACCTAATGTTAAGCTCCTTCTGAGTAAAAATATATTTAAGGATCTTGTGGTCGGTGAAAATGTCACAAGTCTCTCCATATAGATAGTGCCTCCAAATCTTTAGGGCAAAAATAACTACTGCTAACTCCAGGTCATGGGTAGGGTAATTCACCTCATAAGGTTTATGTTGTCTGGAAGCATAAGCAATTACCTTACCATGTTGCATCAAAACACACCCTAATCCCTTCTTGGAAGCATCACTATAAATCTGATAACCTCATGTCCCCGACGGTAATGTAAGCACTGGAGCAAACACAAGCCTCTTCTTAAGCTCCTCAAGACTTTTCTCACATTCCTCATTCCACATAAACTTTGTGCCCTTCTTCATCAACTGAGTTAATGGCAAAGCTAACAAAGAGAAACCTTCCACAAATCGCCTGTAGTACCCTGCCAAACCCAAGAAACTCCTTACTTCAGTTATCGTGGTAGGTCTTGGCCAATTAGTGATAGCCTCAACCTTCGCAGGATCCACCTTAATACCTTCAGCAGATACTACATGTCCCAAAAATGCTACCTGTTCTAACCAAAACTGGCATTTGGAGAACCTAGCATATAACTTATTCTTCTGCAAAACCCCTAAAATAGTACAAAGATGTTCTTCATGCTCCTCCTTAGACTTGGAATACACCCAAATGTCATCAATGAAGACAATGACAAATTGGTCTAAGTACTCACTAAAAACCCGATTCATCATATCCATAAACACTTCCAGAGCATTATTCAACCCAAATAACATCACCAAAAACTCATAGTGTCCATACCAAGTACGAAAAGCTATTTTTGGAATGTCCTCTTCCCTCACCCTCAACTGATGGTACCCCGATCTCAAATCTATCTTTGAGAAGAACTTTGCCCCTGGAGCTGATCGAAAAGGTCATCTATCCATGGCAATGGATATCTATTCCTAATAGTGATACAATTTAGCTCCCTATAATATATACACAATCTCATAGATCCGTCCTTCTTCTTCACAAACAAGACTAGAGCACCCCATGGCGATACGCTCGGTCTAATGAATCCGCTATCTAACAAATCCTGTAATTGTTCCTTCAACTTCTGTAACTCTAATGGAGCCATCCTATAGGGTACCTTAGAGATAGGTTCCACTCTAGGAATGAGCTCAATCGTAAACTCAACTTCCCTTGGCGGTGGAAATCCTGGCAGATCCTTAGGAAATACCTAAGGAAATTCTCACACAACTGGATAGTCTTCAAGTTGGAGCTCATCCCTCGAGGTATCCTTCACATAAGCCAAATAACAATCACGTCCCTTAGCAATCATTTTGCTCGCCTTCAAAGCTGATATCAAATTTACAACACCATTCGGCTTTGAACATTGAAACTCGAATTCTGGAGCCCTTAAGGTTCCAAAAATAACCTTCCTCGCCTGACAATCGATAGTGGCTCGATGCTTACTCAGCCAATCCATACCCAAGATGATATCAAAATCATGCATCACCATCGAAAGTAAGTTAGTTACGTACACCCTCCTCCCTAACTTTAAAGGACACTCACAAAATTGCTCAGAAATAATCACAGAATTCCCCATCGGGGTAGCAATAGATAAATGAGGATCTAATATATGAGATGACACTCCGAGATGATGAATAAATGAAAGTGCAACAATAAAGTGTGTAGATCCAATGTCAAACAAAATTGATGCCTTGCGATTTCCTACAAGAAGGATGCCTAAAATAGTACCTGGTGCTTGGGTCGCCTGATTAGCTGTCAATGCAAATACTCTTCCACTGGTGTTGCGCTGACCGCCATTACCAGCATTACCGTCTCCCCCATTACAACGCTGAACTGTGCAGTCCCTTGCTCTATGTCCCATTTGTCCACATAAGAAACAAGCCCTTGTCTCTATATAGCACGCCCTACCAGCATGATACCCACTATAAGTAGCACATGCACTAGGTGGAAGTGGCAAAAGGTTCGAATTTCCCCCACCTGCCGGTCTTGGATACCGCCCCTGAATTTGTCCTTGTTGGCGATGCTGACCCTAATTCTGATTTTACTAGAAACCCATGTTCTGTTGAAATCCCATATTTTGATACTGCCCTCCAGCTTGCCACTGACCCTACTGCTGACCTCCACGACCACCCTGCTGCATTGGGTAAGCAAAATCCCTTTGAGGATTAAATCGCTGACCCGATGGAGGCTCATTCCAATTATTTTGCCTTCTATTATGATTTCTTCCAAACTGCCCCATTCTTTGCCCTTGTTGGTCATCTATATCTCTCTTTTGACTCCCTTCTGATTTGGAAGCTCGAAAGTCCCTATGTTCTATTTCCACACTCTTAGCTGCATTAGCCACCTGTGATACATCTATAAATATGGTGTGGAAGATTGATCTCCTATACTAATATTCAAGGCCTATTTGAACTTTTCTGCCTCTTGTGTAGTTGTCCCAGCTATTGAACCCGCAAAACCTGCCAATCTTGTAAACCTAGCTATGAAATCGGTAATAGTCTCATCTTCCTTTTGCCGAATGGACACACATTCCCTAATGTATGCATCCCTATCAACTTTTGGGAAATACTACTGATAGAAAAGGTCATAAAAATCGCTCCATATGGGTACATCCATAAATTCATCTTCGTGTGTAGCCTTCAACGATTTCCATCAATGTTGGGCATCATTCTCTAGCTTATATACTGCTAATCTCACCTTCTGATTTTCTGAACACCCAATCACATCAAAAATCTTCTCCAAGGGGGCAATCCAATTCTCCGCATCAATTGGAGTTGGAGCAAAACGAAAAGATTTGGGCTTCTACTTAATGAACCTCTCCAACAACACATATAATGGTTGCACGGGTTGACCCACTTGATTCTCAGGAGGAACATTCTGCTCATGTTGTGGTATCTCTACATCATTCCCCATGTCATTTGCATGACGATTTCCTTGCATTTACGGAATACCTTGCATAGCTTGTGCCACGGCCTGCGTAACTGCCTCATTTACCATTGTTGTAACCATAGACGGGGTTATTGTTACATTACCCTGAGTCCCATCGTTTCCACCCTGGTTAACAGCCTCAACCTGGGGTTGCCTTTGACCCCTCCTACAGTTATTACCCTGCCTCCCAGCAATTCTCGAAGACTTACGAGCCATCTATAATACAAAATCAAATAGACGAGAACAAACAGATCAAAATAAATAATCAAGGCCAAATTTATGCAAAATGAAAATCAAACGCAATAAAAATCTTATAACTACCCAATGGTCTACCCATAACTCACAGGTCAAGTGAAAAAGGCAATCTATAGGATCATAACCTAAGCTCTGATACCAACTTTGTAACACCCCTTTCCCAACAAGGAAAAGGAACGTCACGCACAAACATAACAAATACAAACCTCTAATAAATCTCAAAATATCCCCAATGAAATTAACCACCAATTGTCATATACTCCAATTTAAATAGAAGGAACTCCACATTTACATAGTCTCTGCTTCTAAGGATGAATGCCAAAATAGGCCCAAAACATCCATTTAAAAAATATTAGAAAACAAAAGTTCGATAATAGTCTTAAAACTAATTTATTAATTTGGATCAAAGGTAGCTCTCATCCCACAAATCCTGACCACCCTTGATTACCTGCCTGGAAAAAGAACACAGTGTGAACCAATTGCCCAGTACGGATATAAAAATGCACATATATAAAATAATATATATATGTACTGAAAGAACTGAATGAACGAACATTTACAACTACTAACCAAATATGAATATATCGAATTTAGTGAGACAAGATACAAATGATCGACACTGTCGAACCGATAACTATAGTCAAAGGAATTACAAAAAAAATAAGGCTGAATGAAATGGTCATAAGGTAACAATTTCATACTGAGTTCAAATACAATTAGCCAAAGGCTAACAAAATACATCGGTACCATGATGTATACAAATCAAATCGGATAGTACACACGACACATACGTCACTAATTTGCCAAATAAATCGAATCAAATCAAATATTGGGTCGACCTATACGTATCCTGAACAAATATATCAAATGGTCAAAGCTCATGCCTAGAGCATACAAAAGGATACGTCGTGGATTGATCACACTGCCACGGAAGGTGTCATGCCCTTGTGTCAAGAGGACATGCCTGTGGTACCCCCACAGGTGGTTAGCTCAAGTATACCCTAATGATCAAACTACAAAATGTAAGCCAAAAGGGGTTCAAATCACAAGGCTTACATGACAATCTCCGAATGATATTGAATCATCAAATACGAACATACCCAATTATTACAAGATATCAATGATCAAAACAACTCCCGAATGTGAACAAAATTATACGAAGAATGATACAAACGAATAAAGTCTCCAAAATATATTAACACGATTAACTAATTCAAAGAGTACAAATAAGAATTCTAATATCAACGCCAAAACGAAACTATCACAATAAACTTGACAACAAGGAATAATCCTGAGAGACAATACCAAATTTCTAAATGAGTAACAAACGAACGAATTAAATTTGAAAGAGTATCGCTGAAAAAGTACAAAATCCATAACTTAATGTAGTACCAAAATAATTCGTCGAATCCAAATATCACCCGTTAAACTCCCTCAATCCGATCTAATTATCAAAATAAAATATAATACATATAATTAAATTATGAACTCATACAAATTATATTTTCATAAATTCAATAATTTTTAATATACTATATCCAGTTTGTAATCAAAAGATACATTTTAATTATAATAATAATATTATAATATTATATATTACTTTCCCTTTTTAAAATTTTTTTTATCTTATATATATATATATATATATATATATATATATATATATATATATATATATCTCAATTGTAAATAAAAATTTCATTAACAAATTCAACTAATCAAACGACATAATAAAATTTTAAAATAGATTACAAATACAATAAGAAAATAGATAGCAAAATAATTGTTTTTTATTCAAAAATAGTTCAACAATTACCTTTAAGAAGAAGAATATGGTGAATGAAATTTTAAGATCTTGCTCTTAAACCTTTTTTAATTCCAGCCAAATTCTCTCGTTCTCCTCGTTCTTCTTCTGCTGATCTTTCTTTTGTTCTCGCTTTATTCCCACAACTCATCAGGCGTAATAAGGTATAGCTAGGTTTTAATTATTTAGCATGTTTTATTAATTCTTTTAGTTTTTATTAAAATTTAAAATTACACAAATATAATTTAGACCCAATTAATTTTAATGGCTCAATTTAATGTAATATTTACTTATTATGGTCCAAATAAATTAATTACAGTTTGACCCAAATATAAGAAAAGTTCGATTAAATATTTTAAAGTTTACTTAAATATTTTATTATTATTTAATTGGGTATTACAATACTACTTTTAGGGAGAAACAAAAAGAATTATTATTTACTTACGCTTTAATTTTTTTAATTAATGTAAATATTTGTACTTGATATATTTTTACGAGGCTAACAAAATTTTTAAAACCCCTAATATCATTGAATAATAAATATAGAAAACTGATAAATTCACAAAAAATGATATTTTTACAACAAAATCGTTGTTATAGATCTTGTAGCGACGATTTTCATCGTCGTTATACATCTATAATGACATTTTTGTTGTGAAAACATAAAATTCAGATAAGGCACACTTAGAGGGGGGGTTGACTAAGTGTGGGAATAAATTATGACCAATTTTTGTTTTAAACCAAACCACAGAATTCAACCTACTAGATTAATGAATTCAGCTTGCTGGATAAATTCAGCCTACTAGATTGAGTCTTTGATTTTTTTCTTGAATGAAAATTGCTTGCTGAATTTATATTTTTGTAAAAATAATGGGTGTTCATAATTTTTCTTAAGATAATGAAAATATCCAAATTTTAATTATATATCAAAACAATTAAATAACTTTTGTGAGCAAATAAGGTAAAGCATGTAATAAGATGAACAAGATTTTTAACGTGGTTCAGCTATTATTCTCTATAATAATAGCCTAGTCCACGTCCAATACCAACTAGTATTGAAGACTCACTTTATTTCTTTAAAACGACTCCTTTTACAAAACAAATTCTTTCAATACTTGAATTACAAAATTAACTTCAGTACTTTTGCTCCTAGTACACCAATGCAGTCCTTAAGCACCTATGCTTCCTTTAACCTATTTGTAAACAATTCTTAATCCACCCGAATTAAATACCTTTAGACTACTTAGTCTAAATAAAAAGAACTACAAATATAGATGTCTAATGATCAAACCAAATAAACAATTTAACTATGCAAGGCTCAACTAATGAATGAAATGATTGTAGAGTAAAGAGATATCACCAATTTAGAGCTCACAAAAATTCGCTAAAAATAATCTAAATTTTAATTGCAGCAGCCAAGTAATTGCACAAAAATAATTTTATAGCTTTCCAATGTATAACAGTGCAATAGTAATTCGTATGTCTTTATAAACTGATATCTCAATTGAATTTATAGCCTCAAGATATTATTGTTGCAAACAAGTTCCATTCTAATAATCAAATTTTATTTCCGTTAGGAACAAATCCTAATGATAAAATATAACTAGTAAAAATCAATCCGTGTATCACTTGGATAAGTTAGGTATTTTATTCTTTGACTTCTTCAAAGATAATCCACTTAAAGTGATTTGAATTAATGATAGTTCCGTAACAATTACCACATATACAAATATCATACTGTTTTGAAATAAATCACTTAGGAGATATGAGATAATGTTAGTTCAGTGATAATTGCCAAGTGCCAACCAAGAAATATCAATTACTTTCTAGGATAATCATTATCAAGACTATAGTATTCAAGGGATGTTAATGGCATATATATATATATATATATATATATATATATATATATATATATATATATATATAACCTTCTTCCACGTGTATCATGCTTATTAAACTATCCCATTAAATTTGGATTCTCTCGAATATCTAAGTGATAGCAACATTTGAATTTATCCAAGATTTTAACATACACAGCAATACACATATATGTGTTAATCACTTTAAATATTAATTTTACAGATCCTGAATTATAAAATCAATTAACATTTCATTATAAAAATTCCTCTCAATTTTAAGCATGCATAAAATACTTATCATATTAAATGCACATAAAATGTCCTAGAGTCTTGAATTGAAAAATTAAATATTTGCAATGACCTTACATTAAATACTAGAACAAAAGTCTTCAATCTGTTTGAACAAATCACCAAAGGATCCTTCTATCAAGTTCCTACAATTTCATAGTAAATAATTTAGTACAAAAATCAAGTCATCATCAAAACATTAAGGTTAGAATATGAACAAGTCAACATTCTCCCCCTTTTTGATGATGACAACACCAAAAATTATAGCCCCCCCTAAAACCATGCATATATATAAAAACTGTATTTTGGGACATTAATAAAATTAAATTACCCATCATGCCTTCTGTTAAGCATTATTCATAAATTGCAGATATGTTAGTTTTAACAGATACTAGACATTAAAAAAAATATTCAATAGCGGATTATCCCAAGATTTAACCAAAAAGTCTAGTGTTGTGCAAGATGGATATCAAAGTCTTAAAACAAACAAACAAACAAATAACATATTTAAAACATAAAACATAGTCTTAGAGCAGCAGTCAACCAGAAGTTATGACCCCCCCTTTGTCATCAGGCAAAAAAGGTAGAAAATCAATCAATATCTTCAACATTTGCCTTGTTCGGAGGACGTCGAGTAAAATAAGGACGATGAAGAATACGATGAAGTTTCTCTTCCAAGGAAAAATTATCAGCAAAAAGAGGGGGATGAGGAATAAACGTAGCATTGGGTAGAGGAAGATCCATTAAGTCACCAACATATTCAGTCATCCAACTACAACGAGACCATTTAGGAATTGGTGAATACATTCTTTGAAAATGCAACTTCTGTCCAACATCATTCAGTCTTGTAGCCATAAAATCTGCATACTCACCAATCTGATAACTTACAAACTTCAATTCTTGACTCAGTTGGCACAAATTCCTATTGATTTTGTGTTGAAGTGCTTCAACCATAGCCACAGTTTGTAACTCAAAGCCAACCTGTAAGTCAATGAACTCATCCTCCATCCGAGTAAAATACTAATGTAAATCATTATCCCTCATGGGCAGCTTGCCTTTTTCTAAGACATTAAGTCTGTGCTTCATATCAACAATATCAGTCTGCATAGCTTCTTAATTATGAAGGATGGTAATCAAAAAACTTAAAACTTCAGAAGATGAAATAGTAGTGTTTGGCAGAGTAGAGGATGATGGATTATCGAAATGCAGATCAGAAGAGGCAGAAGTATGTGGTATAGGTAAAGGATCAGGGAAAATACGAAATAACTCACCATTAACAAGAGAAATATGGGATTGTTTCAAATTGGCAGAATCCACAAATTCATTGTTAGACCCAACAATTTCATTATCAAAAAAGATTTTAAAATGCAGGAAAATTTTGGTTAAAAAACCGGTATAAGGAAGACATTTCTTGGTTGGATGAATACAACTTGACATATGAGATAACATTATGTGTGAAAAATTAAAAGAGATACCTTTGAGAATCATTGCCACAACCACCAAATCTTGATACGTAAAATCTGCACCACCACCAATGCGGGGAAACAGATTATAACGTACCAATTTGTGTAGAACACAAGCAGTAGGACAAACATCAACATTGTTTGGAGTAAAAAGAGAAGATAAAGTATGGTTATCCATGACAGTTTGGAGTTATTCTAGAGGTGGAAAAGGAATATTGGCCGCACCTTTCAAAATGAATGGACATGGTGCAATAGAAGGAATGTTAAGAATACTTCCAAAATCAATGAAAGTAAAGAATAGAGATTTTCCCTTAACAGAAGATGTATAACAATCACTATTACACTCAAAATTGGTATAAAACTGTTGAACCAACCGTGGGTAAGCCTTTGTGGGAGGAAAAAGCATAGAAGATATTCCACAAGAATTAAAGAGTTTTTTGAGAGAAGAGTTTTTGAAATAGAACAGATCCATAATTTTCTGATACACAAATTGTTTCGTAGCAATAGAAGTTTTAAAACGGGCTTCAAAACTATGTCCTCTAAAGAAATTTTCTGGCAAATCAGGAAGAGAAGAAACATAGTTCACCAGAATCGAAGGAGACTCTGGCTGAGAAAGAGAAGGATGTTCTAAATCCGGTGATTGCTTCGTCTTCCCATGTTGAAAAGATTCTGAAAACTTCAAAAAAGAGAAACTCGAATCCGACTCATCAAAGAGTGTTGTGTCATCGAAAGACACATGCACATATGATTTCTTCTGCTATCGTTTGGATTTCTTCTGTGTTCTAACGGTATACGGAGATCGAGTTAGCTGGCCATCGTTGTTCGAGATGCCGAGAGATCGTTTGCTTGCTCGAGTTTTCATCGATTCAAAGATTTGAGAGGGATAGCATAAATCACTTTGTTTTTATTTCTTCATGTATTTACACAATCAAAAATCAATTTACACTTTATACCATGAATTGAGTATCAATTTTGATTCTAAAATAAGCCATACCACACATATATCACTGTAAACATGATTTCTTCACATATATCATGTTTTCATGAATTAAACAACTTTAAATCACATAAAAATCATATAAAAACAGTTTATATGAACAAATTAACATGTTTAACCCATATCTTCAACTAATTGTTCATGAAACTCAAACATAGAGGAAAAACAAAACAAAAACTTTAAAAAAACTAAGATTATACCTTGGTTACCAGTTTAGCTAGAAAAGATGATAGAATCCTTCTTCGTTTGCTCAAACTCACAGAGAAATTCTTTCTCTCTTCTTCCCTCTTCTCCCTTTTCTCTCTGTTTTTTCTCTCTTCTAACTTTACATAAAACAACTGATATAATATAACTGATACATATTATTATGTATATAAAAAAAACTAACAGGCATATAATACCCCTACTTAATAACATATCAGTTGTGTTTTTGTTAAATTCAAAAGCTACTAAGGCTTATCTGGCAAAAATTGAATTAAAATAAAGACTTAAAAGCCTTAAGCTTTGTTTGGTAAAACTAAATTGAAACTCCTTTTTAACTTATTTTAATAACTTATTTTCTATATAGTTTATTGTCACACCCTATTTAATTGAATTTCCATATTCAAATTTAATTAAATTAAAGCTAAGAACAACTTATTAAATCAAAATGTCACATAATCAATTGTCAAAAATTATAATTTTCATTATAATTTTATTTAATAAATTAATACATCACTTTTAATTACTAAATTAAATCAAAACAACATAATAACAATTCATTTAATCCTTATTAACTCTCTAATTTAATTATTAAATTAAATTAGAATATTGTCACATAATAATTAATTCATCAATTAAACTAGAATATTATCACATAATAATTAATTTATCACTCTTTTAATTTAATTAACTTTAACATACAAAATTACCAAATATCAACTTAATTAACATATTACACTTAATCAAGTTAATTTCCATACAACTCATGAATTATTTATTTAACTAATAAATAATCAAATTAAACAAATATATATTTAACAATAAACGCATTAACCAAAATATTTATTTAATTTAATAAATATTTGAAATTATATATAAAAATTCTAGATTTTTACAGCATCTAAGCAGCCCATTAGTTCAAAGTGATTGCAAATTGGATAAAACAACCCCAAATTAATAGTACCACTTAAATACTTGAAAATTCTTTTAACAGCTTGTAAGTGGGATTCCTTAGGTTTTGCTTGAAACCGAGCACAAAGACATACACTATACATTATATCAGATCTAGATGTAGTTAAATATAATAAATAGTCAATCATACCTCGTTATTTGGTCAATTCTACATCTTTACTTTTTTCATTAGAAGTAAGCTTTATTGATGTACTCATAGGTGTACCCTTTGAATTTGATCCTTCAAAACCAAATCTTTTGAGTAGCTCTTTTGTGTATTTGGTTTGATGAATATAGATTTCCTCTTTTGTTTGCTTAATTTGGAGTCCCAAAAAGTAATCCAGTTCTCCTATTAAGCTCATGTCGAACTCCTTATGCATACACTTTGAAAACCACTCACAAAAAAAATCATTAGTAGCACCAAATATTATATCATCTACATATATTTGAACAATAATAATATCCTTATTTGCATGCTTAATAAATATTGTAGAATCAATTTTACCTCTAGTAAAACTATTTTAAAGAAGATACTTACTCAACCTCTCGTACCAAGCTCTTGGAGCTTGTTTGAGACCATAGAGAGCTTTCTTTAGCTTATAAACATGATTTGGATACTTCTCATGTTCGAATCTGGGAGGTTATTTTACATATACCTCTTCATTGATGTATCCATTAAGGAATGCACTTTTCACGTCCATTTGATAAAACTTGAATTTCTTGTAACAAGTAAATACTAACAAGATTCGGATAGACTCAAGCCTTGCAACTGGGGCATAAGTTTCTTCGTAGTCAATCCCTTCTTGTTGATTGTATCCTTGAGCTATTAACCTAGCTTTTGTGCGAGTGATTGTCCCATACTCATCAAGCTTATTCTTAAATATCCATTTTGTTCCAATAACGGAGACACCTTCAGGAGGAGGCATAAGTTCCCAGACTTGGCATCGTTCAAATTTTTGAAGTTCTCTTACATTGCCATTAGCCAACTTTCATCAAGGATAGCTTCCTTAGCATTCTTTGGCTTGACTTGTGATAAAAATGCAGAGAATGCACATTGATTTTACAAGCCTCTCCGTGTAGTGATGCCTTTGTTTATACCTCTAATGATATTTTTCAGAGGATGATTCTTGAGATATCTTGCAGTATTTGGCATTTGGACATTATGTATAACCTCTTCTTGTTGGGGGAAATCTTTTTCAGCCTCTTGTGTTGTTTCTTATTCCACTTTATGCGAATTATTCAATTTAGCTTACTGAATTTGTTTATTCGGCTTGCTGAATAGATCTTTTTGGTTTGCTGGATTTGCTGAAATCTCTAAATTTCCTGCATCCTCATCTCTTTCTTTTGGAAGATCATTGTTAGTCTCATTAAATGTAATATGAACTGATTCTTCAACACATAAATTGTTAACATTAAATAGACGATATGCCTTGCTATTTTGTGAATAACGAATGAAAATTCCTTCATATGCTTTAGCATCAAATTTTTCCAAATTATCACTAGTATTTAGTATAAAACACTTAGACCCAAAAACTTTGAAATAACTTATGTTAGGAATCTTATTATTTAATAGCTCATAAGGAGATTTCAAAATAATTGGACGAATAAGTACTCTATTTAAAACATACAAGATGTATTTATAGCTTCGGCCCAAAACTTCTTAAGAAGTTTACTTTCTTGTAACAAAGTTCTAGCTATTTCTTACAACGTTCTATTCTTTCTTTCCACTACTCCATTTTGTTGAGGAGTTCTCGGGGCTGAAAATTCATGGCTAATTCCTTTTTAATCACAAAATATTATAAAATCTTTTAAAATTCAGTACCATGTTCACTTCTTATTTTTACAAGTTTGAGACTATATTTTGTTTCCAAATTTCTTATCAATTTCTCAAATTCTTTGAATGCTTCATCTTTAGTTCTTAAAAACAATACCCATGTATATCTAGAGAAATCATCAACTATTACAAATGAATAAAATTTACCATTAATACTAGCATGTCTTTCTAGTCCAAACAAATCAAGATGAAGTAATTGCAAGGGACAAGAAGTGGATACCATGTTCTTTGTGGTAAATGATGTTCTTACTTGTTTCCTGAGTTGACAAGGAACACATATTCCCCTCTTTTCATACTTTATTTTTGACAATCCTTTGACGAGATTCTTTGATGATAATTTCTTGATTAAATTTATTTGAACATGCCACACCCTCTTATGCCATAAGTTAGCCTCATCTTGCATAGAGGCAAGACATAATTCTTCATCTTGTTGCTCAAAATCACGAGTATATATATTTCCTTCCCTTTGTGCAACTAGAGTAGTATTGTTAGTACTATGAGAAATTGTACATTTTTCTTTTTCAAAATTTACCTGATGACCATTATCCATTAATTGACTAATGTTGGTGTGTAATCTAATTAAGTACGGCACAGAAGTATACGTGATCAACAAGTAATATAATGATAAGTTGAGTATCGTTCCCACAAAGACAAGTATTAATTTTAATCTAACAATTACCAGCTTTATATTATCTCAATTTTATTAAACTAATCGAATTAATTATTAAAAATAATTAAAAACTAATACACTAGAAAATCAAATCAAATCAAGTCCACTACAACAAATTTTACTCAGATATTGGAGAATTAAGCCTACAACTCCACTTTAAGCTTCACTTAGATTATCACACTTCTTTTCAATCCAATTAACTATTTTAGTTCATTAATCAAGAACACAAATGTAGAATTAGCCATCTTTCAATGCACTAAAACCATATCAATTTAAATCCACAATTGATAGAATTAAGCCAAACACCCTAATTAACTAATTCACTATATCTCTATGTGAATTACAATTAAAGAAGGTTTAAATTTTAAGTTCTTTCTCGATTATATGCAATGTTAGGTATATCTCTATCCTAAACATACATCATGAATTCCATCAAAACGCAGAAATCACAAACACATGCTATTATGACTAAGTCTAGACTCATATCTCATCTCTCGAATCCATACAAGTCCATATAGAATTGGTGATCAAGCAATTCTTAATCACAAATCATAATAGATGAAGTGAAAAATAGCTTTATTGAACTGAAATCAAAGCATGATAATCTTACTACACTTAAAGATCCATTGTAAGCTTAATAAGATGATTTAGTTCATAACTAATGAATTAAACATTGAATAGATTAAAGAAAACATCATCCCAATTATAGAAACTAAAATAAAAGAACAAGAATAGTATAAAACCACCCTTCTCCTCGCTCAATTCTGCAATCTTCATGCTACTTGCTTCTTAACTCTGTTCCTCCACAATCTTCTCTAAATTAGGGCTTAAAAGTTGCTCTTGATTGATTGTATTATGAATGTATGAATTGAATAGCTTAAGTCTCTGTAAATGCTAATAGAAACATCTACCATCCAGTCCCAATTGCATCCTAAGTCATTCAGTCCATGCCACAACAATAATAGATTTGTAGTAAAACTCTCCTTTTAAATTGTCGTACCCCAGCCCTACAGGTGTCGAATCTTCACGTGTACCCAGCCCGTGGTGTTTCCTTTGTTATATAGCCCACCCGTACGGGTACTTTCTTCTTGATCTCTTTTTTTGCTACTCTCACGCGCCTTGCTCGCCTTATCACCATATCCTCGCCAAAGCTATAATGTACTGACCCTGCACAAATACACATATAAAACACATAAAATGATACTAAAGCAGACAGATTAAACATTATTTAAGTCCAAATAGGAACCCAATTCGTAAGTATGAAACCTACTCATCTACTAACACTTATAAGAATAAATTCAAGTCCACTAACAAGATTTACATTATCAATATTAACCTTACCATTACTAATTTTACCTTTTCCGATAATTTCGCAAGTTCATTTATCTCCAAATGTAACCATTCCATTTTTCTTCTTGATTTTTAATTCCACAAACTTTGATTTGTCACCAGTCATGTGACGAGATCATCCACTATCAAGAATCTATTTTTAAGATGGAACCCTTGCCTTGAGACATACCTGTCAAGAAAACATAATTCATCCTTTTGGTACCCACATCTTTTTGGATCCTTTAATGTTAGTTGTAAGTAAATCACCATTTTTAATCCATACCTTTTTAATCTTGTTTTTCTTAAAACAGTTTATATCCAAGTGACCTTTAATACCACAATTTCTACATGTTGTGAAAGGAGAACAATAATTTAATCTAAAATGTGATTTAGATTTTAGCATTTCACATCTCCCTTTTTATGCATAGGATTATAACCAATTCCCTGTCTATCAAAACTAGGTCTTTGTTTACCCAATATGACATTTACGTTTCTTCTCCTTGAACAAATTTAGCAAGAGACAATTTTAACAAATCTATTTCCTTTTGAAGTTTATTAGTAGGAACAATTTTGCAAAGAGATTCATCACTAAATGCATCAATACATACATCTCTCATTTTTAGTTAATTAGTCAATTTTTGAACTTCATTACTTAGATAATTTACCTTATTAAAAAGTACTTTGTTATAATTATCAAGATAATCATTCTTAGCAATCAAAATCTTTTCTTCTTTACATGATGACTCTTTCTCAATTTCTTTCTTTTCATCTATCAAAAAATCAACCTCACTCATTAATGTATTTACCAAATCTTTCAAATATGCATTCTTTTCTTTTAATTTTTCATTTTCATGTTTCAAAAAATTAAACGCATAAATAGATACCTTGTTTGATTCACCTTTTATTCCCATAAAGCATACTTGAGCTATTTCATCCTTAACATCGACCTCAACTTTGACTCCTCATCATCACACCAAGTAACAAGGGCTTTGTTTCTTTTATTATCTTTAAAGCTCGTTTCTCCTTTGTTCTTTAGCTAAAAGAAGTCCTTCTTGAAGTGCCGAGACGTCCGCATTCAAAACATATCTCATCAGTTTGCTTTCCTTTAAATTTATTTGAGTTGAAAGTATTTTTCCTTTTGTTCTTCCTTTATAGTAGTCCCTTGAGTCTTCTTTACATCATGGTTATCTCTTCATTCGAGTCATCATCAAGCTCTTCTTCATTTCTTACATTAAGAGCTAAAACTTTTCTTTGAAGAGTTTCCTCTTCATCATCATATCTCTTTAACTGATGTTCATATTCCTCAAGTTCACTGAAAAGAGTTAGAGTATCCATAGTAGAAATAGTAGAAGAATCTTGAAGAGTAGTAATTTTAGAAGTAAACCTTTTGGGCATAGGTCGAACTAACTTACGGTTAATCTCACTTTGTGGAATGGATTTGTCAAGTAGCTTTAACGAATTTAGGAGAACTAGGAACCTTTCTTGAGCCATCTTTATGGTTTCGTCTTTCTCAAGTTTGAACATTTCATAATCGTGCATGAGCATGCTTAGTTTGACTTCTCGTACCTTGGATGTACCTTCATGGCTCACTACTAGAGTGTCCCAAATTTCCTTAGCTGTGTTGCATGAGGAAACTTTGTCGATCTCAGATTATACAATGCCGCTAAGTAATGTGTTCATAGCCCTTGAATCATAGGAAACCATAAAAGTTTCAGTTGAGTCCATTTCTAGCAAGGTCTTTAGAGTACCGTCATCTTTCCTTGGAATAACCGGTCTATTCTCCACGACCCACCAATCTCGAGGATCTCTTTTAAATTAGATCTTAATTCGGAATTTCTAGAAGTTGAAGTTTTATATTCCATGCAGCAGAGGAGGTCGATTGCTTGATTGACCTTCTTGATTATTGTTCCCGAACTGTACTATGTTATTATCTTTCACTATAAGTCACCTTTAAGACCAAGATAAGTAGAGCCAAGCTCTGATACCAAATGAAATTCAGATAAGGCGCACTTAGAAGGGGGGGGGGAGGTTAAATAAGTGTGGGAACAAACTATGACCAATTTTTTTAAAACCAAACCACATAATTTAGCCTTTTGGATTAATGAATTCAGCCTATTGGATTAAGTCTTTGATTTTATTGTTGAATGAAAATTGCTTGCTGAATTTATATCTTTGTAAAAATACTAGGTGTTAATAAATTTAAGATAATAAAAATATCCAAATTTTAATTATCAAAATAATTAAATAATTTTTGTGGGCAAATAAGGTAAAGCAAGTAATAAGATGTACACCAATATTTTTTACGTGGTTCAGCTATTACCCTCCATAATAATAGCCTATTCCACGTCTAATACCAACTAGTATTGGAGACTCACTTTATTTCTTTAAAACGACTCCTTTTACAAAACAAATTCTTTCAATACTTGAATTACAAAATTCACTTGAGCACTTTTCCTCCTTGTGCACCAATGCACTCCTTAAGCACATATGCTTCCTTGAACCTGTTTGTAAACAATTCTTAATCCACCGGGATTAAATACCTTTAGACTACACTTAGTCTAAACAAAAAGAATTACAAATATAAAGGTTTAATGATCAAAGTAAATAAATAATTTAACAATGCAAGACTCAACTAAAGAATGTAATGATCAAAGAGTAAAGAGATATCACCAATTTAGATCTCACGAAAATTCGCTAAAAATAATCTGAATTTTAATTACAGCAGCCAAGTAATTTCACCAAAATAATTTTATAGCCTTCCAATGTATAACAGTGCAATAGTAATTCGTATGTCTTTATAAACTAATATCTCAATTGAATTTATAGCCTAAAGATATTACCGCTGCAAACAAGTTCCGTTCTAATAATCAAATTTTATTTCCATTAGGAACAAATCAGAAGGATAAAATATAACCAATAAAAATCAATCCGTGTATATCACTTGGATAAGTCATGTATTTTATTCTTTGACTTCTTCAAAGATAATCCACTTAAAGTGATTTGAATTAATGATAGTTCTGTAACAATTACTACATATACACATATCATACTATTTTAAAATAAATCACTTAGGAGATATGAGATAATGTCAGTTCCGTGATAATTGTCAAGTGCCAACCAAGAAATATCAATTACTTTCCAGGATAATCATTATCAAAACTTTAGTATTCAAAGGGATGTTCATGGCATATATATATATATATATATATATATATATATATATATATATATATATATAACCTTCTTCCACGTGTATCATGCTTATTAAACTATCCCATTAAATTAGGATTCTCTCGAATATCTAAGTGATAGCAACATTTGAATTTATCCAAGATTTTAGCATACACAGAAATACACATATATGTGTTAATCACTTTAAATATTAATTTTGCAGATCCCGGATTATAAAATCAATTAACATTTCATTATAAAAATTCCTCTCAATTTAAAGCATGCATAAAATACTTATCATATTAAATGCACATAAAATGTCCTATGTCTTGAATTAAAAAGTTAAATATTTGCAATGACCTTACATTAAATCGTAGAACAAAAGTCTTCAATCTCTTTGAACAAATCACCAAAGGATCTTTCTATCAAGTTCTTGAAATTTCACAGTAAACGATTTAGTACAAAAATCAAGTCATCATCAAAACATTAAGGTTAGAATATGAACAAGTTAACAAAATATCAAAAAGTGTTGTGAAAATATCAGTTTCCTAAAGATATAAAGTAATTAACTCATTTGGATTTGAAGAATACATGTGAAAGAATGAAATAAAATAAAGAATGAAATAGTGAGGAGAATGATTTATTCAATTCATAGTTGGAATGAGTCATTTCATATTCTCTACCAAAGAATAAAATTCATAAAAAATAATGCTACAATCACATAAAAAATGATCACATAATACTCACATACATACACATGCATACTGCGGACCCCACATGTTAGACGGGGGCCCACAGTATGTATGTGAGCATTATGTGACCCTTTTTTATGTCATAGTAATATTGTTCATTCATAAATTTGATAAGAATAAGAATGGTTCATTCTATTCTAATGGAATGATATTTTCACATGTAACTTTGATATTTTTATATATGTTCCTCTCACATAAAAATGAGACCCACCATATTCTCTTGTGAGAAAAGATAATGTGAAAATATTAAAATTACATATAAAAATAATTACTTTTTTTAAAAATAAATTCTTTTCTCATTCTTGAGTTAAATGCTTTTTCGAACACTGTACTATATGTCAACTTAAAAATGAGTCACTCAACCGTTTTTCTTACAGTCAACTCACTATACTTTTATTTACTTACAAACTGTTAGAAAATCCGTTAAATCATGTTGACTTTAAACAGTTTGCCATGTTTGATGCCACATAAGAGAGAGAAAGCTAACATGTCAAGAGAGAGAAAGCTGACATTATGACGTGGCCACTCTTGAGTGGAAATGAAAGAATTTTTTTTAAAATAAAAAAAAGTCAACAAAAAATGGAAAAAATAAAAACTTACTTATTTTTGTGATTATTAGAAAATAAAATTTTTGATAATTAGTAACAAGTATAATTATTTAAAATTATAAAAATAAAATTATAAAAATTACAAATCAAATATTATTGATTTTATATACATACAGATTTATAAATTTAAGTATTTTGACATTATATACATGCATTCTTACTTGGCAAATTAATTAATTATGGTAGTAAAAATAAATTTTTTTAATTAAATTCTTACTGTTCATCTTCTTCTTCATCTACCTCAAATCCTCAACGCCAACATCAACGCCACTATAATCCATAACCACTGCTACTATAACTAACACGATCAACGACCCAAAATTTTACACAACAATATCTAACACAATTTAAAATCCACTATTATTCAGTTATAAAAAAAAAAAAATCTAACCCATCATTCAACTCCAAAAACCTAGATCTACTAATTATTCTTTAAATCGTTCGCAGTAATCAATTGATTAAAACTTTACCATATATTGATTAAAACTTCACCATATACCAATTAAGGACCAAATATCTGATAACATCATCGGAATACTTTTTGTTGCCTAAGACGCAATAGCCAGTGTGCTAACATGGATTCTCAAATACGTCAATGATAACCAGAAACTTCTAGAAGCAGTTAAGGTGGTTTTCATTAAGACTATACAAACTATTACATCTCTGGTCCCAAACTGATGTTCACCATTCACCTACTCTCATTTCTTCTTTTATAATTTGAAATGGTTGGATCTGGTTTTCGATGCCCTTCAACCCTTTATGTTCTGATTTTGAGTGGCGGTGTCAAGGAAAGAGCCATCTTGGTTTAACTTTAAGTTTAGCTTGAAGGGGTCTAACCATTATGCTGAGGGCTCAAAAGAGGTGTGCTAATTTGTGGGTTATGATCTGGTGTGGAGGATCGGTGGGAGTTGATGGGTTAGGGTTCAGTTCTCGCTGGTTACTAATGATGGGGGTTTGGAATAGAGCTTAACTTCGGATCTAATGGTGTGCTCTCCTGGTTTTCTTCATCTTTCTCCAGATCTTGATTTGATCTCGCCATAAAAATTTCTCCAGATCTTGATTTGATCTTGGAAGAGAGCTTAGCTTCGAATCTGGTGGTGTGTTCTACTGTTCTTCTTCATCTTTTTCTAGATTTGTCGGTTTTGGTTGAAGGATCTTGTGACGCCCCCAAAATAGGTATACATCACCCATCTTGGGTCGCCAAATACATGGTACTGAATACAAATACAAACTTAATTATACAACATGAGTGAGAGTTTTTACACAAATATTATCTTCTAGACAATGTCTAAACTCAAATGGAGTCCTCATTACATTTATTGTCACACTATTTTATAGAATAGTGAGGACTACTATAACACCATCTCGGACCATCACTCTATTCCCCGACTAGTTCTGGCTATGTTCTAATTTCTTGAAGAGAACAATGGAAGTAAAAGGGTGAGATCAACTAGCCCAATAAGAAATATTATGACTAATATAATGCAGAATAAGTTATCATTAGCCTTCAACAATGTTAAACTGATTGAATATAATAGACAATAAGTTTAACTGTAGAGGAACAAGCAATCCCTTAGAAGAGTCAAGTAGAGCATGATATCTACTATCTTCTATAATTTAAAAAGTTTATCATTAACTTTATCGTTGGGACTTAGCTTAATAAATAAATCACATCATCGAATCATCCCTACACTACGGACCAAGGATATTCATTAGTATCACGTCCACAAATTATTCTTGCACTACGGGCCAAGAATATTCGTGTAATCATCAATGGTCATGATCATACCGAAATATCCCTGGTCATAATCATACCAATCAACAGTCTATCTATGCACGTAAGCCAAAGATGACTTTCATCACAAAATAAGTATGAGGATGATGACAATGATATAAGAATTCAATTAAAAGAAAGCAAAAGAATTTTTTTTAAAGATTTATAATTTAATTTAACCAGAATTCAATAATGTCCAAATTATCAACATGATACTTCTTTATGGAGTATAATTCAAGAATAATGTCCATGTTTCAAAATAATTTGGACAGAAAAGAAATAAATTTTTTGGTGAATAGTACCCTGTGAAAAGTACCCCGTGAATAGTATCCCAACATAAAAAGTGCCCCGAATACCCGAGTGAACAATATTTGAGTGAATAGTAACCAGGTAAATAGTAACCCATGAATAGTAACTTATGAATAGTATCCCAACATAAAAAGTGTCTCGAATACCCGAGTGAATAATATTCTAGTGAATAGTAACGGGATGAATAGTACCTCGTGAATAGTACCCTGGGTGAAAATATTGATATTTAATAAGAAAGCTCAGATCAATATTCAAATGAAACGATACTAGATGAAGCACAAAACTCTAGAATATTCCACTAAATTCAAGAATTATAGAAGCAATACTTACCATAGTAAGTTTAGATTTAAGAATATGAAAAGAAATAACATACGAAACTACAAATAGATTTTCACCTGTTATACGGTACGTAATCCGCGTAGACAGGTTATTCCGATATATTAAAGGATGAATACAAAAAATAGTATTTTTTTGTATAGTATTTCTTATGAATAAGAAAGAAATAATACCCCTTACCTTACTAGAAGGCTGGATACTGCAATAGTGAAGTAGCAGAATACTCTTCTTCTTACTCTCTATAGTTTCTCTCTCAATAGTGTCTCTTATGAATCTTAGTGAATTGGTGAGAATGAAAGAAGAATTAAGCTTCTATTTATAGGAGAAATGGCTACCCACCAATTCTACCGTTGCGGTGTGTCAGAGAATGGACTAAATAATGAATCGATTCATTTAACGGTCAGATTGATTTCTTATTAGTAATGACGGTTCATATTGATTACTATTAAAACCACAAACCGATTTCGGTCAGATTGATTTACTTTTTAAAACAACCAACCGACGGTCCAAATTGATTACTTTTAAAACCACCACAGATGGTCCAGGATTGATTTACTTATTAAAACCACCACCGATAAATCAGGATTGATTTACTATTAAAACCACCATGATGGTCCAGATTGATTTCTTATTAAAACCACCATCAATGGTCCAGATTGATTTACTATTACAACCACCATCAATGGTCCATATTGATTAACTATTAAAACCACCATCAATGGTCCAGATTGGTTATCTATTAAAACCACCATCGACGGTCTATAAAATTAGTAAATCTTCCCATGGAATTCTAAGTCAAACTTACAACAAACTCCTCATAACAATCCCTATATTTATATCAAAAATTGAATAAATATTTACCATAAATTATTTATCTTTAATAAACATATTTTTAATCTATTAACAATTATTCATCATTGATATTATAACTCACAATATTTAATAACCAGATCATTCCCAGGAAAGAGGGGGCTTTTCGATAAGGATTTCTTCCTATGGCACATGATTAGGTGACCAAACCTCTCCTCGACGGAACTTTATAGACATCGTCAATATTGCAAATAATAATATGAATAACTTTGTAAATCTCAATTATTGATTTAATAATATAAAATATTAATCTTGTGATAATAATTAAATCAAATAGCGTGAGATACTATGCAAAGAATTATGTAAAGAATAATTGAGTATAAGCGAGTGACTTCTCACGAAGCATCAATAATCAATACCGTGTGCTCTTATGCAACCACGCCAGTATTCATTGTACTTTTTTACCACCGGGTAGTTCAACAGTTTAACGGTAAAACTTTCGTAGATATTTTTTATAAAAGATATTTCTATCATTTTCTAACTACGATAATACTTAGTTGTGGGGTCCACTAATGATTGTCTTTGTCGTCATTGAATATTCCCTGTTAAAATAAATATTCCCCCAATCAAATATTCCCTACACAATGAATATTTTATATCAACTTACTTACTTTTGCAAAATTTTCAAATATTACCCACAACTATAACATTATATCATATCCACACCATAATATTCAAAAATATATTTTGAGAAAAATTATTCTTTATTCAAAAAGTTGGGGTCTTACAAGCCTCCCCTTCTTATGGAATTTCATCAAAAAATTTGGGTACATACGATATGTCGAAGAGGTGAAGATCGTTGATTTCATTTGATTCTAACTCCCGCGGTCATTTTTCCTTCACGTCGTGGTTTCTCCACAAAACTTTTAACGAGGTATAACCTCGGGCGTAGAATATGATCCTTCTTATCCAAGATTTTAACAGTTACCTCTTCATACATTAAATCTTCTGCTATCTCGTCCGGTTCTAATTCAATAATGTGGTTCAGGTCTTTCACATATTTACGTAACATAGATAGGTGAAAAACGTTATGAACACGAGACATACTTGGCGGTAAGGCGAGTCTATAGGCCACCGTTCTTACTCGATCGAGGATTACAAATGGGCCAATGAATCGAGGATTGAGCTTTCCTCCGTTTGAGGATGATATGCCGAACTGAATCGTAAATCTGTGCCCATAGCTTTTTGCAAACTAACCCAAAATCTTAAAGTGAATCTTGGGTCTCGATCAGAAACTATGGATACTGGCATACCATGAAATCTTATAATCTCGTTTATGTAAATACGAGCAAGACGTTCAAGTGTATAAGTTTCTCGTATCGGTAAGAAATGAGCAGACTTGGTCAATCTATCAACAATGACCCAAATTGCATCTATGCCTTGAGAAACCTTTGGAAGACCAGTAACGAAACCCATGGTAATGTGCTCCCACTTCCATTCTAGAATTTCAAGTGGTTGCCATGGACCTTTTTGCAGTTGATGCTCTGCCTTGACTCGTTGACAAGTTAGACACCTTGAGATAAACCCCGCTATCTCTCTCTTCATATTTCTCTACCAAAATGTATGTCGAAGATCATAATACATTTTGGTACTCCCAGGATAGATTACAAACGGTGTGTTGTGTGCCTCCATCATGATTTTATACTTTAAGTCAGAATCGTTAGAAACACAAAGTCTGGTGTTGACTCAAAGTATTCTTTCTTCATCGATTCTTTCTTTCAGAATAGCACCTTCTTGCACTTTCTTCTTCATAAGCATTAGCTCTAGGTCTGTAGCTTGACCAGCTTTAACTTTATAGATTAAAGTTGGTTCTACTCAAATATTCACCATCATCACATGGGTACCTGGAGTCTTTAACTCTATCTCTATCCTTTGTAAGTCATACAAAATGGGCCTTTGCGTTGATAATATTGCACTAGTACCCGCATATGATCTTCTACTCAATGCGTCAGCTACTACGTTTGCTTTTCCAAGATGGTATTGAATGGTATGATCATAATCTTTAAACAGCTCAAGCCATCGTTGTTGCTGCATGTTGAGTTCCTTTTGAGTGAAGAAATATTTGAGGCTTTTATGATCCGTATAGATCATGAATGGTATGATCATAATCTTTAAATAGCTCAATCCTTATATTTGAGCCATCTTTAAACAGTTCCTTGCGCAAAAACGACATTTGCCAACTCTAGATCATGAGTAGGATAATTCCTCTCATATTCTTTGAATTTTCGTGAGGCATAGGCTATGACTTTCCCATGTTGCATGAGAACACATCCTAAACATTTGCTTGAAGCATCACTATAGATGACAAATCCCTCCAAACCAGATGGTATTGTCAGAACAGGTGCTGAAACGAGTCTCCTCTTGAGTTCTTGAAAACTCTTCTCACAATCCTCGCTCCAACCGAATTTTGTATCTTTCTGAGTTAGCTGAGTTAATGGATTAGCAATTCGAGAAAACCCTTCTACGAATCTCTGATAATAACCAGCTAAGCCGAGAAAGCTACGTACTTTGGTCACTAACTTAGGTTGCTCCCATCTTTAAATTGCTTCAATCTTTGCCGGGTCAACAGATATTTCATGATTTGATATTATGTGCCCAAGGAATTCTACTTCGTCAAGCCAGAATTCGCATTTCTTCAACTTGGCATATAACTTGTTCTCACAAAGTTTTTGAAGTATCAGCCTCAAGTGTTGCACATGATCTTCACGGCTTTTGGAGTAAATAAGGATTTCCTTAATAAAGACGACCACAAAGTGATCTAAATATTCCTTGCATACTCGGTTCATCATATTCATGAAGGCAGCAGGAGCATTAGTCAATCCAAAAGACATGACTAGGAATTCGTAATGCTCGTACCGAGTTCTGAAAGCAGTCTTTGGGATGTCATCGGTTTTAATCTTTAACTGATGATATCTGGAATGAAGATCGATCTTTGAAAAGAATTTGGCGCCTTGCAACTGGTCAAACAGGTCATCAATACGAGGTAGTGGGTACCTATTTTTGATGGTGATATGATTCAACTCCTGATAATCAATACAAAGTCGCATACTTCCATCTTTCTTCTTCACGAATAGAACAGGAGCACCCCAAGGAGATGTACTAGGACGAATGAAACCGATGTCTAACAATTCCTATAGTTCGGTCTTCAACTCCTGAAGTGCAATAGGAGGCATTTGAAAGTAATATGCACACAAGCCAATCATGTTTGATGATAAAGCATATACTTTGTAACAATCTTATTCATTTATTAATAAAAAGTATTAATTTATTAAAGGCTTTTAATTATCTACATGATGCTGTTTTATAATATGTGATAAACCCATAGTTTTAAGCAATGCTTTTAGAATAATGATGATGATCATTCTAATGAGATCTAAATTCTTAGAAAGCTTAAAACTAAAATAGTTCCCAATCATTGGATTACTAAAGTCGGGATTAGTGAATCCGGATAGATTGGTACATACGTTGCTTGTTCATTGGATGAGGATGATTGATCTCATGATCATTTGTGTGGAGACACTAAAGCAAGTATGTAGGTGCTTATTAGAGAATAAGTTCCTTTGAGCGTGGCTCGCTAAGGAATACCTAATGGAGTTTTACTTGCCTGTCAATAGGAATTCCTGTAGTGATAGTAGTACAAGTAATCCTTGGACTTGAGATCATCATAGTATCTTGTGTATGATGAGTTATACTTTGACTTATTCTTTAAGACCCTTAGGGTATATCAAAGGGTATGCTTAGGAATAATAAGTTGTACATGCAGATAATGTATGATCAATAAAGAATCTACCACTTCTAATAAAAGAAGAGAAATGTCCTATGTGATTCGATAAATGACAACTCAGTAGTCCTTGGCCAAGGCAGAATGAAATTAGAAAGGAGTTTCTAATTTGCATTATTTGGAGTTGTGCATTTAAGGATCAAAATACATATAATTAAATAAAATAAGACTTGTGACAAGAATTCCATGTCTTATATTTAATTGGGACATTGTATGGTGGAAGGATTGAATTATACGGTAACTATTTACTCAAAGGTTCTTTAATGATTAATGTTAAAATCTATATTATCCGGAAAGTCGTTGATCATTGGGAGGCTTATCCTATTGTAGAATAAATATTATTTATTTAAATAAATTAATTGTTTAATTTATTTATTTAAATAAGATTAGAATTATTTCTAATTGATTTATTCTAATTGGTTTAATATGGAGAACCTAAAGGGTTACACCATAAAAGGAAGAATAATTATTTAAGAAGTTAATGGCATAATCGTAATAATATGTTATGTATATTTAATTTAATCTATGGTGATAGAATAAATTAAATACCTTAATATTATTATTTAATATTTTAGAAATATTAAATATAAATTAATAAGAGAGTCTTATTAATATTATTACAATTATTATTATTTTAATTTCTAAAAGAGTTTAGGAATTAATTTAATATAAGTACTCTCATTTATTCCTAATTGGATTAGGAAGGAAAATTAGTTAAAAGAGTTTAATTAATTATCCCTAATAAGATTAGAGAGCTTAATTAATTAAAAAAAATTAATTAATTAAATAAATCCTAATTCCTTAATTGTTAAGGTGGGTTGCCCACATCTATAAATAAGAGGAGTCTTATTATGGGTGAAGGGGTAGTTGACTTTTACAATATACGTAATAATTCCAATTTGTTGGAAAGTCGCCCTTTTCTATAGAGATAGGAAAAACTAAGGTTTGAGCCAATACCCCTTCTTCTTGAATCTTTATTATTCCTTGGTGGATCACCTCTAGAGGCCAAACACATGGGTGGCTAACGTTGATCAAAGAAAGGAACCAAACCCGGTGAATTCAAGTTGAACGCGAAAGGATTTGGAGGTGAACTTGTACCTGAGGAAGCTCGATCTTCAAGGGTATGATTTTATTCTTTATCTTTTCGTTTAATTAATAATTGTGCATAAAGGGTGATCCGGGTATATGGTTTGTAAAATTTTAAACTCTGATTTTTACACGTTTCCGCTTTAATTTTGCAATTTGATTGTGTTCTTGAATATTACAAACCTTTCAGTGGTATCAGAGCCAAACCTTTATGCGAATTATTAATTATTTTAATTTGATATGTGTTTAACAATTTAATTGGGCATAATTTTATTGTATAAAATTTAAAATAAAAATAAAAAAAACGGCGAAATTAGTTTGCGTTTAAAAAAAAAAAAAGATAAATACAAGTGTGAATCATTACTTAACAATTTCGTGCATGTATATAAGGGATTCAAAGGCTTCATTGATAATGATTATAGGATTTCTTTGAACGCATTACGTATTGAATAAAAATACACTGCTGCGTTAGGCGGACACCTTATAATGCATGGCCTGATTTCGGTACTAACAGTGGTACTAACTATATATATATTTCTACGGTTTATATATATATAATATCTTAAAACCCATGTTCCTCACCATCACAAGAACTGGAAAGATTCACGAATATAAAGGATATATATATATATATACTATATATATTAACGAGATTCACGAATTTGGAAAGATTGGTGGACTTACGATTACTGCGGATATAAAGGAGATTATATATATATATATATATATATATATATATATATATATATATTAACGTAATATATATTTATATATATATATAATAATTTTATAATTAAAATAAAATATTTATTTTAATCTTAAAATAAAAAGTTTATTTTAATTTTAAAATAAAAAGTTTTATTTTAATTTTAAAATTAAATTTCATGCTAACTAATTAGAGTTGGAATTGGATTCCATGATAACTAATTGGAGTTGAAATTGGATTTTATTTTTCCTAAAATAAAGGAGTTTATTTGTGAATATTGAAGTAAATCCATCTTTCCTTAAATAAAAGAGTTTGTTTAGATATGAAATAAAATTTCATATTATTCAAAATAAAAGAGTTTATTTGTGAATAGGAAAGAGAATCCTAATTTCCTTAAATAAAAGAGTTTATTTAAATATGGAATAAGATTTCATATTATTCAAAAATAAAGGAGTTTATTTGTGAATAGGAAAGAATATCCATGTTTCCTTTAATAAAAATTTTTTTTTTTGCATGGAATTGGATTTCATAATTAATTAAAATAAAAGAGTTTATTTTAATTAAAGATTTTTTTACATGGAATTGGATTCCATAATTAATTAAAATAAAGGAGTTTATTTTGATTAAAGATTTTGATTCAAATAAAATAGTTTATTTTATTCAAAATTGGATAAATTAAAATAAAAAGTTTTATTTTGATTTAAATTTGGATTAAAATAAAGGAGTTTATTTTGATTCAAAATAGATTTTATACTAACTAAATTTGCCCATTAAATGATATCAATATATATATTAAATGTTTATTATTCATAAGATGAATGTTATTTATTGATGCATATGATGATGTGTATGATAATAAATGGGATTGATTATGGATTATTGACCCGATGTGATTGGATTTTATTTTAGTTGGATGCATGAATGTATGGGTTTTATTAAATGGGGTCTGCGTACCTCGTCTTCTCTAATTTTTCTTAATGTAAATTCTATCTCCCTCCTATGTACTTCCCTTGATGACGATCAAGGTTTCTATTTATTTTAAATAATTTTGTAATAGGAATAGTTAGAATTAATTTTGAAAAATTGGAGATCAAGGAGCAAGGAGCGCTTGAAGACCCGTTTGTAATGGAGCCCGGGTTTAAATGTAATAGTTATATTTAAATATTATTTCTTGCACCCCTAGAGTTTGACCTTTTGGTTCACTTGGTGGCTCTAGTGAACCAAACTAGAATAAAAGTCCATAATCAATCTGGGTAGAATATAGTATTCTATATGTGCGTGCTTATACTATATATATTATATATTATGCAAACATGCTTAGCATGTTTATTAATATATGACGCGTATTTTATATATATATATATATATGCATGCCGCTTAAACAAGATGAGACAAATTAATAACAAACCCCTCAATTTTTATATTAAGTCCTAAGCGTTCAAAGATATTTGGAATATCGAACGTTTCCTTCTAGCATGATAAAATTAATAGAGTATTAAATATTTAATATGAGTTTGTTGTGTCACCACAAGGCAAGTATTAAGTATTTAAGATGTTAATTTATCACATTTGATGCTTATAAAGAAAATTGAACAATATTGTTTTGTTGTGTCACCACAAGGATGATATTTTTCTTTTTTGAATATATGGAGTGCTAGGTCGGACTTAACTTGGATAATTTTGATTCGGATGTGCCACCACTTGATCAAAATAATCTAAGAGACAAAAAGAAAAGGAGTTCCATAGTTGATGAAATTGACAAAAGTTGTCTACCTATTTATTTATATATAGTTTGTTGTGTCACCACAAGGCTATATACATTTGAAATGGGATCCTTATTCTCACTAGCAAATCTTTAATTAGATTTTGCCGAACTATATAAGTGAGGGTAATATAGTTTGAAGAAAATAGTGAGAGATACCAATTTAAAACAAGACCTAATTTATTTTGGTAATTAATAAAAGAATGTATGTTAAAATATTGTTAATTACAAATTCATTTACGAATTTTACAATGTCTAAAATTACTATCATCATGCGAAGCATATTAGATGCTAAATTAACTTGGGCATCAATTAAGCGGATTGGTTAAGGAATTTGAGAATAGTTCTCATAATTTGAAAAGCTATCTTATGTCCTTAATACGCCTATCCTCGCAATGTTGTTGCGCACAATGCCTCGAGGAAGAGATTGCTACTTTTAGAAAGTTGCAAGATGATGCACGATTGGCTCGATGTATCATGCTCGCATCCATGAGTAACGAGCTTCGCCACGTCGGCATGAAACTATGGATGCTTCTACTATATTCTTGCACATCAAGTAGTTGATGGTGAGAAAGTAGGATTGATAGATATCAGATATCTAAGGAGCTCTTCCGATCTAGAATGGCCAATGGCACTAATAGTACAGACAAAAGGTTCTTAACATAATCAATTTGATTGATCAATTAGGACAACTGGTTTTGTCATGAATGGAGAGTTGAGCCAAGATTTGATCTTGCACTCACTCCCGGACTCCTTTCATAATTGTTGTGAATTTTTCATATAAACAAGCTAGATATCAGCTTCATTGATTTGCTTAACATGTTGAAAAATGATGAGAGTCACTTTCAACCAAGAAAGACCATGTCTTCTTTGGTAGGGGCCAAAGGATCTTACGAAAGAAGAATGATTCAAAGAAGGTAAATAGAAAGGCAAAAACAAAGGATAATAAGAACAAAAGCGATCACGGATAGCAAAAGAGTTTGCTTCCACTACAATAAGCTGGACTTTGGAAAGAAAGCTGCGAGAAGCATCTTGCGGAGAGGCTAACCAAAGAAGCTTAGTAAAGTTTCGATTACAATCTGATTTTTTTTGTTCATGATTGAAATAAATTTTCTTTAAGTCAAGGTTCTACTTGGGTATTGGATACCGACTTTGGTTATCATAAATATAGATTTATGAAGGGACCAAGGAATAGAAAGCTAAACAAATATAAGTAATCCTATATATGGAAATGAAACAAAGGTTGCCATATTAGCCATAGAAACTTATAGTTTAGCAATGCCACTGAGCAAGTCTATTAAGTCGATAAGTTGTTATTGTATTCCAAGACTTATTAGAAACATTATTTCCATTTTATTGTTGGACAATGAAATCTTTGGTATTATATTTAAGAACAATTGTTGTTCTATTTATAATAATAATAATGTTTTGTATAGAATGGAATATTACTTAATGGATTTTATATACTTGACTTACGCGAAAATAATTTTACAAATTGAACAAACTAGTATAAGAAAAGGAGATGGTCATTCAAAGAGTTGAATGTGTGTATTTGCTGAAATACAAGTGTGAATTATTTGAAAGGTTCAAAGAATTCAAAAGTGAAACAAATTGACAAAGTATTAAGATTCTTTGATTAGATCAAGTAATAAATACTTGAGCAATAAGTTTCTAGATCATCTCAAATGGTTTTCTCATAATGGACACCTCCTGATACTTAATAATTGATTGATGTATCTGAAAGGAAAAATCGTACCTTGTTGGACATGGTGCTGTCCATAATGATTTTATCGACATTCCAGTATCCCTCTAGGGTCATGTCCTAGAAATGGCTGCATATCTACAAAAAAGGTAACCTCAAAATCCGGCCCCAAGACTCCATAAAAGTTATGGACAGGAAGGATTCCTAATCTTAAGTATGTTAAGATAAGGGGTTGTCCAACGTATCTAAAAAGGTTTCAAAGGATAAGCTTGGGACAAGATTTTATAAGTGTCAATTTGTGGGACATCCTAAAGTAAGTTTATGGTAAATGTTCTATAATCCTACTTAGCAAAAGGTGTTTATTCATGAAACACGCGCCTTCTAAGATAAAGGTGTTTATCATTGAAGGGGCTAGTGGGAGGATAATAGATCTTGAAGAGTTCAAGAACCACAAAACACTATAAGTCAAATAAGAGGAACCTGTAGATAGACCTATTATACCACAACTGAATCGTAAATCTAAAATAGTACTGAAGATACCTAGGAGGTATGGATTCATCATGGATGATGATGATGAGGTACGCATCATAGAAGATGATGATCCAGAGTTACATACGATGAGGTAAGAATGAACCTAGTGTGTACAAAAGGGTCCGTGGGAGCATCGTGACATTCCTAGTACTATATGTTGATATACTACGGATAAGGAATGACATACCAATGCTACAATCATAAAGATAAAGTTGTCTAAAAATTCCTCCACGAATAATTTGGGAAGAGTATCTTAATTGGGGATAAAATCTATATAGATAGATTCAAGAAGATGCTCGACTTAACCCAAGGAATGTATATTCATTTGATGCTAAAGTCGTTTAGCATGGCAAGCTCCAAGAGATGTTTCATGTTGATAAGCCATGGAGTGTATCTCTCTTAATAGTCCCCACAAACTATTAAAAGAAGAGAGATCGCATGAGTGACAATCATGTATGCAATGAAATATACGAGACCTGATGTTGATCAGTCATATTATGGAGAAGTTCACTATGAGTCAGTGAAAAACATCTTAAAGTGCTTTAAAGGCACTAAGGATGTGATCATATTCATGGTGGGTCTAAATTAAAACTAAAGGGCTTAACAGACTCAAGTTTTTCGAATGAGACCAAGATGACGAGAAAAATCCACTTTAAGGTAAAGCGTTATCTTGAGCAGTTAGTGCGTTGAATTGGAAAGGTTCCAAACAAAGCAAAAGAGTTCTTTGGTTTAGTGATAAAGACAAAGTATATAGCTATAAATGAAGTCGCAAGTTGATTGTTTGGATTAAAAGTTCATTCTGAGAACTAGGAATAGTTCCTAAGTCTCATCTTGGATCTAAACATGTGTTGTGGCACTTTCATTTGATTATTAGAATCATTGAAAAATGGGAAATCACTATAGAGATAGTGGACTATCATGAACAACATTACATATCCATTAACTAAAGCTTATCCAACAGCAGGATAATCGTTACTTAGAGAAGAAGAGTGTGAGATACCATGACGATTGGCTTTAGTGCAAGTGGGAGATTGAAAGTAATATGCACACAAGCCAATCATGTTTGATGATAAAGCATATACTTTGTAACAATCTTATTCATTTATTAATAAAAAGTATTAATTTATTAAAGGCTTTTAATTATCTACATGATGTTGTTTTATAATATGTGATAAACCCATAGTTTTAAGCAATGCTTTTAGAATAATGATGATGATCATTCTAATGAGATCTAAATTCTTAGAAAGCTTAAAACTAAAATAGTTCCCAATCATTGGATTACTAAATTTGGGATTAGTGAATCCGGATAGATTGGTACATCGTTGTTTTGCTCATTGGATGAGGATGATTAATCTCATGATCATTTGTGTGGAGACACTAAAGCAAGTATGTAGGTGCTTATTAGAGAATAAGTTCACTTTGAGCATTGGCTCGCTAAGGAATACCTAATGGAGTTTTACTTGCCTGTCAATAGGAATTCCTGTAGTGATAGTAGAAAAAGTAATCCTTGGACTTGAGATCATCATAGTATCTTGTGTATGATGAGTTATACTTTGACTTATTCTTTAAGACCCTTAGGGTATATCAAAGGGTATGCTTGGGTATAATAAGTTGTACATGGAGATAATGTATGATCAATAAAGAATTTACCACTAATAAAAAGAAGAGAAATGTCTATGTGATTCGATAAATGACAACCCAGTAGTCCTTGGCCAAGGCAGAATGAAATTAGAAAGGAGTTTCTAATTTGCATTATTTGGAGTTGTGCATTTAAGGATCAAAATACATATAATTAAATAAAATAAGACTTGACAGTAATTCCATGTCTTATATTTAATTGGGACATTATATGGTGGAATGATTGAATTATGCGGTAACTATTTACTCAAAGGTTCTTTAATGATTAATGTTGAAATCTATATTATACGGAAAGTCGTTGATCATTAGGGAGGCTTATCCTATTGTAGAATAAATATTATTTATTTAAATAAATTAATTATTTAATTTATTTATTTAAATAAGATTAGAATTATTCTAATTGATTTATTCACAATAGGTTTAATATGGAGAACCTAAAGGGTCACACCATAAAAGGAAGAATAATTATTTAAGAAGTTAATGGCATAATCGTAATAATATGTTATGTATATTTAATTTAATCTATGGTGATAGAATAAATTAAATACCTTAATATTATTATTTAATATTTTAGAAATATTAAATATAAATTAATAAGAGGAGTCTTATTAATATTATTACAATTATTATTATTTTAATTTCTAAAAGAGTTTAGGAATTAATTTAATATAAGTACTCTCATTTATTCCTAATTGGATTAGGAAGGAAAATTAGTTAAAAGAGTTTAATTAATTATCCCTAATAAGATTAGGGAGCTTAATTAATTAAAAGAATTTAATTAATTAAATAAATCCCAATTCCTTAATTATTAAGGTGGGTTGCCCACATCTATAAATAAGAGGAGTCTTATTATGGGTGAAGGGGTAGTTGACTTTTACAATATACGTAATAATTCCAATTTGTTGGAGAGTACGCCCTTTTTCTATAGAGATAGGAAAAACTAGGGTTTAAGCCAATACCCCTTCTTCTTGAATCTTTATTATTCCTTGGTGGATCACCTCTAGAGGCCAAACACATGGGTGGCTAACGTTGATCAAAGGAAGGAACCAAACCCGATGAATTCAAGTTGAACGCGAAAGGATTTGGAGGTGAACTTGTACCTGAGGAAGCTCGATCTTCAAGGGTATGATTTTATTCTTTATCTTTTCGTTTAATTAATAATTGTGCATAAAGGGTGATCCGGGTATATGGTTTGTAAAATTTTAACTCTGATTTTTACACGTTTCCGCTTTAATTTTGCAATTTGATTGTGTTCTTGAATATTACAAACCTTTCAGCATTCGATGTGGGGCTTTGAAAATGGGTTTTGTACCAGGTTCAAGGTCGATACAAAATTCAATTTCACGCTCTAGGGGTAAGCCAGGAAGTTCTTCAGGGAATACGTCAGGAAATTTATTAACAATAGAAATATCAATCAAGACTGACGTATTTTTGTTTAAATCAGTGACATAAGCTAAGAAAGCTTGACATCCATTTTTCAATAAACGAATAGCTTTATAGCTTGGGATGACAGTGATTGAAGACATCCGTATTTTTGTTTCTTAAATTCACATAATAGGTTGGTTAGGAATATGAAAGCTAACAACCTTACAAAAATAATCAATTTTTGCATGATAAGTAGTTAACCAATCAATCCCTAAAATCAGATCGAATGCAAGTATTTTCAAAGAGATAATATCGACAGGTAACGTGCGGTTGCCGATTTGAATCAAACAAGACTTATAAACAATGGATGTAATGAAGGTTTCTCCTAACGGAGTTTCAACAGATAAATCAAAGTGTAATTTCTCTGGAGTTAAATTTAAATGTTGAGCGCAAGTAGGAGAAATAAAAGAATGGGTAGAACCGGTATCAAATAAGGTATAAACTTTACTAGAGTTTATTATTAGCTTACCTGTGATCACCTCGTTCGGATTCCTACCTTTTTGGGAGGCTACGACAAATGCTCTCCCTTGAACTACCAGTTTTGTCTTATCTGGGACGGCCTTTGATGCCTTCATCCCAGCTAGACTTGACTTTGGTGCATGACAAAATTGGGCTAGGTGACCTTCTCTTCCATAATTGTAATATGCTTTGGACCATTTGTCTGTTTTGGTGATGTGTCCTCCCTTCGCATTTGTAACATACGACGATCGCCATCGGTTCTCCTTCTTCCTTAACAACAGGGGATGGTGCTGACGTCTTTCCATCATTATTGAATCTCCTCTTCTTGAAATTTCCACTTCTATTATCTTGGCCATGATTACCACCGAAGTGGTTACCATTTCTGGCATGTTGATTCCCTCCATGTTTGTTGTCACCACTTCGATGACTGCTACCACTGGTATTATCGACTTTCCGACTGCTCTCTCTTGGTTGGGTTGACTCATTATCGCACTCCAATAACTGAGCCCTATTTACAACATCTGAATACAAACACAATTTGTGAGAAATAAGGTATTGACGTATTTCGGGTCTCAAACCTCGTAGAAACATTCGCGTCATTCTCTCCTCATTATCAACCAAATGGGATACGAACCAGGACAACTCGGCAAACTTAGCCTCGTACTACGACATGGCATATTATTTTGCTCCAACTTGATAAACTCTGCCTCGTTCATGTGACGAATACTTTCGGGAAAGTACTTGTCGTTGAACAGTTCTTGGAACTTTTCCCAAGACATTTTGAGTGCGGCAGGCTAAGTATATTTTACTGATTCCCACTAATAATCTGCATCTCCTTTCAACAGGAAGGTGGCAAAGGGAACATTTTGCTCCTTGGAGCATCCCAAGACATCAAATATCTTAGTGATCTGCCTTACCCACATCTCCGCCTTAAGTGGTTTTGGCTCTCCCAAAAACTCCGGTGGTCCCAACTCCTTAAACTGCTTAGTAGTGACCATCCGAGAGTTGCCAGTGTTTCCACCTGCATTTTGAATAAGAGCCGCTCTCGCCTGATGTTGCATGAATTGCATAAAGCCTTTGAACATCCCATGGTTCATCATTTGATCGGTTTTGTTGTTTACCTGAGGATTATTGTCTTCCTGTAGCACATTATCCTGGGTATTGATCGTTGGTGACTCAACGGTCTCATGTGCTTCATTGCTTATCTCAACAGTTTCAGATGCCATTTTCAAACACTGCCACAAAACAAGGGTTAATTGACATGCCACATATTATCCCTATACTCTGACCGACCAGTTAAATACCAAATAAACTTAGGTAGGTCATACTAGAGAAGGAATTCGCCATCTCTCTCCTCCTAGTTCGTGTCTCACATCTCAGTCAGGGATTATATCCCTAAGCTTTGATACCAACTGTGACGCCCCCAAAATAGGTATACATCACCCATCTTGGGTCGCCAAATACATGGTACTAAATATAAATACAAACTTAATTATACAACATGAGCTAAGAGTTTTTACACGAATATTATCTAATAGACAATATCCAAACTCAAATGGAGTCCTCATTACATTTATTGTCACACTATTTTATAGAGTAGTGAGGACTACTATAACACCATCTCGGACCATCATTCCATTCCCCGACTAGTTCTGGCTATGTTCTCATTTCCTGAAGAGAACAATGGAAGTAAAAGGGTGAGCTCAACTAGCCCAGTAAGAAATATTATGACTAAGATAATGCAGAATACATTATCATTAGCCTTCCACAATGTTAAACTGATAGAATATAACAGACAACAAGTTTAACTACAGCGGAACAAGTAATCCATTAGAAGAGTCAAGTAGAGCATGATATCCACTATCTTCTATGATTTAAAAAGTTTATTAATAACTTTATCGTTGGGACTCAGCTTAACAAATAAATCACATCATCGAATCATCCCTGCACTACAGGCCAAAGATATTCATTAGTATCACGTCCACAAATTATTCTTGCACTACGTGCCAAGAATATTCGTGTAATCATCAATGGTCATGATCATACCGAATTATCCCTGGTCGTAATCATACCAATCAACAGTCCATCTATGCACGTAAGCCAAAGATGACTTTCATCATAATATATGATGACAATGATATAAGAATTCAATTAAAAGAAAGCAAAGGAAATTTTTTTAAAGATTTATAATTTAATTTATCAAGAATTCAATAATGTCCAAATTGTCAGCATGATACTGCTTTGTGGAATAAAATTCAAGAATAGTGTCCATGTATCAAAAATAATTTGGACAGAAAAGAAATAATTTTTTTTATGAATAGTACCACGTGAAATAGTACCCTCTAAATAGTACTTCGGGAATACTCCGTGAATAGTATGCCGACATGAAAAGTGCTCTGAATACCCGAGTGAATAATATTTGAGTGAATAGTAACCGGGTGAATAACTACCCGTGAATAGTAACTCGTGAATAGTACTCCGGCATGAAAAATGCCCTGAATACTCGAGTGAATAATATTCTAGTGAATAGTAATTGGGTGAATAGTAACCCGTGAATAGTATCCCGGGTGAAAATATTGATATTTAATAAGAAAGTTCAGATCAATATTCCAATGAAACGATACTAAATGAAGTGGAAAACTCAAGAATATTCCACTAATTTTAAGAATTATAGAAGAAATACTTACCATAGTAAGTTTAGATTTAAGAATATAAAAAGAAATAACATACGAAACTGCAAATAGATTTTCACCTGTCATACGTTACGTAATCCGCGTAGACAGGTTATTCCGACATATTAAAGAATGAATACAAAAAATAGTATTCCTTATGAATACGAAAGAAATAATACCCCTTACCTTAGTAGAAGGCTGGATACTGCAATAGTGAAGTAGCAGAATACTCTTCTTCTTGCTCTCTATAGTTTCTCTCTCTATAGTGTCTCTTGTGAATCTCAGTGAATTGGTGAGAATGAAAGAAGAATTAAGCTTCTATTTATAAGAGAATAGACTAAATAGTAATTGATTCATGAACGGTCCAGATTGATTTACTATTAGAACGGACGGTTCATATTGATTACTATTAAAACCACAACCAACGGTCCAGATTAATTTATTTTTAAAACCACCATCGACAGTCCAGATTGATTTACTATTAAAACCACCACCGACGGTCCAGATTGATTTACTATTAAAACCACCATCAATGGTCCAGATTCATTTACTATTAAAACCACCATCAATTATCTAGATTGATTTATTATTACAACCACCATCAATGGTCCAGATTGATTAACTATTAAAACCACCATCAATGGTCCAGATTGGTTATCTATTAAAACCACCATCGACGGTCCATAAAATTAGTAAATCTTCCCATGGAATACTAAGTCAAACTTACAACAATCGCCTCATAACAATCCCTATATTTATATCAAAAATTGAATAAATATTTACCACAAATTATTTATCTTTAATAAACACATTTTTAATCTATTAACAATTATTCATCATTAATATTATAACTCACAATATTTAACAACCAGATCATTTCCAGGAAAGAGGGGGCTTTCCGATAAGGATTTTTCCCTATTAGCGTGCAATTAGGTGACCAAACCTCTCCTCGGCAGAATTTTCTAGACATCGTCAATATTGCAAATAATAATATCAATGACTATGTCGTCTCAATTATTGATTTAATAATATAAAATATTAATACTGTGACAATAATTGAATCAAATAACGTGAGATACTATCCACCAATTATTGTAGCAATAATTGAATATAACTAAGTGACTTCTCATGTAAGCATTAATAATCAATATCGTGTGCTACTATGCAACCACGCGTATTACTGTATTTTTACCACCGGGTAGTTCAACAGTTTAACGGTAAAACTTTCGTCGTTATTTTTATAAAAAGATATTTTTGTCATTTTCTAACTACGACAATACTTCTGTTGTGGGGTCCACCAATGATTGTGCCATCGTACGAATATTCCCTGTTAAAATGAATATTCCTCGACACCACGAATATTTTATATCAACTTGCTTACTTTGCAAAATTTTCAAATATTACCCACAACTATAACATTATATCATATCCACACCATAATATTCAAAAATATATTTCTAGAAAAATTATTCTTTATATAAAAAAATTGGGGTCTTATAGATCTATTGGATCTTGTTTGATGAGGCGACTAGAACAGATCTAAATGTAATGTTGATTGTAAGAAATAATTTTATTCAGTTAATTTTAATGTTAAATAAATGTGGTTTGAGATATTTAACCTCAAATGATTAATAATTGTGAAAAAATATTTGAAATAAAATTTTAAATTATACATAAGCATGTTTATGCCTTGTCATTTATTTATATTGAAAAAATTATGCCACATAAGTGCCACGTCAAAATTTCATTAAAAATTTAACAGTCAAGACGAAATTTAAATTTTTTATTAGTAAACAAAAGAATAGTGAGTTAACTGTAAGAAAAAACGGTTGAGTGACTCACTTGTAAGTTGATATACAGTACAGTGACTAAAAAAGTATTTAACCCTCTCATTTTTAGTTTGAATTCGACAATCCAAACGTAGAATTAAAAAAAGGAGTAGGATTGTTACATTATTATCGGCAAAAAGCACCTTTACCCCACTGTGTTCGTCGAGTTATCAGGTCATTCGGTCCAATTTTACTCACGGACGTTAAGAAGTTGGACCAATTTTGCTACGTGGATGTTAAAAAAAACACATATTTTCTTATGTGGTAACACAAAAAAATAAAAAAATAAAAAAATAAAATTATTAATTATGTGGAAAAAAAATAATTAAATTAATAATTAAATTAAAATAAATATTTTAATTCATTTTCTTTATAAAAAAATTCTATTTCTTTATCTCTACCTTTCTTTTAATTATTATTTTTATTTTGAAAATTAATATTAATATTTATACAATGAAATCAGGCTTAAACATATAAAAAACAAATACATAATACAATCTGATCTTAAGATTAGCTAAATTGCAAATGATTTTCAATGTAAACCATCGGCAATGACACCGAAAATAGAAAATCCATAAAAGCGAAAACATCCAAATCAAGACATTAAGAAATATGCAGAAAACACATAATATTTAGATCGAAAAGCTGTGAGACCACCGGAAAAAATCCAAACCAGAGCAAACAAGCCCAAAACTGAACCCAGGAGCCAACAAGGAGAAGTTGATGCAACAATTTCGTAGTCCCAAACACAAATCAGATTAAAGGAATAATAAATCATTAATACAGAATAACCGATTATCAGATCTAAAAAGTTCCTTTAACCAAAATCATAACCAACCCCAGAACAAATCTGAGAATCCTTTGATTAGATCATGACTCCCGAACTCATCAAAGGAAGGAGACAATGATTTTGAATGAGTCTCCTGCTTCGACTGTAAATCGTGGATATATGTTCATCATTAAAGAAATTAATTTGTTGAATTTTTAATTGTGGAACAGGGACATTAATTTGATTTAAAAAAATCTATAGTAGGAGAAATTAATTTGTTAATATTTTAGCATATCTGGATCTAGGTCTGTAAAACATGCCAAATTTTGTAAAAGATTGGGATTGATTTATATGATATCGTTTTCAAAAGGAGATAAATAATGATGATTATAAAGTTTTGAAAGTGGCTTGGAATGTCCGGAATAGCCTTTGGAGTCACCATCCCCGCTAGACTTGGTTTCGCTATAGAACAATATCGAGCTATATAACCTTCCTTTCCACAGTTATAACATACCTTGAATTATTATGGGCAGTTTGGGCTGATATGTCCCTCTTTCCCATATTTATAACATACGACCGGTGGTCGTTCTCCTCCCCCAGGAACAGTTGATGCTGGTGCTGACGTCTTTACGTTGTCATTGTTGTACCTTCTCTTTTTGAAATCTCCCCCCCCCCGACTCACTTCTTCTACTATCATGGCCACGATTACCACCAGAGTGGTTACCGCTTTTGTCCGTATTTTTTCCTCCCCGCTGGTTATCATTGCTCTCGATTCACGCCATCCAGTGCGACCACAGTTATGTTCCCCCAGTTGAACATACTCATTATCTTGCTCTAATAATTGAGCCCTGCTCACAACATCTGAATATAAAGAAAATTTGTGAGAAATGAGGTATTGACGTATTTTGGGTTTCAAAATTCTCAAAAACATCCGCGTCATACGTTCCTCATTCTCTACCAAATGGGGTGTAAACCTGGATAACTCAGCCAACTTAGCCTCGTACTGGGACAATGCCATGTTGTTCTGTTCTAGTCTAATAAACTCTACCTCATTCATATGACGAATACTTTCAAGAAAGTACTTGTCATTGAACAGTTTCTGATACATTTCCAAAGATATATTGAGTTTGGCTGGCTGGGTACGCTTCACAGATTCCCACCAGTAATCTACCTCACCACAGAACATAAAGGTGGCAAACGGAACCTTCTGTTCCTCCGTGAATCCCAAGACATCAAATATCTTGATAATTTTCTTAACCCACATTTCCGCCTTGATCGGATCTTGCTTTCCCAAAAACTCCAGCGGTTCTAACTCCTTGAATTGCTTGGCAGTGACCAGCCATGAGTTGCCATCGTTTCCACCTATATTTTGAACAAGAGTCTCTCTCCTCTGGTTTTGCATGAACTGCAAAAAGCTTCTAAACATCACATCATTCATAGTCTGATCAGTGGTGTTGTTTACAGGAGGAACATTGTCGTCCTGTTGCACGTTCTCCTGGTTAGTGATCAACGGTGACTCAACGGTCTCATGTGCTTCATTTCTTATCTCAACATTTTCAGATGTCATTTTACTGTCACAAAACAAGGGTTAATTAAAGAAATTAACATGCCACATAATATCCCTATATTCTGGCCGACCCACAAATAAGGTTAGGTAGGACACACTAGTGAAGGATTTACTCGTCTCTCCCCTCCTAGTTCTATTCCCCGATCTCCGCCAGAGACCATATCCCTAAGCTCTGATACCAACTGTGACGACCCCAAAATAGGTCCAATCCACCCAACCCATTCTGAGTCGCCAAATACATGGTACAGAGAACAACTACAACTTCATTATTACAATTGTCGTGTAAAATATGACAACATATATACCGTGAATTTTAATACAAATATTATCTTCTAGACAATATCCAAACTCAAATAAAATCCTCATTATAATTATTGATACACTATTTTACAAAATAGTGAGGACTACTAAAACAACTGTCTTGACCCATCACTCCACACCCCGACTAGTTCACGCTTTATTCTCGCCTCCTAAGAAGAAAAATGGAACAAAAAGGAAAAGGGTGAGCTCAACTAGCCCAGTAAAGAATAATATGACTAAGATAATGAAAAATAAATTATCGTTAGCATTCAACAAATCAGATAAAATATAATGGACAACAAGTTTTAGATCATTGTTCGCAGTGAAAATAACAATTCATTAGAAGAGTTAAGTAGAGAATGAAGTCTACTATCTTCTATGATTTAAAAGTCCATCATCGATATTTTATCCATGTAACATCATGAATCAAATATTCATCTTTGCACTACAAGCCAAAGATATTCATTTGTATCCCTAGTTAGTCATGTTCATCTAAACACCTGTTCATCTTTGCACTATGGGCCAAAGATATTCATCAGATAATCATTTATCTTTGCGCTACAGGCCAAAGATATTAAGTTATATCACTATTTAGGACTGAGGATGATGAAAATAAAGAAAACAAATCCAGTGATATATAAGGACAAAAATTAAGGATTCATACTTTAGTTTATCCAAGTTTAAAAATACTCCATAATAATCAATTGTGGACCAAAATTCAAGAATAAAGATCAAAACATAGTTCCAATCAAAGATAGGAACCATAACAGACAACTTGGACAAAGAAAAAAAAATTAATTTTTCTGTGAATAGTGTCGTATACATGAATAGTGTCGTATACGTGAATAGTAACCCCGACACGAAAAGGCAAAAATTCTTTAAAAAAATCATACTTCGTGAATAGTATCGTATACGTGAATAGTAACCTCGACATGAACAGGTAAAAAATTTATAATAAAATTCATACCAATATTTTGGTATAATGATATTGAAAGAGATAATATCATTTATGAAAAAAAATAACATCCCTTACCTCAAAAGAACAGTACTTCTGGCTGGAATATCGAATATAATGCTGAAGGAAACTTGCACCGTATAGCAACACTCAAAGTATCTAAATACTCACAAAAATATGCTCGATATTATAGAGAGAGAAAACTTCAGATTCTGGTGTGATTATCAATTCTAACCTAAGCACCTTATTTATAGAAAAATGCTTAGAACACCAAAGCAGAAAATTTAATAAAATAATATTATTTATAAAAAAAATTATACGCACACTTTGAAATCTGATTTCAACATTTATAACATGCCAAAGGACAAGTGTGGGGCCCACCTTCTAGAAATCTTTAAAAAAAATTTAAAATCATTTATAAATTCAAAAACTTCAATAATTCATAATAAATAGCCCTTTTATCAAAAAAATTTGAATCTTCTAACCATTGCATAGGAAATTTAATTCTCTACAACTTTGTAGAAGAAAGTTTTTCCAAATTCCAAATGAAAAATGAACGAAATCCACGTACGGATGATTTTACAGGCTATAATCAAATTTCAGTCAAAAATGGGGCCCACCAACATGTTTAATATGTTTTTAGCATTTATTGTAACAAAAATACTCTTTCTCCTCATTAATTCATATATCACACATTCATTATAAAAATATCACCGTTATTATATTATTATATTATCACATTATACATTTATAATGTAATATAATAATATAGATAAAATATCAATTTTCAACAATTGTTAATTTTTTAAAAATTCCTCCATTCCGACAAAATACTGATAAAATACCTCAACATTAATTCCTTTATTTATATCCACATAAAACAAATATTTCCTTATCACTTTTATCAATAATTAATTATTTACAAATAATATTACAGAATCACAATAATGACAACCAGGTCGTTCCCAAGAAAGAGATGGCTTTCCGATAAGAATTTCTCCTTACTGGCGCACAATTAGGTGACCAAATCCCTTTCTTAGATAGAACTTCCTTAGACATTGCCAATAATGATATCTAATAATATTATTCAAATAATATGAATTATTGATCTGATAATGAAAAATACTATGCAATGACAATTATTGAAGCAACAATATAAAATATCAACGTAGCAATTATTGAATCAATAAAATAAAATATTGAATAGTAATTACTGTAACAATTATTGAGTAGTGACTTCTTACGTAAGAATCAATAATTTGTACAATACTGTGTGCTACTGTGCAACACCGCGTATTATTGTATTTTAACTACCGGGTATTCCAACAGTGTTAACGGTAACAACTACGTCGTTATTTATAAAAAAACTCATATTTATCATTTTCTTCATCCGACGATTTTCCGTTATGGGGCCCACAAATGGCTGCGCCGGCGTACAAATATTCTCCGACAGCAAGAATATTCCACGACCAAATGAATATTCCCCGATAACAATGAATATTTTATAACCACTTGCTTATTTAAAATATTTGCGCATTTTTCCCATAACTAACCACATTACTCAAATCAACCCCTTACTATTTCAAAATAATAATTAGAGAAATTAAATCTTTATTTATAAAAAGTTGGGGTCTTACATCCATCATGATTTTATACTTTAAATCAGAGTCGTTAGGAACACAAAGTCTGGAATTGACTCGAAGTATTCCTTCCTCGTTGATTCTTGCTTCTGGAATAATATCTTCTTGTACTTTCTTTTTTATGCGCATCAGCTCTGGGTTTATAACTTGAGCAGCTTTAACTTTATCGATTAAAGTCAGTTCTACTCGTATACTTGACATCATCACGTGGGTACTTGGAGTCTTTAACTCTATCTCCATCCTTTGTAAGTCATACAAGATGGGCCTTTGCGTTGACAATATCGCACTCGTACCCGCATATGATCTTCTACTCAACGCGTCAGCTACTACGTTTGCTTTTTCTGGATGGTATTGAATAGTTTGATCGTAATCTTTCAACATCTCGAGCCAACGTCGTTGCCGTATGTTGAGTTTCTTTTGAGTGAAGAAATATTTGAGGCTTTTATGATCCGTATAGATCTCCACTTTCTCCCCCATACAGGTAATGTCTCTAGATCTTTAGCGCAAAAATGACTGATCCCAACTCTAGATCATAAGTAGGATAATTCCTCTCATATTCTTTGAGTTATCGTTAAGCATAGGCTATGACTTTCCCATGTTGCATGAGAACACATCCTAACCCTCTGCCTGAATCATCGTTGTAGATGACAAATCCTTTCGAACCTGATGGTATTGTCAAAATAGGTGCTAAAATGAGTTTCCTCTTGAGTTCTTGAAAACACTTCTCACATTCCTCGCTCCATCAGAATTTTATATATTTTCGAGTCAGCAAAGTTAATGGAGTAGCGATTCGAGAAAAACCTTCCACGAATCTCCGATAATAACCAGCTAAGCCCATAAAGCTACGTATTTTGGTCACTGACTTAGGTTGCTCACATCTTTGTATTGCTTCAATCTTCGCTGGGTCAACAGATATTTCGTGATTTGATATCACGTGCCCAAGGAATGATACTTCCTCAAGCCAGAACTTGCATTTCTTTAACTTGACGTATAGTTTGTTTTCACGAAGCTTTTGGAGTATCAGCCTCAGGTGATGCTCATGATCTTCACGTCTTTTGGAGTAAATGAGGATGTCATCAATAAAGATAACCACAAAATGATCCAAATATTCCTGGAATACTCAGTTCATCATATCTATGAAGGCAGCAGGAGCATTGATTAATCCAAAAGATATGACTAGGAATTCTTAATGCCCGTACTGAGTTCTAAAAGTAGTCTTTGGAATGTCATCAGTTTTAATCTTTAACTGATGATATCCGGAATGAAGATCGATCTTTGAAAAGAATTTGGCACCTTGAAACTGGTCAAATAGGTCATCAATGCGAGGCAACAGGTACCTATATTTGACAGTGACATGATTCAACTCCCGATAATCAATATAAAGTCGCATACTCCCATCTTTCTTCTTTACGAATAGAACAGGAGCACCCCAAGAGACGTACTAGGATGAAAGAAACCGATGTTTAACAATTCTTGTAGTTGGGTTTTTAACTCCTGAAGTTCAATAGGAGCCATTTGATATGGGGCTTTGGAAATGGGTTTTGTACCGAGTTCAAGGTCAATACAAAACTCGATTTCACGCTCTGGGGGTAGGCCAGGAAGTTCTTCAGGGAATACGTCAAGAAATTTATTAACAATAGAAATATCATTCAAATCTGACGTATTTTTGTTTAATTCTGTGACATGGGCTAAGAAAGCTTTACATCCATTTTTCAATAAACGAATGGCTTTATGGCTTGATATGAAAATGATTGACTTTTGCGGTTTAGTTTCTTGAATTCGCATAATAGGTTGGTTAAGAATATAAAAGCTAACAACCTTACGAAAAATAATAAATTTTAGCATGATGAGTAGTTAACCAATCAATCCCTAAAATCACATCAAATGCAAGTATTTCAAAGAGATAAGATCGAAAAGTAATGTGAGGGTGCTGATTTGAATTAAACAAGACTTATAAACAGTGGATGTAATGAAGGATTCTCCTAACAGGGTTTCAACAGATAAGTCAAAGTCTAATTTCTATGGAGTCAAATTTAAATGTTGAGCGCAAGTAAGTGAAATAAAAGAATGGGTAGAACTGGTATCAAATAAGGTATAGACTTCGCAAGAGTTTATGATTAGCTTACATGTGATAACTTCATTCGAGTTCCTCACTTTTTGGGAGGTCAAGACAAACGCTCTCCCTTGAACTATCGGCTTTGACTTGTCTGGGACGGCCTTTGGTGTCTCTATCTCGGCTGGACTTGACTTCACTACACGACAAAATCCAGCTAGGTGACCTTCTCTTCCGTAATTGTAACTCTCTTTGGGTTGCTGCGTACAGTTTGGACTGATGTGTCCCTCCATTCCTCATTTGTAGCATACGACCGGCGATCATTCTCTTTCCTTGAAAACTAGTGCTGGTGTTGCTATTTTTCAATCATTATTGAACCTTCTCTTCTTAAAATTTCCACTTGACTCATTTCTTTTATTATCTTGGCCAGGGTTACCACTGAAGTGGTTACCATTTCTAGCATGTTGATTTCCTCCACGTTTGTTGTCACCGCTTCGATGACTGCTACCACTAGTATTATCATTTTTTCGACTGCTATCTCTTGGTTGTGTTGACTCATTATCGTGCTCCAATAACTGAGCCTTATTCACAACATCTGAATACAAGCAAAGTTTATGAGAAATGAGGTATTGACATATTATGGGTTTTAAACCTCATAATCCACGTCTTTGCCTTAAGTGGTTCCGGCTTTCCCAAAAACTTCGGTGGTCCCAACTCCTTGAATGGCTTAGCGGTGACCAGCCATGAGATGCTAGTGTTTCCACCTGCATTTTGAATAGGAGTCTCTCTCGCCTGATGTTGAATGAATTGCAGAAAGCTCCTAAACATCCCGTCGTTCGTCATTTGGTCGGTGTTGTTGTTTACATGAAGATTATTGCCTTCTTAATGCAAATTATCCTGGCTATTGATCATTGGTGACTCAACGGTCTCATGTGCTCCATTGCTTATCTCAACATTTTTAGATGCCATTTTTAAACACAGATACAAAACAAGGGTTAATTGACATGCCACATATTATCCCTATATTCTAACCAACCAATTAAATAACAAATAAGCTTAGGTAAGTCATACTAGCGAATGATTTACTCATCTCTCCCCTCCTAGTTCTAGCCTCAAATCTCTGTCAAGGATCATATCTCTAAGCTTTGATACCAATTGTGACACCCCCAAAATAGGTATACATAACCCATTCTGAGTCGCCAAATACATGGTACAGAAATCAAATACAAACTTAATTTATACAATACGACAAAATGTAGCTGAGAGTTTTAACACGAATATTGTCTCGTAGACAATATCCAAACTCAAATGGAGTCCTCATTACAATTATTATCACACTATTTTATAGAATAGTGAGGACTACTATAACCACCATCTTGGACCATCACTCCATTCCCTGACTAGTCCCAGCTATATTCTCATTTCTTGAAGATAATTGTGAGACCCCAGATTTTATGAATAAAGATTTAAATTTCTCGAAATATTTTTTTTAAATATTATGGAGTGGATTTGATATAATGTTATAGTTGTGGGTAGTATTTATTAATTTTGCAAAGTATGCAAGTTGTTGTATTATATTCGATTGGTCGAAAAATATTCTTTTTGTCGGGAATATTCATACAATGGCTCAATCATTAGTGGACCCTACAAATGTAATTATCATTTGATTGAGAAAATGACAAAAATATTTTATTGAAAATAACGGCGGAAGTTTCACCGTTAATCTTGTTGAACTACTCGGTAGTAAAAAACAACGATGTCTGGCGTAGTTGCATAGTAAGTAACACGGTATTGATTGATTATTAATGCTTACGTGAGAAGTCACTCGATTTTGTTCAATTATTGCTATAGTAATTATTGCATAGTATCTCACGTTATTTGATTCAATTATTGTCGATATTTTATATATTGTTAAAATCAATAATTGAGACGACAAAGTTATTAATATTATTATTTGCAATATTAACGATGTCTAGAAGTTCTGTCAAGGAGAGGTTTGGTCACCTAATTGCGCGCCAATAGGGAGAAATCCTTATTGGAAAGCCACCTCTTTCTTGGGAACGACCTGGTCGATTAATATTGTGAATTATAATAAAGATGATAAATATTGTTAAAATTATTAAGGTGATTTTTATAAAGTTTGCTAATTTTATGAATTCCTATTTACCCATTTTTTTCAAAATAATCATTCGGTATATATATATATATATATATATATATATATATATATATATATATATATATATATAAGTGGTGGGGAAAGAAAGATTTTTTTAGTGGAGGAGTGAAATGAATCTTTTGGTGGGAGGAATTTTTAGTAAATTGGGTGGAATGTAGGAATGATGATGGATATATATATATATATATATATATATATATATATATGATATATTGTCCTTTGGTGTGTTAAAAGTCAATGAATTGGAAGGGTTTGTCGGGTGGAAGCTAAGAAATAAATCAAACATGTGTGGTATATATATATAATTATATATGTTATATTTTTGCCTTATTTTGATTAGTTGGATGATTGACTTTGGCATCTGTAGGTTATCAAAATTTCATCCGTGAGTTATTGCGTCTGTGATATTTTCCTCACACAGTGTCATTCCCTTCTCCTATAAATAGAAGCTCATTCCTTCATTATTTCTTATGAATTTATTGAAACTCTAGAGAGAGAAACTATAGAGAGAAAGAAGAAAAGTATTCTGCTACTTCACTACTTCTTTATTCAGTTCTTCTTTATACGGTAAGGGGTGTTATTTCTTTTGTATTCAAGAAGAGAACTTTTGTTATTCCATTTCTTTATTGTTCTGTTGGAATAACTTGTATACGTGGGCTACCCTATACTTGGTGATATTCTTCTATTATTCTGTCTTTATTATTATGTTGGAATATCACATGCATGTGTTTTACACTAGACACGGTTCCGTCTTTATTATACATTGGAATATCTTATCGCATGTTTTTAGGACTGGTTAAAATCGTCTTTATTATTACATTTGGAATATCACATGCATGTGTTTTTTACAGGGACTGGTTAAAATCTTTATTATTACATCTTTATTATTCTGTTGGAACATCACATGCATGTATTTTACAAGGACCTAGTTTCGTCTTTATTATTACATCTTTATTATTACATTGGAATAACTTGTCTATGTGAAGTACCGTATGCATGGTGATTTCTGTTGTTATTCCATTCTTTATTATTCTGTTAGAACATCCATTGGTGTGAATTTCACACGACTGGTTCCATTATTATTATTACATTGGAATAACTTTGTACATCTAAATACCGCATACATGGTGATTTCTTTTGTTATTTCATTCTTTATTATACTTAGTTAGTTAAGGTTTTGACTTCTATACTCCATGAAATTAGTAGAATATCCTTGATATTTGCGCTTCATCCAGTATCTTTTCATGGAAATATTCTTCTGAGCATTCTTGAATTTTACTCTACACAGAAGTATCATGTTGACAATTTGGACGTTATTGGTTCCTGGACAAATTAATTCTTGAACTTGTTTTATTGAATTCTTATATCATTGTCATCATCCTCATGTTTATATTATGTTGAAAGTCATATGTAGCCTGTAGTGCATAGATGGACTTGGTATGATTATGAACAGGGATTATTCGATATAATCATGACCGTAATGTTACAAATGATGTGGTAAAAGTCCTCATTGGCCCGTAGTGCATTGATGGACAGTTTTTGATATGATTATGGCTATGGATTCTCTTCAGCCAAGGGAGCAAAGATGAATTATTTTATGGCATGATCAGGACCGTTGATGAAAACACGATTATCTTTGGCCCGCAGTGCATGGATAATTCGTGGTCGTGATACTAAAGAATATCCTTGGCCTGTAGTGCAGGGATGATTTAATGATGTGGATTATTTATTAAGTTGAGTCTCAACGATAAAAGTGATGAAAAACTTTTTAAATCATAAAAGATAGTAGATTCTATTCTCTACTTGACTCTTTTAATGGATTGCTTGATCCAATGCAGTTAAACTTGATGTCTATTGTATTTTATCAGTTTAACGTTGTTGGAGACTAATGATAATTTATTCTGCATTATCTTGGTCATAATATTTCTTATTGGGCTAGTTGAGCTCACCCTTTCTTTCCTTTGTTCTCTTGTGAAATGAGAGCGAATGGGACTAGTCTGGGGAGCGGAGTGATGTTCGGATGATAGTGTTAGCTAGTAGTCCTCACTATTACGTTAAATAGTGTGACAATAAATGTATTGAGGACTTTTTCTGAGAGTGGATATTGTCTAGAAGACAATATTTGTATTAAAACTCACAGCATGTATTTTTTCGTACTATACACGATTGTTGTATAATTTAGTTGTATTTGAATTTTGTACCATGTATTTGGTGACTCAAGATGGGTGATGTATACCTATTTTGGGGGCGTCACAGTTGGTATCAAAGCTTAGGGATATGATCCCTGGCTGAGATGTGAGATAAGAACTAGGAGGGGAGAGACGGGGAATTCCTTCGCTAGTATGACCTACCTAAGTTTTTTTTGTTATTTAATTGGTTGGTCAGAGTATATTGATAATATGTGACATGTTAATTAGCTTTTGTTTTGTGGCAGTATTTGAAAATGGCAGGTGAAAATGTCAACAATGGAGTGAATGAGACCGTGGAGACACCTCTAATCACCAACAAGGATAATGTAATATCAGGTGAAGAAGAGATTAGAGATATCTACGTGGTAAGTGAAGAACTAATAGTTTCACCCGAGCTAGTTGCAGAGGTAGCAGCTGAGAGTGAGGAAGAAGAGGAAGAAGAGAAACCTGAGGAAAATTGGTTAGAAGAAGTTTATGATCAAAATTTAGAATTTCAAAATCGTATTCATGAGTTAGAAGAACAGGTTGAAGAACGGCAAGCGGTCGTGGAACAAAGGGATACAACAATTCAAAATTGTGTTACCCGATATGTGATGCTCGAACAAAATCACGCTTTGGCAGAGTGTAAGATATTAAAGTTGGAATCGAGAATTCAAATATCAAGGATCAAATTTGAAAGAAAGAAACAACCGAGCGAGTAAGAATGAAGGATGCATGGGTAAAAGCCGCACGACATGTTGATATTGTAGAAAGAGACGTTCGATCCAAAAAGGCTAAAATAGATGATATACATTTCTCTTTTTGGACAGCAATTGGAAGAACCCAACATCGAGTTTTGAATTACCCTGTACAGAGCGGTCAATATCAATTCGATATGTATCGAAGATTGATGATTCAAATCATGAATCAGGAGTACGATGAAGCAGTTGGGGGTGGAATATGCCCTATAGAAAAGTCAATTCCAACGATAGTGATGACACCAAAAGCTACCCCAGACAAGTCAAAGCCGGGTAGTTCAAGGGAGAGCGGTTGTCATGACTTCCCAACAAGTGAGGAATCCAAATGAAGTTATCACGGGTAAGCTAATCATAAACCCTTGTGAAGTTTGTACCTTATTCGATATCGGTTCTACTCACTCTTGTATTTCACCTAGTTGTGTTCAACGTTTAAAGTTGGCTCTTCAGAAATTAGACTTTGACTTATCTGTTGAAACTTTGTTAGGAGGAACCTTCGTTACCTCCACTATTTATAAATCTTGTTTGATTCAAATCGACACCTATCGATCTTATCTCTTTGAAAATACTTGACTTTGATGCAATTTTGGGAATCGATTGGTTAATTACTCATCATGCTTTTTGTAAGGTTGTTAGCTTTCATATTCCTAACCAACCTATTATGCGAATTCAAGCAACCAAACCCTAAAGTTAAACACTGTTATATCAAGCCATAAGTAAAGACCCCAATCCTTTCGTTGTTGACTTTCTTGTGTGGAATACACCAAAGCCAGACTTTCTGTAGGCGACATCGTGAATGAAAATGGCAAGTTGATAGGTATCAATGTGACATGTTATCCAAGTCTTGGATGAGGGTCACAATTTTGAATGATATTTCTATTGTTAATAAAGTTCCTGACGTATTCTTGAAGATTTCCTGGCCTACCCTAGAGTGTGAAATCGAATTTTGTATTGACCCTAGTACAAAACCCATTTCTTAAACCCTCAAATATTTCTTCAACTAAAATAAACGTAACATGCGCCAAAGACGTTGACTCGAGCTATTGAAGATTACGATCGTACCATTCAATACCATCCGTAGAAAAAAGCAAAACATGGTAGCTGACGCGTTGAGTAGAAGATCGTATGCGGTTATAAGTGCGAATATACGAACCCACGAGGAGATAACGAATATACGAGTAGAATCGACTTTAATCGATAAAGTTAAAGCCACTCAAGCTACATACTCAGAGCTGATGAATATGAAGAAGAAGGTTCAAGAAGGCGTTATCTTAACCCTCGATTTAATTGGCCTATTCTGAAATCCTTGATCAAGTAGGAACTGTGGCTTATAGACTCGTTTTACCACTAAGTATGTCACATGTTCATAACGTTTTTCACGTATCGATGTTACGTAAATATGTCAACGACCCGAACCACATTATTGATTTAGAACCGGACGAGATAGCGGATGATTTAATGTATGAAGATGTACCTGTTAAAATCCTGGAATATACCCTACGCTTAAAGGTTATACCTGAAGAGTTAGAATCTGACGAAGTGTCCTCATCTATTCGACATACCAAGTACGTACGAAAATTTCGAGGGCGAAATTCCATAAGGAGGGGAGATTGTGAGACCCCAGATTTTAGGAATAAAGATTTAAATTTCTCGAAATATTTTTTTTTAAATATTATGGAGTGGATTTGATATAATGTTATAGTTATGGGTAGTATTTATAAATTTTACAAAGTATGTAAGTTGTTGTATTATATTCGATTGGTCGGAAAATATTCTTTTTGTCAGGTAATATTCGTACAACGGCTAAATCATTGGTGGACCCCACAACAGAATTATTGTAGGATTGAGAAAACGACAAAAATATTTTATTGAAAATAACGGCGGAAGTTTTACCGTTAATACTGTTGAATTACTCGGTAGTAAAAGTACAGTAATAAGCGTGGTTGCATAATAGCACACGGTATTGATTATTAATGCTTACGTGAGAAGTCACTCAGTTTTGTTCAATTATTGCTATAGTAATTGTTGCATAGTATCTCACGTTATTTGATTCAATTATTGTCGATATTTTATATATTGTTAAAATCAATAATTGAGACGACAAAGTTATTAATATTATTATTTGCAATATTAACGATGTCTAGAAGTTACACAAGGAGAGGTTTGGTCACCTAATTGCGCGCCTAATAGGGAGAAATCCTTATTGAAAAGCCCCTCTTTCCTAGGAACGACCTGGTCGATTAATATTGTGAATTATAATAAAGATGATAAATGTTGTTAAAATTATTAAGGTAATTTTTATAAAGTTTGCTTATTTTATGGATTCCTATTTACCCATTTTTTCAAAATAATCATTTCGGTATATATATATATATATATATATATATATATATATATATATATATATATATATATATATATAGTAAGTGGGGAAAGAAAGGATTTTTTTTAGTGGAGGTGAAATGAATCTTTTGGTGGGAGGAATTCCACCCGTAAATTGGGTGGAATGTAGGAATGATGGAGTATATATATATATATATATATATATATATATATATATATATATATATATATATATATATAATTAAACAATTAAAAGCTGTTTTACCCATTGGCTCTTATATATGTTTTGAAAATGATAAGTTTATTAAAGAAACAAGACCATTTACCTTAATAGTAGTGAAAACGACTTTAAATGTTTTTCGTGTTCTTCAATAGTCTTGGAGTAAACAAGAATGTAAATCGATATAAACAACGATAAAATGGTGAAAGGGTTTAATATGTCATTGAGTATATTTTGAAATTCACTTGGAGCATTTTTTAGGCCAAATGCTTGAACATTCCATTCATAATGTCCAAACGGAGTGGTGAATGTTTATTTTGTCTTGATCATCGGGATGAATGGCAATTTGCCAAAAGCCGGATTTAAGGTCAAAATTATCGAAAATGGTGGCATTACTTAACCTATTGATAAAGGTCGTCTTTGTTGGGGGGGGGGTACCTAATCCATTCTAAGACCTTGTTCAATGGTTTGTAATTAATAACTAAGCAGGGCACACCTCTTTCTTTTTTACGCTTCATTATTGACATAAAAGGCGGAGAGCAAGACCAAGGGATTTCTTGGGTTTAATTAATCCTTTATTGAGGAGATCATTGATTTCATTTTACATAACTCCATTTGTTCATGACTCATCTACGAATAGGCTAGCCTTAGTAGGAATTAAATGCTCTTTGAATTCCCTAGCATAAGGAAGCCTAACCATATGTTTCTTTCTATGCCAAAAGGCATTGGGGAATCGAACAAAGGTTATTTTTCATGTAGGTTTTAATTCTTCAATTTTTGACCGAACCTCTTCATTTTGAAGTTGTTCTTCAATTCTTTTATATTTGATTTCCTCTTTAAGAAATTCAAATGTGTAGATTTCTGATTTATTAAATTCAATGATTTAGAAATGGATTCTTCTTGAATGTATTTTAAATCTCTTTCTTTAGTTTAATAAGAAACTTAAATGTTATTTTCTTTCCTAAATGTTTACTGAGTTAATCCTTCATTACTAGTTGTAAATGGGTATAATAAGTATATAAATGGTAAACCCAAAATAATTTTGTTCAGAAGATTGCGAATCAAAACAAAAGATGTTTTGAAACACATGTTATCTCGACAAATATGTACTTTTTGGTAATTTATATTTTATTTCCATTTGACTACCATTAATCAATTCAATTTTTCACTAGTTTTTTGTAATATTTAGTTGGGATTAGACCTTCCCGGATACAATTTAAATCACTTTTGTATCTACCAAGCAGTGAAAGTTGTATTGAAAAGTTTTTATCCACAACTAGGTTAATAGAAACATACCACTTCTGAATGGTGATGTCTTTAATTCTTTTAAGTGAAAGACCTTGAATAAATAAGTCTAAAATATCTTTAGTACCAGATGATTCTGGTTCATCGTGATTTTCATCACTAGATGAGGAATCATTGATCTGAAGATCAGGCTTTTTATCTAAATCTTTTCTTAGAATAGAGACTTCTATTTTAAATTAGCAATTTCTTTCTTTAATTTATTAACTTCCCGATTTAATTTCGAAGGTCGACTTCTTTAGCTGGAGATTTAAATCTTTCCAAAGTTTTATTAAGACTAAAAATTGGTTTCTCTTTAGCTTTAATAAACTTATCATTTTTCTATTATCTTTAGTTAATAAATCTTTTAACTGTTTTGTGTATTGGGCTTTTAACTTAGGATCAGTGATTTTACTAATTAAGTCAATTAACAAAGAACTTTCTTCATCATCCTTGTTAATTACATTAATCTTTTTAGTGCAACAATTTTCATTACAATTATTAGCACAGATGGTGACTTCGTCGGTGCTACTAACTGAATTATTTTCACTGTTAGTATCAGAGGAATATGAAATGTTAGAGTCTTCATTATTACTAACTTCATTTTCTATCCTCATTAATTCTAATATATACTCAGTATCTTCATCAGTAATATTTAACTGGGACAACTTCTATTTTATTTTACATTCACTTTTATAATGACCCTTTTGCCCACAATTGTGGCCACACAATTTTACTTTTATCAAATTTTTAGTTCTTTTATTATATGTTTTTTTATTAATGGGTTTGGGCTTATTATAATAATTATCTTGATTTTATCTTTATGATGATTGCGTCTTTTCTTGTGGCGTCTATGACTTTTGTGAGAGTCAATATGTTTACGACCGTATGCTTTCGCCTAGAAGGAGCCACGAGGAGGTAAACCATATTGCTTTCATGAGAATATCGAACTCATATTTAGCTTTTTCTTGTCTTTACTAGCTTGTTTGGCTAACTTAAAATCAATGCACATTTTAATCCTATCTTTTGAATATAACCGATTATGTCACCATAAGTGAGATTATCATAATCAATATATCCTAAATTTTTACTAAGTTCTTCGCGAACTTTGTGAGCAAATAAGAGACTGTAAACCATTAACAAATTTTTCTTCCGTAAAGGTTTTATTATGTCATTTCTCATCATAACTCTAGAAGTAAAACATCTTTGTACCATCTAAAGTCACTTAGAGTGGGACACGTGAGATTACTTAGCTGATCGTGGATTCTTTCGGTGATGTTACTGGGGGTTCCTACGAAGTGTTTTATTATAGTATAAATCAAAGTATTTACTCCATCAGGTGGCCCAATTCCTATAGTTTCATCAAAAATCGGGTTACCTTCAGCATCTAACTGAACAGCATGGATAATAGATAATCTAGAATCTTCAGTGAGATGTTTTTCCCACCAAGACCTGAGAATACCTGTAAATCCACTAGCCAATAATTCAACAATATCTGGTTGAGTAAGAGTGTTGAATTTAGTTAGATAGCTGTTTGCCACCATGGACATATGATTTAACTTATTGAGGATTTCTTGTTCACTAAATCCGTCAATATTCCATTCATAAATTTTATTATTTAAATGAAAATTGTTTATCTAGGGTTTCTCTTCAAATTGTAAATCTGGAGGAGTTGGTCTAGAATACCAATTTACGGTCATACTAGTATTATGGACGGTTAACTTATTTAAGCTGTTCATGAATATCTTCATATTGATGAGGTAGGTGATTGACTATCGATCGACTCATCGCTTTCATTATCGAGTTAATCGATCGATAATAGCAATAGTACCGCTTGTTTTAGGATTCGGTCTTTTTTTTTAATTTTTAAATAAGCGATCAATGGCTCTTTGTAAGATCAACGTCTTTATTAGGTAAACCTAATTTTTCTCTATTTTTCGGTAGTTTTAATAGTGGTTGAACAATTTTTGACTGGTTTTTTAATTATATTTTCTTCAAATTTTCTTCAATCCTCATCTAATCTGCTTTTCCTCTGATTTGCTAGGTATTAGTTACTAAAATTTAACTATTCAATGATTTTTTATCATCATTAATTCCATTTGAGATTTTAAATGAAATTTGGCCAATCATGAAGTATTTTTTACTGAAATTAAGACAGATTATAAGGGTGGGTGACTAGATGAAACCTTAGACTTGTCTTCTTTGACCCATTGAGTTTTAGTTATAACATTGCATTTAAACAATTAAAACTGTTTTACCTTAGGATAAAAATATATATATATATATATATATATATATATATTTCAAAATATATATATATATATATATATATATATAATATTAATGTGGGTGTTGTATGTTATATATATATATGATATATTGTCCTTTGGTGTGTTAAAAGTCAATGAATTGGAAGGGTTTGTTTGGTGGAAGCTAAGAAATCAATCAAACATGTGTGGTATATATATATATATATAAATATATATGTTATATTTTTGCCTTATTTTGATTGGTTGGATGATTGACTTTGGCATTTGTATGTTATCAAAATTTCATCCGTGAGTTATTGCGTCTGTGATATTTTCCTCACACAGTGCCCTTCCCTTCTCCTATAAATAGAAGTTCATTCCTTCATTATTTCTTACGAATTTATTGAAACTATAGAGAGAAAGAAGAAAAGTATTCTGCTACTTCTTTATTCAGTTCTACTTTATACGGTAAGGGGTGTTATTTCTTTTGTATTCAAGAAGAGAACACATTATTCCATTTCTTTATTGTTACTGTTGGAATAACTCGTATACTGCTGCTAACCTATACTTGGTGACATTCTTCTATTATTACATCTTTATTATTACATTGGAATATCCTCTTTGTGTGTTTTACCCGGACCTAGTTAATTCTCTTTATTATTCATGTCTTTATTATTCATTTGGAATATCACATTCGTGTGTTTTACACAGGACTGGTTAAAATCTTTATTATTCTATCTTTATTATTACATTGGAATAACTTTGTCTATGGGAAGTACCGCATGCATGGTGATTTACATTTGTTATTCCATTCTTTATTATTCTGTTGGAACATCCCGTCGGTGTGAATTTCACCTGACCTGATTCCGTTATTATTATTATTTTGAATAACCTATCAATGCGAAGTACCGCATGCATGGTGATTTCTTTTGTTATTCCATTCTTTATTATACTCAGTTGGTTAAAGTTTTGACTTCTATACTCCATGAAATTAGTAGAATATCCTTGATATTTGCGTTTCATCCGAAGATCTTTTTCATGGAAATATTCTTACGAGCATTCTTGAATTTTACTCTACGTAAGTATCATGTTGACAATTTGGACGTTATTGGTTCTGGACAAATTAATTCTTGAACTTGTTTTATTGAATTCTTATATCATTGTCATCATCCTCATGTTTATATTATGTTGAAAGTCATATGTGGCTGTTGTTGTGCATATATGAACTTGGTATGATTATGACTGAGGATTATTACGTATAATCATAGTAGTAATGTTACAAATGATGTGGTAAAAGTCCTCATTGGCCCGTAGTGCATTGATGGACAGTTTTTGGTATGATTATGGCTATGGATTCTCTTCGGCCAAGGGAGCAAAGATGAATTATTTTATGGCATGATCAGGACCGTTGATGAAAACACGATTATCTTTGGCCCGTAGTGCATGGATAATTCGTGGTCGTGATACTAAAGAATATCTTTGGCCTGTAGTGCAGGGATGATTTAATGATGTGGATTATTTATTGAGTTGAGTCTCAACGATAAAAGTGATGAAAAACTTTTTAAATCATAAAAGATAGTAGATTCTATTCTCTACTTGACTCTTTTAATGGATTGCTTGATCCGCTGTAGTTAAACTTGATGTCTGTTTTATTTCATCAGTTTAACGTTGTTGGAGACTAATGATAATTTATTATGCATTATCTTGGTCATAATATTTCTTGCTGGGCTAGTTGAGCTCACCCTTTCTTTCACTGTTCTCTTCAGGAAATGAGAGCGTAGCTAGGGATTTAGTCGGGAAGCGGGTGATGTTCGGATGATAGTGTTAGCTAGTAGTAGTTCTCACTATTCTACATTAAATAGTGTGACAATAAATGTATTGAGGACTTTTTCTGAGAGTGGATATTGTCTAGAAGACAATATTTGTATTAAAACTCACAGCATGTATTTTGTCGTACTATACACAACTATTGTATAATTTAGTTGTATTTGAATTTTGTACCATGTATTTGGCGACTCAAGATGGGTGATATATACCTATTTTGGGGGCGTCACAATAATAATGAAAGCAAAGGGTGAGTTCAACTAGCCCAGTAAATAATATTATGGCTAAGATAATGCAGAATAAATTATCGTTAGCCTTCAACATTGTAAAACTGATAGAATACAATAGACAACAAGTTTAACTGCAGCGGAACAAGCAATCCATTAGAAGAGTCAAGTAGAGCATATTATCTACTATCTTCTATGATTTAAAAGTTCATCATCAATATTTTATCACTGTAACACAGCTCAATAAATAATCCACATCATCGAATTATCCATGCACTATGGGCCAAGAATATTCATTAGTATCACATCCACGAATCAACCATGCACTACGGGCCAAAGATAAACGTTATTATCACCAATGGTCATGATCATGCCAAAAAATAGTCCATTAATGCACTACGGGAAATTGAGGACTTTTACCACATCATTTGTAATATTACAGGTCATAATTATACCGAAACATAATTCTTGGTCATAATCATACCAATCAACAGTCCATCTATGTACTATAAGCCAAAGATGACTTTCATCACAATATAAGCATGAGGATGATGACAATGATATAAGAATTCAATTAAGTGAGATCAAGATAAATTTTAAAGATTTATAATTCAATTTATCCAGAGTTTAAGAATGTCCAAATTGTCAACATGATAACTGCTTTGTGGAGTAAAATTTAAGAATGATATTCATGTATCAAAAATAATTTGGACATAAAAGAAATCACTTTTGTCATGAATTGTAACAATCCAAAATTTTAAATTATAATTCCAAATATTTATTGAATTATATAAATATTTTAATTGATGTGTTTTTATTGTTGAATAAATATTTGACAATTAAATTAGAGAGTTGATATAGATTAAATAAATTATTATAATGTTATTCTAATTTAATTTTGTAATTAAAGTGATGTGTTAATTTATTAAATAAAATTATAATTATAAGGAAAATTATAATTTTGTTGTATTGGTTTATGTGGTAAAATGATTTAATAAATTGTTATTAGATTTAATTAGATTGAATATTAGAATTTTTAAATAAATTGTGACAATAAAACTATATGATAAATGAGTTATTAATATAAATTAAAAGAGTTTTAAATTTGGTTTTACCAAATAAAGCCTTAGAGCTTTTGAAATTCTTGTTTTAATCTTGTTTTGCCAAACAAGGCTTAAGGAATGATTAAGTCATTATTTTAATTGGTTTTACCAAACAAGACATAAGTGTTGTAAGTTATTAATTTTTAAAGTGCTTTAGCCAAACAAGCCTTATGGTTTTTGATTTTCAAATAATATAACTGACATCAGTTATATATGTATTTATGTTATATATTAATAGGTATTATAAGTATACGTATATTATATTATCATATATCAATTTATAATACGTATTAGTAAAAGAGAAAGGAAGAACAGAGAAAAAGAAGAAGAGAGAAAGAGAGAATGAAGAAGAGAGTTTCCCTGTGAGTTGAGATTTTAGAACAAGGGGAGAGATTTTCAAGTTCTTCATATCTTCTAGCAAAGGTATAACCCTACTTTTCTTATTTTTAGTTTTCTTCTAAATTTCTAGTTTTTATATACATGAAAAGTTCTCTATAAAATTGGTGAGAATGAGTAATTGTTTATTATGTGATTTTATATGATAATTGTTGATATCAATTGTTTTCATATGGTTTATAGATGATTTAGAGTAAATTGATTCATGTAATATATTTTATTATGGAGGAATCATATTACAGTAAGTTTATATTGATATATGTTGAATATGGCTTAAATTAGAATTAAAATTGGTACTCAATTCATTGTATAATGTATAAATTGGCTATTAATTGTGAAAGTAAATGAAGAAACGCAAACAAAGTAATTAAAACCAATTGTTTTGGTTGTAAAACGAATTCACAATGAAGAATTTTGTTATGAATGTCAAAAGAAGAGGACATAATAGAAATAGTGAAATTAAAGATTGCAATTTTGATGTGTATGTTGTTTATGTGGTTAGAAACGTGTTAGAAACATTAGTTTGTATTTCTGTAAACATATTACACCTTGGGTAGTAAGTGTTATGTAACCTATGGGATATGATGATGATGTTATCTTGAAACTTTAGTAGTTCAGGAAAGTAATGTAAATAGTAGTGATGCTATTGTTCTTATGTTTTCTAAAGATGATAAATGAATAAAATGTTAATTTTTATTCAAGATGTTATGTGTTATGTGATGATATTTTATGATGTGAAAATTAAGTAGAAAATACTTAAAAGAAATTGAGCAATAATCTAATAAGTGTATTTTAATCAGAAAATGACTCCAAGAAGACGTCAACCACAACAACAAACCCCTGAGGGATCTACCAACAATAACAACGCCGAAGCTAACCCAGTTCAGCAGTTGGTGACACTTCTGACAGGAGCACTATAGAATCAACCACGGAATCAAGCTGCAACTTTTAAGGATTTCAAATTGGTTTGACCACCAGAATTTCGTGGAACCATGAATCCGATTGACGCACAGACCTGGATCATGGAAATAGAAAAGGTATTTGATGTTGCTCGGGTCAGTGAGAACCAGAAAACTGCTTTTGTAACCTTCATGTTGAAAGTAGAGGCCAGATATTGGTGGCAAGCCAATAAAGTGCTAGAGGAGGTCAAGGAGTGATGACTTGGGAAAGGATCAAGGAAATATTCTTCGAGACCTATTTCCCAGAGAGTTCAAAGAATCAGATGGGAGTGCAGTTTCTAGAGCTAATTAATGGGGCACAATGATCTTGTCGGAGTATGCAGCAAGGTTCAATGAGTTGGCGAGGTTTGCACCATATCAAGTTAACACGGATGAGAGCAAGGCGAGGAGGTTTGAACAAGGATTGAAGCCCTGGTTTTACAGCAGAGTCTCTATGTTCCAGTTAAAGACGTTTGCAGCGGTGCTTGAGAAGGCAATTCTCGCTAAGGGTGGTGGCAAGGCTGTGACAAAGTACAATCAAGAACAAAGAAAGAAGAAGAATGCGGGTGAAGGTAAGAATTCTGGTAGTAGTGGTGGAAATGGTAGTAGTAACTTGAAGAGGAAGTGGAATGCGAGTGTTGGTGCTAGAAGCCAACAAGGTAGCCAGTAGAAAAAGAAGTTTGAAGCATGTGCTACATGCAGAAAGAATCACACTGGCATGTACTTAAGGGGTAATCGAGTATACTTCAACTGTGGCTAGGAGGGTCACATTGCCGCAGATTGCCATCAACCAAAGAAGAATATTTGCTACACATGTGGGTCAAAGGATCATTTTGCTCGCAAGTGCCCTAAGAAGAAAGTTGGAGAGACAACGAGAAACAAGGGAGGTAGCAGTGGAGGTGCATTGACCATTGTTGGACCAACGTCATCAAACAGACCCACAACCAGAACCTTCAACATGACTGTGCAGGATGCTGTATAATCAAAAGATGTTGTGTCAGGTATTATCCCAATCAATGATATAGATGCTTATGTATTATTTGATTCGGTTGCTACTTGCTCGTTTATATCTGATGAATTTGCTAAGAAGTTAAGATTGCCTAGTGAAGAATTGAATTTTCCTTTAAACATAGAAATTGCGAATAGGGAGGTGATTCTTGTTAGGTTCGTATACAAGAATTGTAGGGTGAATATTAAGGGGAATGTCATGATAGTAGATTTAATCTCAATTAAACTTGGAGAGTTTGATGTTATATTTGGAATGGATTGGCTATTCAATTATGGAGCGATAATTAATTGCCAAAAAAAATGTGTAAACCTTATGATTCCGTCAAAGGTAGTTTTCTATGGTAGCAAATTGCCTAGACAAGCGAGATGTCTGACGATTATGCAGGCCAAGAAGTTATTGAGTCAAGGCTGTGTAGGGTACTTAGCTTACATAGTCGATACTCAGAAGAAGAAGGGTGTGAAACTGGAGGAGATACCAGTGGTTAGGGAATTTGTAGATGTGTTTCCAGAGGATTTTCCAGAACTTTCGCCTGACAGAGAGATCGAGTTTGTTATCGATTTGGTGCCAGGAACTTCTCCGATATCGAAGGCATCATACAAGATGGCTCCGGTAGAAATGAAGGAACTGATGGTACAATTGCAAGAGTTGTTAGATAAGAAATACATTCAGCCGAGTATATCACCGTGGGGAGCACCAGTGTTATTCATGAAGAAGAAGGATGGGTCAATACGTCTTTGCATTGATTATAGGGAATTAAATAAAGTCACTATTAAGAATAAATATCTAATGCCAAAAATAGATGACTTGTTTGATTAATTGAATGGTGTTAGATACTTTTCAAAAATAGATTTGAGAAGTGGGTATCACCAATTGAAAGTAATGAAGGAGGATGTACCAAAGACGACATTCAGAACTCAGTGTGGACATTACGAGTTTCTGGTGATGTCTTTCGGATTGACAAATGCCCATGCAGCATTCATGGATTTGATGAACAGGGTGTTTAAACCATTCTTAGATAAGTTTGTGGTGGTATTCATTGATGATATTCTAGTGTACTCCAAATCTCAAGAACACGTGGAACATTTACGTTTGACGTTAGAGACGCTAAGAAAGGAAAAATTGTACGCGAAATTCTCAAAGTGTGAATTTTGGCTAGAACTTGTACAATTTCTTGGACATGTGATTGACAAAGACGGGATCTCAGTGGATCCATCAAAAGTTGAAGCCGTAATCAATTGGGAACAACCAAGGACACCATCGGAGGTGAGAAGTTTCTTGGGACTGGCAGGCTACTATAGACGATTCATTCAAAACTTTTCCAAGATTGTCACTATGTTAACAAATTTAACAAAGAAAGCTATAAAATTTGTTTGGACGTAATAGTGTGAAGAGAGCTTTCAAGACTTGAAAAAGAAGTTAAGTGTGGCACCTGTGTTGTCATTACCAGATAATACATGAAACTTTGTGGTGTATAGTGATGCATCACATAAAGGACTAGGGTGTGTGCTGCTACAAAATGGCAAAGTCATTGCATATGCATCAAGGCAACTAAAGGAATATGAGAAAGGATATATGACTCATGATTTAGAGTTGGCTGCTGTGGTATTTGCTCGTAAGATATGAAGACACTATCTCTATGGAGAGAAATGTGAGATCTACACAGACCATAAGAGTCAGAAGTATATTTTCACACAAAAGAATCTCAACATATGCATCAAAGAAGATGGTTGGAATTAATAAAAGATTACGATTGTGAGATCTTTTATCATCCGGATAAAGAAAATGTAGTTGCAGACGCCCTGAGTAGAAAAGGTTTTGAGAAATTGATGTTGTTAACGGCGCAGGAGGAACTTATCTCAGCGATGGCAGGGCTAGAGTTGGAAATAAAATTTCTAAAAGAATTCGATGAAAGATTGTTCCGAATGGAAGATAGTCCAAATTTGGTGGACAAGGTAAAGAATGCTCAACTACAAGATGAAGAATGCAGAAAAATAAAGGAAAGTATGGTTAAGGATAATAAGGTGAAGTACAAGGTTGAAACCAAAGGAGTGCTAAGATTCGAGGGACGAATTTGGGTTCCAGCAGTACCGGATATTAAAGAAGAAATCTTAATCAAAGCTCATAACTCAAGATATTCAATTCACCTGGGAAGTACGAAGATGTATCAAGATTTATGACGGCACTTTTGGTGGCCAAACATGAAAAGAGATGTTGCAGAATGTGTCGCAAAATGTTTGACATGTCAAAGAGTCAAGGCCGAGCATCAGAGACCCAGCGGATTACTTCAACCGCTGGAAATACCGGAATGGAAATGAGAACACATCATAATGGATTTTGTGGTAGGTCTTCCAACTACTCAGAGAGGATACGATGTGATTTGGGTGATAGTAGACAGGCTGACGAAATCAGCACACTTTTTGGCAATAAAGATTAAATTCAGTCTTGATCAGTTGGAAAAGTTGTACGTTAAAGAGATCATTTTGAGACATGGAGTTCCAATGTCAATTATGTCAGATAGAGATCCGTGATTCATGTCAAATTTCTAGAAGAGACTACAAGAATGCATGGGAACACAATTGACAATGAGTACGGCGTACCATCCTCAAACAGACGGCCAAAGCGAATGAACAATCCAGACTTTGGAAGATATGCTCAGAACATGCATCATGGATTTCAAAGGGAGCTTGGATGAACACTTACCATTGGCAGAATTCGCCTACAATAAAAGTTACCACGCAAGCATCGGCATGCCGCCTTACAAAACATTGTACGGCAGAAAGCTATGCTAGGATAAAGTCGGTGAACGTCAACTATTAGGACCGAAACTGGTACAACAAACTGCTGAGGTTGTTAAACTCATCAGGAAAAGATTGGTAGCTGCTCAAGACAGACAGAAGAAGTATGCTTGTGACGCCCCTAAAATAGGTATACATCACCCATCTTGAGTCACTAAATACATGGTACAAAATTTAAATACAACTTAATAATACAGCTGTCGTGTAGAATACGACAAAACATAAACTAAGAGTTTTAATACGAATATTATCTTCTAGATAGTATTCAAACTCAAATAGAGTTCTCAATACATTTATTATCACACTATTTCATAGAATAGTGAGGACTACTAATGCAAACATCTAGACCGTCACTCCATTTTCCGGCTAGTCCCAACTACGTTCTCATTTCATGAAGAGAACAATGAAAACAAAAGGGTAATCTCAACTAGCCCAGTAAGAAATATTATGACTAAGATAATGCAGAATAAATTATCGTTAGCCTTCAACAGTGTTAAACTGATAAAATACAATAGACATCAAGTTTAACTGCAGCGGGACAAGCAATCCATTAGAAGAGTCAAGTAGAGCACAAAATCTACTATCTTCTATGATTTAAAAGATTTATCATCAATTTTATCATTTGAGACTTCGACAATAAATAATCCACATCATCGAATCACCCCTGCACTACGGCCAAGGATATTCTTTAGTATCACGACCACAAATTATTCATGCACTACGGGCCAATGATATTCGTGTATTCATTAATGGTCATGATAATGCCAACAACTGTCCATCAATGCACTACGGACCAATGAGGACTTTTACCACATCATTTGTAACATTACGGCCATGATTATACTTAGAATAATCCTCGGTCATAATCATACCAAGTCCATCTATGCACTACAGGCCACAGATGACTTTCAACATAATATAAGCATGAGGATGATGACAATGATATAAGAATTCAATAAAAAAAAGTTCAAGGATAAATTTTTAAAGATTTATAATTTAATTTATCCAGAAATCAATAACGTCCAAATTCTTTGTGGAGTAAAATTCAAGAATAATATTGTACTAAAAATAATTTGGACTGAAAATGAATCAATTTTTATTATGAATAGTACCCTGGGTGAATAGTACTCGAGTGAATAGTACCCCGTGAATAGTACTTCAGGAATAGTAACCCCATGAATAGTACTCCGGCATGAAAAAGTTAAAACTTATCAAGAATGCTCAGAATAATATTTCCATGAAAAGATACTGGATGAAGTACAAATATCAAGGATATTCTACTAATTTCATGGAGTTTAGAAGCCAAAACTTTAACAAAACGAGTATAGAATTCGAAATCTGAAACGAAATAATATTACTTACATACTACAGAGTATGGAAGAAAATATTATTTCAAGCGAATATTGAATAAAAATAACATCCCTTCCCTTGAAAAGAAAAGTATTCCAACTGGTATAGCGAGGATATTCTTGAAGAAAACTTTCACTATTTTCTACACTCAAAGCTTTCTAAAACTCGAAAGAAATACGCTCAATATTATAGAAGAAGAATTCTCTGATTCTAGTGTGATTTTCAATTCTAACTAAGCATCCTATTTATAGGAGAATAGAAAGGATACTATTTGAATTTTTATTTCACGAACCAACAGTGAAAATAAATCATGGGCTGAATTTTGCAACACACCGACGCCAGTATTTTAAACAAATATTTAATAACCAAATAAAACAAAAATATAATATATATATATATATATATATATATATAACAAAATTGAGATAACTTCTCTCGACTATTTTGAAAAATGGGTAAATGGGGTCCAAATAATGCGCCACATTTTACAACAAATACTTCATAAAAATCCCCTCAATATTTTTAACAACATTTATTATCATTATTATAATTCGCAATATTTAACAATCAGGTTGTTCCCAGGAAAGAGGGAGCTTTGCAATAAGGATTTCTCCCTATTGGTGCACAATTAGGTGACCAAACCTCTCCTTGACAGAACTTCTAGACATTGTCAATATTGTAAATAATAATATTAATAACTTTGTCGTCTCAATTATTGATTTAATAATATAAAATATTATACAGATGATACTGTGACAATAATTGAATCAATAATATGAGAGATATGATGCAACAATTAATGTAGCAATAATTGAGTATGACTTCTCACGTAAGCATCAATAATCAATATGGAGAGAGGTGTTTGCCCTGAAAATTTGGAGACATTATCTTTATGGAGAGAGGTGTGAGATATATACCGACCATAAAAGTCTGAAGTATATCTTTACACAAAAAGATTTGAATATGAGACAAAGAAGATGGTTGGAGCTAATCAAATATTATGACTGCGAGATTTTCTATCATCCTGGAAAGGCGAATGTTGTTGCTAATGCTTTAAGTAGGAAAGGACGAGAGAAGTTAATGATGTTAACTGCTCAGAAGAAGCTAGTGTCGGAAATGGCTAAGATGGAGTTGGAAATTAAATATCCAACAGAATCTGATGAAAAGTTGTTCCAGATATGTAACAGTTCAACGTTGGTGGAAAAGGTGAAAAATGCACAACTTCAGGATGGAGGCTGCGAAAAGAGGAAAACAAATTCAAAATCGATTCGGAAGGGTTACTTCGATTCGAAGGAGAATTTGGGTTCCGCAAATACTAGGAGTTAAGGAGAAAATTCTGAGTGAGGCTCACAACTCAAGATATTCGATTCACTCTGGAAGTACAAATATGTATCAGGATCTTCGACATCATTTTTGGTGGCCAAATATGAAGAGGGATGTGGCTGAATGCGTGACAAAATATTTAACGTGTCAGAAAGTCAAAGCTGAACATCAAAGGCCAAGCAAATTATTACAACTGTTGGAGATACCAAAATGGAAATGGGAGCATATCACAATGGATTTTGTGGTAGGTCTTCCAACGACCCAACAAGGTTGCGATGCCATTTGGGTGATTGTCGATCGACTGACAAAGTCGACACACTTTTTGCCAATCAAGATTCGGTTTACCCTAGATTGGTTAGCAAAACTGTACGTGAAGGAAATTGTGTCAAAACAGGGTGTACCTGTGTCCATTGTATCAGACAGAGATCCACGTTTCACATCTAGTGTCTGGAAACGATTACAAGAATGTTTGGGAACACAGCTGAGAATGAGCACAGTGTACCATCCTCAAACCGACGGACAAAGTGAGAGAACCATCCAAACACTAGAGGATATGCTCAGAGCATGTATCATGGATTTCAAGGGAAATTGGGATGACCACCTACCATTGGTGTAATTTGCCTATAATAATAGTTATCACGCGAGTATTGGCATGCCGCCTTACAAAGCGTTATACGGCAGGAAATGCAGAACTCCATTATGCTGGGATGAGGTAGGTGAACGTCAGCTATTGGGTCCAGAATTGGTACAACAGGCTGTCGAGATTATCAAAGTGATTTGAGCAAGATTGATAGCTACACAGGATAGACAGAAGAAATATGCCGATCAGCATCGACAAAATAGAGAATTTGATGTCGGTAGTTATATTTTCTTGAAAGTATCTCCCTAAAAGGAGAAAATTTGATTTGGCAAAAAGGGTAAATTGAGCCCTAGATTTATAGGAACTTTCAAAGTGCTTCGACGAGTTGGTGAAGTGGCGTACGAGGTAGCTTTACCTCCAGAGTTGGAGCATATTCATAATATTTTTCATATCTCAGTGTTGAGGCCATAGAAGCCTGACTATAAACATGTTATAGAATATGAGCCCTTACAATTTGAGAAAGATTTGTCCTATGAAGAAGTCCCTGTTCAAATTGTTGTGAAAAAGAACAAATCTTGAGGAATAAGGTGATACCTATACATTAAGGTAATCTGGAGGAACCACAATCTTTGAAGAAGCTACGTGGGAACTTGAAAGCGTTATGATGAAGAATTATCCTCAGTTGTTTGCTTAATTTTGTATAGCGATTCTAGGGACAGAATCTTGTTAAGGAGGGAAGAATGTAACGAATAAATTTTTTTTTTCGAGTTATGATTCTGGGGAGAAAATCCTTTTAAGGAGGGAAGGATATAACGATCGAGAAATTTGTAATTTAATTTAAATATTTTTTGAATTAAATAAATATTTAAATAATCTATTTATTGAGGAAAATAAATAATTAATGAATTGTGGTGAATTAATTTAGTAACTAAATTGATTAATGTTAATTAAGTTGAGTAATGATAATTTTATCTGAAGGATTTAATTTAAGGAAATAATTAAATTAAATAAATTGCTTAATATGTAAGAAAATAATTAAATTAAATGAATTATTTAATTTAATGGAAATAAATAAATTGATGTTTCTAATTAAATTAGATATATAATTATTTATTAATTATAAGTATAATGATAATAAGAGTTTTACTATTATTATTATAAGTTAATTTAAATCAACTAAACTAAGGTTATTTAAATTAACTAAATTAAGGTGTGACACAAAGTAACTATATAAGATAAATAAAATCAAAATAATCTAGTTGGGGGTTTTGGGTGTATGGCCAAACAAGGCCTTGTGGCCTTTGGTCTAACTTAACGGATGAAGGCGCATTGTTTTTTTTTAACTGATAGAGATCATGGGAGAGTTAAGCTATATCAGTTTATTTTCTTTTTCGTCTTATTTTTCTCCTAAGGCTGTAAGAGCAGAGTTGAGAGAAAAGAGAGAAAGTGTAGGAATTGAGAGAGAAGAAGGTTTACAGAGAACTTGAGAGGTTGAGAGAAAACCTAAGCAATTTCAGTGTTTAACAAGGGATTATTAAGCATATTAAAGGTATTCTATCTAACCCTTGTATTATATATATATATATATATATACATATATGAATTTACGGCAAGTTTGTTTATGTTCTATGAATTTTAATTCTTTCAAAATTGTTGTTGTGTAACTAAATTATGGTGGATATATGTGATATAATGCTAGAGTTTATGTTTAAACAAGGAAATTGTATGCTAATTTCATTCTAACGGTGGAAATAATGTCAGTATGCGTATTTTTGCATATGGTTTGGGTAATTGTCAATTTTAGTGGCCAATTTGAATGTTAAACTATAAATTGACGCTTGTATATGTTAGTTTATTAGAAATGAGCATAACGTAGTTTGAATGAGGCAAATTGGCCATGTATTGAATTCGCAGTGTGGATTTTTGGGGATGAATATCAAAATTTGAGTTTTATATGAAAATCATGAAATTTGAGAAATTAACCTAACTTAAATTGTTGTTAAATTGTTTTAATTGGTGGAATATGTTCACAAACATGGTTATGATAGTTCTATATCATTTTTACCTGTTATTATCACTGTTTGGTGGGTGAATTTCCTGTTAGTTGGGCTAAAAATGGCTATTGTTCACTCTGAGTCTACGCCTCTTCATACGTATTTGTAAGTGCTTGTTGCTTGCCAGACAAGCATTGTATCTTGGAATCTAGGCTTAAAGTATGGTAGCAATGGTGTCATACCTACTGGTGCGAGACAAGTGAAGTCTGCTTATTTGCAGGTCATGTATAATGGACTTATGTTAGCTAAGCAAGCATGTTAATGATGTTAAGGCATAATAGAAACTATAATAAAAAATTTAAATGTGTTGTAATGTAAAGTGTAAAGATTTAAAATAATTATTTAAATAAGTTATAAAATGAATCCAAATGTGATGTTTTCAAAGGTTAGAGATGAACGGTTAGGATATGTTAGCTTGTAATGAGATTTCAGATTCGTTAAGTATATTAACCTACGTGGTTAGGTGTTAGGTTAGGGTTATGACCTAAATGATGGTTTAAACCCTAAAGCTAATATTCATACAACTAATTGTTTTTGCAATTTCAATGATGTATGTAGGGTAATTAGAGATTATTTTACGTTTGCGTAGCTTACAATCAAGGCAAGTTTTCTAACTCTACCTTGTTATTATTGAGCAAGTTTCTAAACCTTATCTCCTTACAATTGAGCAAGCTTTCTAACTTCATTCTTTTTATATTGAATGCAAGTTTCCATTCCTATATTATTATTGTACAAGTTCATAAAATTGAGCACGCCTAATCTATCTTGAATATGTTTGTACAAGCTCTTGTAACCTAATTCGTTACCTCGAGCGAGTTTTACTTTTCTAAACCTTGATGTTACTATTCAAAGCATATATTATTCTAATATATCGTTTCAAATGAGTATGTTCTAACTCTTTTGGTTATAGCATTTTGCATGTATATTATGTTTATTCAATTACATATATTGTTGATATCCGGTCTTTGACTTTGATAGCCTTGTTCAGTTATACATTCTGTATTAAACCTTTATTGATTAAAATTGAATAGTGTTCTAAAATTATAGAAACACTGATAAGCTAGTTCCAAACTAAACTTTCTTTAGTGCGGAAATTCTAAATCCAAACTGAGATGAACAACCCTAACATAAGGGATTTTGTACGTGTAACGTTTAGATGTTTGTGCACAATACATGGTACAAAGGGTTGATCCCCCTAAGTACGTTAAGAAGAGTCCGTATAGCCTAAATGACTATTAAGGTTGGGTAATAATACCTAAGTACCGGGGACATAGTTCGTGGTCTTAAGACCCTCAGATAATTAAAGTTCGAACTTGTTTTCTATTTTGATTTTTAGAACAAGTTCCTTATTGTTTAGCTTTCGTTGTTCACTCTCATGTTACTATCATTGTGACTTTCTATATCAGTGAGCATTTGTTTGCTCACTCTTGCAATTAACACTACAGCTAAAGTGGAGAAAGTTGATGAGTCGTCTACTAGCAAAGGAAACGGCAAATTATCCAAGTGCTGAAGACTTATGAAAAATTATTTAAATGTTTTACGTTTCAAGACTTGTTTTATTTTATGATGTATTCCGCAAATTGATGTAATAAATTTAAGGTTAGATTACCTGGGATTTTTTTTAAAATGATGATGTAACCCTTTAATGGGAAAGATTATTATTTAAGTTATTTAAATTATGTCTTTATCCTTTATGATGGGTAGTTAGATGTAATGGTTTTGGATAGTGAGCACCAAATCCTGTGGGAATGGAGTACCTAGATTTAGGGGTGTCACAAATATGTTCCTTCTTATCCAAGATTTTAACAGGTACCTCTTCATATGTTAAATCTTCCGCTATTTCATCTGGTTCTAAATCAATAATGTGGTTCGGGTCTTTCACATATTTACGTAACATAGATATATGAAAAATGTTATGAACACGAGACATACTTGGCGGTAAAGCGAGTCTATAGGCCACAGTTCCTACTCGTTCGAGGTTTAAAAATGGGTCAATGAATCAAGGATTGAGCTTTCCACTCTTTCCAAATCTCGTAACTCCTTTCCATGGAGCAACATGTAACAACACATGATCTCCAATATTAAATTCCACGTCCTTTCGATGAAGATCAGCATAACTCTTTTGTCGATCTTGTGAGGTTTTTATATGTTGTCGGATCGTTTGAATCTTTTCCGTAGTCATACGTACCAACTCCGGTCCCAAACAACGTTAGCTTCACCCACCTCATCCCAAAGATCTTTGGAGAACAACACTTTCTTCTATACAACGCGTCAAATGGAGCCATGCCAATACTTGTTTGATAACTTGTTATTGTAGAAAAACTCCACCAATGGTAAGAACTTGTCGGCTTCCTTGAAGTCGAGGACACGTGAGTCTTAATAGATCTTCAAGAGTTTGAATAGTCCTCTCCATTCGCCCATCCGTTTGAGGATGATATGCCGAAACTAAAGCGTAGAATCTGTGCCCATAGCTTTACGCAAACTAACCCAAAATCGTGAAGTGAATCTTGGGTCTCGATCGAAACTATGGATCTTGGCATACCATGCGATCTTACAATCTCATTTATGTACATACGAGCAAGACGTTCAAGTGTATAAGTTTCTCGTATAGGTAAGAAATGAGCAGACTTGGTCAATCTATCAACAATGACCCAAATTGCATCTATGCCTTGAGAAACCTTTGAAAGACCAGTAACAAAATCCATGGTAATGTGCTCCCACTTCCATTCTGGAATTTCAAGTGGTTGCAATGGACCTTTTGGTACTTGATGCTCCGCCTTGACTCGTTGACAAGTTAAACACCTTGAGATAAACTCTGTGATCTCTCTCTTCATATTGCTCCACCAAAATGTATGTCGAAGATCATGATACATTTTGGTACTCCCAGGATGGATTGCAAATGGTGTGTTGTGCGCCTCCATCATGATTTAATACACCAAGTCAGAATCGTTAGGAACCCAAAGTCTGGAGTTGACTCAAAGCATTCCTTCTTCATCGATTCTTTCTTCCAGAATAGCACCTTCTTGCACTTTCTTTCTCATACGCATCAGCTCCAGGTCTATAGCTTGAGCAGCTTTAACTTTATCGATTAAAGTCGGTTATACTCGTATATTTGCCATCATCACGTGGGTTCCTGGAGTCTTTAACTCTATCTCCATCCTTTGCAAGTCATACAAAATGGGCCTTTGCATTGACAATATCGTACTCGTACCCGCATATGATCTTCTACTCAATGCGTCAGCTACTACGTTCGCTTTTCTAGGATGGTATTGGATGGTATGATCATAATCTTTCAACAGTTTGAGCCAACGTCGTTGCCGCATGTTGAGTTCTTTTTAAGTGAAGAAATATTTGAGGCTTTTATGATCCGTATAGATTTCCACCTTCTCTCCATACAGGTAATGCCTCCAGATCTTTAGTTCGAAGACAACAGCTGCCAACTCTAGATCATGAGTAAGATAATTCCTCTCATATTCTTTGAGTTATCGAGTGGCATAGGCTATGACTTTTCCATGTTGAATGAGAACACATCCTAAACCTTTGCCTAAAGCATCACTCTAGATGACAAATCTCTCCGAGCCAGATGGTATCGTCAGAACAGGTGCTAAAATGAGTCTCCTCTTGAGTTCTTGAAAACTCTTCTCACATTCTCTGCTCCAACCGAATTTTATATCTTTTCAAATCAGCTGAGTTAATGGAGTAGCGATTCGTGAAAACCTTTCTACGAATCTCCTATAATAACCAGCTAAGTTGAGAAAGCTACGTACTTTGGTCACTGATTTAGGTTGCTCCCAGCTTTAAATTGCTTCAATCTTCGCTGGGTCAATAGATATTCCGTGATTTGATATCACATGCCCAAGGAAAGCTACTTTCTCAAGCCAGAACTCGCATTTCTTCAACTTGGCATAAAGCTTGTTTTCACGAAGCTTTTAAAGTATCAGCCTCAAGTGTTTCTCATGATCTTCACGGCTTTTGGAATATATGTGGATGTCATCAATAAAGACGACCACAAAGTGATCCAAATATTCATTGAATACTCGGTTCATCATGTCTATGAAGGCAGCAGGAGCATTAGTCAATCTAAAAGACATGACTAGGAATTCATAATGCCCGTACCGAGTTCTGAAAGCCGTATTTGGAATGTCATCAATTTTAATCTTCAATTGGTGATATCTGGAACGAAGATCAATCTTTGAAAAGAATTTGGTGCCTTACAATTGGTCAAACAAGTCATCAATACGTGGCAAAGGGTACCTATTTTTGATGGTGACATGATTTAACTCCCGATAATCAATACAAAGTCACATACTCCCATCTTTTTTCTTTACGAATAGAACAGGAGCACCCCAAGGAGACGTACTAGGATGAATGAAACCGATGTCTAACAATTTCTGCAATTGGGCCTTTAACTCACGAAGTTCAATAGAGCCATTCGATATGGGGCTTTAGAAATGGGTTTTTGTCTGGAGTTCAAGGTCGATACAAAATTCAATTTCACACTACGGGGGTAGGGGAAGTTCTTGAGGAATACATCAGAAATTTATTAACAATAGAAATATCATTCAAAAGCGGCGTATTTTTATTTAAATCCGTGACATGAGCTAAGAAAGCTTGACATCCGTTTTTCAATAAACGAATAGCTTTATGGCTTGAGATGACAGTGATTGATTTTAATGGTTTGGTTGCTTGAATTCGCATAATAGGTTGGTTAGGAATATGAAAGTTAACAACCTTACGAAAATAATCAATTTTTGCATGATGAGTAGTTAACCAATCAATCCCTAGAATTACATCAAATGCAAGTATTTTCAATGAAATAAGATCGATAGGTAATGTGAGCGTACCGATTTGAACCAAACAAGACTTATAAATAATGGATGTAATGAAGGTTTCTCCTAACGGAGTTTTAACAGATAAGTCAAAGTCTAATTTCTTCGGAGTTAAATTTAAACGTTGAGCGCAAGTAGGAGAAATAAAAGAATGGGTAGAATCGATATCAAATAAGGTATATACTTTGATAGAGTTTATGATAAGCTTATCCGTGATGACCTCGTTTGGGTTCCTTGCTTTCTGGGAGATTACGACAAATGCTCTCCCTTGAACTACTGGTTTTGAATTTTCTGGATCGTCCTTTGGTGCCTCCATCCCAGCTGGACTTGTCTTCCCTGAACGACAAAATCGAGCTAGGTGACCTTCTCTTCCATAATTATAACACGTTTTGGACTGCTGCTCACAGTTTGGACTGATATGTCCCTCCCCTCCACATTTAAAGCATATAATAGGTGATCGTTCTCCTTCCTTAACAATGGGTGCTGGTGCTGACGTCTTTCCATCATTGTTGAATCTTCTTTTCTTGAAATGTCCACTTTTATTGTCTTGGCCATGATTACCACCGAAGTGGTTAACATTTCTGGCATGTTGATTCCCTCCACGTTTGTTGTCACCGCTTCTATGACTGCTACCACTGGTATTATCGACTTGTCGGCTGCTCTCTCTTGGTTGGGTTGACTCATTATCGCGCTCCAATAATTGAGCCTTATTTACAATATCTGAATACAAACACAGTTTGTGAGAGATAAGATATTGACGTATCTCAGGTTTCAAACCTCTTAGAAATATCTGCGTCATTCTCTCCTCATTATCAACTAAGTGGGACGCAAACCAGGACAACTCGACAAACTTGGCTTCGTACTGCGACACGGTCATGTTATTTTGCTCCAGTTTAATGAACTCCACCTCTTTCATGTGACGAATACTTTAGGGAAAGTACTTGTCGTTGAACAGTTCTTGGAACTTCTCCAAAGACATCTTCAGTGCGGCAGATTGAGTACACTTTACAGATTCCCACCAGTAATCTACCTATGCTCGCTACATGAAGGTGGCAAAGGGAACCTTTTGCTCCTCGGAGCATCCCAAGACATCAAATATCTTGCAGATCTACTTTATCCACGTCTCCTCCTTAAGTGGTTTTGTCTCTCCAAAAAACTCTGGTGGTCCCAGTTTTTTGAACTATTTAGCGGTGACCGTCCGAGAGTTGCCAGTGTTTCCACCTGTATTTTGGACAGGAGCTGCTCTCGCGTGATATTGCATGAACTGCATAAAGCCTCTGAACATCCCATTGTTCATCATTTGATCATTGTTGTTGTTTACCTGAGGATTATTGTCTTCCTGTTGCACATTATCCTGGGTATTGATCTGTGGTGACTCAACAGTCTTATGTGCTCCATTGGTATTCTCAATATTCTCGGATGTTATTTTCAAATACTGCCACAAAACAAGGGTTAATTGACATGTCACATATTATCCCTATACTCTAACCGGCCAATTAAATACCAAATAAACTTAGGTAGGTCATACTAGCGAAGGAATTCCATGTCTCTCCCCTCCTAGTTCTTGTCTCACATCTCAGCCAAGGATCATATCCCTAAGCTTTGATACCAACTGTGACGCCCCCAAAATAGGTATATATCACCCATCTTGAGTCGCCAAATACATGGTACAAAATTCAAATACAACTTAATAATACAACTGTCGTGTAGAATACGAAAAAACATAAACTGAGAGTTTTAATACTAATATTGTCTTCTAGACAGTATTCAAACTCAAATAGAGTCCTCAATACATTTATTATCACACTATTTCATAGAATAGTGAGGACTACTAATGCAAACATCTGGACCGTCACTCCGTTCCCTGACTAGTCCCGGCTACGTTCTCATTTCCTAAAGAGAACAATGAAAGCAAAAGGGTGAGCTCAACTAGCCTAGTAAGAAATATTATGACTAAAATTGTAAGACCCCAACTTATTATAAATAAATTAAATTTTCCTTTATTCATTATTCTAAATTAATAAGGGTTAATTTGATATAATATTTTGGTTATGGGTAAAATGTGCAAAGTTTACAAAATAAGCAAGTGATTATAAAATATTCATTTCTGTCAGGGAATATTCGTTTGGTCGTGGAATATTCTTTTTGTCGGGAATCTCCATACGACGGCGCAGTCATTTATGGGCCATATAACGAAAAATAGTTGGATGAAAGAAAATGACAAAGATTGAGTTTTATAAATAACGGCGTAAATTGTTACCATTAACACTGTTAGGTTACCTGGTGGTTAAAATACGAATATGCGCATTGGTTGCATGATAGCACACGGTATTGCGCATGATTGTTGAATTATTGATTAAATACGTAAGAAGGCTACTCAATAATTATTACAAGATGAATTCTTATTCAATATTTTATGTTATTGATTCAATAATTCTTTGCATTGTTAGTTTATATTATTATTGTTTCAATAATTGTCACTTTTGATATATTTTCCATTATCGGATCAATAATTCATATTATTTGAATAATATTATTAGATAACATTATTGGCAATGTCTAGAAAGTTACATCGATGAGAGGTTTGGTCATCTAATTGCGCTTGATGAAGGAGAAATCCTTATTGGAAAGCCCCTCTTTCCTAGAGCAGTGCGTTGTCATAATGGTGTGATTACGTAATATTATTTGTGAATAATTAATTATTGATTTATATGATAATGAAATATTTATTTGATATAGATGATGGATATATTTATTTTATGTGGAAATAATTGAAGGAATTAATCTTTGAGGTATTTTATCGGTTTTGGTTTGATTGAAAGTATTAAAAATCATCCGTTTGTGGATTTCGGATATTTTTGGTTTGGAATTTGGGAAAACACAAAACTACAAAGTTGTAGAGAATTCGATTTCAGGCAGAATGGACATAAAATTCGTATTTTTCTGATAAACAGTCTATTTTCTATGAATTGTTGAAGTTTTGGAAAATAAAATAATTTTTATTAATTTATGGGTGGGACCCACTTTTTGGTTGGTGTTTAAAAACACATGGGCTGCTGATTTTTATTCAAAGATGGCTGGTATTAAGTCTTGTGCAGCATGCGTAGAAGAAAAGTTTGAAAATAAATAATATTAATTTATTATTTTAGTCTCCTTTGGCGTTCTAGCATTTTCCTATAAATAGACGCTTAGGTTAGAATTGAAAATCACACTAGAAACAAGTTTTCTTTCTCTCTATATTGTCGAGTATATTTTAGTGAATATTTTGATACTTTGAGAGTTGCTATTCCGTTCAAGTTTCTGTCGGCTTTATACCCGAAATTCGGTTCGAAGTACAGTTTCTTTAAGGTAAGGGATGTTATTTTTTTTCTCAAATAATATTATTTTCTTCAATATCATTATGCCGAAATATTGATGAACTTTGTAATAAAATTTGGAACTTTTTATGTTGGAGTTACTATTCACGAATACGGCACTATTCACCAAAAAATGAAAATTTTCCTTTTTGTCCAAGATGTCTATTTTGGCTACTATCTTTGATTGTATCCATGTTTTGATCGTTATTTTTGAATTCTGCTTCCAAATCGGTTATTATGAAGTATTATTGATCTTGGATAAACTGTTATACGAATCCCTAATATTTGTCCTTCTATATCACTGGATTTGTTCTTAAAAATGTTTTTCATCATCCTCAGTTCTTAATGATGATATTATTGAATATCTTTGGCCTGTAGTGCAAAGATGAATGATTAACTGATGAATATCTTTGGCCCGTAGTGCAAAGATGAGCAGTGTTGAGATGAACATGACCAATTTGGTGATACAAATGAATATCTTTAGCCTGTAGTGCAAAGATGAATACTTGATTAAAGATGTATATTGATTGCTGTTACAGGGATAAAATATTGACGATGGACTTTTAAACATTAGAAGATAGTAGAACTTATTCTCTACGTGACTTTTCTAATGGATTGTTGTTTCCGCTGTATTTGTTGATCTAAAACTTGTTGTCTATTATATTCTATCAGATTTTTCCCTGTTGAAGACTAACGATAATTTGTTGTATATTATCTTAGTCATAATGTTCTTTACTGGGCTAGTTGAGCTCACCCTTTCCTTTTTGTTCCATTTTTCTTCTCAGGAGGTGAGAACATAGCAGGATCGAGTCGGGGTATGGAGTGATGGTTCTAGGAAGATGTTTTAGTAGTCCTCACTATTTCTATAAAATAGTGTTTGAATAATTGTAATGAGGACTTATTTGCGTGTGGATATTATCTAGAAGAAAATATTTGTATTTAAACTCACAGTATGTATTGTCGTATTTCACACGACATTTGTATTATTGAAGTTGTAGTTTTTCTATACCATGTATTTAGCGACTCAGAATAGGTTGGACGGATTGGACCTATTTTGGGGGCGTCACAGTTGGTATCAAAGCTTAGGGATATGGTCTCTGGCGGAGATTGGGGAATAGAACTAGGAGGGGAGAGATGAGTAAATCCTTTGCTAGTGTGTCCTATCTAAGCTTATTTGTTGGTCAGTCATAATATAGGGATATTACTTGATATGTTAATTTGTTTAATTAACCCTTGTTTTATGGCAGTATTTAAGAATGGCTGCTGAGAATGTTAACAATGGAGTTTATGAGACGGTGGAACAACCTTTAGTCACAAACCAGGAGAACGTGCAACAAGAAGGCAATATTCCTCCTGTAAACAACACTACCGAGAAAACGATGAACGATGGAATGTTTAGGAGCTTTTTACAGTTCATGCAAAACCAGACGAAGGAGACTCGTGTACAAAATACGGGTGGAAGTGATGGCAACGCGCGGTCTGTCATAGCCAAGCAGTTCAAGGAGTTGGGACCACCAGATTTCTGGGGAAAGCCCGATCCGATTAAGGCGAAAACATGGGTCAAGAAAATTAACAAGATATTCGATGTCGTGGGATGCACGGAGGAGCAGAAGGTTCCATTCGCCACCTTTATGTTCCGTGGAGAGGCAGATTACTGGTGGGAATCCGTGAAGCGTATACCCGACCCACCAAGACTCAACATATCTTGGGAAAGATTTGAATCGTTCAATGACAAGTACTTTCCGAGAAAGTATTAAATCATATAAAGGAGGTAGAGTTTATTAGACTCGAACAGAACAACATGACGGTGTCTCAATACGAGGCAAAGTTCGCAGAGTTATCCAGGTTTGCACCTCATTTGGTGGAGAATGAAGAACGTATGACGCGGATGTTTCTGAGAGGTCTAAAACCCGAGATTCGTCAATACCTTATATCTCATAAATTTTCTCTCTGTATTAGGATGTTGTATGTGAGGCTCAATTATTAGAGCGAGATAGTGAGTATACTCAACCGAGGGACCACAACCATGGTCATATCGGTGATAGCAGTCATCAGAACAATGATAACCAGCGAGGAGGGAAGAATACGGACAAAGGCGGTAACCACTCAGGTGGTAATCGTGGACATGATAATAGGAGAGGTGAGTCAAGTGGAAATTTCAGAAAGAGGAGATTCAACAACGACGAGAAGACATCAACAGCAGCACCAGCACCAACAACAAATTCTAGGGGGGGAACGACCGCCAGTTAGATGTTATAAATGCGGGAAGGAGGGACATATCAGCCCAAACTTTCCACAACAATCCAAGGTATGTTACAACTGTGGAAAGGAAGGCCACATCGCTCGAGATTGTACTTATAAGCGAAACCAAGTTCGGTAGGGAGTGGTGATTCAAAGGTACATCCGGATAAGTCGAAATTAGCGGTTCCTGGAAGAGCGTTTGTCGTGACTGGCCAAAACGTGAGGAACCCAAACGAGGTGATCATGGGTAAGCTAATCTTGAATTCTTGCGAAGTTTATACCTTACTAGATACCGGTTCTACCCATTCTTTTATCTCTCCTGCTTGTGCTCAACGTTTAAACTTGACTCCGGAGAAATTAGACTTTGATTTATCTGTTGAAACTCCGTTGGGTGAAACCTTTGTTACATCTATAGTTAATAAATCTTGCATGATCCAAGTTGGCACTATCACATTACCTGTTGATCTTATCTCTTTAAAGATACTTGCTTTTGATGTGATTTTAGGAATTGATTGGTTAACCACTCATCATGCTAAAATTGATTATTTTCGTAAGGTTGTTAGTTTTCATATTCCTAACCAACCTGTCATACGAATTTAAACCACTAAGCCACTAAAATCAGTCACTGTCATATCAAGCCACAAAGTTATTCGTTTATTGAAAAACGGATGTCAAGCTTTCTTAGCCCATGTTATGGATTTGAACAGAGACAAGTCAGATTTGAATAATATTTACATTGTTAGAGAATTTCACGATGTATTTCTGAAGAACTTCCGGTCTACCCCCAGAACGTGATGTTGAATTCTTTATTGACCTTGAACCAGGTACAAAACCCATTTCTAAAACCCCATATCGAATGGCTCCTATTGAACTTCAGGAGTTAAAAGTCCAACTACAGGAATTATTAGACATCGGTTTCATTCGTCCTAGTACATCTCCTTGGGGTGCTCCTATTTTATTCGTAAAGAAGAAAGACGGGAGTATGCGACTTTGTATTGACTACCGAGAATTAAACCATGTCACCATCAAGAATAGGTATCCTCTACCTCGTATTGATTACCTATTTGACCCGATTGCAAGAGAGCACAATTCTTTTCAAAGATCGATCTTCGATTACGGATATCATCATTTGAAGATTAAAATTGAGGATATTCAAAGGCGCCTTGAGAACTTCGATGCGGGCATTATAAATTCTTAGTCATGTCTTTTGGATTGACTAATGCTCCTGCAGCTTTCATGGATATGATGAACCGCGTATTCAAGGAATATTTGGATCAATTCGTTGTTGTCTTTATTGATGACATCCTCATCTATTCCAAAAGTCGTGAAGATCATGAGCACTATTTGAATCTGATACTTGAAAGACTTCGTGAACACAAGCTTTATGCCAAGCTGAAGAAATGCGAGTTTTGGCTTGAGGAAGTAGCATTCCTTGGGCACGTGGTGTCAAAACATGGAGTATCTGTTGACGGTGAAGATTGAAGCAATACAAAGTTGGGAAGCAACCGAAGTCGGTGGATCAAGAAATCGCAGTGACTTTACGGGCTTATTTGGTTATTATCGGAGATTCGTGGAAGGATTTTCTCGAATCGCTACTCTCAGCTAACTCGGTGACTCAAAAGATACAAAATTAGTATGGAGCGAAGAATGCGAGATGAGTTTCCAAGAGCTTAAGAGGAGACTTATTTGAAGAATCGTTTCAGCAATACCATAAAATACGGATGGATTTGTTATCTCTGATGATGCTTGGTGCAAAGGGTTAGGATGTGTTTTTATGCAACATGGGAAAGTCATAGCCTATGCCTCACGACAACTCAAAGAATATGAGAGGAATTATCCTACTCATGATCTGGAGTTGGCAGCAGTCGTATTTGCATTGAAGATATGGAGACACTACTTGTATAGGGAGAAAGTAGAAATTTATACGGACTATAAAAGCCTCAAATATTTCTTCACCCAAAAAGAACTCAATATGCGGCAACGACGTTGGCTTGAGCTATTAAAAGATTATGATCACACTATTCAATATCATCCTGGAAAAGCGAACGTAGTAGCTAACGCATTGAGTAGAAGATCATATGCAAGTACGAGTACGATATTGTCAACGCAAAGGCCCATTTTATATGACTTGCAAAGGATGGAGGTAGAATTAAAGACTCCAGGGACCCACATGATGATGGCGAATATACGAGTAGAACCAACTTTAATTGATAAAGTTAAAGCTGCTCAAGCTACGAACCTGGGGCTGATGCGTATGAAGAAGAAAGTACAAGAAGGAGCAATTCCAGAAGCGAGAATCGATGAAGAAAGAATACTTAGATTCAACTCCAGACTTTGTGTTCCTAACGACTCTGATTTGAAGCATAGAATCATGATGGCGGCACACAACACACCGTTTGCAATCCATCCTGGGAGTACCAAAATGTATCATAATATTCGACATACATTTTGGTGGAACAATATGAAGAGAGAGATCGCAGAGTTTATCTCGAGGTGTTTAACCTGTCAACGTGTAAAGGCGGAGCATCAAGTGCCAAAGGGTCCATTGCAACCACTTGAGATTTCGGAATAGAAGTGGGAACACATTACAATGGATTTCATTACAGGTCTTCCCAAAGTTTCTCAAGGCATAGATGCGATTTGGGTTATTGTTGATAGATTAACCAAGTCTGCCCATTTCTTGCCGATACGAGAAACTTATTCCCTTGAACGTCTTGCTCGTATGTACGTGAACGAGATTGTGAGATTGCATGGCATGCTAGTATCCATAGTTTAGGATCGTGACCCAAGATTCACTTCAAGATTTTGCGTTAGCTTGCAGAAAGCTATGGGCACGGATTTACGATTCAGTTCAGCATACCATCCTCAAACAGACGGACAATCAGAGAAGACTATTCAAACCCTTGAAGATCTATTAAGACTCTGTGTCCTAGATTTCAAAGGAAGTTGGGATAAGTACTTGCCACTGGTGGAATTCTCCTACAACAACAGTTATCAAGCAAGTATATGCATGGCTCCATTTGAGGTGTTGTATGGAAGAAAGTGTCGTTCTCCAGTATGCTGGAACGAGGTGGGAGAAGCAACACTGTTGGGACCAGAATTGGTATGCATGACTACAGAAAAGATCCAAATGATTCGACAACGTATTCAAACTTCACAAGATCGATAAAAGAGTTATGTTGATCTTCATAGAAAGGACGTGGAGTTTAATATTGGAGATCATGTATTGTTACGTGTTGCTCTATGGAAGGGAGTTACAAGATTTGGAAAGAGAGGAAAGCTCAATCCAAGATTTGTTGGTCCATTTGAGATTCTTGACCGAATAGGAAACGTGGCCTATAGACTCGCTTTACCTCCAAGCATGTCTCGTGTTCATAATGTTTTTCATATATCTATGCTTCCTAAATATGTGAAAGACCCGAACCATATTATTGAGTTAGAACCAGACGAGATAGCCGAAGATTTAACATACGAGGAGATACCTGTTAAGATCTTGGATAGGAAAGAGCATGTCCTACGCACCAAGGTTATACCACAAGTTAAGGTTTTATGGAGAAACCACGCTATTGAAGAAATGACCTGGGAGTTGGAATCAAAAATGAAAGAAAGGTACCCTCACCTGTTCGAAACACCAGGTACGTACGTCAATTTCGAGGACGAAATTTTATAAGGAGGGGAGGTTGTAAGACCCCAACTTATTATAAATAAATTAAATTTTCCTCTATTCATTATTCTAAATTAATAAGGGTTAATTTGATATAATGTTTTGGTTATGGGTGAAATGTGCAAAGTTTACAAAATAAGCAAGTGGTTATAAAATATTCATTTCTATCGGGGAATATTCGTTTGGTCGTGGAATATTCTTTTTGTAGGGAATCTTCGTACGACGGCGCAGTCATTTGTGGGACACATAACAGAAAACAGTTGGATGAAAGAAAATGACAAAGATTGAGTTTTATAAATAACGGCATAAATTATTACCGTTAACACTGTTGGGTTACCTGGTGGTTAAAATCTGATGTAATACGCGTGGTTGACAAGATAATATACGATATTGCACAGTATTGTTGAATTATTGATTCGTACGTAAAAAGGCTACTCAATAATTGTTATAGTAGTTACTGTTCAATATTTTATGTTATTGATTCAATAATTGCTGCATTGTTAGTTTATATTATTATTATTTCAATAATTGTCACTGCACAGTATTTTCCATTATCAGATCAATAATTCATATTATTTGAATAATATTATTAGATAACATTATTGGTAATGTCTAGAAAGTTATGTCAAGGAGAGGTTTGTGTTAGGTTTTCGTGAAAATCAAAGTAGCAATCAAATTGCAAAACGTAGCGGAAGCGAGATAAAATCAGATTTTAAAATTTTTCACAAACCAATTACCCGGATCATACTTTATGCATATTATTAATTAAACGAAGAATAAGAAATTATGAAATCATACCCTTGTAGAAACGAGCTTCCTCAGGTACGAGTTCACCTCCTACTTCTCCGCGATCTCCTTGAATCTCCGGGTAGATTCCTTCCTTTGATTATTGTAAGCCACCCAAGTATGTGGCCTCTATAGGTGATCCACCAAGGAAGAGGAATTTTTCAAGAAGAAGGGAATTGGCACAAACCCTAGTTTTTCCTATCTGAATAAGAAAAGGGGTGTACTCTCCAACTCTTGGAATTACGTATATTTCATATCTCATATAAGACTCCTCTTATAAAGATATTATATAACCCTATTTTAATTAAAATAAGATATTATTTATTTAATTAAACTCTTTTAATTAAATGGGCTCCCTAATCCTATTAGGGATAATTAGTTAAACTCCTTTAACTAATTTTTCTTTCCTAATCCAATTAGGAATAAATGAGAGTACTAATTTTAAATTAATTCCTAAACCTTTTAGAAATTAAAATAATAATAATTATAATAATATTAATAAGACTCCTCTTATTAATTTATATTTAATATTTCTAAAATATTAAATAATAAATATTAAGCTATTTAATTTATTCTATCACCATAGATTAAATTAAATATACTTAACATATTATTACAATTATGCCATTAACTTCTTAAATAATTATTCTTCCTTTTATGGTGTGACCCTTTAGGTTCTCCATATTAAATCGGTTGTGAATAAATCAATTAGAACAATTCTAATCTCATTTAAATAAATAAATTAAATAAATAATTTATTTAAATAAATAATATTTATTCTACAATAGGGATAAGCCTCCCTAGCGATCAACGACTTTCCAGATAATATAGATTTCAACATTAATCATAAAAGAACCTTTCGAAAATAGTTACCGACAATTCAATCCTTCTACCATACTATGTCCCAATTAAATATAAGACATGGAATTACTGTCAAGTCTTATTTTATTTAATTATATGTATTTCGATTCCTAAATGAACAACTCCCAATGAATGCAAATTAGAAACTACTTTCTAATTTCATTCCACCTTGGCCAAGGATTCCTAGGTTGTCATTTATCGAATCACATAGGACATTTCTCCTTTTACTAGAAGTGGTAGATTCTTTATTGATCATTCATTATCTTCATATATAACTTATTACACCCAAGCATACCCTTTGATATACTCTAAGAGTCTTAAGGAATAAGTCAAAGTGTAATTCATTATATATAAGATACTATGATGATCTCAAGTTCAAGGATCATTTGTACTACTATCTTCTGAGAATTCCTATTGACATGTAAGTAAAACTCCATTAGGTATTCCTTAGCGAGTCACGTTCAATTGAACTTATTCTCTAATAAGCACCTACATACTTGCTTTAGTGTCTCCACACAAATGATCATGAGATCAATCATCCTCATCCAATGAAAGCAAGTTAACGTATGTACCAATCTATCCGGATTCACTAATCCCTATTTAGTAATCCAATGATTGGGAACTATTTTAGTTTTAAGCTTTCTAAGAATTTAGATCTCATTAGAATGATCATCATCATTATTCTAAAAGCGTTGCTTAAAACTATGGGTTTATCACATATTATTAAAAACAGCACCATGTAGATAATAAATGCCTTTAATAAATAATTCTTTTATTAATAAATAAATAAGATTGATTACACAGTATATGCTTTATCATCATACATGATTGGCTTGTATGCATAATACTTTCAGTTTGGTCATCTAATTGCGCGCCAATAAGGAGAAATCCTTATTGGAAAGCCCCCTCTTTCCTGAGAACGACCTGATTGTCATAATTGTGATTCTGTAATATTATTTGTGAATAATTAATTATTGATTTATATGATAATGAAATATTTATTTGATATAGATGATGGATATATTTATTTTATGTGGATATAATTGAAGGAATTAATGCTGAGGTATTTTATCAGTTTTTGTTCGGACTGAAAGTATTAAAAATCATCCGTTTGTGTATTTCGGATATTTTTGGTTTGGAATTTGGGAAAACTCAAAACTACAAAGTTGTAGAGAATTCGATTTCAGGCAGAATGGACATAAAATTCGTATTTTTTTGATAAATGGTCTATTTTCTATTAATTGTTGAAGTTTTAGAAAATAAAATAATTTTTATTAATTTATGGGTGGGACCCACTTTTTGGTTGGTGTTTAAAAACACATGGGCTGCTGATTTTTATTCAAAGATGGCTGGTATTGAGTCTTGTGCAACATGCGTAGAAGAAAAGTTTGAAAATAAATAATATTAATTTATTATTTTAGTCTCCTTCATGCTTTAGCATTTTCCTATAAATAGACGCTTAGGTTAGAATTGAAAATCACACCAGAAACAAGTATTCTTTCTCTCTATATTGTCGAGTATATTTTAGTGAATATTTTGATACTTTGAGAGTTGCTATTCCGTTCAAGTTTCTGTCGGCTTTATACCCGAAATTCGGTTCGAAGTACGGTTTCTTTAAGGTAAGGGATGTTATTTTTTTTCTCAAATGATATTATTTTCTTCAATATCATTATCTTTAGAAATATTGATGAAATTTTTAATCAAATTTGGAACTTTTTATGTTTGAGTTCTTATTCACGTATCAAGACTTATTCACGATATCTAAGACTATTCATAGAAAATGAAAATTTTCCTTTTTGTCCAAGATGTCTATTTTGGCTACTATCTTTGATTGTATCCATGTTTTGATCGTTATTTTTGAATTCTGCTTCAAAATCAGTTATTATGAAGTATTATTGATCTTGGATAAACTGTTATACGAATCCCTAATATTTATCCTTCTATATCACTGGATTTCAGGCAGAATGGACATAAAATTCGTATTTTTTTGATAAATGGTCTATTTTCTATTAATTGTTGAAGTTTTAGAAAATAAAATAATTTTTATTAATTTATGGGTGGGACCCACTTTTTGGTTGGTGTTTAAAACACACGGGTCATTTTGATTTTTATTCAAAGATGGCTGGTATTGAGTCTTGTGCAACATGCGTAGAAGAAAAGTTTGAAAATAAATAATATTAATTTATTATTTTAGTCTCCTTTGGCGTTCTAGCATTTTCCTATAAATAGACGCTTAGGTTAGAATTGAAAATCACACCAGAAACAAGTATTCTTTCTCTCTATATTGTCGAGTATATTTTAGTGAATATTTTGATACTTTGAGAGTTGCTATTCCGTTCAAGTTTCTGTCGGCTTTATACCCGAAATTCGGTTCGAAGTACGGTTTCTTTAAGGTAAGGGATGTTATTTTTTTTCTCAAATGATATTATTTTCTTCAATATCATTATGCCGAAATATTGATGAAATTTTTAATCAAATTTGGAACTTTTTATGTCGGAGTTACTATTCACGATACTCAAGACTTATTCACGATATCTAAGACTATTTCTAGAAAAATGAAAATTTTCCTTTTTGTCCAAGATGTCTATTTTGGCTACTATCTTTGATTGTATCCATGTTTTGATCGTTATTTTTGAATTCTGCTTCAAAATCAGTTATTATGAAGTATTATTGATCTTGGATAAACTGTTATACGAATCCCTAATATTTGTCCTTCTATATCACTGGATTTGTTCTTAAAAATGTTTTTCATCATCCCCAGTCCTTAATGATGATATTATTGAATATCTTTGGCCTGTAGTGCAAAGATGAATGATTAACTGATGAATATCTTTGGCCCGTAGTGCAAAGATGAACAGGTGTTGAGATGAACATGACCAACTGGTGATACAAATGAATATCTTTGGCCTGTAGTGCAAAGATGAATACTTGATTAAAGATGTATATTGATTACTGTTACAGGGATAAAATATTAGCGATGGACTTTTAAACATTAGAAGATAATAGAACTCATTCTCTACGTGACTCTTCTAATAGATTGTTGTTTCCGCTGTATTTGTTGATCTAAAACTTGTTGTCTATTATATTCTATCAGATTTTTCCCTGTTGAAGACTAACGATAATTTGTTGTATATTATCTTAGTCATAATGTTCTTTACTGGGCTAGTTGAGCTCACCTTTCCTTTTTGTTCCATTTTTCTTCTCAGGAGGTGAGAACATAGCAGGATTGAGTCGGGGTACGGAGTGATGGTTCTAGGAAGATGTTTTAGCAGTCCTCACTATTTCTATAAAATAGTGTTTGAATAATTGTAATGAGGACTTGTTTACGTGTGGATATTGTCTAGAAGACAATATTTGTATTTAAACTCACATTATGTATTGTCGTATTTCACACGACATTTGTATTATTGAAGTTTGTAGTTTTTCTGTACCATGTATTTGGCAACTCAGAATAGGTTGGATGGATTGGACCTATTTTGGGGGCATCACAAAGATAATGCAGAATAAATTATCGTTAGCCTTCAACAGTGTTAAACTGATAAAATACAATAGACATCAAGTTTAACTGTAGCGAAACAAGCAATCCATTAGAAGAGTCAAGTAGAGCATAAAATCTACTATCCTCTATCATTTAAAAGGTTTATCATCAATTTTATCGCTGAGACTTAGCTTAATAAATAATCCACATCATCGTATCACCCATGAACTACGGCCAAGGATATTCTTTAGTATCACGACCATAAATTATCAATGCACTACGGGCCAAGGATATTCGTGTATTCATTAATGGTCATGATCATGCCAACAACTGTCCATCAATGCACTACGGGCCAATAAGGACTTTTACCACATCATTTGTAACATTACAGTCATGATTATACCGAATAATCCCTGGTCATAATCATACCAAGTCCATCTATGCACTACAGGCCACAGATGACTTTCAACATAATATAAGCATGATGATGATGACAATGATATAAGAATTCAATAAAACAAGTTCAAGGATAAATTTTTAAAGATTTATAATTTAATTTATCCAGAAATCAATAACGTTCAAATTGTCAACATGATACTGCTTTGTGGAGTAAAATTCAAGAATAATATTATACCAAAAATAATTTGGACAAAAAACAAATCAATTTTTATCATGAATAGTACCCCGGGTGAATAGTACTCGAGTGAATAGTACCCCATGAATAGTACTTTAGGAATAGTAACCCCGTGAATAGTACTCCAGCATAAAAGTTAAAACTTATCAAGAATGCTCGTAATAATATTTTCATGAAAAAGATCTTTGGATGAAGCTTAAATATCAAGGATATTCTACTAATTTTATGGAGTTTAGAAGCCAAAACTTTAACAAAGCGAGTATAGAATTGAAATCAAAGCGAAATAATATTACTTACATACTACGTAGTATGGAAGAAAATATTATTTCAAGAGAATATTGAACAAAAATAACATCCCTTACCTTGAAAAGAAGAGTATTCCAACTGGTGTAGCGGGGATATTCTTGAAGAAAACTTTCACTATTTTCTACACTCAAAGATTTCTAAAACTCAAAAGAAATACGCTCAATATTATAGAAGAAGAATTCTCTAATTCTGGTGTGATTTTCAATTCTAACTAAGCATCCTATTTATAGGAGAATGAAAAGGATACTATTTGAATTTTTATTTCACAGACCAACAGTGAAAATAAATCATGGGCTGAATTTTGCGACACACCGACGCCAGTTTTTCAAACAAATATTTAATAACCAAATAAAACAAATATATATATATAACAAAATTGAGATAACTTCTCTCGACTATTTTGAAAAATGAGTAAATGAGGTCCAAATAATACACCACATTTTACAACAATACTTCATAAAAATTCCCTAAATATTTTTAACAACATTTATCATCATTATTATAATTCATAATATTTAACAACTAGGTCATTCCCAGGAAAGAGGGGGCTTTTTAATAAGGATTTCTCCCTATTGGCGCGCAATTAGGTGACCAAACCTCTCCTTGACAGAACTTCTAGACATCGTTAATATTACAAATAATAATATTAATAACTTTGTCATCTCAATTATTGATTTAATAATAGAAAATATTATGCAGATGATACTGTGAAAATAATTGAATCAATAATATGAGAGATATGATGCAACAATTACTGTAGCAATAATTGAGTGTGACTTCTCACGTAAGCATCAATAATCAATACAGGTGTGCTACTATGCAACCACGCCGTATTCATTGTATTTTTTAACATCGGTTATTTCAGCAGCTTAACGGTAAAACTTACGTCGTTATTTTCATAAAAGATATTTCGTCAAGTTTTCTCATTAAACAATAATTTCGTTGTGGGGTCCACCAATGATTGTGCCGTCGTACGAATATTCCTTGTTAAAACAAATATTCTCCGACCAATCGAATATTATATAACAACTTGCTTACATTGCAAAATTTATAAATATTACCCACAACTATAACATTATTTCAAATTCACATGTTAATATTCAAAAATGATATTTATAGAAAAATTCATCTTTATTCATAAAAGTTGGGGTCTTACATGCTGATCAACATAGACAAGATTGTGAGTTCGATGTAGGAAATTCTTATCCAGATAGTTGACAGGAAAGAACAAGTGCTCATGAATAAAGTAATACCTTCCGTAAAGGTGATATGGAGGAACCACAATACTGAAGAAGCTACGTGGGAACTCGAAGATAAAATATTGAAAGATTATCCTGAATTATTTGTTTAATTGTGTCTTCGATTCTGGGGACAGAATCCTTGTAAGAAGGGAAGAATGTGACGAATTATTTATTTAAGTTGTGATTCTGGGGACAGAATCCTTGTAAGGAGGGAAGGATGTAACAATCCAGAATTTTAAATTATAATTTCAAATATTTATTAAATTATATAAATATTTTAATTGATGCATTTATTGTTGAATAAATATTTGGCAATTAAATTAAAGAGTTGATAGGGATTAAATGAATTATTATAATGTTATTCTAATTTAATTTTGTAATTAAAGTGATGTGTTAATTTATTAAATAAAATTATAATTATAAGGAAAATTATAATTTTGTTGTATTGGTTTATGTGGTAAATTGATTTAATAAATTGTTATTAGATTTAATTAGCTTAAATATTAGAATTTTAAATAAATTGTGACAATAAAACTATATGATAAATGAGTTATTAACATAAATTAAAAGAGTTTTAAATTTGGTTTTACCAAATAAAGCCTTGGAGCTTTTGAAATTCTTGTTTTAATCTTATTTTTCCAAACAAGGCTTAAGGAATGATTAAGTCATTATTTTAATTAGTTTTACCAAACAAGACATAAGGGTTGTAAGTTATTAATTTTTAAAGTGGTTTGGTCGAACAAGCCTTTATGGCTTTTGATTTTCAAATAATATAACTGACATCAGTTATATATGTATTTATGTTATATATTAATAGGTATTATAAGTATACGTATATTATATTATCATATATCGGTTTATATTACGTATTAGTAAAAGAGAAAGGAAGAACAGAGAAAAAGAAGAACAGAGAAAGAGAGAAGGAAGAAGAGAGTTTCCTTGTGAGTTGAGAATTTAGAAGAAGGGGAGAGATTTTCAAGTTCTTCATATCTTCTAGCAAAGGTATAATCCTACTTTTCTTATTTTTAGTTTTCTTCTAAATTTCTAGTTTTTATATACATGAAAAGTTCTCGATAAAATTGGTGAGAAGGAGTAACTGTTTATTATATGATTTTATATGATAATTGTTGATATAAATTGTGTTCATATGATTTATAGATTATTTAGAGTAAATTGATTCATCTAATATATTTTATTATGGAGGGAATCATATTAGTAAGTTTACATTGATATATGTTGAATATGGCTTAAATTAGAATTAAAATTGGTACTCAATTCATTGTATAATGTATAAATTGGCTATTGATTGTGAAAGTACATGAAGAAACAAAAACAAAGTAATTAAAACCAACTATTTTGGTTGTAAAACGAATTCACAATGAAGAATTTCGTTATGAATGTCAAAAGAAGATGACATAATAGAAATAGCGAAATTAAAGGTTGTAATTTTGATGTGTATGTTGTTTATGTGGTTAGAAACGTGTTAGAAACATTAGTTTATGTTTCTATAAACATATTACACCTTGGGTAGGTTGGTATAGTTGTTAGAAAGGAGTTTGTATGCCTAATTTGGCTTTCTGTAGTGTTCGAGATGAGAATTCATGAATTCACAGAAGGGACCCTCGCCCCGGCGGGCTATCCTAGAGTAAAAAACCCCGCCCCAGCGAGGGGTAGTTTGATTTGCCAAATTTTGAAAGAACAAACACTGACCGGATATGTTTTACTAAAATGAGCATAACATTTTCATACAAACTCCGATTGATGCGATTCAAGATAATTCGAAACAAGGACGAATAGGCCTATAACTTTTATTCTTTAAGGTTTTCAATTTGATGTCGTTATTAGGGGTCAAAAGGGCCATCTTTAGGACTATTGTGCATTTAGAGGCAATCGGAGGGCGTCGGGATGCATGAATGCAAGTGCAATCATTTGTGTGTTAGTGTAACCTAATCTAAAGAGAATGATAACATGTTGAACATGTAATAGGATGTTGTATTAAGTTGTTATGTGTATATAGTGCAATGGCATGGTAATTTAATTGATTGTAATAGAGCTAAAATGTGATGTTCATGAAAAGATGTGATGATGTTTAAACTTAAACTTAGTTAGTGAGCTATACTAAAAGTGGGAAAGAAACTCATAAAGCTAATATTAGTGTAACTAATGAGTATTGTCAATACATATGGTATGTGTAGGACTTGTGGGGAACGTGAATAGTGATTGTTTATCCTATGCAAGATGCAAGTTCTCTCACTCTACTTTTACGATTATGCAAGTATTTAAACCTTAATATATCTATTCTAACTTGATTATGTTCATGCAAACTCTTCAACCTAACTCCTACTTTGAGAAGGGTTCCTATCTTCAATTTTGTTTCTTATTACGCAAGTTCCTAAATTATGTTATTCTTAGGTTGAGCAAGTTTTAATCCTCAACTTGTTATTAATCATGCACTTTCATTAACTCACTTATTTTATTGAGTAAGATTAATAGCCTTAACTTATTATTATTCAAGCAAGGTTTGTTATAATATTCAAATGCCTATGCTTCCTAGTTCATTTCTAAACCATGATTTCGATGTATAGTGTTGATTCACTTATAATTCATGACTATTTCATATTATATTGCTATCGATCACTTGAAGTGATATTAAACTATATTGATTCAACTAATCCTTAGTTGATGTTTGTTAAACTCTAAATTATCTTGAAACTTATCCAAACCAAACTTCCTTTGGTGCGGACTCGTATATTAAAACTTAGATGAACAACCCTATTACAAGGGATTGTTTACACGTAAGTGTTTAGATGTTTGTGCACAATACATTATACGAAGGGTTGATCCCCCTAAGTACGAGAAGTCCCTACAGTCTTATAATTGTTTAGGGTTAAGTTGAAAGAATACTTATAACTTTAGACATAGTTCGTGGTCTTGTGACCCTCAGATACATATATTTCAAATTCTGTTCCTGATTATCATTGATAGAGAATTTTATTCAATTCTATTGATCCCATTCATTTGACAGTTGTTATGATATTTTTATTCGTTGTCACTTCCAGTGAGCATTTGTTTGCTCACTCTTGCTTATATAACCATTACAGCTAAAATTGAGAAGGTCGATGAACCTACCACCAGTAAAGGAAAAGGAAAGATGAACAAGTGTTGAAGACTTGTAAATCTGTTGATTTCTATATTGTCAGACTTTGTTTTAATTGTTGAGATGTAATTATTTTATTTTTCACACTTGATGTTTATATTTAAAGGTTGGATAACCTAGGAGATTTTATTGAACTTGTTGATGTAATCCTTTAATGGGAAGGTTTATTTTTAAACTTTATTATATTTGGGTAGTTAAAAATGAATGTTTAGACAGTGAACACCAAGTCTTGTGGGAATGAAGTACCCAGATTTGGGGGTGTCACATGAATAGTATCCCGAGAATAGTACCGAATGAATAGTACCCCGTCATGCAAAATATCCCAAATTCCCGAGTGAGTAGTACCCAAGTGAATAATATCTGAGTGAATAGTACCCTGGTGAATAGTACCCCGAAGGAAAATATTAAAATTTCATAAGAAAGTTCAGACCAATATTCCAATGAAATGATACTAGATGAAGCGTAAAACTCAAGGATATTCTACTAATTTCAGGGATTATAGAAGCTGTGACAACCCGAATTTTCATAAGTTATTAAAATAAGAATTTAATAAGTAAAATTCTTATTATGAGGTGTATATATTTTGAATTATGTGATTTGGTGTGAAGAGAATTATATATTCATATGTTGGAGAATGTGAGATTTAATAGTTAATTAAACTATTAAAGAAATTAAATAATATTAGTTAAGCTGAATTAAGTTGAAATTATGTTATGAGATAATATAATTTTAATTATTATGAGTTAAGTTTCATAAATAGTGTGAATAATTCACTTAATTAAAATAGTGAATTAATACAAGTATAATTGATTTAATAAAGTGGGAAGGTAATATATTGTATGAAAATGTAAATGTTAGTATAATGCGAGTAAATTATTTATTAAGTACATTAAATATTTTAGTTGGAAACTTTATGGAATAAAATAAATATTTATGGTATTAAATAAATATTTGATGAAAATTGTTATGGGATAGTTTATTTAAGTGGATAAAATAGATGAGATTTATACGTATTTTATTACGCAAGTATAATGGTGATATTCTAATTTAGAGGAGTGAGAATTTGTTAAATAATGTTATGATTATAATGGTTGAATAGAAATTATAATTTTCTTGATAAGGTTAATTTTATTTCTTAAGGAATTAAAGGTACATAATCTAGTTTATATTTCTAGTTTATGTGTTCTTGAGTTTCTTTTAAAATTGGGATTTTGGTTAATGAATTTTGTGGGTTATGATGTTATATATGTTATTAGATTTTATAATTTCATAATGGTCATCTAAAAACGAATTTTTAGAAATCAAATTCATGTATTTATGCAAAAGAAGAAGAATTTGGGTTTTGATGGTAATGTGTGTTTTGGTGTACTTTGAGACTAAAATTGATGGTGAATTCATGATTGAAACTTTAAATTGATGGATGACTATTGTTCTCCTCTATAAAACGAAAACAACGCAACTTGAACTGATCGAATTGGTTAAGAAACGAATTCGTGATGAATGAATACACTTAGCATGTTAAAAATATGAAAGATTAGTATAAACCAAATAGAATTAGTATAAACCAAGTCCCATATCGACTAAATTGAGAACTTCATCCTTTTTCTAAACCTATAAATAGAAGGGCTTGGCCCTTTGTTTCATTCACCAACAATAAGGCCTCCAATTTTGAGAAAGGTTTTGTTGTGGGAGGACTTTTTATAAAGATCTCCTTAGTTAAATCTTGGTCGAGTACGTATTCAGTTTGTGGAATTCGTATTTTCGGATATGTTTATTATTTAATTTTTGGTAATGTTATTATTTTAAATATTGTATTTATTTTGTTAGTTAAAGTTTGAATTTTGGAAGTTTAGTTAGTTTTGTTAGTAAACTAGTTAGTTTACTATGTTTATTTTGGCTTGGAATTGATTATGTAAATGACATCTAATGATTGTAATTAGAGATATGGAGCCGAGACCTTAGACGAGTCTGATTATTTTAAATAAGACTTATTTGTAAAGAAAGTTGGATTCGAACGAGTCGAGGCGAGTTTTGGATGCCAAAACGAGAAGTCCAAAAAACTAGTGGACTACTGATCCAAAAATGAAAATTCGGGGTTAGCTATATTGTTTAGAAAATTTTGGGCTTTTGGTATGTTATAGTACACTGAATAATCTTTCCATAAACTACGAAACAGACTAATTCCGACTTCGGAGCAAAGAGTTATGACCATTCAAAGTAGTCGCGTCAAAACTGTCTAACCAACTCGAGGCAGTCACCTTAAACTACTTTTCTGGAATTTTGTGTTTAGAATTTGGAAAAGGTCAGAGAATAAAAGTTGAAGTCCAGAAAGTTTGCTTCGCGTGGACTCAAGAATCACTCAAAAATGTTTTGAAACGGAAAAGTTATGACTGTTTTAGCGAGAGAGGGTAAAGTTGGGAAAGAATGAAAAACAGTTTTGAACGCCCCTTTTTGAACACTGTTTTGGATTGTCCATCTTATCCGAAATGGGTGTCCAATAACTTTTAAAAATAGGTTAATATGATGTTTACAGCATATCCAAAGTTGAATGTCATCGAACTTATGAGATATAGCGTAAAGTTTATATTACAACTACTATGCGTTGCTATGTGACTAATAGTTGATGTGTATGATTATATAATTGTGTAGGGCACAGAAGTGTAGATAACTATAAGCTATTAAAATGTTATTGGTAAACAATGATCAAGGCAAGTCTTTCGGTTCCTATTTTCTACATGGACTTGATGAACTATTTTAAATTGCATGATATGATATATGTATTGTAAGCGAGCATGATATGTTATACATGTTGTAATCATGAAATGTTAACGTCAATTTATGACTACATTATTTTGGTTAAATAATGATGATTGAGTAAGAACTCAATCTTTATATTTGCTATGTGAATTAAAGCATGTATGCCATTGTTAATCGATTTCGCAATCAAAACATTCGTGCAAGTATACACGGTCAACAAGTAATAAAGTGATAAGAAAAGTATCGTTCCCACGAGGAATTATTTAATAAAAATCACCAAGTATTAGTTCTTAACCAAACTAATTTTATTTAAACAACTACAAATTGTGATTTTTCTAATTAAGAAAACTAAATTAATTAATTAAAACTAGATTACTCTAAATTTAATTCAACTAAATAACGGTAAAGACTAAATGAATGAATTCAGATAAATAAAGGTTAAGACTACAATATCCCCAATTTATGTACTACAAACCAATTATCCAACTAATCCAATTATTATGCCTACTGAATTATTAACAGGAATTCTAAGTGTTAAAAGCCCTTTCCCAAGTGATCAGTTAACTTTTATTCAATTCAATTAATCTTGCGATATTCCTATGCAAAATAATTAAATCAAACCCGTTAAGTTCCAATTCTCAATTTGTTACATGCAATGAACAGATATTCCTATTCAATTTACGACCCTAATTATTCGTCTCATGCAAATAATCAAGCATAAATATTATCATGTCCAGTTCTAACCCTAAATTTCATCTTCTGAATCCTTCTAGAGTAACACGGTAATTACTGGCCAAATAATTAATCAGTACGCACAAGACATGATAAATAATTCACCTTGACATAAATAATTAGAATAAATTAAATAATTAATTTATAGACATAAAAGGTTCAATTTGTAGTCTTAATAAAAGAAATTTAGTTCATTGTCATTGAATTAAAATCAAGAATCCACAACTGAATAAACATTAAAAGATAAAGATTAGAGTGAAGAATAAATCTGTTGTCAGCAAATCTCCATCTTCCTCAAGTTCCTGCTCTTTTTCTTCAATGGTCTCCAAGTTGCTTCAATCTCCAAAACTAATAAGAACTAGGGTTTATGTTCTAATCTAATGGAGTGTATTTCTAATCTAATCTATGTAATCCCTCTTTATTTTATGCCTTACATCATGTATTTATAGGTTACAAGTCCAATTTTTAGCTTAGGAATAAACCCAATCTAATTTGGAGTCAGAAAAGTGTCAACATTCGTCCCAAAACGCTTCCAAGCTTGACCAATCCCTTCCCCAGCGCCCCGACGCTGGGCACAACGCTGGAAAACTGCTCCCTAGTGCCCCGGCGCAAAAAATGAACTACAAATGGGCGCCCCATCGCTGGAACATTTTCTGAAATTTTCTGCTCTGACGTCCTTTGGAATAATGGCCATAACTTGTTCGTTCGAACTCTGAATTTGATGATTCAAGATGTTACGGAAAGAGGAGACATAGATCTACAACTTTCATTCTTTGAGTTTTTCGAAATAAGGGCAGGAGAAATGCTGAAATTGGCTTTGAAGTGGCTGTTATGTAAATGGCAAGCCGAAAACGCGAATCTAGCCACCCCAAACGTCGATCCAAGTAACTTTTGTACCAATTCCTACAAAACAACATAAAAAATGCATGAATAGACACAAACACTTAAAAACTTCCAAAAGATTAAGTTCAAACGCACTCAATTCATGTATATAAAACTCACTCATCAAATACCTCCAAACTTAAACCTTTGCTTGTCCTCAAGCAAAAAAATAAAAGAACTAAAAATAAACAACCGAACTCAACTACATGAATGCATATGCATGAACTACTTCCTAATATACCTATGAACCCAGTAATAAATCAGTATGATATATAGCAACAGACCTCAAAGATACCATTGATACTCAAACAATATATCCAATTAAGTCAAAATCCATAACTCTAACCAATTAGTCAATCCAAACCAGTCACCACCCATGTTGTGTGTGTGTGCTTGTTAACCATTCTAACCAACCACGGTTTAAGATAATCACATAACAAACTTCTTAGAAGGAAAATTTTAGTTCCAATTTAATTACTTTTGTGAACATAACAACTCCAGTTAAAACTAAGCAATTACCAAGTCTAAGGGTAAATACAGGATTTATTTATACTTTTATTCAACCACGAGGGCATTTTGCTCTTTCTCGTATTTTTTTTTATAATTCTCATGGCTGTGCAATGTCTTATTCCCTTAGGCTTTTCAGTGCTACCTTAACGAGCTTTCGACCAACAACTCCTAGACCATTAAGACCTTAAGGCGCTAGGTGTAAAGACAATCCCCTCGGGCTTACTTACTCAAGTAACAAAGGCCACAAAACTAGACAAGCATGCCACGGTGTTTATTCTCTTCTCTTTTTTTTTTTTGAATTTTTTATTTTTTTTTTGTTTCATCATTTTTTTTCTTCTTTTTATTTATTTTATATATATATATATATATATATATACCCCATAGATTCCCCCAAACTTAAGTTTTTACGTCATTCCAACCTTTATCACTAGTTCACTAATTTTCTTAAATTTTAACAAAGATTTTTCCTCAAAAACAAATTATGAAACCCTTGAACCAAGTGAATTAAAATAGTTAAACTTTAAGTGCTAACCGGTTACATAAGTTTCAGACAGGCTAAGATTATCATCATGATTAAAATTAGAACTCATCATCAATTATCAACACTGTTCAAGTTAACAATTAATATCAATCTTATCATAGGCCGAGCTAAGACCACACCAACCGATCACACAAATTCATGCAAAAAAAAAATGCAATTATACTACATGAACACGTACTAATACAACACATATATGAATATGCAAATAACTACCATGTATTATATGCAACCTAAAAAAAATAGTGCTAACACATAAAAATAACGAACTATAATGTAAATAACTAACTATATGCATTACGACACTAAAATGCCCCCAAACTTAAACTAGACATTGTCCTCAATGGCTAAAATAGAAAAAAAAAATTAAAGCAGAGGACTTCCCTGAAAATATAACAATCTTCCTCCTTGTCCGCTAAGTTTGGAGAATAGGCTAGGCACATGGAACAAATTGGGCACCACACTTGAATTTGACTTGAATAACCTATAAACCATGATAGAAACAATTTTATTAAATTCTAAATAAATACAAATTCAAAACTACTAATATAAAACCTAATAAAAACGAAAAATAAAAATTAAACTTGAGTTGCCTCCCAAGAAGCGCTTGTTTTATAGTCTCAGCCTGACTTCTTCAATTCGTTATCCAATTCCCCTACGAAATTGAGGAACCCTCCATCCATCAGTAACAATGTCTCTTTTGGGAGGTTCCCATTTGAAATGGCTATTGAATTTAATTCACCTAGCATGATCATTTTAGATAGGATCCCCATTAAGTATGGCAAACCACTAGGTGCTTTCTCCATTGTGTTTGTGATCAAATTATGGCATGGATGCTTATCAAACACAACAGGTTCCTCTTCTATCTTCCCTTTCTCATCCCAGCATGGCTCTAAAGTTTTGTTAGCTCTCATGTCACAAAGAGCTTTGCATACGACATGACTGCCAATTGAGCATGGTTTTGCAAAATTGCCCAGATTCTTGAACTTTAGTGGAGAAGGTACGTGGGTCACTATCAAAATCGGATCATCTTCATTGGTACTCAAAGTTAGATTTTTGTCGATCTCCTTTTCTTGGTCCCCAAGTGTCTCCTCTCTTTCACCATCTATATCATTTGGCACATCTAGTTGCAGACTTGGTTCGGGCTCACCATCAGTCTCAGAATCCATGTCATAGAGCCAAGTGTATTGAGGACAAATGTTCGAGGCATTAAGTAGCTGTTCCATCTGGTTCGCAAAATTTTGAATCGATATCTCTTGATTAATCCTCCTCTCCTCACTTGAAGCTATGAACTTGGATAGAATTTCCTCTAAATTGGAATGTTCTTCCTGTTGTAGTGGAGGTGGACACAAAAAATCTGGTGAGTATGTTGGATTTGGAGCATAAAATTGATCTTGATACGTATGGCTCCATGAAAAATTCGGGTGATACCCCCAATCTTGATAATAGTCGTTGGGATAAGCATAATTGTTGGGATAATCACCACCATACTGTACCGGCTCGAAATTGATGGCGCATTGATGACTCAGATGATTTCCAGCACAATAATTACAAATAACCGCCACACTTTGACGACGTTAAGCTTCAAAAGCGTCTAACCTCTTCGAAAGTGTCTCAATTTGTGTTGATAATGTAGAAAGTACTGTCGCGAGTCCATCAATCTCCGCTCCCCTTAGCTGAGTCATTCTCGTATACGGCCATTGATAATTAAATTCCGCCATGGTACCTGAAAAGAAAGAAAGAAAAATAGAAAGAGAATTAAAAAAAATAATAAAAAAATGTTTAAATTAAAACTAATTTGATAAAAATTAATATTGGCAAAATTATTAATCTAAGTCCCCGACAACAGCGCCAAAAACTTGTTAATCGATTTCGCAATCAAAACATTCGTGCAAGTATACACGGTCAACAAGTAATAAAATGATAAGAAAAGTATCGTTCTCACGAGGAATTATTTAATAAAAACCACCAAGTATTAGTTCTTAACCAAACTAATTTTATTTAAACAACTGCAAATTATGATTTTTCAAATTAAGAAAACTAAATTAATCAATTAAAACTAGATTACTCTAAAATTAATTCAACTAAATAATGGTTAAGACTAAATGAATGAATTCAGATAAATAAAGGTTAAAACTACAATATCCCCAATTTATGTACTAAAACCAATTATCCAACTAATCCAATTATTATGCCTCTTGAATTGTTATGTGAATTCTAAGTGTTAAAAGCCCTTTCCCAAGTGATCAGTTACCTTTTATTCAATTCAATTAATCTTGCGATATTCCTATGCAAAATAATTAAATCAAACCCGTTAAGTTCCAATTCCCAATTTGTTACATGCAGTGAACAGATATTCCTATTCAATTCACGACCCTAATTATTCGTCTCATGCAAATAATCAAGAATACATGTTATCATATCCAGTTCTAACCCTAAATTTCATCTTCTGAATCCTTCTATAGTAACATAGTAATTACTGGCCAAATAATTAATCAATACGCACAAGACATGATAAACAATTTGTGATGCCCCCAAAATAGGTATACATCACCTATCTTGAGTCGCCAAATAAATGGTACAAAATTCAAATACAACTTAATTATACAACAGTCGTGTAAAATACGACAAAACATATGCTGTGAGTTTTAATACAAATATTGTCATCTAGACAATATCCACACTCAATTAAGTCCTCATTACATTTATTATCACACTATTTAATGTAATAGTGAGGACTACTAATGCTATTATCCGGACCGCCACTGCTTCCCGACTAGTCCCCTCGCCACGTTCTCATTTTTTGAAGAGAACAATGAAAGTAAAAGGGTGAGCTCAACTAGCCCAGTAAGAAATATTATGACTAAGATAATACAGAATAAATTATCGTTAGTCTTCAACAGTGTTAAACTGATACAATATAACAAACATCAAGTTTAACTGCAGCGGAACAAGCAATCCATTAAAAGAGTCAAGTAGAGAATAAAAATCTTTTATGATTTAAAAGGTTTTTCATCACTTTTATCGCTGGGACTCAGCTTAATAAATAATCCACATCATCCCTCCACTACGGCCAAGGATATTCATTAGTATCACAACCACAAATTATCCATGCACTACGGGCCAAGGATATTCGTGTATTCATCAATGGTCATGATCATGCCAACAACTGTCCATCAATGCACTACGGGCCAATGAGGACTTTTACCACATCATTTATAACATTATAGTCATGATATACCGATTAATCCCTGGTCATAATCATACCAAGTCCATCAATGCACTACAGGCCACAGATGACTTTCAACATAATATAAACATGAGGATGATGACAATGATATAAGAATTTAATAAAACAATTTCAAGAATTAATTTATCCAGGAACTAATAACGTCCAAATTGTCAACATGATACTTCTTTGCAGGGTAAAACTCAAGAATGCTCAGAAGAATATTTTCATGAAAAGATACTGGATGAAGCGCAAATATCAAGGATATTCCACTAATTTTATAGAGTATAAAAGTCAAAACTTTAACCAACTGAGTATAATAAAGAATGGAATAACAAAAGAAATCACCAGCACGCGATAGAGCCGCATGCATAAAGTTATTCCAATGTAATAATAAATAACGGAACCGTGTCATGCAGAACGCACAAGCATGTGATATTCTAATGTAATAATAAATAACGGAACTGTGTCGGTAAATTTGCACCAACAGGATGTTCCAATGTAATAATAAATAACGGAACAAAGTCGTGCGTAAACGATAGGATGAGCAGGATGTTCGCACAGATAGGATGTTCCAATGTAATAATAAAGAATGGAATAATGTAAAAATTTCACCATGTATGCAGATTTAAGATGTACAAAGTTATTCCAACATAATGATAAAGAATGGAATAATGTAAGAATTTCACCAAGTATAGGGTAGATCGCAGATATATAGGTTATACCAATGAATAAAAAAAATGAATAACAGAAGTTCTCTTCATGAATACGAAAGAAATAATACCCCTTACCTTAGAAAATCTGGATATAGGAAAAAAGAGGTAGACTTACATTTCTTCTTTCTCTCTATAATTTTCTATCTCTAGAGTTTCAGTGAATTCGTAAGAAATAATGAAGGAATGAGCTTCTATTTATAGAAGAATGGATATGATACTATGCAATAAAATATTCTAATAAAATAAAAAAATTTAAATAAAATATAATATATTATATATATATATATATATTATATATATAACATGTGCAGGAAAAAAAATTCACAGGTGAAAACCTCGTGAATTCATCTTACTATTCATTCACTTTTCAAACTTTTTTATATATATATATATATATATATATATATATATATATATAATACATAATAAGCACTCAACCCGTGCCATACATTTTCATCACCTTCTCTTTTCCTCCACCAAAGTCCATTATCATCATTTATATATATATAAAAGTACATCCTCTTAATCATATATATATATATATATATATATATATATATATATATATATATATATAACACATGCATAACTATATATATGTATATTATATACAACTCCCTCCCCACCATTCCATTTCCTTTCCCCAATTCCGACTTTTTATTTCAAACGTGGGTCCCACTGGGCCCCCACCTCTTATTATAACTTTCACCGATTATTTTGAAAACCGGGTAAATGAGGGTCCAAATAATACTCCAAAATCTACAACAAATAGTTTATAAAAAATCTCCTCAATATTTTTAACAACATTTACCATCATTATTATAATTCACAATATTAATCGACTGTGTCGCTCCCGGAAAGAGGGGCTTTCAATAAGGATTTTTCCCTATCGCACGCAATTAGGTGACCAAAACTATCCTTGACAGAACTTCTAGACATCGTTAATATTGCAAATAATAATATTAATAACTTTGTCGTCTCAATTATTAATTTAATAATATATAAAATATCGACAATAATTGAATCAAATAACGTGAGATATTATGCAGCAATTACTGAAGCAATAATTGAACAAAACTGAGTGACTTCTCACGTAAGCATCAATAATCAATACCGTGTGCTACTATGCAATCACGCGTATTCCTGTACTTTTAACACCGGGTGTTTCAACAGTTAACGATAAAACTTCCGCCGCTATTTTCATAAAATATTTTTGTAGTTTACTCAATCCGACAATAATTCCGTTGTGGGGTCCACCAATGATTGTGTCGTCTGCATTTAATATTCCTCGTTAAAATGAATATTCCCCACCAATCGAATATTATATAACAACTCACATGATTTTGCAAAATTTATAACTATTACCCACAACTATAACATTATATCAAATTCATTCCATAATATTCAAAAATGATAATTATAGAAAATTCATCTTTATTCATAAAAGTTGGGGTCTTACAATCTCCCCTTCTTATGAAATTTCGCCCTCGAAATTAGGGTACGTACCTGGTATGTCGAAGAGGTAAGGATACCTTGATTTCATTTCAGATTCTAACTCCCAGGTCATTTTCTCAACATCGTGGTTCCTCTATAAAACTTTGACTTGAGGTATAATCTTGGAGCGTAGAATATGTTCCTTCTTATCCAAGATTTGAACAGGAACCTCTTCATACGTTATGAACACGAGACATACTTGGCGGTAATGTGGTTCGTTATTTCGTCCAGTTCTAACTCAATAATGTGGTTCGGGTCTTTCACATATTTACATAATATGGATATATGAAAAACGTTATGAACACGAGACATACTTGGCAGTAAAGTTTAGTCTATAGGCTACAGCAAATTCCTACTCGATCGAGGATTAAAATGGGCCAATGAATCGAGGATTGAGCTTTCCTCTCTTTCCAAATCTCGTAACTCCTTTCCATGGAGCAACACGTAACAACACACATGATCTCCAATATCGAATTCCACGCCCTTTCGATGAAGATCAGCATAACTCTTTTGTCGGTCTTGTGAGGTTTTTATACGTTGTCGAATCGTTTGAATCTTTTTCGTAGTCATACGTACCAACTCCGGTACCAATAACGTTGCTTCACCCACCTCATCCCAGCATACTGGAGAACGACACTTTCTTCCATACAATGCCTCGAATGGAGCCATGTCAATACCTGTTTGATAACTGTTGTTGTAAAAAAACTCCACCAATGGTAAGAACTTGTCCCAACTTCCCTTGAAGTCAAGGACACAGAGTCTTAATAAATCTTCAAGAGTTTGAATAGTCCTCTCTGATTGTCCGTCCGTCTTAGGATGATATGTCGAACTAAATCATAAATTCGTGTCCATAGCTTTTTGTAAACTAACCCAAAATCGTGAAGTGAATCTTGGGTCTCGATCAGAAACTATGGATACTGGCATACCATGCAGTCTTACAATCTCGTTTATGTACATACGAGCAAGAGGTTCAAGTGTATAAGTTTCTCGTATTGGTAAGAAATGAGCAGACTTGGTCAATCTATCAACAATGACCCAAATTGCATCTATGCCTTGAGAAACCTTGGGAATACCAGTAACGAAGTCCATGGTAATGTGCTCCCACTTCCATTCTGGAATTTCAAGTGGTTGCAATGCACCTTTTGGTACTTGATGCTCTGCCTTGACTCGTTGACAAGTTAAACACCTTGAGATAAACAGCGCTATTTCTCTCTTCATATTGCCCCACCAAAATGTATGTCGAAGATCATGATACATTTTGGTACTCCCAGGATGGATTGCAAATGGTGTGTTGTGCGCCTCCATTATGATTTTATACTTTAACTCAGGATTGTTAGGAACACAAAGTCTAGAGTTGACTTGAAGTATTCCTTCTTTATCGATTCTTATTTTCGGCATAGCACCTTCTTGTACTTTCTTCCTCATATGCATCAGCTCCAGGTCTGTAGCTTGAGCAGCTTTAACTTTATCGATTAAAGTCGGTTATACTAGTATATTCGCCATCATCATGTGGGTCCCTGGAGTCTTTATCTCTATCTTCATCCTTTGCAAGTTATACAAAATGGACCTCTGCGTTGACAATATCGCACTCGTACCCGCATATGATCTTCTACTCAATGCGTCAACTACCACGTTTGCTTTTCCAAGATGGTATTGGATGGTATGATCATAATCTTTCAACAGTTCAAGCCAACGTCGTTGTCGCGTGTTGAGTTCTTTTTGAGTGAAGAAATATTTGAGGCTTTTATGATCCGTAAAGATCTCCACTTTCTCCCCATACAAGTAATGCCTCCAAATTTTAAGTGCGAAGACAACAGCTGCCAACTCTAGATAATGAGTAGGATAATTCCTCTCATATTCTTTGAGTTGTCGAGAGGTATAGGCTATGACTTTCCCATGTTGCATGAGAACACATCCTAACCCTTTGCCTGAAGCATCACTGTAGATGACAAATCCCTCTAGTCCAGATGGTATTGTCAAAACAGGTGTTGAAATGAGTTTCCTCTTGAGTTCTTGAAAACTCTTCTCACATTCCTCGTTCCAACCAAATTTTATATCTTTTCAAGCCAGCTGAGTTAAGGGAGTAATGATTCGAGAAAACCCTTCTACGAATCTCCGATATAACCAGCTAAGCCGAGAAAGTTACATACTTCGGTCACTGATTTAGGTTGCTCCCAGCTTTGAATAGCTTCAATCTTTGTTGGGTCAACAGATATTCCATGACTTAATACCACGTGCCCAATGAATGCTACTTTCTCAAGCCAGAACTTGCATTTCTTCAACTTGGCATAAAGCTTATATTCACGAAGCTTTTGAAGTATCAGCCTCAAGTGTTGCTCATGATCTTCACGGCATTTGGAATAAATAAGGATGTCATCAATAAAGACAACCACAAAGTGATCCAAATATTCCTTGAATACTCGGTTCATCATATCCATGAAGGCAGCAAGAGCATTAGTCAATCCAAAAGACATGACTAGATATTCATAATGCCCGCATCGAAGTTAAAGCCGCCTTTTGAATGTCATCGATTCTAATCTTCAATTGGTGATATCCTAACTAAGATCAATCTTTGAAAAAATTTAGCGCTTTTGCAATCGGGTCAAAAACAGTCATCGATGCGAGGCAATATATATCTATTTTTGATAGTGACATGGTTCAACTCCCGATAATCAATACAAAGTCGCATACTCCCATCTTTCTTCTTCACGAATAAAACAAGAGCACTCCAAGGAGATGTACTAGGATGAATGAAACCGATGTCTAACAATTCCTGTAGTTGGGTCTTTAAATCCTGAAGTTCAATAGGAGACATTCGATATGGGGCTTTGGAAATGGGTTTTGTACCGGGTTCAAGGTCGATACAAAATTTAATTTCACGCTCTGGGGGTAAGCCAGGAAGTTCTTCAGGGAATACGTCAGAAAATTCATTAACAATAGAAATATCATTCAAAACTGACGTATTTTTGTTTAAATCCGTGACATGAGCTAAGAAAGCTTGACATCCATTTTTCAATAAACGAATAGTTTTATGGCTTGAGATGACAGTGATTGATTTTAATGGTTTAGTTGCTTGAATCCGCATAATAGGTTGGTTAGGAATATGAAAGCTAACAACCTTACGAAAACAATCAATTTTTGCATGATGAGTAGTTAACCAATCAATCCCTAGAATTACGTCAAATGCAAGTATTTTCAATGAAATAAGATCGACAGGTAATGTGAGGGTACCGATTTGAACCAAACCAGACTTATAAATAGTACTGGATATAATGAAGGTTTCTCCCAACGGAGTTTCAACAGATAAGTCAAAGTCTAATTTCTCTGGAGTCAAATTTAAACATTGAGCGCAAGTAGGAGAAATAAAAGAATGGGTAGAACCGGTATCAAATAAGGTATATACTTCGCTAGAGTTTATAATAAGCTTACCCGTGATGACCTCGTTCGGGTTCCTTACTTTCGGGAGGTCACGACAAACGCCTCCTTGCACTCATCGGCTTTGACTTTTTTCGGGACGTCCTTTGGTGCTCTATTCTATTGAACTTGTCTTGGTGAACGACAAAATCGGGCTAGATGACCTTCTCTTCCACAATTATAACATGCTTTGACTGACATCGCGTTAGTTGGGTGATGTGTCCCTCCCTCCACATTTGAAGCATATGATAGGTAGTCGTTCTCCTTCCTTAACAACGGTGTCTTTGGTCGACGCGTCTTTCCATCATTGTTGAATCTCCTCTTCTTGAAATGTCCATTCTTATTATTTTGGCCATGATTACCACCAAGTGGTTACCATTTCGCATGTTGATTCCTCCACGCTTATTGTCACCGCTCAATGATCAATTATCACCGGTATTATCATTTTGGTTTACCGCTCTCTTTTGGTTGGGTTGACTCATTATCGCGCTCCAATAACTGAGCCATATTAACAACATCTGAATACAAACACAGTTTATGAGAGATAAGATATTGACGTATCTCGGGTTTCAAACCTCTTAGAAATATTCGCGTCATTTTCTCCTCATTATCAACCAAATGGGACGCAAACCGGGACAACTCGGCAAACTTGGATTCGTACTGCGACACAGTCATGTTGTTTTGCTCCAGCTTGATGAACTCTACCTCTTTCATGTGACGAATACTTTCGGGAAAGTACTTGTCGTTGAACAATTCTTGGAACTTCTCCCAAGTCATCTTCAGTGCGGCAGGTTGAGTACGTTTTATAGATTCCCACCAGTAATCTACCTCTGTATGCAATATGAAGGTGGCAAAGGGAACCTTTTGCTCCTCGGAGCATCCCAGGACATCAAATATCTTGCAGATCTGCTTTATACATGTCTCCGCCTTAAGTGGTTTTGGCTCTCCAAAAAACTCCGGTGGTTCCAGTTCCTTGAACTGCTTAGCGGTGATCATCTGAGAGTTGCCAGTGTTTCCACCTGCATTTTGTACAGGAGCCGCTCTTGCCTGATGGTGCATGAATTGCATAAAGCCTCTGAAAATTCCATCGTTCATCATCTGGTCAGTGTTGTTGTTTGCCTGAGGATTGTTGCCTTCCTGATGCACATTATCCTCGATTATTAATCTGTGGAGACTCAACGGTCTCTCGTGCTCCATTGATGTTCTCAACATTCTCTGGATGTCATTTTCAAACATCGCCACAAAACAAGGGTTAATTAACATATCACATATTATCCATATACTCTGACCGACCAATTAAATACCAAATAAACTTAGGTAGGTCATACTAGTGAAGGAATTTCCCGTCCTTCCCCTCCTAGTTCTTGTCTCACATCTTATCTAGGAATCATATCCCTAAGCTTTGATACCAACTGTGACGCCCCCAAAATAGGTATACATCACCTATCTTGAGTCGCCAAATACATGGTACAAAATTTAAATACAACTTAATTATACAACAGTCGTGTAAAATACGACAAAACATATGCTGTGAGTTTTAATACAAATATTGTCATCTAGACAATATCTACACTCAATTGAGTCCTCAATACATTTATTATCATAATATTTAACAGAATAGTGAGAACTACTAATGCTATTATATGGACCGTTACTCCGTTCCCCGACTAGTCCCTGCTACGTTCTCATTTCCTGAAGAGAACAATGAAAGTAAAAGGGTGAGCTCAACTAGCCCAGTAAGAAATATTATGACTAAGATAATACAGAATAAATTATCGTTAGCCTTCAACAGTGTTAAACTGATACAATATAACAAACATCAAGTTTAATCGCTGGGACTCAAGTAGAGAATAAAAATCTTTTATGATTTAAAAGTTTTTCATCACTTTTATCGCTGGGACTCAGCTTAATAAATAATCCACATCATCCCTGCATTACGGCCAAGGATATTCATTAGTATCACAACCACAAATTATCCATGCACTACGGGCCAAGGATATTTGTGTATTCATCAATGGTCATGATCATGCCAACAACTGTCCATCAATGCACTATGGGCCATACATTTTCATTAGTTTCCTTTTTTCCTCCACCAAAGTTCATTATCATCATTTATATATATATATATATATATATATATATATATATATATATATATATATATATAAAAGTACATCCTCCTTAATCATCATATATATATATATATATATATATATATATATATATATATTAACACATGCATATCTATATATATGTATATTATATACAACTCCCTCCCGACCATTCCATTTCCCTTTCCCCCACCCTGACTTTTCTTTCAAACGTGGGTCCCACTATGGGCCCCACCTCTTATTATAACTTTCTACAGATTATTTTGAAAAATGGGTAAATGAGGGTCCAAATAATACGCCAAAATCTACAACAAATACTTTATAAAAAAAATCTCCTCAATATTTTAAACAATATTTACCATCATTATTATAATTCACAATATTAATCGACCAGGTCGTTCCCAAGAAAGAGGGGGCTTTCCAATAAGGATTTCTTCTTATTGGCGCGCAATTAGGTGACCAAACCTCTCCTTGATAGAACTTCTAGAAATCGTTAATATTGCAAATAATAATATTAATAATTTTGTCGTCTCAATTATTGATTTAATAATATATAAAATATCGACAATAATTGAATCAAATAACGTGAGATACTATGCAGCAATTACTGAAGCAATAATTAAACAAAACTGAGTGACTTCTCACGTAAGCATCAATAATCAATACCGTGTGCTACTATGTAACCACGCATATTCCTGTACTTTTAACACCGGGTGTTTCAACAGTTAACGATAAAACTTCCGCCGTTATTTTCATAAAATATTTTTGTCGTTTACTCAATCCGACAATAATTCCGTTGTGGGGTCCACCAATGATTGTGTCGTCGTAAGAATATTCCCTGTTAAAATGAATATTCCCCGACCAATCGAATATTATATAACAACTTGCATACTTTGCAAAATTTATAACTATTACCCACAACTATAACATTATATCAAATTCATTCCATAATATTCAAAAATGATAATTATAGAAAATTCATCTTTATTCATAAAAGTTAGGGTCTTACACAATTCATCTTGACATAAATTATTGGAATAAATTAAATAATTAATTCATAGACATAAAAGGTTCAATTTGTAGTCTTAATAAAAGAAATTTAGTTCATTGCTATTAAATTAAAATCAAGAATCCACAACTGAATAAACATTAAAAGATAAAAGTAAGATTATAGTGAAGAATAAATCTGTTGTCAGCAAATCTCCATCTTCCTCAAGCTCCTGCTCTTTTTCTTCAATGGTCTCCAAGTTGTTTCAATCTCCAAAACTAATAAGAACTAGGGTTTATGTTCTAATCTAATGGAGTGTATCTCTAATCTAATTTATGTAATCTCCCTTTATTTTATTCCTTACATCATATATTTATAGGTTACAAGTCTAATTTTAGCTTAGGAGCAAGCAAACCCAATCTAATTTGGAGTCAGAAAAGTGTCAAAATTCGCCCCAAAACGCGTCCAAGCTTGACCAATCCCTTCCCCAGTGCCCCGGCGCTGGGCACGGCACTAGAAAACTGCTCCCTAGCGCCCCGACGCTGAAAATGAACTACAAATGGGCGCCCTGGTGCTGGAACATTTTTTGAAATTTTCTGCTCTGACGTCCTTTGGAAAAATGGTCATAACTTCTTCGTCCGAACTCCGAATTCGATTATTCAAGATGTTCCGGAAAGAGGAGACGTAGATCTACAACTTTCATTCTTTGAGTTTTTCGAAATAAAGGCTGGAGAAATGCTGAAATTGACTTTGAAGTGGCTGCTACGTAAATGACAAGCCAAAAATGCGAATCTAGCCACTCCAAACGTCGATCCAAGTAACTTTTGTCCCAATTCCTACAAAACAACATAAAAAATGCATGAATAGACACAAACACTTACAAAATTCCAAAAGATTAAGCTCAAACGCACTCAATTCATGTGTATAAAACTCGCTCATCAGCCATGTTACTTTAATTATTAGGATATGTATGTTGAGCATATTGTTATGTGCTATGTGATGCATGAAAACAGTTAGAACTTCATTGATTGAAGTTTATCGAGCTCACTCTTGCAAATAATAATTTTTGCAGGTCAAGATTTCAAGGTAAGGATATGTGCTAAGTGAATTATAGAGATCCATATTCACAAAGATTACTTATATTTTATGAGAAATGTATTTAATATTTTGAATGTAACATGTTGTTGAATTGTAAGTTGGGTTATCTAGTGTATATGGATATCTATTTATGATGTAAGACTTTGTATAGTCATTTTGTTGTAACGATTCATGATATAAATTTGAATCGAAGAAATGTAATGTAAAGGTTGCGATTTAGTGTAATACAGAAGGAAATGTATAAAAGTTTTAAATATTCTGCATTTTTAGTGATTTTAATATCGAATAATGATGTAAAGATAGATTAAAGTTGTATTGTTAACGATTGAGAAGGAGAATATTATTGTATGAATTTTGGGGTCGTTATAGAAGAAATACTTACCATAGTAAGTTTAAATTGAAGAATATGAAAAGAAATAATATACGAAACTATAAATGGATTTTCACCTGTCATGCGGTAATTCGTGTTGCCAGATTATTTCCACATATTAAAGGATGAATATGAAAAATAATATCCCTTACGAATACGAAAAAAATAATACCCCTTACCTTAGTAGAAGACTGGATACTGCAATAGTGAAGTAGCAGAATATTCTTCTTCTTTCTCTCCATAGTTTCTCTTGTGAGTCATAATGAATTGGTGAGGATGAAAGAAGAATTAAGCTTCTATTTATAAGAAAATAGACTAAATAGTAACTGATTCATGGACGGTCCAGATTGATTTACTATTAAAACGGACGGTCCATATTGATTTACTATTAAAATCACGACCAACGGTCCATATTGATTTACTATTAAAAGCATAACCGACGGTCTAGATTGATTTACTATTAAAACCACCACCGACGGTCCAGATTGATTTACTATTAAGACAACCACATGCGGTCCAGATTGATTTACTATTAAAACGACCATCGACGGTCCAGATTGATTTACTATTAAAACCACAACTGACGGTTCAGAAATTAGTACATCTCTCCATGGAATAATAAGTCAACTTACAGGAAACGCCTCATGACAAACCCCTCTATTCATATAAAAATTTGAATAAATATTTATCACAAATCACTTATCTTTAATAAATACAATTTTAATCTTTCATCAATTATTCATCAATAATATTATAATTCACAATATTAACAACTAGATCATTCCTAGGAAAGAGGGGGCTTTCCGATAAGGACTTCTCTTTATTGGCGAGCAATTAGATGACCAAACCCCTTTCCTCGACAGAACTTTCTAGACATTGTCAATAATGCAAATAATAATATGAATAATTATGTCGTCTCAATTATTAATTTTTTAATATAAAATATTATGCAGATGATACTATGATAATAATTAAATCAATAATATGAGATACTATGCAGCAATTATTGTTGCAATAATTGAGTAGAACTAAGTGACTTTTCACGTAAGTATCAATAATCAAAGATCTTTGCACAAAATCGCGTATTATTCTTGTCATTAATGCCAGTATTCGTATTTTTTATCATCGGATATTTCAATAGTTTAACGGTAAAAAATTTATCGTTATTTTTATAAAAAGTTTATATATGTCACTTTCTATATCCAACAGTTATTCCGTTGTGGGGTTCACCAATGATTGTGTCGTTGTACGGATATTCTCCGATAAAAAAAATATTCTCCAACCAAACGGATATTCCCCGACACAACGAATATTTTATATCAACTTGCTTACTTTGTAAAATTTTCACATATCACCCTTAACTTTAACCTTTTATCAAATTAACCATTTACTAAATAGAATAATAATTATAAAAAAATTAAATACTTTTATTTCATAAAATTCGGGATCTTACATATATTTTGTACATTCTTTTTAGGACGAAGTGAGTAGTTATTAATATTGAAATATTTAATATCACATTATTTATACTATGTTTACGAGTTTTGGAATGAAAAGCAGAATAATAGAAAACTTAATTTATAATTTAAAAAATAAAATAAGAGAGAACTGGAATATTTTCTTTCAAGTTGTTACTTAGTTTTATTTTGTTTATAATTTAGAGGTTATAATAGAGATTATAAAATATTATTGAGTATTATTGAATATTGTGTTTTTTTTTTCAAATTGTGATCTGAACGAATGTGCATACAAAAAATTGATAAGAATTAAGAATGACCCAATTTTACTTTATTATATCTTATCGCTTAGACTTTTATATTTTAATTTAATTTCTTCACAAGTTTGTCGACTTATAAATCATTTCCCAAAATAATTTTATGTTATTTATTTTTCTGTTCAAATGCATTCATTTTTTGATGAAAAAGTTTAGCAAAAAAAGTGACCAAATTTTTCGTCCATCTATTTTTTTTTCCATTCATTAAATAAGTTAATAACAAAAATCAAATAAAAAAACTTAAATTTTTTGTCTATTTTTTTTTTTATTTTAAAACTCAGTAACAAAATGTTAAACAGTTATTTGGAACCCACAATTCAAGATCCATAATATTAATGACACAATTTACTATTTCAGAGCTAAAAACAACTTATTTAGTGTACTCTAGTCGTTTCCTTTCAAATGATATTGTGGGAGCAAATATATAAGTAAGAAATATAATAAATCTTTTGTTTTGTTCAAATTAAATTATATAAAATTTTAAATAATAAAATAAAATAAATTAATGAAAATTTTTTTATTTCATATAATTATACATATCAATATTTATTATTAAAATAATTTTATCTTATCAGCGCAAAACCCGAACCTTTGCCAGTTTGGAGAGCGAAATGGAGCAAGAAGTTCTGCTTCCTCTTCATCGACAGGAGTTTGTGGGGCCCAATGCCCATGGATTTGGTTCTTTGCCTAATTCTCTTTTCTAACGTCACCTCTAATATTACAGCTGCTACAACTTGTTGGATATTTTCATCAACTTGCAAAGGTGAATGAATGTAATGTGCTGTTAATATTTATGTTGTATACTACTATGAGTTTGCGATATCATCGTCTTTATTTTATTGGGTACCTTCCACTTCCAGATTGCGTCTCTTGTGACAAAGATCTCATATCAACAAACCCCTCGTGGGTCTACACACCGTATGGTGGGACGGATAATTTGCAGTGTAACTATGAGTTTAGGGAATAATTAAGATGAAATTAATTTTGGTTAATTGACTAATACAGTATCGATACGCAAGTCAGGAGATGATCTCTCTTTGCGTGTCAACACTGTATTGATCAATTAACCAAAACTTATTATAAAGTTAAGTTCATGATAACCGGATCCATGAGTTTAATATGAAGCAGAGGAGAGCTAGAATTTTTATTTATAATCTCATTCGTACTGCATCTATAAAATTTTTAGAGAATTGATATTTATATATATATATATATATATATATATATATATATAATTCTCTCTAACATTAACATATAGTAAATCTCACATTCATGTGAAAAAGAAGCATGCGAAAATATCAAAAAATACATATAAATAATTTCCCCAATTTTTATGCTGTAGTGGGGTGAGTCGCGGTGCAAATAGTCTGTGCGATTATTAAAATTAATATCTTTACATATGTGAATTCGAGTTGCGGATACAAGAAATATTCGCACCACATCGTACCCCATACACACACATATATAGAAATCCTTAAATCTAAATATAACTCTTGTCGGTCTTCAAATACAATCCTAAAACCTACGACACATGACTAAGTTACAAATTGTTTTAAATATCCTAAAATATAGCTTAGGGTGCTAGCTAACTCACATGAATTAAAATTATACACAATATGAACACTCCTCCCAAGATAGGCGTTGTTTGCATTAGTTTTATGGTTTATACATTATTAAATTGATTAGTTATCAGATAAATTATTAGAAATTCATGTCATTGTAATGTGTATATGACTTGAATTTCAATAACCAAAGTGTTTTTGTTAAAACTTTTCTTCATTGTTGTGACGTCCCCAAAATAGATTCACACAATTCATTTTTAGTCGTCAAAAAACATGGTACAGAATCTAAATACAAACTTTCATATTTACAACTATTAAACTGTCGTGCAAAAGACGACAACACATAAGTTGTGAGTTTGAATACAACTATTGCACTGTACATAATACGACAATATCCAAACTCAAATTAAGTCTTTATTACAGTTATTATCATATTATTTTACAACATAGTGAAGACTTCTATAGTAACTATCTCCGACCATTACTCAACTCCCCAACTAGTCCCAGCTACACTTTCATTTCCTGAGAAGAACAACGGAACAAAAAGGAAAAAGGTGAGCTCAACTAGCCTAATAAGAATATTATGACTAAGATAATGAAGAATAAATTATCTTTAGCATTCAAAAATGATAAATCAGATAAAATATAATGGACAACAAGTTTTAGATCAAACACTGCAGCGAAAATTGCAATCCATTAGAAGAATGGACAACAAGTTTTAGATCAAACACTGTTGCGTTCCCAACTGTTCTTGTAGACTTCTCCAAAAGTTCGATGTGAATCGTGAGTCACGATCTAACACTATCGAAACTGGTACTCCATGTCTGGAAATAATTTCCTTAAAATAAAGTTTAGCTAACTGATCTAAGTTATACTTGACTCTAATTGGTAAAAAGTGAGCCGACTTCGTCAATCGGTCCACTATTACCCAAATAGCGTCATACCCTTTTTGTGTAATCGGAAGTCCCATCACAAAGTCCATCGTGATATGCTCCCACTTCCACTCCGGAATCTCCAATGACTGTAACAAGCCCCTTGGTCGTTGATGTTCGACCTTAACCTTTTGACAAGTTAAGCACCTACTCACATATTTTGCTATCTCTCTCTTCATGTTCGGCCACCAAAAACTATGTCGAAGGTCTTGATACATCTTAGTACTACCAGGATGAATCGAGTACCTCGAACTATGAGCTTCTTGTAACACTTCCTCCTTTAATTCCGTCTCATTCGAAACCCAAATTCTTCCTTCAAATCTTAATAACCCCTCGTTATCAAGACTATACTTAATATCTTTTTCCTTTGCTAGCTACTACTTTATCTGGTCACACTCATCAGTTCTGAGTTGTACCTCCTTGACTCTTTCTACAATGGTAGATCGAATCTCCGTTGTAAACAATCTCTGTCCCGATTCACTCGGTAACTTCACCTCCAAGTCCATTCTAGCCATCTATGTTATTAACTCAGTTTAAGTCGTTAACATAGACAACTTTTCTCGAGCCTTCCTACTCAAGCCATCGGCCACTACATTGGCTTTCCCTAGGTGATATAGGATATCGCAGTCATAATCCTTTATCAACTCTAGCTATCTCCTTTGTCTCATATTTAAATCCTTTTGTGTGAAGATATATTTTAGACTCTTATGGTCCGTGTATATCTCACATTTCTCTCCGTAAAGATAATGTCTCCATATCTTTAAAGCAAATACTACCGTGACCAATTCTAAATCATGAGTAGGATAAACTTTCTCATAATTCTTCAACTGCCGTGATGCATATACAATGACCTTGCCATGCTGCATGAGCATGTAACCAAGTCCTTTATGCGAAGCATCGCTATAAACTACAAAATTTCCTGTATCATCGAGTAATGACAATACAGGTGCTTCACTCAACCTTTTCTTCAGTTCTTGAAAACTGCCTTCACACTTCTCAGTCCATACGTACTTCACAGTCTTCCTTGTCAAATTAGTCAACGGAGTAGCTATCTTAGAAATATCTTGGATGAATCTTCGATAGTATCCCGCTAACCTGGGGAAACTCTGCACCTCAGTCGGCATTTTCAGTTGTTCCCAATTCATTACTGCTTCCACCTTCACTGGATCTACTGAAATCTCATCCCGGTCGATAACATGTCCTAAAAAATGTACCCTTTCTAGCCAAAATTCACACTTAGTGAATTTTGCATATAACTTCTCCTTCCTTAGTGTTTCCAACACTATTCTTAGATGTTCAGCGTGATCTTCTGGTGTCTTAGAATAGACTAGAATATCATCGATAAACACTACGACAAACTTGTCCAAATATTGTTTGAACACTCTGTTCATCATATCCATAAATGCATCTGGTGCATTCGTCAACCCAAATGACATCACTAAAAACTCGTAATGGCTGTAACGAGTCCTGAATGATGTCTTAGGTACATCCTTCTTCCTAACCTTCAACTGATGATACCCCGTTCGCAAATCTATCTTAGAAAAATACTTTGCCCCTTTCAATTGATCAAAAAGATCATCGATCCTGGGCAATGGGTATTTATTCTTTATCGTTAACTTGTTCAACTCTCGATAGTCGATACAAAGTCTTAACGATCCGTCCTTCTTCTTCACAAACAATACCGGTGCTCCCCACGATGAAACACTCGGTTAAATGTACTTTCTGTCCAATAGTTCTTGTAACTGAACCATCAGCTCCTTCATCTCTATTGGTGCCATACGATACGGTGCCCTTGAAACTGGTGCCGCTCCTGGCACAATATCTATTATGAATTCGATCTCCCTATCGGGCGGAAGACTTGGTAATTCGCTTGGAAATACATCCACGAATTCTTTGACTATAGGTATTTGTTCCATCGTTGCTCCCACTCTCTGGGTATCAACTGTTAGGTTTGTAATATTCATGAACGTAATCAAATTGCACAAAATAAGCGGAAGCATGGAAAATCAGAGTTTTAAAATTTTATAAACCGTATACTCAGATCATCCTTTATGCATAATTATTAATTAAACGAAAAGATAAAGAACAAGAATCATACCCTTGAAGATTCGAGCTTCCTCAGGTACAAGTTCTCCTCCAAATCCTTTCGCGTTCAACTTGAATCCACCGGGTTTGGTTCCTTCCTTTGATGAACGTTAGCCACCCAAGTGTTTGGCCTCTAGAGGTGATCCACCAAGGAAGAAGAAAGATTCAAGAAGATGGGTGTTTGGCAAAACCATAGTTTTTCTATCTCTCATAGAAAAATAGTGTACTCTCCAACAATTAGAATCACGTCTATCGATATCTGATATAAGACTTCTCTTATAAAGATATCAGTTAACCCTTCTAATCTAATTAAAAAATAGGGTATTATTTAATTAATTAAATTTCTTTAATTAATAAAGCTCCCTAATCTTATTAGGAATAATTAATTAAACTCTTTTAATTAATTTAACCTCCTAATCTTATTAGGAATATATGAGAGTACTTTTATTAATTAATTCCCAAACTCCTTTAGGAATTAAATAATAGTAATAATAATAATAAGACTCCTCTTATTATTTTATATTTAATATTTTCAAAATATTAAATAATAAATATTAAGCTATTTAATTTATTCTATCACCAAAGATTAAATTAAATATACTTAACTTATTATTACGATTATGTCATTAACTTCTTAAATAATTATTCTTCCTTTTATGGTGTGACCCTTTAGGTTCTCCATATTAAACCGGTTGTGAATAAATCAATTAGAACAAGTCTAATCTTATTTAAATAAATAAATCAAACTATTAATTTATTTAAATAAATAATATTTATTCTACAATAGGGATAAGCCTCCCCAGCGATCAACGACTTTTCAGATAATATAGATTTCAACATTAATCATAAAAGAACCTTTGAGTAAATAGTTACCGTATAATTCAATCCTTCCACCATACAATGTCACAATTAAATATAAGGCATGGAATTATTGTCAAGTCTTATTTTATTTAATTATATGTATTTTGATCCTTAAATGCACAACTCTAAATAATGCAAATTAGAAACTCCTTTCTAATTTCATTTTGTCTTGGCCAAGGACTACTAGGTTGTCATTTATCGAATCACATAGGACATTTCTCTTCTTTTACTAAAAGTGGCAACGTATGTACCAATCTATCCGGATTTACTAATCCCCAATTTAGTAATCCAACGATTGAGAACTATTTTAGTTTTAAGGTTTCTAAGAATTTAGATATCATTAGAATGATCATCATCATTATTCTAAAAGCATTACTTAAAACTATGGGTTTATCACATATTATAAAACAGCATCAGATAATTATAAGCCTTTAATAAATTAATACTTTTTATTAATAAATGAATAAGATTGTTACAAAGTATATGCTTTATCATCAAACATGATTGGCTTGTGGGCATACTACTTTCATTCTCCCACTTGCACTAAAGCCAATCGTCATGGTATCTCATACCTTTCTTCTCTAAGTGACGATTATCTTGCCGCTGGATAAGCTTTAGTTAATGGATATGTAATGTTGTTCTTGAGAGTCCATTATCTCTATAGTGATTTCCCATCTTTCAATGATTCCTATAATCAAATGAAAGTGTCACAACACATGTTTAGATCCAAGATGAGACTTAGGAACTATTCTGTGAGACCCCAAATTTTATAATAAAGATTTAAATTTCTCGAAATATTTTTTTTGAATATTATGGTGTGGATTTGATATAATGTTATAGTTGTGGGTAATATTTATAAATTTTTCAAAGTATGCAAGTTGTTATAAAATATTCTATTGGTCGGGGAATATTCGTTTTAACAGGGAATATTCGTACGACGACACAATCATTGGTGAACCCCACAAAAGAAGTATTGTCGCAGTTAGAAAACGACAGAATTATCTTTTTATAAAAATAACGACGAAAGTGTTACCGTTAAAATTGTTGAACTACTCGGTAGTAAAAGTTCAGTAATACGCATGGTTGCATAGTAGCACACGGTATTGATAATTGATGCTTACGTAAGAAGTCACTCAGTTATACTCAATTATTGCTACAGTAATTGTTGCATCATATCTCTCATATTATTGATTCAATTATTGTCACAGTATCATCTGTATAATATGTTATATTATTAAATCAATAATTGAGACGACAAAGTTATTCATATTATTAAATTGCAATATTTAAAATGTCTAGAAGTTCTGTCAAGGAGAGTTTTGGTCATCTAATTGCGCGCCAATAAGGAAAAATCCTTATTGGAAATCGCCCTCTTTCCTGGGAACGACGTGATTGTTAAATATTGTGAGTTATAATATTAATGATGAATAAGTTTGTGTTGATTAAAGATGAAATTGATAGTTTCATTGTGTTGGAATTATTAGTATTAGTGAAAATCGACATTTATTTCGATAATAATTGATGTCTGGAAGTTATCGGGTAATTAATCGGATAAATGAGGAATTAATTGCTATTAATTCACATGATTATAACTATTTGTTCACATATTTGTACTATTGATTCACATTCATGTATTATTAGGGGAGTTAGTGCAAGATTGATAATACTTGCATGACTAAGTTAAAGATGGAGGTATAGATGGAGGTACTATACTGTTATTCGTATTTTCACATGATTATAACTATTGAATCACATGATTGAACTATTGATTCACATTATTTACTATTAGGGGAGGTGGTGCAAGTTTGATAATACTTACAGGACTAAATTAAAAATAAAAGAAAAGTTGGAGGTATTATCTGTGTAATTTTTTGAGCCCCAAAAGCGTGCAATTATCGAAACTATATTTTTCTATAAATAGAAGCTGATTCTTCCTTCATTTCTCACCAATTCACTAAAGCTATATAAATTATTATTATAGAGAAATTATAGAGAGAAAGAAGAAGAGAAGTCTACTACCTCTCTATTCCAGTATCCAGCTTTATTCTAAGATAAGGGGTATTATTTCTTTCGTATTCATGAAGAGAGCTATTGTTATTCCATTCTTTATTATTATGTTAGAATAACCTATCTATGCGAAGTACCGCATACATGGTGAAATTTTTCTATTATTTCATTCTTTATTATTATGTTGGAATAACCTATCTTTGCGAAGTACCGTATACATGGTGAAATTCTTCTGTTATTCCATTCTTTATTATTACATTGGAATATCCTATCTCATGCGGATGGATTACGCTTAGACTGGTTCCATTCTTTATTTTTACATTGGAATAACATGTATCATGCGGATTATCATCGCATACATGGTGAATTCTTTGTTATTCCATTCTTCATTATTACATTGGAATATCCTATCTGCGTGATTATGCTAGGCTGGTTCCATTCTTTAATATTACGTTGGAATAACTATTGTATATCATGATTATCGCATGCATGGTGAATTCTTCTATTATTCCATTCTTTATTATTTTGTTGGAATATCACATGCATGCATGCGGATTACGCATGACCGAGTTCCATTCTTTATTATTCTATTGGAATAACTTTTCATACATGTGGATTATCACATGCATCTTTGAATGATCCTTCGTATTCATTCCTTATTAAATTATGGAAATGATCAGATATCGTGGATTCCGCATGGCGGATGAAAATCCATTTGCAGTTTCATATATTCTATGATACTCATTTGGTTAAAATCTTGGCTTCTATACTCCATGACATTAATAGAATATCCTGGATATTTGTGCTTCATCCGGTATCTTTTCATGGAAATATTCTTCTGAGGATTCTTGAATTTTACTCCACAAAGCAGTATCATGTTGACAATTTGGATGTAATTGATTCTAAGATAAATTAACGTATAAATCTTTAAAATTTATTCTTGAACTTGTTTTATTGAATTATTATGTCATCATCATCATCCTCATGCTTATATTGATGATGAAAGTCATCTTTGGCTTACGATGCGTAGATGGACTTGGTATGATTATGACGAGGATTATTCGGTATAATCATGACTGTAATGTTATAAATGATGTGGTAAAGTTCTCAGTAGCCTGTAGTGCATTGATGGACGGTTTTTGGTATGATTATGACCAGGGATTATTCGGTATAGTCATGACCATTGATGATTTAATGAATATCCTTGGGCCGTAATGCGGGGATGACTCGATGATGTGGTTTATTTATTGTTGAGTCGGTGATAAAATTGATAAAAATATTTTAAATCATAGAAGATAGTAGATATCATGCTCTACTTGACTCTTCTAATGGATTGCTTATTCAATTTTACAATTAAACTTGATGTCTATTGTATTTTATCGGTTTAACATTGTTGAAGACTAATGATAATTTATTACGCATTATCTTAGTCATAATATTTCTTCTTGGGCTAGTTGAGCTCACCCTTTCTTTCCTTTGTTCTCTTGTGAAATGAGAACATAGCGGAACTAGTCGGGGGATCGGAGTGACGGTCCGGATGATAGCATTAGTAGTCCTCACTATTACATTAAATAGTGTGACAATAAATGTAATGAGGACTCCATTGAGTGTGGATATTATCTAGATGACAATATTCTTATTAAAACTCTTAGATTATGTTTTTGTCGTATTTTACACATTTGTTGTATAATTAAGTTGTATTTGAATTTTTGTACCATGTATTTGGCGACTCAAGATGGGTGATGTATACCTATTTTTGGGGCGCCACAGGTTGGTATTAAAGCTTAGGGATATGATCCCTGGTGAGATGTGAGACAAGAACTAGAGGGAGAGGCGGAAATTCCTTCGCTAGTATGACCTACCTAAGTTTATTTGGTATTTAATTGGTCGATCAGAGTATAGGGATAATATGTGATATGTTAATTAACCCTTGTTTTGTGACAGTATTTGAAAATGGCATCCGAAAATGTTGAGATAAGCAATGAAGCACATCAGACCGTTAAGTCACCAACAATCAATACCCAGGATAATGTGCAACAGAAAGATAATAATCCTCAGGTAAATAACAACACCGATCAGATAATGAACGATGGACTGTTCAGAGGCTTTATGCAATTCATGCAACATCAGGTGAGAGAGACTCCTGTTCATAATGCAGGTGGAAACTATGGCAACCCACGGTCGGTCACTGCTAAGCAGTTCAAGGAGTTAGGACCAATGGAGTTTTTAAGAAAGCCAGAACCACTTAAGGAGGAGACGTGGTTAAAATAGATCACCAAGATATTTGATGTCTTGGGATGCTTCGAGGAGCAAAAGGTTCCCTTTGTCACCTTTATGTTGCGTGAAGAAAGGCGATTCTTGGTGGGAATCTATAAAAGCGTACCTAACTCGACATGCGACTCAAGATGTTTTGGGAGAAGTTCCAAGAGCTGTTCAACGACAAGTACTTTCCCGAAAGTATTCGTCACATGAAGGAGGTGGAGTTTATCAAGTTTGAGCAAAATAATATGACTGTTTCGCAATACGAGGCTAAATTTATGGAGTTATCCCGGTTTGCATCCCATTTGGTCGATAATGAGTAGCGAATGACGCGAATGTTTCTAAGAGGTTTGAAACCCGATATACGTCAATACCTCATTTTTCACAAACTTTATTTATATTCAGATGTAGTGAATAGGGCTCAGTTATAGGAGCGCGATAATGAGCCAGCCCAACCAAAGGATAACGACCAACAACACGATAATAATCGTATCGATGGCAACGACCATCGGAACAATGATAACCATCGTGGGGGAAATTATCATGCCAAGAATGGTAACCAGTTCGGTGGTAATCATGGCCAAGATAATAGGAGTGGAAATTTCAAGAAGAGAAGGTTCAAAAACGATGGAAAGACAACAGCACCAACACCCGTTTTCAAGGAACGAAAACGACCACCAATTATATGCTTCAAATGCCGAGGGGAGGGACATATCAGTCCAAACTGTGTGATGCAGTCCAGAACATGTTACAATTGTGGAAAAGAAGGTCACCTAGCCCGATTTTGTCGTGCGCCAAAGTCAAGTCCAGCTGGGACGATGGCACCAAAGGCGGATACGGACAAAACAAAGTCGGTGATTTCAGGAAGAGCGTTTTTCGTGACTTCTCAAAAAGTGAGTAACCCAAACGAAGTTAGCACGGGTTAGTTAATTATAAATTCTTGCGAAGTCTATACCTTATTAGATACCGGTTCTACCCATTCTTTTATCTCTCTTGCTTGCGCTCAACGTTTAAATTTGACTTCGAAGAAATTAGACTTTGACTTATCGGTTGAAACTCTGTTAGGAGAAACCTTCATTACATGTGTTATCCAAGTCTTGGATGAGAGTCACAGTTTTGAATGATATTTCTACTGTTAATAAATTTCCTGACGTATTCCTAAAGGACTTCTTAGCCTACCCTTAGAGCGTGAAATAGAATTTTGTAAGTACAAAACCCATTTTTAAAACCCTCAAATATTTCTTCAACTAAAATGAACGTAACATGCGCCAAAGACGTTGGCTCGAGCTATTGAAGATTACGATCGTACCATTCAATACCATCGTGGGAAAAACAAATGTGGTAGCTGACGCGTTGAGTAGAAGATCATATTCGTTTACGAGTGCGATGTTGTTAACACAAAGACCCATTTTGTATAACTTACAAATGATGAAGATAGAGTTAAAAACTCTAGGGACCCACGTGAAGATAACAAATATACGAGTAGAATCGACTTTAATCGATAAAGTTAAAAGCCGCTCAAGCTACAGACCCGGAGCTGATAAATACGAAGAAAAAGGTTCAAGAGGGCGTTATTCTAGAAGCAAGAGTCGATGAAGAGAGGAAATCTTAACTCTCGATTTTATTAGCCCATTTGAAATCCTTGATTGAGTAGGAACTGTGGCCTATAGACTCGTTTTACCGCCAAGTATGTCGCGTGTTCATAACGTTTTTCACGTATCGATGTTACGTAAATATGTGGATGACCCGAACCACATTATTAAATTAGAACTAGACAAGATAGCAGAAGAATTAACGTATGAGAAGATACGTGTTAAAATCTTGGATAAGAAGGATCGTATTCAACACTCAAAGGTTATACCTCAAGAGTTAGAATCTGAAATGAAGTCAAGGTATCCTCATCTCTTCGACAAACTAGGTATGTACGTAAATTTCGAGGGCAAAATTTCATAAGGAGGGGAGATTGTGAGACCCCAAATTTTATGAATAAAGATTTAAATTTCTCAAAATATTTTTTTTGAATATTATGGTGTGGATTTGATATAATGTTATAGTTGTGGGTAATATTTATAAATTTTGTAAAGTATGCAAGTTGTTATAAAATATTCGATTGGTCGGGGAATATTTGTTTTAACAGGGAATATTCGTACGACAGCACAATCATTGGTGAACCCCACAACGGAAGTATTTTCGTAGTTAGAAAATGACAAAATTACCTTTTTATAAAAATAATGGCAAAAGTGTTACTGTTAAAACAGTTGAACTACTCGGTAGTAAAAGTACAGTAATACGCGTGGTTGCATAGTAGCACACGTTATTGATTATTGATGCTTACGTAAGAAGTCACTCAGTTATACTCAATTATTGCTATAGTAATTGCTGCACCATATCTCTCATATTATTGATTCAATTATTGTCACAGTGTCATCTGTATAATATGTTATATTATTAAATCAATAATTGAGACAAAAAAGTTATTCATATTATTAAATTGCAATATTTACAATGTCTAAAAGTTCTGTCAAGGAGAGGTTTGGTCATCTAATTGCGCGCCAATAAGGAGAAATCCTTATTGGAAATCCCCCTCTTTCATGAGAACAACCTGGTTGTTAAATATTGTGAGTTATAATATTAATGATGAATAAGTTCGTGTTGATTAAAGATGAAATTGATAGTTCCATTGTGTTGGAATTATTAGTATTAGTGAAAATCGACATTTATTTCGATAATAATTAATGTCTAGAAGTTATCAGATAATTAATCGGATAAATGAGAAATTAATTGCTATTAATTCACATGATTATAACTATTTGTTCACATGTTTGTACTATTGATTCACATTCATGTACTATTACGGGAGTTGGTGCAAGATTGATAATACTTGCATGTCTAAGTTAAAGATGGAGGTACTATACTTTTATTCGTATTTTCACATGATTATAACTATTAAATCACATGATTGAACTATTAATTCACATTATTTACTATTAGGGAAGGTGGTGCAAGTTTGATAATACTTGCAGGACTAAATTAAAAATGAAAGAAAAGTTGGAGGTATTATATTATAATTTTTCGAGCCCCAAAACGTACAATTATCGAAACTATATTTTTCTATAAATAGAAGTTGATTCTTCCTTCATTTCTCACCAATTTACTAAAGCTATAGAGCAATTATTATAAAGAGAAATTATAGAGAGAAAGAAGAAGAGAAGTATACTACCTCTCTATTTCAATATCCAACTTTATTCTAAGGTAAGGGGTATTATTTCTTTCGTATTCATGAAGAGAGCTATTGTTATTACATTCTTTATTATTATGTTGGAATAACCTATCTATGCGAAGTACCGCATACATGGTGAAATTCTTCTGTTATTTCATTCTTTATTATTATGTTGGAATAACCTCGCATGCAAATCTGCGCATACGTGGTGAAATTCTTCATTATTCCATTCTTTATTATTACATTTGGAATAACCCATCTATGCGGTCTATCGCATGCATGGTGAATTCTTTGTTATTCCATTCTTTATTATTACATTGCAATATCGTATGCGTGTGGATTACGCTAGACACGGTTCTATTCTGGTTACATTCTTTATTATTACATTGGAATAACACATGTACATGCGATACATCGCATGCATGGTGAATTCTTACATTATTCCATTCTTTATTATTACGTTAGAATATCACATGCATCTGATTACGCATGACCAAGTTCCATTCTTTATTATTCTATTGGAATAACCTATCTATGTAGATTATCACATGCATGCTGAATGATCCTTCGTATTCATTCCTTATTAAATTGTGGAAATGATTTGTCTACGTGGATTACCGCATTGCGGGTGAAAATCTATTTACAGTTTCATATATTCTATGATACTCATTTGGTTAAAATCTTGGCTTCTATACTCCATGAAATTAGTTGAATATCCTGGATATTTGCGCTTTATCCGGTATCTTTTCATGAAAATATTCTTCTGAGCATTCTTGAATTTTACTCCACAAAGCAGTATCATATTGACAATTTGGACGTAATTGATTTCAAGATAAATTAACTTATAAATCTTTAAAATTTATTCTTGAACTTGTTTTATTGAATTATTATGTCATTGTCTTCATCCTCATGCTTATATTGTGATGAAAGTCATCTTTGGCTTACGTGCATAGATGGACTTGGTATGATTATGACCAGGGATTATTCGGTATAATCATGACCTGTAATATTATAAATGATGTGGTAAAAGTCCTCAGTAGCCTGTAGTGCATTGATGGACAATTTTTGGTATGATTATGACCAGAGATTATTCGGTATAGTCATGACCATTGATGATTTAATGAATATCCTTGGCCCGTAGTGCAGGGATGACTCGATGATGTGGTTTATTTATTAATCTGAGTCTCAGCGATAAAAATTGATGAAAATATTTTAAATCATAGAAGATAGTAGATATCATGCTCTACTTGACTCTTCTAATGGATTGCTTATTCCGCTGCAGTTAAACTTGATGTCTATTGTATTTTATCAGTTTAACATTGTTGAAGACTAATGATAATTTATTCTATATTATTTTAGTCATAATATTTCATACTGGGCTAGTTGAGCTCACCCTTTCTTTCACTGTCCTCTTCAGGAAATGAGAATGTAGCCGGGACTAGTCGGGGAACGGAGTGACGGTCCAGACGATAGCATTAGTAGTCCTCACTATTCTGTTAAATTATGTGACAATAAATGTATTGAGGACTCCATTGAGTGTGGATATTGTCTAGATGACAATATTTTTATTAAAACTCTTAGATTATGTTTTGTCGTATTTTACACGACAGTTGTATAATTAAGTTGTATTTGAATTTTGTACCATGTATTTGGCGACTCAAGATGGGTGATGTATACCTATTTTGGGGGCGTCACATATTCCTCGTTCTTTAATGAACTTTTCATCCAAACAATCAACTTGCAACTTCATTTATAGCTATATACTTTGTCTTTATCACTAAACCAACAACTCTTTGCTGTTTGAAACCTTTCCAATTCACTGCACCATTTACCTTAAAGTGGATTTTCTGTCGTCCTGGTCTGTCTGAAAAACTTGAGTATGTTAAGCCTTCTAGTTTTAATTTAGACCCACCATAAATTTTAATCACATCCTTAGCGCCAGTTAAGTACTTTAAGATGTTTTTCACTGTCTTATAATGATCTTCTTCAGAATATGACCTATCAATATCAGTTCTCGTATATTTCATTGTATACATGATAGTCACTTATGCGATCTCTCTTTTCAGGAGTCTATGAGGACTATTAAGAGAGATACACTTCATGGCTCATCAACATGAGACATCTCTTGGAGTTTTCCATGCTAAACGACTTTAGTATCATGAATATATGTTCCTTGGGTTAAGTCGAGCATCCTCTTAAATTTATCTATATAGATTTGTATCCCAAATTAAGATACTCTTTCCAAATCATTCATGGAGGAATGTTTAGACAACTTTATCTTTACTGATTGTAGCATTAGTATGTCATTCCTTTTCCATAGTATATCAATATATAATATTAGGAATGTCACGGTGCTCCCACTGACCTTTTTGTATACACTAGGTTCATTCTTGTTTTTGATAAAATCAAACTCTTTTGATTGTATCATCAAAACGAATGTTCCATAATTGAGAAGCTTGCTTTAATCCATTTCTCTGAGTGTCTACAACTCTTACCTCATTGTATATAATTGTATCATAGAAGATGTGTACCTTATCATCATCATCTATGATGAATCTATACCTCCTAGGTATATTCGGTACTATTCTAGATTTACGATTTAGTTGCGGTACAATTGGTCTATCTACAGGTTCGTCTTATTTGACTTATAGTGTTTTGTGGTTCTTGAACTCTTCAAGATCCATTATCCTCCTACTAGCCTCTTTAATGATAAACACCTTTATCTTAGAAGGTAGCGTGTTTTACAACAAACACATTTTGCTAAGTAGGATTATAGAATATATACCCTAAACTTACTTTAGGATGTCACAAGAATCTGTACTTATCAAATCTTGTCCCAAGCTTATCCTTTGAAACCTTTTCCACATAAGTTGGACAACCCCTTATCTTAACAAACTTAAGATTAGGAATCCTTCATGTCCATAACTCTTATAGAGTCTTGGGGTCGAATTTTGAGGTTACCTTTTTCGTAGATATATAACCATTTCTAGGGCATGACCCTAGAAGGATACTGGAATGTCAGTAAAATCATTATGGACCGCACCATGTCCAATAAGATACGATTTTTTCTTTCAGATGCATCAATCAATTATTGCGTATCAGGAGGTGTCCATTGTGAGAAAACCATTTGAGATGATCTATAAACTTATTGCACGAGTATTCCTTCTTCAATCTGATCAAAGAATTCTAATACTTTTCAATTAGTTTCACTTTTGAATTGTTTGAAATTTTCAAATAATTTAGACTTGTATTTCAGCAAATACACACATTCAACTCTTTGAATAATCATCTCGTTTTCTTATGCTAGTTTGTTTAATTTCCAAAATAATTTTTCACGTAAGTCAAGTATACAAAATTCATTAAGTAATATTCCAGTTATATACAAAACATTATTATTATAAATAGAACAACAATTGTTCTTAAATATAATACCAAAAATTTTGTTGTCCAACAACAAAATGAAAATAATGTTTCTAACGAGAATTGAAATACAATAACAACTTATTGACTTAATAGACTTGCCCGTAGGCAATGCTAAACAATAAGTTCCTATGGCTAATGTAGCAACCTTTGCTTCATTTACTAGACATAGGATTACTTATCCTTTATTTAGCTTTCTACTTCTGCTTGGTCCCTTCATAAATCTATATTTATGATAACCAAAGCCGGTATCCAATACCCAAGTAGAACCTTAACTTAAAGAAAAATTTATTTTAATCATGAACAAAAACTATATTTGTAACCGAAACTTCACTAAGCTTCTTCTAGTTAGTATCTGCAAGATGCTTCTTCCAGTTTCTTTCCAGTGTCCAGGCATATTGCAGTGGAAGCAAACTCCTTTGCTATCCGTGTAATAACCCAATATTTTATATATAATTAAATCAGAAATTTTGCGTATAATTTTTTTTTTTTAAAAGTGAGAATGCGTGCAAGGTAATGTGTATGTATTTATGTGATGAATATAAAATATATTTATTACATGAATAATTACAAATAATTTTATTTCAGAATTATTGCTCATTATAAAGTATATTCTTATAATAATTAATTTTATAGTAGAAATATTTTTATTATTTATTTTCCATGAAAATATAATTATATATTATTTAAATAATATATGAAATGATTATTAGGATTATTATAATAATTATTTTATTTTATTATATGAATTTATGTTAGATTAATTAAGTTAATTATTTTAACCTAATTAATAATGTTAAATATAAAAGATAAATCAGATACGGAATGCAAACCCTAATTCTGGATTCTGGTCAATGCATGAGAATAATTAATATAAATTATTTTTATTTCAGTACTATAAATATATACTGTATGTACGTATTGATAATGGTTGGTCAATTATGGAGTATAATGTCAAAACTTTAGCATTAATTTGTGAAACCCTAATTTAAAACTCAATTATGAGTTCGAGAATGTTCTGTAATTGTGTTATTATGATTAAGGTCAAGTATTATGGAATTTCATGATAATTAGGAAAATCCTAATTATAGGAAACCCTAATTGTTAATTAGAATCCCTAAATTCTAAATTTAAAACCCTAATTGTTAAGTCATTAACCCTAATTTGCTAATTGGGAGTCCTAATCATTAATGTAGTCATCTTAATGCAAATTATTAACTCTTTAAACCTAATTAGTAAGTATAGATAATTAGGTAACCTAATTTAATTAGGAAAATCTAATTTACTATCTTTAGAAACTAAAAATGTTATTTTATTTTAAACCCTAAATTGAAAGCATAGAAAATTTAATTTTTGAAAACCTTAGAGTTAAACCCTAAGAGTCAAACCCTAAGAGTTTACCAAGTTTACCATTGTGCCATTAAATTTGTAATTCAAATGACCAAAATGACCTTGTGCACATTCTTTATTAGCTTGCTTGTAAATCTAGCCAAGATATGTAGTTGTTGGCCAACCCTAGGTATAGCCATGTGATAAAAACTCTACAAATCAGCCATTCTTATAAGCCAAATACATTGCATCAAGCGATATAAGGAATTAAAGAGAGAGAATGTCCATTATTATCTCATTTGTTCACCAAACACCGAACTTAAGATCTCTCTTCTCAAACCCACGAAATTGTATAGCTTACCTGTGACGCCCCCAAAACAGGTATACATCACCCATCTTGAGTCGCCAAATACATGGTACATAAATTCAAATATAACTTAATTATACAACAGTCGTGTAAAATACGACAAAACATAGTTGAGAGTTTAAACAAGAATATTGTCATCTAGACAATATCCACACTCAATGGTGTCCTCAATACAATTATTATCACATTATTAGTAGAATAGTGAGGACTACTAAAGCCATTTATCTTGGACCATCACTTCATTTCCGACTCGTCGTCATTTATATTCTCATTTCTGGAGAGAACAATGAAAGAAAAGGTGAGCTCAACTAGCCCAAAGAAGAAATATTATGACTAAGATAATGCGAGAATAAATTATCCTTAGCCTTCAATGATATAACAACCGATAGAATACAATAGACAACAAGTTTTAGATCAATAAGCTGCAGTGAAATAAGCAATCCATTAGAAGAGTCAAGTAGAGCATAAAATCTACTATTTTCTATGATTTAAAAAGTTTTCATCAACTTTATCGCGGAGACTCGACAATAAATAAAATCGAATCATCCGGCACCACGGCGAGGATATTCATTAAATCATCAATAATTCATGACTATCTAGAATAATCCACGGTCATAATCATACCAAAAGCGTCCATCAATGCACTATAGGCGCTAAGGACTTTCACCACATCATTCGTGCATTACGATCATGATTTTATCGAATAATTCCTGGTCATAATCATACCAAGTCCATCTATGCACGTAAGCGAAGATGACTTTCATCACAATATAAGTATGAGGGATGATGATAATGACATAATAATTGATAAAACAAGTTCAAGGATAAATTTTAAAGATTTATAATTTAATTTATCCGAGAAATCAATAACGTCCAAATCATCGACATGAATCTTTGCTTTGTGGAGTAAAATTCAAGAATAATATTCATGTACCAAAAATAATTTGAATGAGAAAAGAAATATATTTTTTGGGTAAATAGTACCAAGTGAATAGTACTTGGGAATAGTACCTCGTGAATAGTACCCGAAACACAAAAGTGTTGCGAATACAGGAGTTAATGATACTAGAGTGAATAGTAATCGGGTAAATAGTAACTCATGAATAGTACTCCGACACGAAAAGTACCCCGAATACACGAGTGAATAATACCAGAGTGAATAGTAACTAGGTGAATAGTAACCCGTGAATATAAACTCGTAAAAAAAATACCAAAGAAAATGATATTCCATGACGAGTACAAAATAAATGATATCTCAGACGAGTATAATAGCAAAACTGTAAATGGATTTTCACTGTAGATGCGGTAATCACGTGAAGCAGATCATTTCCATAATTTAATAAGGAATGAATCGCATGATCTTTCACCATGCATGCGGTAGTCCACACGAGCATATTATTCAGCGAGAATAATAAAGAATGGAATAACAAAAGAATTCACCGGGCATGCGATAGACCGCCATGCGAGACGAGTTATTCAGCAGAATAATAAAGAATGGAACGGTGCGTAACTTCGCACAAATAGGATATTCAGCGAATAATAAAGAATGGAACCGGTCATGCGTGTCCTTACAGAGCAGGATATTCGATAGAATAATAACGAGCGGAACCGGTCATGCGTAATCGCACAAGCGAGGATATTCAGCGCGAATAATAAAGAATGCAATAACGACATAATTGAGCGAGCATGCGATAGGCCGAAATGCAGACGAGGTTATTCAGCGAGAATAATAAAGAATGGAATAACGAAGAAGAATTTCACCATGTATGCAATACTTGGCGTAGAGCAGGTTATTCAACATAATAATAAAGAATGGAATAACAACCCTTACAGTATTGAAGAAAATAACTCTCTTCATGAATATGAATGAATAATACCCACTTACAAAAGAAATTTGGATCTTTGAAATAGTGAGGTGTGAGACTTCTCTTCTTCTTCTCTCTATAATTTCTCTCTATAATAATTTGCTCTATAGCTTTAGTGAATTGGTGAGAAATGAAGGAAGAATGAGCTTATTTATAGGAAAATATAGTTTCGATAATTGCGTTTTGGGGCTCAAAATATTATAGTATAATACCTCCTCTTTTCTTTATTTTTAATTTAGTCTGCAAGTATTATCAAACTTACCACCTCCCTAATAGTAAATCATGTGAATCGATAGGAAATCATGTATTTCGATAGTTCTAAACATGTGAAAAAATTAATTATAGTATAGTACCTTCATACATACCTCCATTTTAATTTAGTAAATGCAAGTATTATCAATCTTGCACTGACTCCCGTAATAACAAATCATGTGAAACAATAGTACACACATGTGTACACATAGTTATAAGCATGTAAATTAATAGCAATTAATTGCTCATTTATCCAGGTTAATTACACGATTGGTCGATATAACCTCCGGACATCAATTATTATCGAAATAAATGTCGATTTTCACTTAACACTAATAATTCGACATAATGGAACTATCGATTTCATCTTTAATCAACACGAACTTATTCATTATTAATATTATAATTCTGATATTTAACAACGGTCGTTTTCCCGAGAAAGATGGGGCTTTTTCGATAAAATTTCTCCTTATTGGCATGAGTAGGTGACGAACCTCTCCTTGTGAGAAAAGTCAGACATTGTCGATATTGCAAATAATAATATGAATAATTTTCTTAGTCTCAATTATTGATTTAATAATATAACAAATTATCACGGATGATCTTGTGTGTGATAATTGAATCGATAATATGAGAGATATGATCTGACAATTCTTTGTAGCAATAATTGAGTATATTTGGTGACTTCTCACGTAAGCATCGATAATCGATACCGTGTCTTCTTATGCGACCCAGCGTATTATTGTACTTTTTCTTAGGGTAGTTCAGCGGTTTTCTTATTCTTACTTTTGCCATTATTTTTATAAAAGATAATTCTATCATTTTCTAACTACGACAATACTTGGTTGTGGGGTCCACTGATGATTGTCTTGTAAATACGGATATTCCCAAAGAGCAAAAAAATATTCCCTGAGCCAATGAATATTATATAAAAACTTGCTTACTTTGCAAAATTTATAAATATTACCTACAATTATAACATTATATCAAATCCACACCATAATATTCAAAAAATATTTCGAGAAATTTAAATCTTTATTCATAAAATTTAAGGTCTCACATTACATAAGACCCAACTTTTATGAATAAAGATTAATTCTCTCGAAATATATTTTTGAATATTATAAATGAATATAATATAATGTTATGGTTGTAATATTATAAAATCAAAATAGCAAAGATAATTAATTATAATATTGATTTAACAATAGAAATATGATGTTATTGTTTAACTAACAGAATATTAAATGACGACAATCGTGTTGGAAATAAGGATAAAAGATACGTCTTTAATTAAAAATATATTGACCATACGATGCATGATGAATTACGTGTCAAATATCTGTAACATGAAGGAATTATTCACATGATTGAACTGAAAATCATTATGCTATTGATGGGATTTGATTAGATATTATTGATAATGATGATGTTTGGAAATCTTGACGGTATTAAATGAGAGCAAGATTAATGAAAATTAGTATTTCTTATAAATCAGATTTTAATTAAAGCTTTTAGCGATATTATTGAGTGAATTTATAATTGATTAAGATTCTTTATAATTACCTCTTATATGATAAGAAGAAAATGTTATTAAATTGAAATTATATTTTTTCTTCAATGCTGGAAAGTAGTATTGTTATTCCATTCTTTATTTTGTGTTGAATAACATATGTAATCTGATATACATGGTAAGACAGAATTCTTTATTATTATGGAATAACTACATTGTGTGATTGCAGATTATGCATTGCTGGTTCATTCTGGTGGAACATCACTGTATGTGTTACAGCATGGTTCCATTCTGTGAAACATCTGTCTGTCTGCGGATTATGTGTTTGGTTGCGATTCTTTATTTACATTCATGCATTCTGGTTCCATTCTTTATTATTACGTTGAGAATAACACATGCATGCGGTCTATCACATGCCCGGTGAATTCTTCTTTATTCCATTCTTTATTATTCTATTGGAATAACACATGCCTATATGGATTACGCATGCGTGGTGAATGATCCTTCATTTTCATTCCTTATTAAATTGTGGAAATGATCATACATGTGGATTCTGGCATGGGCGGCGAAAATCCATTTGCATAGTTTCATATATTATATTATACTCGGTTGGTTAAAGTTTTGGCTTCTATACTCCATGAAATTAGTAGAATATCACGGATATTTTGCGCTTCATCCGATATCTTTTCATGGAAATATTCTTCTGAGCATTCTTGAATTTTACTCCACAAAGCAATATCATGTTGACAATTTGGACGTAATTGATTTCAGGATAAATTAACTTATAAATCTTTTAAATTTTCTTGAACTTGTTTTATTGAATTATTATGTCATTGTCATCATCCTCGTGCTTATATTGTGATGAAAGTCTTCTTTGGCTTACGTGCATAGATGAACTTGATATGATTATGATCAGGGATCATTCGGTATAATTATGACCTGTAATGTTATAAATTATGTGGTAAAAGTCCTCAATGGCCTGTAGTGCATTGATGAACAGTTTTTGGTATGATTATGACCAGGGATTATTCGGTATAGTCATGACCATTGATGATTTAATGAATATCCTTGGCCGTAGAAGCGAGGATGACTCGATGATGTGGTTTATTTATTGTTTGAGTCTCAATGATAAAAATTGATGAAAACATTTTAAATCATAGAAGATAGTAGATATCATGCTCTACTCGACTCTTCTAATGGATTATTTATTCACCGCAGATTAAACTTGATGTCTATTGTATTTTATCGGTTTAACATTTTGAAGACTAATGATAATTTATTCGCATTATCTTAGTCATAATATTTCTTACTATACTAGTTGAGCTCACCTTTTTGCTTTCATTTTCTCTCGTGAGATATGAGAACGTAGTTGGAAGGACTTTAGAAGAGAGCGGAGTGATGGTTAATGAAACTTATTATTAATGAAATTTTTTTCTATTTTGAAATAGTAAGGGTTGATTTGATTAATGTGGATAGTTATGGGTAAAATACGCAAATATTTCAAAATAAGCAAGTGGTTATAAAATATTCATTGTTGTGGGGAATATTCGTTTGGTCGTGGAATATTCTTTTGCGTGGGGAATATTCATACGACGACCACGATCTTTTGTGGGCCCCATGTAAAGCGATTGGATGAAGAAAGCGACAAATATAAGTTATTTAAAAATAACAGGCGTAGTTATTTTATTAATCTTTGTTAAAATACTCGGTGGTTAAAACACGAATGCTTTGCAGTATTGCACCAATTATTGATTCTTATGTAAGAATGCACTACTCGATAATGGTTACAGTAATTCTTATTCGATATTTTATTTTATTGATTTAATAATTGTTGCGTTGATATTTTATATTCTTTGTTGTTTGATAATTGTCATTTACGGTATTTTTTATTATCGAAGCAATAATTTATATTATCTGAATAATATTATTAGATAACATTATTGGCAATGTCTAGAAAGTTACATCTAAGGAGAGGTTTGGTCACCTAATTGCTTGCTTGATAAGGAGAAATTCTTATTGGAAAGCCCCCTCTTTCTGAGAGCTGCTGGTTGTCGATATTGTGATTACGTAATATTATTTGTGAATAATTAATTATTGATTCATATGATGAGGAAAATATTGATTTTATGTAGATATAGATGGAGAAAATTTTTAATGTGACAATTGTTGAAAATTGAAATTTTATCTTTTACGATAAAATAATTCATTTAAATATATTATTATATTTTAATAATATAATAATGGTGATATTTTACAATGAATGTGGGATATATGAGTATCTGAGGAGGAAGAGTATTTTTGTTGCAATAAATGTTTAAAACATGTTAAACATGTCGGTGGACCCCATTCTTGTTGAAATTTGATTATAGCATGTAAAATCGCTTTGTTTGTGGATTTGGTCAATTTTATTTGGAATTTGGAAAACTTTCTTACGCAAAGTTGTAGAGAATTGAATTTCCTATAAATAGTCGTGAGATTGAATTTTTCGATAAAAGGGATATTTATTATGAATTATTGAAGTTACGAAGCTCAAAATAATTGATTTTTGAAAGTTTAATTATTTATTTTATGAAAAACGTTTTTTTTTCTTATTTTTCTAGAAGGTGGCATGTGGGAAATGCTAGGAGCTGAATTCTAAAGTGGGCGTATGAATTTGATATATATATATATATATATATATTAATTTATTAAATTTTTCTTTTTGGTATTCTAAGCATTTTCCTATAAATAGGGTGCTTAGGTTAGAATTGAAAATCACAATTTAAGCTGAAGTTTTCTATCTCTATATTATCGGTATATTCTTGTGAGTATTTTGAGTATATTTTGAGTATTGCTATACGGTGCAAGTTCAAGTCATAGCTTTATATCAAGGTGTGTTAAGAAATCTTGTCTTTGTGAGGTAAGGGATATTATTTTTTTTCAGTAATGATATTATTTCTTCAATATCATTATCTTTGAAATATTGATCTGAAGTTTTTATCAAATTTGAAACTTTTGGTGTCTGAGATTCTTATTCACATATCTGACCTTTATTCACGTATATCTGACAATAATTACGAATCGGCCTTTATTCATCGAAAAATGAAAATTTTCCTTTTCGTCCAAAATATCTATTACGGATACTAGCTTTGATTGTATCCATGGTTTGATCATTCTTGAATTTTACACCACTATGATTATTTTTGAGGTATTGTTGGACATGGATAAAACAAAGAATCCTTAATCCTTAATCCTTGTCGTTTTTTGTTTTTTGGATTCGTTTCTTTAAAAATATTTTTCATCATCCTCGGTCTTAAATGATGATATTATTGAATATCTTTGGCACGTAGTGCAAAGATGAATGATTTCGATGAATATCTTTGGCCCATAGTGCAAAGATGAGCAGTGTTTAGATGAACATGACCGGTGATGAATATCTTTGGCTTTGTAGTGCAAAGATGAATATTTGATTCGGATGTATATTGATTGATGTTCTGAGGATAAAAGATGAGCGAACTTTTAAATTCATACATAGAAGATAGTAGTTTGCATTCTCTACTTAACTCTTCTAATGAATTATTATTTCATTGCGAATATTAGTTTAAAACTTGTTGTCTATTGTATTCTATTAGTTTTTTTTCTGTTGAAGACTAATGATAATTTGTTGTATATTATCTTAGTCATAATATTCTTTTCTTGGGCTTGTTGAGCTCACCCTTTTCCTTGTTGTTCCATTTTTCTTCTCGGGAGGCGAGAATGTGGAAAGTACTAAGTGAGGGTATGGAAGGAAGGTTCTAGAGAGAGTTGTTTAGTAGTCCTCACCATTTTTGTAAAATAATGTATCAATAATTATGATGGGGATTTATTTGCGTGTGGATATTATGCAGATGGCAATATCTCGTATTTAAACTTCATGAGTTTATATGTTGTAATAATAAAGTTGTAGTTGTTTACGTACCATGTATTAACAACTCAGAATGGGTGATGTATACCTATTTTGGGGGCGTCACATTTGGTATCGAGCTTAGGGATATGATCTCTGGCGGAGATCGGGGAATAGAACTAGGAGGAGGAGGCAGAGTAAATCCTTCGCTAGTGTGTCCTACCTAAGCTTATTTGTTAGTTGAGTCAAGATATATAGGGATATTATGTGATATATTGATTTCCTTAATTAACCCTTGTTTTATAGCGGTATTTGAGAATGTTGGTTGAGAATATTAACAATGGAAATGAGGACAGTGAGACGCCTTTGTACTCACCAACGAGGGAGAGCGTGCAGCAGTGGCAATGTTCCTCTGTGAACAACACTTTTGGCGAGATGATGAGCGAGGGGTTGTTTGGAAGCTTTTTGCGAGTTCATGCAAAATCGTAAGAGGGAAACTTCGTGTTCAAAATCTGAGGAGGAAATGATAGCAATTCACGGGTTGTCACAACCAAGCAATTCAAAGAGTTGGGACCACGAATTTAAGGGAAAGCGGATCCGATCATGGCGGAAACATGGGTCAAACAAATTACCAAGATATTCGATGTCTTGGGATGCGCGGAGAACAGAAGGTTCCATTCGCCACCTTAATGTTAAGTGGCGAGGCGGAGACTCTTGGTGAGAGTCATGAAGCGTACACATCCGGTACTTTTCGGCATGTCTTGAGAGAGCGTTTGAAACTATTTAATGACAAATACTTTCACGAAAGTGTTCGTCTATATGAAGGAAGTGGAGTTCATCGATTAGAACAAAATAACATGGCGGTGTCTCGATGACGAGGCAAAGTTTGCAAAGTTATCGAGTTTGCACCTCATTTGGTGGAGAATGAGGAGCGTATGATGCGGATGTTTACGAGAGGTTTGAAACTTCGGCGATACGACAATATCTCATTTCTCATAAATTTCTCTCTATTCGAGATGTTGTTAATGGGGCTCAATTGTTAGGCGAGATAATGAGTATGTTCAACCGAGGACCATAACGAGGATCATACCGGAGATAGCGGTCAATGAATAACGATAACGGCGGAGAAAGAAAGCGACGGACAAAAATGGTAACCACTCGGTGGTAATCATAGCCATGAAAATAGAAGAAGCGAGTCGGGGAGGAGATTTTAAAAGAGGAGATTTAACAACGACCATGTGAAGACGGCGGTCTTGGCAAGAAGAATCGGTTCTAAGGGAGGAGAAACGACCACCGGTCATATGCTATAAATGCGGAAAGAGGACATATCGGTCAAAGCGCCACAATGATTCAAGGTATGCTATAATTGTGGTAAGGAAGGACATATCGCTCGAGATTATACGGTAGTGAAAACTAGTTCAGCGGGGACGGTGACTCAAAAAAGATCGAAAAGTAAAAGTCAAAGTCAGCGGTTTCTAGAAGAGCGTTTTTGTTGTGGTGGTCAAAATCGAGGAACCAAACGAGGTGATCACGGGTAAGCTATTTATAAATTCTTTGAAGTTTATACCTTACTTGATCACGGTGCTACCCATTCATTTATCTCTCTGCTTGTGCTCAGCGTTTAAACTTGACTCAGGAGAAATTAGACTTTGACCTATCTGTGGAAACTCCGTTAGGAGAAACTTTCATCACATCCCTTTATTTATAAATCTTGTTTGATTCAAGTTGGCACCATCACCTTACACATTGGCCTTATCTCTTTAAAGATACTTGCTTTTGATGTGATTTTAGGGATTGATTGGTTAACTACTCATCATGCCAAAATTGATTGTTTTTCGTAAGGTTATTAGTTTTCATATCCCTAACTTGACTGTTATGCGAATTCAAGAAACTAAACCATTAAAATCAATCAACTTTGTCATATCTAATCATAAAGCTATTCGTTTATTGAAAAAGCGGATGTCAAGCTTTCTTAGCCCATGTTATGGATTTGAATAAAGACACGTCAAATTTGAATAATATTCTGTTGTTATTGACTTTTCTGACGTATTTCTAAAGAACTTCCGGTCTACCCCGAGCGTGAAGTTGAATTCTTTATTGATCTTGAACTTTGGTACAAAGCCCATTTCTAAAACCCCATATCGAATGGCTCTATTGAACAGGAGTTAAAGGTCCAACTACAGGAATTGTTGGACATCGGTTTCATTAAATCTAGTACATCTCCTTGGGGTGCTCTGTTTTATTCGTAAAGAAGAAAGAGCGGGGAGTATGCGACTTTTGTATTGACTATGAGGAATTGAACCATGTCACAATCAAGAATAGGTATCCTCACCTCATATTGATGACTTGTTTGACCCGGTTGAAAAGGGCACAATTCTTTTCAAAAATCGATCTTCGATTCGGATATCATCATTTGAAGATTAGGCGAGGATATTCCAAAGAGCGCCTTTAGAACTTCGATACGGGCATTATGAATTCTTAGTCGTGTCTTCGGATTGACTAATGCTCCTGTGGCTTTTATGGATATGATGAACCAGAGTATTTAAGGAATATTTAGATCGATTCGTTGTTGTTTTTATTGATGACGTCCTCATATATTCCAAAAGTCGTGAAGATCATGAGCACCATTTGAAATTTGGTACTCAAAGGCTTCGTGAAAACAAACTATATGCCAAATTGAAGAAATGCGAGTTCGGCTTGAGAAGTAGCATTCCTTGGGCACGTGGTGTCGAAACATGGAGTATCTGTTGATCGCGAAGATTGAAGCAATACAAAGTTGGGAACAGCAAAGTCGGTGATGAAATACGTAGCTTTTTGGGCTTATGGTTGGTTATTATCGGAGATTCGTGGAAGGTTTTCTAGAATCGCTACTCCATTAACCCAACTAACTCGGAAGGATACAAAATTCGTTTGGGGCGAAGAATGTGAGAAGAGTTTCAAGAGCTTAAGAGGAGACTTATTTTTGACTTTGTTCTAACAATACCATCCGGTTCGGATGGATTTGTTATCTATAGCGATGCTTGAGCAAAAGGGTTAGGATGTGTTCTCATGCAGCGTGGAAAAGTCATAGCTTTATGCCTCGCGACAACTTAAAGAATATGAGAGGAATTATCCTACTCATGATCTAGAGTTTGGCAGTGATCGTTTTCGCTAAAGATCCGGAGGCACTATCTATATGGGGAGAAAGTGGAGATATATTCAGACCATAAAAGCCTTAAATATTTCTTCACTCAAAAAGAACTCAACATCGGCAATGACGTTGGCTCGAGCTATTGAAGACTACGACCACACTATTAAATACCATCACGGAAAGCGAGCGCGTGTAGGCGGTAGCGTTGAGTAGAAGATCATATGCGAGGAACAAGTGCGATGATGTCAAGTATCGCATAGAACCAACTTTAATAGAAAAAGTTAAGGTTGCTCAAGCCACCAGGCCGGAGGCGATCGTATGAAGAAAGAAAGTACAAGAAGGAGCTATTAGGGCGAGAATTGATGAAGAAGGAATACTTGAGTCCACTCTAGACTTTGTGTTCCTAACGACACTGATTTGAAGTACAAGATTATGATGGAGGCACACAATACACCATTTGCAATCCATCTTGGAAGTACTAAAATGTATCGTGATCTTCGACATACATTTTGGTGGAACAATATGAAGAGAGAGATTGCAAAGTTTATCTCGATGTGTTTAACTTGTCAACATGTAAAGGCGGAGCATCTAGTACCTAAGGGTCCGTTGAACCCACTTGAGATTCTGAAATGGAAGTGGGAACACATTACCATGGATTTCGTTACGGGTCTTCCTACGGTTTCTCAAGGCATTAATGCTATTTGGGTTATTGTTGATAGATTAACCAAGTACGCTCATTTTTCTTGCCGATCTGGGAGACTTATTCCTTGACGTCTTCTTGCTAGTATGTACGTGAATGAGATTGTGAGGTTGCATGGCATGCACTGTATCCATAGTTTGGATCGTGACCCAAGATTCACTTCAAGATTTTGGGTTAGCTTGCAAAAAGCTATGAGCGCAGATTTCTGATTGATTCGGCATACCATCCTCAAGCGGACGGACAATCGAGGAGAGGACTATTCAAACTCTTGAAGATCTATTAAGACTCTGTGTCCTAGACTTCAAAGGCGGTTAGGATAAGTATTTACCATTGGTGGAATTCTCTACAACAACAGATAGTTATCGAGGCAAGTATAGGTGTGGCTCCATTGAAGCATTATATGGACGAAAATGTCGGCTCTCCGGTATGTTGGGGACGAGGTGGGTGAAGCAACATTGTTGGGACCCGAGTTGATACGTATATGACTACGGAAAAAGATCCAAATTATTCGACAACGTATACAAAGCGGCACAAGATCGACAAAAGAGTTATGCGGATCTTCATCGAAAGGGCGTGGAATTTAGTATAGGGGATCATGTATTGTTGCGAGTTGCTCCATGGAAGGAGTTACAAGATTTGGGAAGAGAGGAAAGCTCGATCCACGATTTATTGGTCCATTTCAAATTCTTGGCCGAGTAGGAAATGTAGCCTATAGACTTGCGTTACCTCAAGTATGTCTCGTGTTCATAATGTGTTTTCATATATCCATACTTCGTAAATATGTGAAAGACCGAACCACGTTATAGAGTTAGAACAGGACGAAATAGCAGAAGACTTAACGTATGAGGAAGTACTGTTAAGATCTTGGATAGGAAGGGCATGTCCCTACTATGAAAGGTCATACCACAAGTTAAAGTTTTGTGGAGGAATCATGCTTTATAGAGGAAATGACACAGGAATTTGGAAGCGGAAATGAAAGCGAGGTATCTTCACCTTTTGAAACACCAGTGCGTCGTCAATTCGAGGGACGAAATTTCATAAGGAGGGAGGTTGTAAGACCCCAACTTATTATTAATGAAATTTAATTTTCTCTATTTTGAAATAGTAAGGGTTGATTTGATTAATGTGGATAGTTATGGGTAAAATCATAAATATTTCAAAATAAGCAAGTGGTTATAAAATATTCATTGTTGTCGAGGAATATTCGTTTGGTCGTGGAATATTCTTTAGCGTCGGGGAATATTAAATGCTGACGACTTAATCTTTTGTGGGCCCCATGTGAAAGCGATTGGATGAAGAAAGCGACTAATATAAGTTGTTTAAAAATAACGGCGTAGTTGTTACCATTAATCTTGTTAAAATACTCGGTGGTTAAAACACACGATAGACGCGGTATTGCACCAATTATTGATTCTTACGTAAGAAGGCACTACTCGATAATGGTTACGATAATTCTTATTCGATATTTTATTTTATTGATTTAATAATTCTTTGCGTTGATATTTTATATTGTTGTTATTTGATAATTGTCATTACACAAGTATTTTTCATTATCGAAGCAATAATTCATATTATCGAATAATATTATTAGATAACATTATTGGCAATGTCTAGAATGTTACGTCTAAGGAGAGGTTTGGTTACCTAATTGCGGCAAGATAAGGAGAAATTCTTATTGGAAAGCCCCTCTTCTCTGAGAGCGCACGGTTGTCGATATTGTGATTACGTAATATTATTTGTGAATAATTAATTATTGATTCATATGATGAGGAAAATATTGATTTTATGTGGATATAGATGGAGAAAATTTTTAATGTGACAATTGTTGAAAATTGAAATTTTATCTTTTACGATAAAATAATTCATTTAAATATATTATTATATTTGAATAATATAATAATGGTGATATTTTTACAACGAATGTGGGATATATGAGTATCTGAGGAGGAAGAGTATTTTTGTTGCAATAAATGTTTAAAACATGTTAAACATATCGATTGGACCCCATTCTTGGTTGAAATTTGATTATAACTTTTGTAAAATCTTGGTTTGTGGATTTGATTCAATTTCTATTTGGAATTTGGGAAAACTTTCTTACGCAAAGTTGTAGAGAATTGAATTTCCTATAAAAAGTGGCAAGATTGAATTTTACGATAAAAGGGCTATTTATTATGAATTATTGAAGTTCGAAGCTCAAAATAATTGATTTTTTGAAAGTTTTAATTATTTATTTTATGAAAAACGCTTTTTTTTTCTTACTTTTCTAGAAGGTGGCATGTGGGAAATGCTAGAGTGAATTCTAAAGTGGGCGTATGAATTTATATATATATATATATATATATATATATATATATATTAATTTATTAAATTTTACGCTTTGGTGTTCTAAGCATTTTCCTATAAATAGGGTGCTTAGGTTAGAAATGAAAATCACACACGAAGCTGAAGTTTCTCTCTATATATTATCGGCGTATTCTTGTGAGTATTTTGAGTATATTTTGAGTATTGCTATATCTGCAAGTTCAAGTTAGTCATGCTTTATATCTGGTGTTTCAACTAGAAATCTTGTCTTTGTGAGGTAAGGGATATTATTTTTTTCGTAATGATATTATTTCTTCAATATCATTATCTTTGAAATATTGATCTGAAGTTTTTATCAAATTTGAAACTTTTGGTGTGTGAGATTCTTATTCACATATCTGGACTTTATTCACGTATCTGACACTTATTTACGAATACGGCCACTATTCATCGAAAAATAAAAATTTTCCTTTTCGTCCAAAATATCTATTACGGATACTAGCTTTGATTGTATCCATGTTTTGATCATTCTTGAATTTTACACCACTATGATTATTTTTGAGGTATTGTTGGACATGGATAAAACAAAGTACGAATCCTTAATCCTTAATCCTTGTCATTTTGTTTCTTTGGATTCATTTCTTTAAAATATTTTTCATCATCCTCGGTCTTAAATGATGATATTATTGAATATCTTTGGCTTTGTAGTGCAAAGATGAATGATTTCGATGAATATCTTTGGCCCATAGTGCAAAGATGAGCAGTGTTTAGATGAACATGACCCGGTGATGAATATCTTTGGCTTTGTAGTGCAAAGATGAATATTTGATTCGGATGTATATTGATTGATGTTACTGAGGCTAAAAGATGAGCGACGAACTTTTAAATTCATACATAGAAGATAGTAGTTTGCATTCTCTACTAAACTCTTCTAATGAATTATTATTTCATTGCGAATATTGGTTTAAAACTTGTTGTCTATTGTATTCTATTAGTTTTTTTTTCTGTTGAAGACTAATGATAATTTGTTGTATATTATCTTAGTCATAATATTCTTTCTTGGGCTAGTTGAGCTCACCCTTTTCCTTGTTGTTCCATTTTCTTCTCGGGAGGCGAGAATGTAGCGAGTCTTAGTCGGGGTATGGAAGGAAGGTTCTAGAGAGAGTTGTTTAGTAGTCCTCACTATTTTTGTAAAATAATGTATCAATAATTATGATGAGGATTTATTTGTGTGTGGATATTGTCTAGATGGCAATATCTGTATTTAAACTCACAGTTTATATGTTGTAATAATAAAGTTGTAGTTGTTTCTGTACCATGTATTGACAACTCAGAATGGGTGATGTATACCTATTTTGGGGGCGTCACAATGGTCCGAGATGGTGTATTAGTAGTCCTCACTATTCTATAAAATAGTGTGACAATAAATGTAATGAGGACTCTATTTGAGAGTGGATATTGTCTAGAAGGCAACATTCCTGTTTAAACTCTCAGCTATGTTTTGTCGTATATTACACGACTGTTGTATAATTAAGTTTGCATTTGTATTCTATACCATGTATTTGGCGACTCAAGATGGGTGATGTATACCTATTTTTGGGGGTGTCAAATTACCAGTCACAAAATCAAGCCCCACTATCACCATAACAAATCTAGAAGCCAAGAATCAAAGCTTGTTCATAGAAGGTATAAAGCTAACCCTAAAAATCTGATCATGTATGCTATGTTAGAAGTTATGATTTTGAGTTGTAATGTGATGTTTATAGTGTTATTAAGTGATCTGGGTTGATAGATGTTAGATCCATAACATCTATAAGCTCAGATCTAGTATTTTTGCAAATCTGGAAATTTTTGTTTTTATGACTAACAGTCAAATGTCAGTCCTCATAGATCTGTGATGATTATGTGTTTTTGTGTTTTAAAGGTTGATACTTGTAGTATGTTATGTGGTCTACGATCTAGAACTTGAATCAAGACCATAACATGTGTAGATTGAAAGTTATTGATGGTCAAAGGTCGTTGACCGACCATGACTTTCTAAAATCTGGGTAAACCAGAAAGTCTTTAGCAGCGTCTGACTACATTTTCAATCGCTTAGATCTGCCAGGTGTTAAGAGTTTTGACGATGTTGTTGTAACCAATTTATAGTCTTTCATGTGTACTTTACAGTTGTGGCTTTAAATCTTGTATATAATCAACATATCGAATGTAGCAGGTGGTCAAACTAGGCCTGTCGAATCATGTTTACCGTTTCTGGAAAATCCATAAAATTGGATGAACACAACTTCTGACAGCCTTTGACCGGATCATAGATTGTGATTATGTTATTGTTGGACTAAACTAATATTTTGTATATGTTCCTTGACATAAGGACTACATATTAAGACCTTGAGACTACATAAATCATGACCAGAACATGTATATAATCGAGCTAGAATATGCCTACTCTAACTGCCTGGGTTTCTGGAAAACTCAGGTAACGTCTGACAGTAACTTTGAAGGATCGTATCTTGCATTTGTGTTATGATATGAACCTGTTGATGGTTGAATCATGTAGTCTTGCACGAGTAGTACAAGATCTGACCAAGATCAAGCCCAGAATCATCACAGTTTAAAAACTATTGTTGGTCAAACATCCTAACTCATTAAATGCACATGAGTTTCTGGGTTTAATGAAGAACACGAAGAACACCTATAGCGACGGTTCTGTCGCTATAGGCAGTCTTTAGCAACACTTTATTTCTAAAATGAATTATTTTATTAAATAAATAGAGAAAAAATATTTTTAAATTATTAAAAATACAAAATAAATTACTAAAAATTATTTTAAAGTCTGAAAATTAGTTTTTAATAATTTTTAATATATTTCATAAATATTTAATATTTTGGAAATATTAAAGTCATTTAATTTATTTAATTTTATATTAAATAAATTATTTAAAAATGATTTTAATACTTGAAAAATCATTTAAAATTATATTATGGTATAAGAAAATAATTTAAGTTATTTTTAATGACTTTTAATATTTTGTGATGAATTTCATTAATAAATTAATATTAATGACAATTAAATTATTTAATAAATGTATTAAATAAATTATGAAAAAAAGAATTAATGATTTAAAAATCATATAAAAATGATTTAAAGGTTATAAAAATATTTTAAGTTACAAAATATAACTTTTGATATTTTGTCATGAAAAATATTAATATTTTAATATTAATGATATTAGATTTATTTAATATGTATATTAAATAAATTAGCTTAAAAATAATTTTAATATTAGAAAATTATTTTAAATGAAAAAAAAAAGAGTTTAAAAATATTTTAAGTTATAAAATATAACTTTCAATAATTAAAGGTAAATTTCATTAATAATTTAATATTAAATGATATTAAGTTAATTTAATAATTATATTAAATAAATAGTTTTAAATGGTTTTATCAATTTAAAAGGATATTAATGAATTAAAAATATTTTAAGTTATACTTAATGACTTTTAATATTTGGATAAATAATATATTAATATTTAAATATTAATGGTGAATATTTAAAAATGATTTTAAATATTTTAAAAATTATTTAAGGGTAATATAAGTACTTTAAAAATAGTTTTTTGATAACTTTAATATTTTGGCAATGGTTTCATTAATAATTTAATATTAATTAAATATTAATTATAATAGAATTATTTAATATTTAAATCATGTTATAATGATTCTAGTGTTTGAAAAATCATGAAAAATTATAATAATTATTTGAAAATTATTATAAGGCTATGAAAAATAGTATGGCTGATACTTAAGTTGTCCAGAATAATATTAAGGGTACATAATAGATTTTTAAACTCGATATTTACCCGATAAAGTCGTCGGTACACCGACATGTTTCAGAAATTGATCTGAACTTATATAATTTATCTATATATGTATTTGTTTGTGATCCAATGACTGTGAAACATGTGTGACAATGTGATTAGGTTATGTGCTGATTGCAATAAGCAATATTATGTGTTATGATATGTTATTCTAATCGATAAAATGATCTTATTAATGATAGGTTTCGATATAAATGATAAAACTCAGTTGCGTAATTGTAAGCAGCAGACCAGGCAAGTATCCTACATTTGTATTTACTTTATGCGATGGATATAAGTAAGAAAGTTTTAGAATTATATTATCATTATGTCAGAATATTAACCTTATTGTTATTGATTATGTATCCAATCATTATTTATCAGTACAGTATTATTGTATAATTTAGATATTTATTTTGTTCGTTAATTTCTAAATATGGTTATACAAGTGTCCCTACTTGGATAATCATTGTATTTAATCACATGTTGATATATATATATATATATATATATATATATATATATATATATATTGATCTCTAGTATGTATACAGTAATTAAAAGACGTCTAAGCTATTTGACCCAGCTAGACACAGATTTAGATTTATCGTTGAACAAGATAAAACTTTATTGTATCCAACCAAATTGTTTTGGTTCAGATTCCCGACTAAGTATGAACATCCCGAATATGGAAAAACTTTTATGCGCCCAAGGAGAAAAAGATGAACGATAATATCGTTCTTGCATGTAGTATTGATCAATATAGGGCCCATGGGATGTACACCCTCGCGCCCGTAAGTTTTGACGGTTTACAGATGAAGTTCTGTTTAACCTTTTCAAAAATAGAAAATAATGTTCATAGTCTGTCGACTAATCTATATATATAGTCAATACGTAGTTTTAAAAATTTGATATAGAATTGTTATGTTATTATTATTGGTTCAGTTTACTTCACAGCTGTTGATTCATTGTAGAAGTGTCGTACAAAGAAAACATTTAACCCATTCAACTAATATTTATAATTGCTATTACTTGCTGGGCACTCAAATGCTCATCCTTGCTTAATTTAAATGTTTTCAGCTAAGTGTGAACAGCTAGAAGGTTCGGCCAAGAACAAGAGAAAAGGAAAGCAAACAGAATAAGTGTTATGGTATTCTATGTAATGGTATAACTTTATTAAGATAATGTTATTTATTATTATCATGTATTGTAATGAATGTAGTAAAGGTTGCGTACTTTGGATTAGGCTCTGAAAAATATAAATTAAGTTTAGTATTTATATTATTGATATTATTATTAGTATTATTTCTGCTCATAGAAACGGTATCGTAAAGCACTGAGTTCGGGTTTCAAGTACCTGAATTTGGGGGCGTTACATCATGGTATCAAAGCTTTAGGGTTAAAAACCTTAGGTGAGATAGACCTTAAGCTATAACCTTGGGACAGAGGAAAACGTTAAAAATATAAATAACTCATATAGAGTTTATAAGGAGATGAATTGAATAAATTCATCGTAAAGAAAAATAAAAGATAACTTATATAAAACTATTATTTGCTGTATGTATATAGTAGATGCTAATCAGGATAATTTATGTGTGTAGATGTCAGATAGAAAAGAATTAGGATACCCTCAGATCGTAAGAAAGGAGTCAACCTCCCTGACCAAGCCAATGTCAAAGCTAATAGATGAATTAGAGGCGCACTTGGAAAGCAACCCTGATAAGGTGGTTATTGTGGAAATTGTGGTATCGGATCTAGAAACGATAGTATAATTAGAGTATAGTTAAAGAATATATGATCATGCTCGAGTTCTTAAAACTCATACTTATGGTAAGTTCATGACTCCTAATTATATGAAATTTTTGAACCCCTCAGCGAATGGACGCCAAAGGTCTGACTAGGATAAGTTCTTAAACTCATATAATTGTGGTAAGTTCCTGAACCCATAATGTGTGGTAAGTTTGAAGAACTTGGTATAGTTATGTGTTAATGGATTATTGAGGATAATGGGAATATATAGAATACTAAGCATTTGATCCTTAGTGAATGTGTAAGAAATAAGTAGTATTAGTATTACTTGGATATGTATGATTCTATGATGCGTATACGATAAGTATGTCTATGTAATGTAATATTTTGTATAAGTTATGGCAGTGATTCCCAACTTTTGAGTCACAAAGGGATAACGGATGTTTAAAGCAGTATGTGTTATGGTATGTCAAGTGCTATGAATATGAATTTATGTTGGATTAATGAAATAAGTTAGTATAAAGATAGTAATTATTTATCTGAACACTGGTTAATACAATAAACCAAAATATCAAAATCTAATATTTTGAATACATGATTATTTGAGTAGAAAATTTCGTGTTATGAGTATACCCTAAGATATAGAAGGTAAGTCGGTGAAAGATGAATTATGATTAATCAGATAATACCACCAAGACGAAAATGAAATCAAAGGACAGAAGAAGCTGTCAACAATGCTGGAGAACAACCAGGCCCGATACAGAATTTTACGAATATGCTCGCTCAAGCTATTCAAAATGGAATACCAGCCGCGGAAAATCAGCCAGATAATCGATTAGCAAACTTCAGAGACTTCAAGACAATCGAACTGCCAGGATTTAGAAGATCAACTGACCTTGTAGACGCATTTGTGATATCAAGGATAATGGAGGGGAAAAAGATAGCTTTTGTCACCTATACGATGAAAGTGGAGACAAATTTTTGGTGGAAGGAAAATCAAGCTAGAGCCGGAGAAGGGAGTAGTGGTAGTAGGATTGGAAAAAGGAAATGAGATAATTCCGGGAATACAGAAATTAGGCCAGGGGGTGGAAAGAAACAGGTTATGCAATGTGGAAATTGTGAAAAGAATCACTCGGGAGAGTATCTTAAAAGAAAATTTGTGTGTTATAAGTGTGGGCAGAAGGGACATATCTCTCCCAGCTGCCCCAATCCTAGGGTGAACAGTGGGTGTTTCAAGTGTGGATCAATGGAGCATAAGGTGATGGACTGTCCGAAAAGGAGAATGGAGGCAAGGAATGCGAATACGGGAAAAGGTAGCAGGATATTGGCGACAACAAGACAAACTTCAACAAAAAAACCAACAGAATCAACCGCAAGATTCCTCAATATGACCGTTCAAGATACCGTGGCAGATGGGGATGCAACTCCAAGTATTATTCGTATAACTTTTATTTTTTTTATATATATGATTTTCTTATATATAATAAATTATTTTATAAAGAAATTTTGAAGGAGGAATTTGAATTCTTTTAGAAATCAAATTACAGTTTAATCAGATAAATAAGCTTTATGCTGAATCGTTAAAGATAGGTTCGATCAATTATGATCAAGATCTACTTGCAATGAGTGTGTATGCTACGTACCCTTGTATGTATAAGTTTTAAAACGGTGATTCCGGGGACGAAATCTTTATAAGGGAGGGTGAATTTAATAACCCGATATTTTCTATATAATTAAATCAAAAATTTTCGTATAAATTTTTTTTTATTTTTTTTATTTTAAAGGTGAGAATGCGTGCAAGGTAATGTGTATATATTTATGTGATGAATATAAAATATATTTATTACATGAATAATTACAAATAATTTTATTTTAGAATTATTGCTCATCATTATAAAGTATATTCTTATAATAATTAATTTTATAGTAGAAATATTTTTATTATTTATTTTCCATGAAAATATAACTATATATTATTTAAATAATATATGAAATGATTATTAGGATTATTATAATAATTATTTTATTTTATTATATGAATTTATGTTAGATTAATTAAGTTAATTATTTTAACCTAATTAATAATGTTAAATATGAAAGATAAATCGATATGGAATCAAACCCACAATTCTTGATTACGATCAATGCATGAGAATAATTAATATAAATTATTTTTATTTCAGTACTATAAATATAACTGTATGTACGTATTGATAATGGTTGGTCAATTATGGAGTATAATGTCAAAACTTTAGCATTAATTTGTGAAACCCTAATTTAAAACTCAATTATGAGTTCGAGAATGTTCTGTAATTGTGTTATTATGATTAAGGTTAAGTATTATGGAATTTCATGATAATTAAGAAAACCCTAATTATAGGAAACCCTAATTGTTAATTAGAATCCCTAAATTCCAAATTTAAAACCCTAATTGTTAAGTCATTAACCTAATTTGCTAATTGGGAGTCCTAATAATTAATGTAATCATCTTAATGTTAATTATTAACTCTTTACACCTAATTAGTAAGTATAGATAATTAGGTAACCTAATTTAATTAGGAAAATCTAATTTACTATTTTTAGAAACTAAAAATGTTATTTTATTTTAAACCCTAAATTGAAAGCATAGAAAATTTAATTTTTGAAAACCTTAGAGTTAAACCCTAAGGGTCAAACCCTAAGGGTTTGCCAAGTTTACCATTATGCCATTAAATTTGTAATTCAAATGACCAAAATGACCTTGTGCACATTCTTTATTAGCTTGCTTGTAAATCTAGCCAAGATGTGTAGTTGTTGGCCAACCCTAGGTATAGCCATGTGGTACAAACTCTACAAATCAGCCATTCTTATAAGCCAAATACATTGCATCAAGCGATATAAGGAATTAAAGAGAGAGAATGTCCATTATTATCTCATTTGTTCACCAAACACCCAACTTAAGCTCTCTCTTCTCAAACCCACGAAATTTTATAGCTTACCAGTCACAAAATCAAGCCCCACTATCACCATAACAGATCTAGAAGCCAAGAATCAAAGCTTGTTCATAGAAGGTATAAAGCTAACCCTAGAAATCTGATCATGTATGTTATGTTAGAAGTTATTATTTTGTGTTGTAATGTGTTGTTTATAGTGTTATTAAGTGATCTGGTTTGATAAATGTTAGATCCATAACATCTATAAGCTCAGATCGAGTGTTTTTGTAAATCTAGAAATTTTTGTTTTTGTGACTGACAGTCAAAAGTTAGTCCTCATAGATCTGTGATGATTATGTAATTTTGTGTTTCAAAGGTTGATACTTGTAGTATGTTATGTGGTCTATGATCTAGAACTTGAATCAAGACCATGGCATGTATAGATTGAAAGTTATTGATGGTCAAAAGTCATTGGCCGACCATGACTTTCTAAAATCTGGGTAACCCAGAAAGTCTTTAGCAACGTCTGACAACATTTTTAATCGCTTAGATCTGTCAGGTGTTAAGAGTTATGACGATGTTGTTGTAACTAGTTTGTAGTCTGCCATATGTACTTTACAGTTGTGGCTTTAGATCGTGTATATAATCAACATATCGAATGTAGCAGGTGGTCAAACTCGGCCTGTCGAATCATGTTTACCGTTTTTGGAAAACCCAGAAAACCGGAGGAACACAACTTCAGATAGCCTTTAACCAGATCATAGATTGTGATTCTGTTATTGTTGGACTGAAATAATGTTTTGTATATGTTCCTTGACATAAGGACTATAGATTAAGACCTTGAGACTACATAAATCATGACCAGAACATGTATATAATCGAGCTAGAATATGCCTACTCTAACTGCCTGGGTTTCTGGAAAACCCAGTTAACGTCTGACAGTAACTTTGAAGGATCGTATCTTGCATTTGTGTTATGATAAGAACCTGTTGATGGTTGAATCATGTAGTCTTGCACGAGTAGTACAAGATCTGACCAAGATCAAGCCCAGAATCATCACAGTTTAAAAACTATTGTTGGTCAAACCTCCTATCTCATTAACTGCACATGAGTTTCTGGGTTTAATGAAGAACACGAAGAACACGTATAGCGACGGTTCTATCACTATAGGCAGTCTTTAGCGACACTTTATTTCTAAAATTAATTATTTTATTAAATAAATAGAGAAAATTAGTTTTAAATTACTAAAAATATAAAATAAATTCCTAAAAATTATTTTAAAGTCTGAAAATTAGTTTTTAATAATTTTTAATATATTTCATAAATATTTAATATTTTTGAAATATTAAAGGTATTTAATTTATTTAATTGTTATATTAAATAAATTATTTAAAATGATTTTAATACTTGAAAAATCATTTAAAATTATATTATGGTATAAGAAAATAATTTAAGTTATTTTTAATGACTTTTAATATTTTGTGATGAATTTCATTAATAAATTAATATTAATGATGATTTAATTATTTAATAAATGTATTAAATAAATTATGAAAAATATAATTAATGATTTAAAATCATATAAAAATGATTTAAAGGTTATAAAAATATTTTAAGTTATAAAATATAACTTTTGATATTTTTCCATGAAAAATATTAATATTTTAATATTAATGATATTAAATTTATTTATTAGGTATATTAAATAAATTAGTTTAAAAATTATTTTAATATTAGAAAATCATTTTAAATGAAAATAAAGAGTTTAAAAATATTTTTACGTTAAAAAATATAACTTTCAATATTTAAAGGTAAATTTCATTAATAATTTAATATTAAATGATATTAAGTTTATTTAATAATTATATTAAATAAATAGTTTTAAATGGTTCTATCAATTTAAAAGGATATTAATGAATTAAAATATTTGAAGTTATACTTAATGACTTTTAATATTTGGATAAATAATACATTAATATTTAAATATTAATGGTAAGTATTTAAAAATGATTTTAAATGTTTTAAAAATCATTTAAAGGGTAATATAAGTACTTTAAAAATATTTTTGATAACTTTAATATTTTGGCAATGGTTTCATTAAAATTTAATATTAATTAAATATTAATGATAATAGAATTATTTAATATTTCACTCATGTTATAATGATTCCAGTGTTTGAAAAATCATGATAAATTATAATAATTATTTGAAAATTATTATAAGGCTATGAAAAATAGTATGACTGATACTTAAGTTGTCCAGAATAATATTAAGGGTACAGAATAGATTTTTAAACTTGATATTTACCCGATAAAGTCGTCGGTACACCGACATGTTTCAGAAATTGATCTAAACTTATATAATTTATCTATATATGTATTTGTTTATGATCCAATGACTGTGAAACATGTGTGACAATGTGATTAGGTTATGTGTTGACTGCAATAACAGTATTATGTGTTATGATATGTTATTCTAATCGATAAAATGATCTTATTAATGATAGGTTTCGGTATAAAAGATAAAACTAAGTTGTGTAATTGTAAGCAGTAGACCAGGTAAGTATCCTACATTTGTATTTACTTTATGCAATGGATATAAGTAAGAAAGTTTCAGAATTATATTATCATTATGTCAGAATATTAACCCTATTGTTATTGATTATGTATCCGATCATTATTTATCAGTACAATATTATTGTATAATTTAGATATTTATTTTGTTCGTTAATTTCTAAATATGGTTATACAAATGTCCCTACTTGGATAATCATTGTATTTGATCACATGTTGATATATATATATATATATATATATATATATTGATCTCCAAGATGTATCTGATGAATTAAAAGTCGCCTAAGCTATTTGACCCAGCTAGACACAGATTTAGATTTATCGTTGAACAAGATAAAACTTTATTGTATCCAACTAAATTGTTTTGGTTCGGATTCCCGACTAAGTATGAACATCCCGAATATGGGAAAAATTTTATGCGCCCAAGGCGGAAAAGATGAACGATAATATCGTTCTTGCATTTGTATTGATCAATACAGGGCCCATGGGATGTACACTGTGACGCCCCCAAAATTAGGTATACATCACCCATCTTTGGTCGCCACTTACATGGTATGTAATTTAAATACAACTTATTAACATAAGCGTGTGGTATAATACGACATAAAGCGTGAGTTTAAATACAAATATCGCTCTACTAGATATTATACAAACTCAAACAAAAAGTCCTCATTATAGATTATTATCACACTATTTTACTGAGAATAGTGAGGACTACTAATGCTATCTTCGAGGACCATCACTGCTTTTTCCGACTCGTCCCGGCCTATATTCTCATTTCGAAGAGAACGGTGAAAGAAAGGGTGAGCTCAACTAGCCCAAAGAAGAAATATTATGACTAAGATAATGCGTAATAAATTATCAATAGTCTTCAACAATGTTAAACCGATAAAATACAATAGATAAACCACGGTTTAATCAACGTGAATATGCAATCCATTAAAAGAGTCAAGTAGAAAATAAAGTCTACTATCTTTTAGGTTTTAAAAGGTTTTTCATCCTTTGTTATAATTGAGACTCGGCTTTAATAAATATTCCACATCATCGAATCACCCTCGCACTACTCGCCAAGGATATTCTTTAGTATCACGACCACAATTATTCATGCACTACGGGCCAAGAATATTTGTGTATTCATTAATGGTCATGATCATGCCAACAATCGGCCCACCAATGCACTACTACTGACCATCGAGGATTTTTATCACATCATTTGTAACATTACTACCATGATTACACCGAATAGTCTCGGTCATAATCATACCAAGTCCATCTACGCACTACTGAAGCCACGAGATGACTTTCAACATAATATAAACATGAGGATGATGACAATGATATAAGAATTCAATAAAACAAGTTCAAGAATTATTTTATCCGGGAATTATTAACGCCCAAATTAGTAAAATTCAAGAATGATCGGAAGAATATTTCCATGAAAAGATCTTTGGATGAAACGCAAATATCAAGGATATTCTACTAATTTCATGGAGTATAGAAGTCAAAGTTTTAACCAATTTGGGTATAATAAAGAATGGAATAACAAAAGAAATCACCATGCATGCGGCGATTGCCATGTATAGTATAAAAGTTATTCCATGGGCAGAATAATAATAACGGAACCAGTCGTGAAATTCACAACCCAAGCAGGATGTTCCAATGTAATAATAAAGATGGAACCGGATCCAGGTGTAAAACACATGCATGGATGTTCCAACAGAATGATAAAGACGGAACCAGCCGGTGTAAAACACATGCATGGGATGTTCCAAATGTAATAATAATAAAGGCGGAACCAGTCCTGTAAAACACATGCATGGATGTTCCAATGTAATAATAGAAGAATGTCACCAAGTATAGGGTAACTCAGCAGTATCAAAAGTTATTCCAATGTAATAATAAGCAATGGAATAACAACAGTTCTCTTCATGAATAAGAAAGAATAACACCCCTTACTTTTGGTAGGAGATTGAATCACGCAAAAGCATGTAAGAACAAAATACTCTTCTTCTTTCTCTCTTATTCTTTCTATACTTTCTCTCTATAGCTTGAATGAATTCGTGAAAATAATGAAGCCCTAGGCCTCTATTTATAGAAGATTTCTAGCTTAGCACCGCCGTGTGAAAAGGCAAGTGGCTCGGACGACTAATGATGTGAAAAGAAAAGTGGTTTGGCGCTTTGTAATGTGAAACGACAAGTGGTTCGGATCACTGTAATGTGAAACGACAAGTGGTTCGGACGTCTGGTAAAGGTAATTACTATTAACGAAGGTAAATACTATCGACGAAGGTAAATACTATTCACAAGGGTAATTACTTATCGACGAAGGTAATTACTATCGATTTGAAGGTAAATACTATTCACAAGGGTAATTACTATCGACGAAGGTAATTACTATTCACAAAGATAATTACTATCGACGAAGAGACTCTTAGATGATGACATATGAGCCCCCCATAAAATAATCAAACTTACCACAAATCATAACACATATTTAATCTTTCAACAATTATTAATCATTTATAACTTGTCGTCTCAATTATTGATTTAATACTATAACATATTATATGATGATATTGTGACAATAATTGAATCAATAATATAAGAGATATGATGCAAAGAATTATTGTAGCAATAATTGAGCATACCGAGTGACTTTCACGTAAGCATCAATAATCAATAACGTGTGCTTACTATGCAACCACGCCAGACATCGCATTTACTTTTACCACCGGGTAGTTCAACAGTTTTAACGGTAGAATACCTCCGCCAAGTTATTTTTATATAAAATATTTTTGTCGCGTTTTCTCAATCCGATAATAATTACGTTGTGGGGTCCACCGATGATCGAGTCAGTTGTACATTTAATATTCCCTAAAAAGAATATTCCCCACCAAACTAATATTTTATAACAACTTGCATACTTTGCAAAATTTATAAATATTACCCTAACTATAACATTATATCAAATTTATTCCATAATATTCAAAAATAATATTTATAGAAAAATTCATCTTTATTTATAAAAGTTGGGGTCTTACATACACCCTCGCGCCCAAAAGTTATGACGGTTTACCGATGAAGTTCTGTTTAACCTTTTCAAAAATAGAAAATAATGTTCATAGTCTGTCAACTAATCTATATATATAGTCAATACGTAGTTTCAAAAATTTGATATAGAATTGTTATGTTATTATTATTGTTTCAGTTTACTTCACAACTATTGATTCATTGTAGAAGTGTCGTACAAAGAAAACATTTAACCCTTTCAACTAATATTTATAATTGTTATTACTTCCTGGGCACTCAAATGCTCATCCTTGCTTAATTTAAATGTTTTCAGCTAAGTGTGAACAGCTAAAAGGTTCGGCCAAGAACAAGAGAAAGGGAAGCAAACAGAATAAGTGTTATGGTATTCTACGTAATGGTATAACTTTATTAAGACAGTGTTATTTATTATTATCATGTATTGTAATGAATGTAGTAAAGGTTGCATACTTGGGATTAGACTCTGAAAAATGTAAATTAAGTTTGGTATTTATATTATTGTTATTATTATTAGTATTATTTCCGCTCATAGAAATGGTATCATAAAGCACCGAGTTCGGGTTTCAAATACCTGAATTTGGGGGCGTTACATCATGGTATTAGAGCTTTAGGGTTAGAAACCTTAGGTGAGATAGACCTTAAGCTATAACCTTGGGACAAAGGGAAACGTTGAAAATATCACTACAAAAAAATGGGGCTTCAGCAACAACCGATTTTCGTTGCTAAAAGTGTCAAATTTCGTTGCAAAAGGGTTTTGGCAACGACTTTCTTTGTCGTTCGTCTTTTCGTCACAAGAATGAAGCGTTGCTAATTGTTCATGAACTAACGCTTATTTTTCGTTGCCAAAAGTAATACATTTTGCAACGAAATTTGGCTTTCGTATAGAGACATCGATCCTTTAGCGATAAAATGTATTGTTACAAAATAATTAAAATTTCGTTGTTAAAACCCCATTTCGTTGCAAAAAGCCTACTAATCGGGCAAACGAAATGAACTCTCTTTTTTTGCAACGACCACGCATTTTCGCCAGTAATCGACACCATTTTGCAACGACATTTTTGTTGCAAAGAAATTATGAAAATTGTTGCCTAAGCTTGCTTTCGTTGCGTAATGTAAACTTTTAGCAACGATTTTCGTTCTTGATTATATTATTTGGCAACGACATTATCTTTGAATCAAAGAATGAAAATGTTTATTCTTTGGTCATCGATTAGCAACGACATTATATGTTGCCGTTTCTTTATATGTGCAAAGAAAGTTGATATGATTTGCAACGATAAAAAATGTTGCCTTTTATTTTAGTATTAACAACAATATCATCTCCGTTGTTATTAGGTTAATTTTTCGTTGCCAAATATTATATTTGTAATGCCATTAGCAACGAAAATTTGTTGCTAAATGTATAAAAAATTGTTGCTATATTAAAACTTGTTCAATGCTTTGGTAACGAATTATATTGTTGTCAAATCAAAATTTGACATTCTTTTTGTGTACCTGGCTAGCTTAATGTCCCCATAGTAAATAGTGGCAAAAATACAAAAACTAAAATATTATTAACTTAATAAAATCATCCACTACATAATAATTTATTATCTTTACAATTAACCATCTAAAGCTACCACAGTTCTTCAATCAAAATATATATCTACATATATAGAGAGAGTACACTTCATAATTTCGTCCCTTGTCTTTAAACGAGTACCTAAAATTTGATACCCAAAGATTGTAAGGTAGGTCGTAGAAGCAATCTTCCTGCACATATTTAAAAATAATAGCAAAGTCAAAAAAATGAAGCAAATAGGTCGACTAAACCTCAAATTAGAACATAATACCTGTAAGACCCAGCTTTTATAAATAAAGATGATTTTTTTTTAAAATATTATTTTTGAATATTATGGAATAAATTTGATATAATGTTATAGTTGTGGGTAATATTTATAAATTTTTGCAAAAGTAAGCAAGTTGTTATAAAATATTCGTTTGTCTGGGAATATTCTTTTTATCGGGGAATATTCGACGATGGCTCAATCATGGTGGACCCCATTAACGGAAGTATTATCGTAGTTAGAAAAGCGACAAAATTATTTTTCTATAAAAATAACTAGCAGAGGTGTTACCATTAAAACCGTTGAACTACCCTAAGAGTAAAAGTACAAGAATACGTGTAGTCAGATAAGTAGCACACGATATTGATTATTAATGCTTACGTGAGAAGTCACTCAATTTATGCTCAATTATTGCTACAAGAATTCACGTGATCATATCTCTTATATTATCGATTCAATTATTGTCACAAAGATTATCTCGTATAATATGTTATAGTATTAAATTATTAATTGAGACGACAAGTTATAAATGATTAATAATTGTTGAAAGATTAAATGTGTTAATTAAAAATAAAATGAATTGTGGTAAAATTTATTCAATCCTTGATGTATATAAAGAGTCTGTTATGAGACGTTTGTGGTAAGTTTGATTATTTTATGGGGGGGCCCATAATTATGTCATCATCTAAGAGTCCCTTCGTCAATAGTATTTACCTTCGTCAATAGTATTTACCTTTGTGAATAGTAATTACCTTTGTGAATAGTATTTACCTTCGTCAATAGTAATTACCTTCTTCAATAGTAATTACCTTCGTCAATAGTAATTACCTTCTTCAATAGTAATTACCTTCGTCAATAGTAATTACTTTCGTCAATAGTAATTACCCCTTCGCAAATAGTAGTTGTCCCTTCAATATTACCAAGAGTTAAGCGCCTCTTGATTGTTCCAAGGGTTAATTACCCCTTCGCAAATAGTAGTTGTCTCTTCAATATTACCAAGAGTCATTTTGACCCTTCGTTAAGACCAAGAGCCACCCTCAGTTTTTCTATAAATAGAAAGCTCATTCCTTCATTATTTCATTTAATTCTTTGAAACTCTAGAGAGAAACTATAGAGAGAAAAGAAGAAAAGTATTTTGCTACTTCACTTTTCCGATATTCAGCTCTTCTAAGGTAGGGAATATTATTTGTTGTACTCGTAAGGGGTGTTATTCTTTCTTATTCATGAAGAGAACTGTTGTTATTCCATTGCTTATTATTATTCATTGGAATAACTTTGTAAAAGTGGCATACCCTATACATGACGACTGTATACGCCATTACCCTATACTTGGTGAAATCTTACATTATTCCATTCTTTATTATTATGTTGGAATAACACTGTAAATGTAAAATAACGCATACATGGTGAAATTCTTCTATTATTTCATTCTTTAATATTCGCCGTGAATATCCATGCGTGTGTTTTACAGGATTTGACCGGTCTTTATTATTATTATTTGGAATATCACATCGTCGTGTGTTTTACACCGCACTGGTTCCATTTTTTATTATTACGTCTTTATTATTCTATTGGAATATCCTCGTGCGTGTGTTTTACGGACTGGTTCCGCTTTTTATTATTCTCGTATTTATTATTACGTTAGAATAACTCGCCTCATCTGCAATCTGCGCACGTGGTGATTTCTTTTGTTATTTCATTCGCTATTATACTCGGTTGGTTAAAATTTTGACTTTTATACTCCAAGAATTTAGTGGAATATCCTCGATATTTGCACTTCATCCAAAGATTTTTAATGAAAATATTTTTACGAGCATTCTTGAATTTTACTCTACAAAGCAAAGATCATGTTGACAATTTGGACGTTATTAGTTCACGAATAAATTAATTCGTGAACTTGTTTTATTGAATTATTATGTCATTGTCATGATCCTCATGTTATATTATGTTATCTTTCGCTTACGTGCATAGATAAACTTAGTATGATTATGACCGAGGATCATTCGGTATAATCACGGCTTGATATAAATGATGTGACAAAAGTCCTCGGTGGCTGTGAATGCGATGATGGATAGTTTTTGGTATGATTATGACCGGGGTGATTCGGTATAGTCATGACCATTGATAATTTGATGAAAATCCTTGACCGTAGTAATACGTGGATGATTAGATATTGTGGTTTATTCATTAAACCTGAGTCTTAGTGATAAAAATTGATGAAAACCTTTTAAAACCTAAAAGATAGTAGACTTTATTTTCTACTTGACTCTTTTAATGGATCATATTATTCTACCGCATTAAACCGGTTGTACATTGTATTTTATCGGTTTAACATTGTTGAAGACTATTGATAATTTATTACGCATTATCTTAGTTATAATATTTCTTCTTGGGCTTGTTGAGCTCACCCTTTCTTTCATTTGTTCTCTTTAGGAAATAAGAATATAACTAGGACGAGTCCTGGGAAAAGAGTGATGGTCCCGAAGATAGCATTAGTAGTCCTCACTATTACATTAAATAGTGTGACAATAAATGTAATGAGGACTTGAGTATGGATATTGTCTAAATGACAATATTCCTATTAGAACTCTCGGTTTATGTATTGTCGTATGTTACACTACGGATGTATAATTAAGTTTGTATTTAAATTTATGTACCATGTAAGTGGCGACCCAAGATGGGGTGACGATACCTAATTTTGGGGGCCACAACAGTATCGAGCTTAGGATATGATCCGGCTAAGATGCTGAGATAAGAACTAGGAGGGAGAGGCGGGGAAATTTCGCTTAGTATGACCTACCTAAGTTTATTTGTTATTTAATTGGTGGTCGAGTATAGGGATAATATTTGATATATTAATTAACCCTTGTGTTGTGGCGGTGTTTGAAAATGGCAATTGAAAATATTCACAATGGAGTGAATGTGGACCGTTGTGACACCTTTAATCACTAATCAAAGTTAATGCAAAGGTCGGGGACGAGGAACAAATTAGAGATATCCACGTAATGAATGAAGAACTAATTGTTGCATTTTTGAGCTAGCTAGTTGCAGAGGTAGCGGTGAGAGTGAGGAAGAAGATGAACTCAAGAGAATTGGTTAGAAGAAATTTATGATCAAAACTTAGAATTACAAAATCGTGTTCGTGAGCTAGAAGAACAGGTTGAAGAAGCAAGAAACGATTCGTGGAACAAAGGGATACAACAATTCAAAATTGGGTTACCCGATATGTGATGCTCGAACAAAATCACGCTTTGGCGGGGTGTAAGATATTAAAGTTGGAATCGAGAATTTAAAAATCAAAGATCGGTGAAAGAAGAAACAATCGAACGAAGGAGAATGAGCGATGCGTACGGGTAAAAGCCGCACAACGCGTTGATAATGTAGAAAAAGGCGTCCAGATCCAATAAAGCCAAAATAGATGAAATGGACTTTGCTTTTTGGATGTTGATTGGGAGAACCCAACATCGAATTGAAATTACCACAATGCATGGCGGTCAACCCGAATTCGATATGGATCAAGAATAATGATTCAAATCATGGATCGGGAATGTGAAGAAGCACTTAAGGGTGGAATGTACCTATAGTAAAGTCAAACTTCGGTAATTTAAGCGAGAGCGTTTGTCGAGAAACCCGAACGAAGTTATTACGGGTAAATTAATTATAAATTATTGCGAAGTCTATACTTTATTCAATACAAGTTCTACCCACTCTTTTATTCTACCTAGTTGTGTTCAATGTTTAAATTTGACTCCGGAAAAATTAGACTTTGATTTATCTATTGAAACTTTGTTGGGAGAAACCTTCGTTACCTCCACTGTTTATTAATCTTGTTTCAAATAAACACTTTCACGATCTTATCTCTTTGAAAATACTTGTCTTTGAGGTAATTTTTGAAAACGATTGATTAACTACTTATTATTCTTTTTGTAAGGTTGTTAGCTTTCATATTCCTAACCAACTGTTATACTTAATTCAAAGTAACCAAACCCTAAAGTTAATCTTTGTTATATCAAGCCATAAGTAAAGAGCCCCGATCCTTTCGTTATCGACTTCCTTGTGTGGAATGCACAAAACCCGGACTTTTCAGTAGGCGACGCCGTGAATGACGATGATGACAAATTGATAGGTATCATTGTGAGGTGATATCTAGGTTAAAGGATAGAAGTCACAGTTGGTATCAATGTAACGTATTATCCAAGTCTTGGATAAGAGTATAGATTTTGAAGGATATTTCTATCATTAATAAATTTCTTGACGTATTCTTGAAGATTTCTAGCCTACCCAGAAGCGTGAAATCGAATTTTGTATTGACCCCAAAGATAAAAACCCATTTCTTAAACCCTCAAATATTTCTTCAACTAAAATGATGCATTTTATGAGGATTATGATGAAAGTCATAATAAAAGCATTGGACTAATAAAAATCATGGGTATATGAAGTATTAGTAAGTGTTATGATGAGTTATGTGGTAATTATGTGAAAACATGAAAGTTTCTTAGAAATCACAAAGGGTTGAAAAATCGATTTTGGTAAAAAGCGTAACATGAAATTCAATTGACCATATCTCCTATTATATTTTGAATTTTTGAGTGTGGTCAAGTCCTAGAGTTAGATCTATGAGTTTTGTAGCTTATCCAAGTGGAATCACTGGAAAAGGTGTTTGTAGATTTTCGTGTGGACCTGAATTTAGCAAAAGAGTCCAAAGTCGCAAATTACAAAAACGCTAACGCCCAGTAAACTTTAAAGGGTTGTTTGACGGCCACTAAATTTATGTGAAAAATTCGGCCTTTTGGGACATGAAAATATATGTTATAAAGTACTTCTGTCCAAAAATGAGCTCATTTCGACAAAAATGAACAAGTTATGACCATTTCAATATTTAGGTTTTTTTTTGACGAAAATGCTATAACTGGAGTTCTATAACTCGATGACCATGAAATTTAAGCTGGAGGCTCACATTAATATGTAAGGTCCCTGCCAAGATTTGGGAATTTTGGAGTTAAACTTGAGGTAGCTAATTTCTTAAGGAATTAATTAGAAATTGATTTTTGAAAAATAGTAAATGAATTTTAAAATTCCGAGAAAATATATTTTCATCATGGGACTATATTATGCTAAATCCCGTAAAAGAAATATTTTTGGGACTGATTTGGTATTTTTCATGAAAATAGTTTAGTTCTTAACATATGAGTTAAATATGTTATGTGAAGTAACAAAGTTGAAAATATGATTTTATGGCTAAAGAATCCTATATACGATATATGCATATTTTTTTGATGAGGATTTGATAATTGGTGATGATATCTTATGAGTATAGCATTTTTGAATGATTAAATGCATTATATGGTAAAAGCGTAAACAATTGAGATAAATTGTTTATAAATTTAAGAAGTGATTAAAATATTGTTATAATATTAATGATATTAGATTATGAGATTATTAAGTGATTGATAGCATGGGGATATTCTTGAATCTCGGATAAATTATATTATAAATGTTTAATATTTATCCTTTATCTCATTTGATTGATTCTTTATATCATTATCCTCATGCTTATATGTGTTGAAAGTCATACGTGATTTACGTGAATAGATGGACTTGGTATGATTATGACTGGGGATTGTTCGGTATAATCATAACAGTAATGAAAAAACACAATTATCTTTGGTCAGTAGTCATGGATAATTTGTGGTCGTGATACTAATGAATACACGATTATCTTTGGTAGTAGTGTATGGATAATTTGTGGTCGTGATACTAATGAATACACGATTATCTTTGGGTAGTAGTGCATGGATAATTTGTGGTCGTGATACTAATGAATACACGATTATCTTTGGCCATAGTGCATGGATAATTTGTGGTCGTGATACTAATGAATATCCTCGGCCGTAGTGCGGGGATGATTCGATGATATGGATTAATTATCGAAATTTGAGTCTCAAAGAATGAAATATTAATTCATGGATGTGGTAAAAGTCATCTTTGGTAGTAGTGCATTGATAGACTTGGTATGATTATGACCAAGGATTATTCGGTATAATCATGATCAGTAATTGAAAACACGAATATCCTTGGCCAAGATAGTGCATGGATAATTCGTGGTCGTGATACTATTAAGTCGCTGCGTCAAAGATTATTGATTTTGATTGTATATCTTTGGCTGCATGGTGCAAAGATGAATTGTTAATGAATATCTTCGGTAGGATTGCGAAGATGAATTTAATATTTTAACGATAAAGGTATTCAAGGTATCCTCACCTCTTTATCATATCAGTATCGCATTCTAATTTCGAGGGCTTAAATTTCATAAGAAGGGAGGTCAGAAGACCCAAACTTTTATAAATAAAGATGAATTTTTTTAAATATTATTTTTGAATATTATGGAATAAATTTGATATAATGTTATAGTCAGGTAATATTTATAAATTTTGCAAAGTAAGCAAGTTGTTATAAAATATTCGTTTGGTCTGGGAATATTCTTTTTGTCGGAGAATATTCAGACGACTACTCAATCATGGGTGGACCCCATTAACGAAAGTATTGTCAGTAGTTAGAAAGCGACAAAATTATTTTTCTATAAAAATAACGCAGAGGTGAGGTATTTAAAAACTGTTGAACTACCCTAGTAGTAAAAGTACGATGAATACGCGTAGTTGTATAGTAGAACACGATATTGATTATTGATGCTTACGTGAGAAGTCACCATTTACGCTCAATTATTGCTACTGATAATTCTTCGCATCATATCTCTTATATTATTGATTCAATTATTCACAAAGATTATCATCGTATAATATGTTATAGTATTAAATTATTAATTGAGACGACAAGTTATAAATGATTAATAATTGTTGAAAGATTAAATATGTGTTGATTAAAAATAAAATGAATTGTGGTAATATTTATTCAATCCTTGATGTATATAAAGAGTCTGTTATGAGACGTTTGTGGTAAGTTTGATTATTTTATGGGGGGCCATAATTATGTCATCATCTAAGAGTCCCTTCGTCAATAGTAATTACCTTTGTCAATAGTATTTACCTTCGTCAATAGTATTTACCTTTGTGAATAGTAATTACCTTTGTGAATAGTATTTACCTTCGTCAATAGTAATTACCTTCTTCAATAGTAATTACCTTCGTCAATAGTAATTACCTTCTTCAATAGTAATTACCTTCGTCAATAGTAATTACTTTCGTAAATAGTAATTACCCCTTCGCAAATAGTAATTGTCCCTTCAATATTACCAAGAGTTAAGCGCCTCTTGATTGTTCCAAGGTTAATTACCCCTTCATGCAAATAGTAGTTGTCTCTTCAATATTACCAAGAGCCATTTTGACCTTTCGTTAAGACCAAGAGCCACCCTCGGCTTTTCTATAAATAGAAAGCTCATTCCTTCATTATTTCTTACGAATTCAATTGAAACTCAGAGAGAGAAACTATAGAGAAAGAAGAAAAGTATTTTCTACTTCACTTTTCCAATATTCAAATTTCTTCTAAGGTAGGGAATATTATTTGTTGTACTCGTAAGGGTGTTATTCTTTCTTATTCATTAAGAAAAGCATTGTTATTCCATCGCTTATTATTACATTGGAATAACTTTCGTAAAAGTGGCATACCCTATACATGACCGTGATACGCTGATCACCCTATACTTGGTGAAATCATACATTATTCCATTCTTTATTATTATGTTCGAATAACTTTGTAAATGTAAAATAACGCATACATGGTGAAATTCTTCTATTATTTCATTCTTTAATATTCGTCAAGAATATCCTGTCGTATGTTTTACAGGACTCGGTTCCGCTCTTCTTTATTATTATTCTGGTGGAATATCCACATCGTGTGTTTTACATTGCACACGGTTCCATTTTAATTATTACATCTTTATTATTCTATTGGAATATCACATGCATGTGTTTTACAACCGGACGGTTCCATTTTTATTATTCGTATTTATTATTACGTTAGAATAACCACCGCCTATCTTAAGTACCGCATGCATGGTGATTTCTTTTGTTATTTCATTATTTATTATACTCGGTTGGTTAAAATTTTGACTTTATACTCCATGAATTTAGTGGAATATCCTTGATATTTGCACTTCATCCGAAGATTTTTAATGAAAATATTTTTCCGAGCATTCTTGAATTTTACTCTACAAAGCAGTATCATGTTGACAATTTGGACGTTATTAGTTCCTGAATAAATTAATTCGTGAACTTGTTTTATTGAATTATTATGTCATTGTCATCATCCTCATGTTATATTATGTTATCTTTGACTTACGTGCATAGATAAACTTAGTATGATTATAACCAGAGATCATTCGGTATAATCATGGCTTGATATAAATGATGTGACAAAAGTCCTCAGTGGCCTGTAATGCAGTGATGGATAGTTTTTGGTATGATTATGACCAGGGGTGATTCGGTATAGTTATTACCATTGATAATTTGATGAAAATCCTTGACCGTGGTACAGGGATGATTAGATAATGTGGTTTATTCATTAAACTGAGTCTTAGTGATAAAAATTGATGAAAACCTTTTAAAACCTAAAAGATAGTAGACTTTATTTTCTACTTGACTCTTTTAATGGATCAGATATTTCACCGCAGATTAAACTGGTTGTCTATTGTATTTTATCGGTTTAACATTGTTGAAGACTATTGATAATTTATTACGCATTATATTAGTTATAATATTTCTTCATCGGGCTTGTTGAGCTCACCCTTTCTTTCCTTTGTTCTCTTTAGGAAATGAGAATATAGGTGGGACTAGTCGGGAAAAAGAGTGATGGTCCCAGAAGATAGCATTAGTAGTCCTCACTATTCATTAAATAGTGTGACAATAAATGTAATGAGGACTCTTGAGTATGGATATTGTCTAAATGACAATATTCCTATTAGAACTCTCGGTTTATGTATTGTCGTATGTTATACTACGGATGTATAATTAAGTTTGTATTTAAATTTATGTACCATGTAAGTGGCGACCCAAGATGGGTGACGTATACCTAATTTTGGGGGCATCACATTGGTATCAGAGCTTAGGGATATGATCCCGGCTAAGATGCTGAGATAAGAACTAGGAGGAGAGACGGGAATTCCTTCGCTAGTATGACCTACCTAAGTTTATTTGTTATTTAATTGGTCGGTCGAGTATAGGGATAATATTTGATATATTAATTAACCCTCGTGTTGTGGGCAAAGTGTTTGAAAATGGCAAATTTGAAAATATTCACAATGGAGTGAATGTGACCGTTATGACACCTTTAATCACTAATCAAAGTTAATGCAAAGATTATCAGACGAGGAACAAATTAGAGATATCCACGTAGTGAATGAAGAACTAATTGTTGCATCTGAAAGCTAGTTAGTCTGCAGAGGTAGCAACGGTGAGAGTGAGGAAGATGAGGAACCCGAGGAGAATTGGTTAGAAGAAATTTATGATCAAAACTTAGAATTACAAAATCGTGTTCGTGAGCTAGAAGAACAAAGTTCAAGAAGCAATAAACGGTCGTGGAACAAAGGGATACAACAATTCAAAATTGGGTTACCCGATATGTGATGCTCGAACAAAATCACGCTTTGGCGGTGTAAGATATTAAAGTTGGAATCGAGAATTTAAAAATCAAAGATCACCGAAAGAAGAAACAACCGAACGAAGGAGAATTGACGATGCATGGGTAAAAGCCGCACAACGCGTTGATAGTGTAGAAAAGACGTCCAGATCCAATAAAGCCAAAATAGATGAAATGGACTTTGCTTTTTGGACAAGAATGGGAGAATTCAACATCGAATTCGGAATTACCCATGCATAGCTGGCACAACCCGAATTCGATATGGATCGGAGAATAATGATTCAAATCATGGATCAGAATGTGAAGAAGCACTTAAGGGTGGAATGTACCTATAAGAAAGTCAAACTCTCAGTAATTTAAGCGAGAGCGTTTATTTCGAGAAAACCCGAACGAAGTTATTACAGGTAAATTAAATATAAATTATCATAAGTCTATACTTTATTCAATACAAGTTCTACCCACTCTTTTATTCTACCTAGTTGTGTTCAATGTTTAAATTTGACTCAGGAAAAATTAGACTTTGATTTATCTATGAAACTTCGTTGGGAGAAACCTTCGTTACCTCCAACTGTTTATTAATCTTGTTGTTTCAAATAAACACTTTCACGATCTTATCTCTTTGAAAATACTTGCCTTTGAGGTAATTTTTGAAAACGATTGATTAACTACTTATTATTATTCTTTTGTAAGGTTGTTAGCTTTCATATTCCTAACCAACTTGTTATCTAATTCAAAGTAACCAAACCCTAAAGTTAATCACTTTGTTATATCAAGCCATAAGTAAAGAGCCCCGATCCTTTCGTTGTTGACTTCCTTGTGTGGAATGCAATCAACCGAAGCGGACTTTTCAGAGGCGACGTCGTGAATGACGATGACAAGTTGATAGGTATCATTGTGAGGTGTTATTTAGGTTAAAGGATAGAAGTCACAGTTGGTATCAATGTAACGTATTATCCAAGTCTTGGATAAGAGTAGATTTTGAAGGATATTTCTATCATTAATAAATTTCTTGACGTATTCTTGAAGATTTCTAGCCTACCCTAGGCGTGAAATCGAATTTTGTATCACCCCAAAGATAAAAACCCATTTCTTAAACCCTCAAATATTTATTCAACTAAAAGGATCTCATTTATGAGGATTATGATGAAAGTCATAATAAAAGCATGGACTAATAAAAATCATGGGTATATGAAGTATTAGTAAGTGTTATGATGAGTTATGTGGTAATTATGTGAAAACATGAAAGTTTCTTAGAAATCACAAAGGGTTGAAAAATCGATTTTGGTAAAACGTAACATGAAATTCAATTGACCATATCTCCTATTATATTTTGAATTTTTGAGTGTGGTCAAGTCCTAGAGTTAGATCTATGAGTTTTGTAGCTTATCCAAGTGGAATCCTTGGAAAAGGTCTTTGTAGATTTTCGTGTGGATTGAATTTAGCAAAAGAGTCCAAAGTCGCAAATTACAAAAACGCTAACGCCCGTAAACTTTAAGGGGTTTTTTACCACTAAATTTATGTGAAAAATTTCGGCCTTTTGGGACATGAAAATATATGTTATAAAGTACTTCTGTCCAAAAATGAGCTTATTCTCGACTTAAAATGAACAAGTTATGACCATTTCAATATTTAGGTTTTCTTGGTGAAAAATGCTATAACCGGAGTTCTATAACTCTCAGATGACTATGAAATTTAAATGGAAGCTCACATTAACATGTGTAAGGTCCCGCCAAGATTTGGGAATTTTGGAGTTAAACTTGAGGTAGCTAATTTCTTAAGGAATTAATTAGAAATTGATTTTGAAAAATAGTAAATGAATTTTAAAAATTCGAGAAAAATATATTTTCATCATGGGACTATATTATGCTAAATCCCGTAAAAGAAATATTTTTGGGACCGATTTGGTATTTTTCATGAAAATAGTTTAGTTACGAACATATAAGTTAAATATGTTATGTGAAGTAACAAAGTTGAAAAATATGATTTTATAATTTAGAGAATCCTATATAGAGTATATATGATATTTTTTGATGAGGAATTTGATAATTGGTGATGATATCTTATGAGTATAGCATTTTGAATGATTAAATGCATTATATGGTAAAGCGTAAACAATTGAGATAAATTGTTTATAAATTTAAGAAGTGATTAAAATATTGTTATAATATTAATGATATTAGATTATGAGATTATTAAGTGATTGATAAGATGGGGATATTCTTGAACTCTGGATAAATTATATTATAAATGTTTAATATTTATCCTTTATCTCATTTGATTGATTCTTTATATCATTATCCTCATGCTTATATTGTGTTGAAAGTCATCGTGGCTTACGTGAATAGATGGACTTGGTATGATTATGACTGTGGATTGTTCTAAGATAATCATAATAGTAATTAAAAACACGATTATCTTTGGTCAGAGTAGTGCATGGATAATTTGTGGTCGTGATACTAATGAATACACGATTATCTTCGTAGTAGTGTATGGATAATTTGTGGTCGTGATACTAATGAATACCGATTATCTTTCGCCGTAGCAGCCATGGATAATTGTGGTCGTGATCATGGATAATTTGGTAGTAGTCATGGATAATTTGTGGTCGCGATACTAATGAATATCCTGGCTTCAGTGCGAGGATGATTCGATGATATGGATTAATTATTGATGAGTCTCAAAGAATGAAATATTAATTCATGGATGTGGTAAAAGTCATCTTTCGTCAGTAGTGCATTGATAGACTTGGTATGATTATGACCAAGGATTATTAAGATAATCATGATCAGATTGAAAACACGAATATCCTTGGCCAAGAGTGCATGGATAATTCGTGGTCGTGATACTATTAAGTTGCGCCTCAAAGATTATTGGTTTTACAATTGTATATCTTTCGCCCGGCAAGGCAAAGATGAATTGTTAATGAATATCTTTCGCTAGGATTGCGAAGATGAATTTAATATTTTTAACGATAAAGGTATTCAAGATATCCTCACCTCTTTATCATATCAGTATCGCACCTAATTTCGAGGGCTAAATTTCATAAGAAAGAGGAGGTTGTAAGACCCAACTTTTATAAATAAAGATGAATTTTTTTTAAATATTATTTTTGAATATTATGGAATAAATTTGATATAATGTTATAGTTGTGGGTAATATTTATAAATTTTGCAAAAGTAAGCAAGTTGTTATAAAATATTCGTTTGGTGGGGAATATTCTTTTTTTCGGGAATATTCGTCCGACTACCAATCATGGGTGGACCCCTAGCGGAAGTATTAGTCGTAGTTAGAAAACGACAAAATTATTTTTCTATAAAAAATAACGGCAGAGGTGTTACCGTAAAACTGTTGAACTACCCAAGAGTAAAAAAATGCGATGTCTGGCGTAGTTGTATAGTAGAACACGATATTGATTATTGATGCTTACGTGAGAAGTCACTCACCTATGCTCAATTATTGCTCATGAAGAATTCACGATCATATCTCTTATATTATCGATTCAATTATTGTCACGAAGATCATCGTATAATATGTTATAGTATTAAATTATTAATTGAGACGACAAGTTATAAATGATTAATAATTGTTGAAAGATTAAATATGTGTTGATTAAAAATAAAATGAATTGTGGTAATATTTATTCAATCCTTGATGTATATAAAGAGTCTGTTATGAGACGTTTGTGGTAAGTTTGATTATTTTATGGGGGGCCCATAATTATGTCATCATCTAAGAGTCCCTTCGTCAATAGTAATTACCTTTGTGAATAGTAATTACCTTTGTGAATAATAATTACCTTCGTCAATAGTATTTACCTTCGTCAATAGTAATTACCTTTGTGAATAGTAATTACCTTTGTGAATAGTAATTACCTTCGTCAATAGTATTTACCTTCGTCAATAGTAATTACCTTCGTCAATAGTAATTACCCATTCGTAAATAGTAGTTGTCCCTTCAATATTACCAAGAGTTAACTGCCTCTTCGGTGTTCCAAGGGTTAATTACCCCTTCGCAAATAGTAGTTGTCTCTTCAATATTACCAAGAGTCATTTTGACCCTTCGTTAAGACCAAGAGCCACCCTCGCTTTTTCTATAAATAGAAAGCTCATTCCTTCATTATTTCTTCACGAATTCAATTGAACTCAGAGAGAGAAACTATAGAGAAAGAAGAAAAGTATTTTGCTATTTCACTTTTCCAATATTCACTCTTTCTAAGGTAGGAATATTATTTGTTGTACTTCGTAAGGGGTGTTATTCTTTCTTATTCATGAAGAAAAACTGTTGTTATTCCATTCGCTTATTATTACATTGGAATAACTCGTAAAAGTGGCATACCCTATACACGACTGTGATCACGCTGGCCTACCCTATACTTAGTGAAATTCTTACGTTATTCCATTCTTTATTATTATGTTGGAATAACTCAGTAAATGCAAAATCATACATACATGGTGAAATTCTTCTATTATTTCATTCTTTAATATTCTATCGGAATATCCACGCTCGTGTGTTTTACAGGACCTAATTTAGTTCCCTCTTTTTATTATTATTCTGTTGGAATATCACATGCGTGTGTTTTACACGGCACTGGTTCCATTTTAATTATTCTGTCTTTATTATTCTATGGAATATCTCGTGCATGTGTTTTTACACCGGAATTCGGTTCCATTTTTATTATTCTCAGTATTTATTATTACATTAGAATAACTCGCGCATGGCAATCGCATGCATGGTGATTTCTTTTGTTATTTCATTCGCTATTATACTCGGTTGGTTAAAATTTTGACTTTATACTCCATGAATTTAGTGGAATATCCTTGATATTTGCACTTCATCCAAAGATTTTAATGAAAATATTTTTCCGAGCATTCTTGAATTTTACTCTACAAAAACAAAGATCATGTCGACAATTTGGGACGTTATTAGTTCCTGAATAAATTAATTCGTGAACTTGTTTTATTGAATTATTATGTCATTGTCATCATCCTCATGTTATATTATGTTATCTTTGGCTTACGTGCATAGATAAACTTAGTATGATTATGACCGAGGATCATTCGGTATAATCACGGCTTGATATAAATGATGTGACAAAAGTCCTCAAGAGTCTGTGAATGCAAATGATGGATAGTTTTTGGTATGATTATGACCGGGGTGATTCGGTATAGTCATGACCATTGATAATTTGATGAAAATCCTTGACCGTGGTACGGGGATGATTAGATATTGTGGTTTATTCATTAAACCGAGTCTTAGTGATAAAATTGATGAAAACCTTTTAAAACCTAAAAGATAGTAGATTTTATTTTCTACTTGACTCTTTTAATGGATTGCGATATTTTCACCGCAGATTAAACCGGTTGTCTATTGTATTTTATCGTTTAACATTGTTGAAGACTATTGATAATTTATTACGCATTATCTTAGTTATAATATTTCTTCTTCGGGCTTGTTGAGCTCACCCTTTCTTTCACCTTTTTCTCTTGTAAAATGAGAATATAATTGGGACGAGTCTGGGAAAAGAGTGATGGTCCGAAGATAGCATTAGTAGTCCTCACTATTACGTTAAATAGTGTGACAATAAATGTAATGAGGACTCCTTGAGTATGGATATTGTCTAAATGACAATATTCTATTAGAACTCTCAGTTTATGTATTGTCGTATGTTACACGACAGATGTATAATTAAGTTTGTATTTGAATTTATGTACCATGTAAGTGGCGACCCAAGATGGGTGACGTATACCTAATTTTGGGGGCATCACAGTTGGTATCAGAGCTTAGGGATATGATCCCTGGCTAAGATGCGAGATAAGAACTAGGAGGGGAGAGACGGGGAATTCCTTCGCTAGTATGACCTACCTAAGTTTATTTGTTATTTAATTGGTCGGTCAGAGTATAGGGATAATATTTGATATATTAATTAACCCTTGTGTTGTAGCAGTGTTTGAAAATGACAGCTGAAAATATTCACAATGGAGTGAATGTGATCGTTGTGACACCTTTAATCACTAATCAGGTTAATGCAGTATCAGACGAGGAACAAATTAGAGATATCCACGTAGTGAATGAAGAACTAATTGTTGCATGGAGAGCTAGTTGCAGAGGTAGCAATGAGAGTGAGGCGAGGAAGAAGAGGAACCCGAGGAGAATTGGTTAGAAGAAATTTATGATCAAAACTTAGAATTACAAAATCGTGTTCGTGAGCTAGAAGAACAGTTCAAGAAGCAGCAAACGGTCGTGGAACAAAGGGATACAACAATACAAAATTGGGTTACCCGATATGTGATGCTCGAACAAAATCACGCTTTGGCGTAGGTGTAAGATATTAAAGTTGGAATCGAGAATTTAAAAATCAAAGATCATTTGAAAGAAGAAACAATGAACGTGAGAGAATAGGCGATGCATGGGTAAAAGCCGCACAACGCGTTGATGAGTAGTAAAAGACGTCCGATCCAATAAAGCCAAAATAGATGAAATGGACTTTGCTTTTTGGACATGATGAATGGGAGAACCAACATCGAATTCGGAATTACCACATGCATATGGCCAACCCGAATTCGATATGGATCGAGAATAATGATTCAAATCATGGATCGTGAATGTGAAGAAGCACTTAAGGGTGGAATGTACCTATAGTAAAGTCAAACTTCGGTAATTTAAGCGAGAGCGTTTGTCGAGAAAAAACCCGAACGGAAGTTATTACGGGTAAATTAATTATAAATTATTCATAAGTCTATACTTTATTCAATACAAGTTCTACCCACTCTTTTATTCTACCTAGTTGTGTTCAATGTTTAAATTTGACTCCAGAAAAATTAGACTTTGATTTATCTATTGAAACTTCGTTGGGAGAAACCTTCGTTACCTCCACTGTTTATTAATCTTGTTGTTTCAAATAAACACTTTCACGATCTTATCTCTTTGAAAATACTTGCCTTTGAGGTAATTTTTGAAAACGATTGATTAACTACTTATTATTCTTTTTGTAAGGTTGTTAGCTTTCATATTCCTAACCAACCTGTTATACGAATTCAAAGTAACCAAACCCTAAAGTTAATCACTGTTATATCAAGCCATAAGTAAAGAGCCCCGATCCTTTCGTTGTTGACTTCCTTGTGTGGAATGCACCAAGCCGGATTTTTCAGAGGGCGACGCCGTGAATGACGATGACAAGTTGATAGGTATCATTGTGAGGTCTTATTTAGGTTAAAGGATAGAAGTCACAATTGGTATCAATGTAACGTCTATATCAAGTCTTGGATAAAAGAAAGAGTTTTGAAGGATATTTCTATCATTAATAAATTTCTTCGACGTATTCTTGAAGATTTCTAGCCTACCCTAGAGCGTGAAATCGAATTTTGTATTGACCCCAGACAAAAAACCCATTTCTTAAACCCTCAAATATTTATTCAACTAAAAGGATCTGTTTATGAGGATTATGATGAAAGTCATAATAAAAGCATTGGACTAATAAAAATCATGGGTATATGAAGTATTAGTAAGTGTTATGATGAGTTATGTGGTAATTATGTGAAAACATGAAAGTTTCTTAGAAATCACAAAGGGTTGAAAAATCAGATTTTGGTAAAAACGTAACATGAAATTCAATTGACCATATCTCCTATTATATTTTGAATTTTGAGTGTGGTCAAGTCCAGAGTTAGATCTATGAGTTTTGTAGCTTATCCAAGTGGAATCATTTTAAAAGGTGTTTGTAGATTTTCGTGGTGGACCTGAATTTAGCAAAAGAGTCCAAAGTCGCAAATTACAAAAACGCTACTACCCGTAAACTTTTAAGGAAATTTTTTTACCACTAAATTTATGTGAAAAATTCGGCCTTTTGGGACATGAAAATATATGTTATAAAGTACTTTCATCCAAAATGAGCTCATTCGACTTAAAATGAACAAGTTATGACCATTTCAATATTTAGGTTTTTTTGATTGAAAAATGCTATAACCGGAGTTCTATAACTCCGATGATCATGAAATTTAAATCGAGGCTCACATTAACACGTGTAAGGTCCCGCCAAGATTTGGGAATTTTTGGAGTTAAACTTGAGGTAGCTAATTTCTTAAGGAATTAATTAGAAATTGATTTTTGAAAAATAGTAAATGAATTTAAAAAATTCGAGAAAAATATATTTTCATCATGGGACTATATTATGCTAAATCCCGTAAAAGAAATATTTTTGGGACTGATTTGGTATTTTCATGAAAATAGTTTAGTTACTGAACATATGAAAGTTAAATATGTTATGTGAAGTAACAAAGTTGAAAATATGATTTTATGGCTAAAGAATCCTATATATACGATATATGCATATTTTTTTGATGAGGGATTTGATAATTGGTGATGATATCTTATGAGTATAGCATTTTTGAATGATTAAATGCATTATATGGTAAAGCGTAAACAATTGAGATAAATTGTTTATAAATTTAAGAAGTGATTAAAATATTGTTATAATATTAATGATATTAGATTATGAGATTATTAAGTGATTGATAAGATGGGGATATTCTTGAATCCTCGGATAAATTATATTATAAATGTTTAATATTTATCCTTTATCTCATTTGATTGATTCTTTATATCATTATCCTCATGCTTATATTGTGTTGAAAGTCATACGTGACTTTACGTGAATAGATGGACTTGGTATGATTATGACTGTGGATTGTTCGGTATAATCATAACCGTAATTAAAAACACGATTATCTTTGGTAGTAGTGCATGGATAATTTGTGGTCGTGATACTAATGAATACACGATTATCTTCGGTCAGTAGTGTATGGATAATTTGTGGTCGTGATACTAATGAATACACGATTATCTTTGGTAGTAGTGTATGGATAATTTGTGGTCGTGATACTAATGAATACACGATTATCTTTTCGTCAGAGTGCATGGATAATTTGTGGTCGTGATACTAATGAATATCCTTGGCTCGTAGAAATGTGGATGATTCGATGATATGGATTAATTATCGAAATGAGTCTCAAAGAATGAAATATTAATTCATGGATGTGGTAAAAGTCATCTTTGGTCAGTAGTGTATTGATAGACTTGGTATGATTATGACCAAGGATTATCTTAAGATAATCACGATCAGATTGAAAACACGAATATCCTGGCCAAGAAGGTGCATGGATAATTCGTGGTCGTGATACTATTAAGTCTGCGCCTCAAAGATTATTGATTTTACAAATTGTATATCTTTGGCTGCGGCAAAGGCAAAGAGATGAATTGTTAATGAATATCTTTGGTAGGATTGCGAAGATGAATTTAATATTTTTAACGATAAAGGTATTCAAGGTATCCTCACCTCTTTATCATATCGTATCGCATTCTAATTTCGAGGGCTTAAATTTCATAAGAAGGAAAGTTGTAAGACCCAAACTTTTATAAATAAAGATGAATTTTTTTTAAATATTATTTTTGAATATTATGGAATAAATTTGATATAATGTTATAGTTGTAGGTAATATTTATAAATTTTGCAAAAGTAGCAAAGTTGTTATAAAATATTCGTTTGGTCGGAAAATATTCTTTTTGGTTTGGGAATATTCGTGACGATGGCTCAATCATGGGTGGACCCCTAATGTAAGTATTGTCGTAGTTAGAAAACGACAAAATTATTTTTTCTATAAAAATAATCGGCAGAGGTGTTACTGGTAAAACCGCTGTTGAACTACCCCCAGTAGTAAAAGAAATGCGATGTCTGGCGTGTAGTTGTATAATAGCACGATATTGATTATTGATGCTTACGTGAGAAGTCACTCATTTATGCTCAATTATTGCTACAAAGAATTCTTTGCATCATATCTCTTATATTATTGATTCAATTATTGTCACAAGATTATCATCGTATAATATGTTATAGTATTAAATTATTAATCGAGACGACAAGTTATAAATGATTAATAATTGTTGAAAGATTAAATATGTGTTGATTAAAAATAAAATGAATTGTGGTAATATTTATTCAATCCTTGATGTATATAAAGAGTCCATTATGAGACGTTTGTGGTAAGTTTGATTATTTTTATGGGGGGCCATAATAATTATGTCATCATCTAAGAGTCCCTTCACAATAGATTTACCTTCGTCAAATAGTATTTACCTTTGTGAATAGTAATTACCTTTGTGAATAGTATTTACCTTCGTCAATAGTAATTACCTTCTTCAATAGTAATTACCTTCGCAAATAGTAATTACCTTCTTCAATAGTAATTACCTTCGTCAATAGTAATTACTTTCGTCAATAGTAATTACCCTTCGCAAATAGTAGTTGTCCTTCAATATTACCAAGAGTTAAGCGCCTCTTGATTGTTCCAAGGTTAATTACCCTTCAGAAATAGTAGTTGTCTCTTCAATATTACCAAAGAGTCATTTTGAATTCTTCGTTAAGACTCAAGAGCCACCCTCGCTTTTTCTATAAATAGAAAAGCTCATTCCTTCATTATTTCTTACTTAATTCAATGAAACTCAGAGAGAGAAACTATAGAGAGAAAGAAGAAAAGTATTTTGCTACTTCACTTTTCCAATATTCAAATTTCTTCTAAGGTAGGAAATATTATTTGTTGTACTCGTAAGGGTGTTATTCTTCTTATTCATGAAGAGAATCGTTGTTATTCCATCGCTTATTATTCATTGGAATAACTCGTAAAAGTGGCATACCCTATACATGACCTATATACGGCTCACCCTATACTTGGTGAAATCCTTCATTATTCCATTCTTTATTATTATGTTGGAATAACTCAGTAAATGCAAAATAATCGCATACATGGTGGAATTCTTCTATTATTTCATTCTTTAATATTCGCGTTTAATATCCTCGTCTGCAGGTTTTACACCGGATTCGGTTAAAATCTTTTATTATTATTCTCGTTGAATATCCCGTCGTGTGTTTTACACCGCACTGGTTCCATTTTTATTATTCTGCTCTTTATTATTCTATTGGAATATCGTATGCGTGTGTTTTACAATCGAACCCGGGTTCCGCTTTTTATTATTCTCGTATTTATTATTCGTTAGAATAACTCGCCTATGTGAAGTACCGCACGCACGGTGATTTCTTTTGTTATTTCATTCATTTATTATACTCGGGTTGGTTAAAATTTTGACTTTATACTCCAAGAATTTAGTGGAATATCCTCGATATTTGCACTTCATCTAGTATTTTTAATGAAAATATTTTTCCGAGCATTCTTGAATTTTACTCTACAAAGCAAAGATCATGTTGACAATTTGGACGTTATTAGTTCTGAATAAATTAATTCGTGAACTTGTTTTATTGAATTATTATGTCATTGTCATCATCCTCATGTTATATTATTATATCTTTGGCTTACGCATGCATAGATAAACATAGTATGATTATGAATGAGGGATCATTCGGCAGATAATCACGGCTCGATATAAATGATGTGACAAAAGTCCCAAATGGCACTGTGAATGCGTTGATGGATAGTTTTTGGTATGATTATGACCGGGAGTGATTCTAAGATAGTCATGACCATTGATAATTTGATGAAAATCCTCGACCGTAGTACAGTGGATGATTAGATATTGTGGTTTATTCATTAAACCGAGTCTTAGTGATAAAAATTGATGAAAATCTTTTAAAACCTAAAAGATAGTAGATTTTATTTTCTACTCGACTCTTTTAATGGATCAGATATTATTCCGCAGATTAAACCGGTTGTCTATTGTATTTTATCGGTTTAATATTGTTGAAGACTATTGATAATTTATTTCGCATTATCTTAGTTATAATATTTCTATCGGGCTAGTTGAGCTCACCCTTTCTTTCACCTTTCTTCTCTTGAAATGAGAATATAAATTTGGACGAGTCGAGGAAAAGAGTGATGGTCCCGAAGATAGCATTAGTAGTCCTCACTATTCATTAAATAGTGTGACAATAAATGTAATGAGGACTCCTTGAGTATGGATATTGTCTAAATGACAATATTCTATTAGAACTCTCGGTTTATGTATTGTCGTATGTTACACACGACGGATGTATAATTAAGTTTGTATTTGAATTTATGTACCATGTAAGTGACGACCCAAGATGGGTGACGTATACCTAATTTTGGGGGCGTCACAATACCAACTAAACCTCAAATTTACATCATTTTTACTAACCAAGTTATGAGCTTTATCAAATATAAGTACATTATTGTTCTACTCGATGCTCAAATATAAGTACATTGTTAATCTTTCAACATGAATGAACAAGGACCTGAACGGACATAATTATGCTTATATGTGAAATCAAGGTCATAATTAAAGTTTAACTTCAATCTCCTCAGATATTAAATTCAAGGCCTCATGCCAAGAAACATTAATATACATGTGCATGAGTTACAAGTAATACAACTATCATTCAAAAGCAATAATGAATGATAGTGTCCAAAAATGAAACCTTTTAGACTCAACTAGTTTTAAAATGTAGCAGATTAGCAGTAATGTCCCAACAAGAACAAATGAGCGTACGATGAACTGGAAACCTAAAGGAACATGCAACAAATGTAGTTTGATATTAAGGCTTACAAGTATAATTTTTGTTTCATCCATTTCCCTTTGAATCTTCAAAAGTTTGGCCGCCTCCACAAGATTGTGAATAGTTGAAAAGTAAAATGAAAGGAAATGTGATTCAATTTAGCAAAAAAAAGACAACAATGGAGAACAATAACACTATGGTTTTTATCATTATTATTCATAACAGTAATAAAGAAACTTAATACTCCTTCTGCAATTTGTTACTTAAACATTTCTCAAATGAAACCAACTCCTATTGAGTACCAGTTCAGGGTATTTGACACACACACAAAAAGTTTTAATAGAAAAGAAAAAAATTATGGGCTTTCATGAGATGCCTTTTCAATTACTCACATTGATTGCAGTACTACTTTTAGCAGCAAGAGCAGAAGTGACAGCTCATTCTGTTACACCATCTGATTTGGCCAAGCCCGGCTATCAATCCACCTGTGGAGATCTTACCATCCCCTTCCCATTTGGCATAAGATCGGGCTGCTACCTTGCAGACAAATTTGATTCTACTGTGTGAGGGACTAAAGAGGAAAAATTATCTAAACAATTAAGCATAAGACAATTGAGTGTATTAAAGATAGACCATAATTTTTTTCTTACCTAGTTTTTTTGAAGATTTGAACAGAGCATGAAGCCATAATCTCATTGGCATGTGCACTTATAAAAGTATATCTATACAATGAAAAATAAGTAATTTTGCATGAAATGTGCTAAAGAAAAAAAGATGTCATGTCTGGACTAGTCAATGTATGGCACCTGAATAATAGAATCCATTGAGGAAAGATAATACAAAACATGGATTAGTCATGCAGCAGTCTGGACTAGGATTGGTCAGAGGGAAACTAAGGAAATATGTTTGCCTATAAAAATTCCTTTAATCAAGTTATCTCCAAAGAAAACATGGGAATGCTATGCTTCATTGGAGCATCTGTCACAACTATAATCTCCGCGTTTGTGGTGAGCATCTTATTAGTTTCTTGATGACATTGAACTTTGTCGCTGATATATTTATTGAATGTTGAATACATTCAACTGTTAACTAAGTCCAAAGAAATAAGCAACAATATCATTGATTACAATAAGTGATGCTGGAAGAAGGAGCCTGCATCATAGCTAAACTGTTTGAAGTTCTTTCCTCATCTTGTACTTGAACGTCAAAGTAGAATGCTCACAATTCTAGTAAGTATTTAATGTATAATACTTTTAGATACCAACTCAGGAAAAAGTTAAAATCACCGAGTTAAAATTCCAAATATAGAGCAATAAGATTCCACAAAGATCCTAGACAAAGTTAACTTATAATTGCAACTACTCGTGGATGATGGAAGGAATAAGATTTGACAAATAATTCTTCACTTGTGAGCCAAAAAATTCTGTTAAACATAATACCTATTAATGTGTGATGCATTAAATAAAACAAAAGAAAAATAAATCAGAAAAACATTATAGAGGAGAGGATTTACTTATCATAGTACAAGTCATTCCTTGAGCAATATGCAACAGATGCCATGTCTCATTAGGCAACAGTGACCTTTCCTGCAACTGCAATCACACAAATTGAACTAGTTGGGTTCCCCTAAGCTAGTTTCACAATTCATTTTTACTTGTACTGTGTTCATAAAGATAAAAGAGGTCCACGGATATAAACCGAGAAAGTTCGTTAACAAACCTCAAACAATTCATATAGATAAATATGTTATTATATATATATATATATATATATATATATATATGTTAATGATAATATATTGTTCTATAAGCAAAATAGTAAATTCATTAAACTGAAAATACTACCATATCAAGTTCACATGATGGTGCATATTAAAAATTCTCAATTTAATAAGCACCATGTGTAAAGGAAAATATTACCGCAGACAGGAAGCTTTAAATGCCAACAAATTATATAATAATGAATGCCTGATAGTTCAGAAAAAGGTCAAACTAATAGGTTCTGAAGATTTTAAACCTGATAATTCTGACTAACCTCCACATAAATAAGGCCCAGCTCGAATAATTTTTTGTCTTTCAGTTAGTGACATTTCCTCAAACACCTTGAATGCATAACAGTTTATATCCATCTTAATGGGGTATGTATACATGAACCCCCAATCAATTAAACAGAAATTGCTTAAAACGACTGGCATTGCATAAAACTACTACCACAAAAGTCTATTAAAACCATCAATCTTGAGATATAATTCAAAAGAATTCTAGCTAAGCACTTCTAATACAAAAAATATTCATAACGAAAAAGTATGTTAAACAACCTAAGAATCCAAATTTGAGAATAGGTTTAGACTACTTACAAATAGATAAGAATCGAGAATCTCATGGGAAGAAGTTGTAGCAGAGGGACACCATGATTATAGAAGAGGGAGAAACCACGAGTACGAAATTCAGTAAATCAAACCACTAACACCCAATTACAATGAAATTAAGACATGTATTCGGTATATACACATTAAAATTTCAATATATAGAGAAAGTGGAATACCTTGTCATCAACTGTTGGTTCTACAATAATTTAACGATTTAGAGGGGATTTTTGTCATTACTCGCCATTTCTCGCTGTGCTTTGTTTTTGTTTCGACCTCAGAGATTGATTGATTTGGGGGAGATTTTGGGTCTAGTGATAGGGGAGAGAAGATTTTGGAAATTTGGTGTAGAAAAAAAAGTGAAAAGCCCTCCTAGCTGCTTGCTGCTTGTTTTTCTTTTATTTTCTATTTTAATAGCTTCCCACTCTTTTTGAATGACTAATTTTTTTTCAAAATATTTTAAATTTATTTAATTTTAAATTAATAATGTAGTTAATATTTCTAAACATTTAGAAAAAAAAATAAAAAATAAAATTATTATTCAGATAAATATATTACTTTGTATTTACAATTTAAAATTTAAGATGTCATAAATTAGCAAATAGCAAACTCAATAAAACTCTTTATGTAGAACCGATGAGTAATAATTTAGTATTTTTAAAGGAAATATTTTTTACAATTAATTCTAAGAAATTTATTTTCTGCAAAATAGTGACAGATTTATCTCTTGCAAATAAAAACTCAATAATACTATGTAGCGAGTAATAATTCCTTCGTAGATAATATTATTTTTTTTGTAAAATTTCACCGTAAAAATGGCAGCAACAACTATTTTTCTATCTCCTCAATTTTGCGAAAGCAAAAAATAAATTGTAAAGAATGTTTGTTTTGCAAATAACTATATTATCATTGATTTTTTTTCTTTTTATTATTCTCTCTCTAGAACATTATCATTTTCTTGGTAATAATAATTGTATAAAATGATACGATATACTAAAATTTGGCTATATAATTTTTATTGTACCAATCTATTAGACTAATATAGTTTACTATTTTTAGGGGCATACATTCTCATTTTAATATTTCCAAAATTGTAATTGAAACTCTTTTTTAAAGGAATCATTATTACTTATAGAGTTTATGAATAATTATATAATGATTTAATTATTTAGAGATTTATTATTTTTCATAAATTTTAAAAATAATCTTATATTCAAGTTTTAAAATATCTCAAATCAATCGTCAAAACTCAATAATAATCTTATAATTTGGAATAGAGATATATGATACATGCTTGAGCTTAACTATTCAAAAGTCAAGATTAATATTATAATTTGGAATAAAGATATATTATAAATTATCTAAAAGTACTCCTCATTTGGAGATTTATTATTTTCATAAATTTTAAAAAATAATCTTATATTAAAGTTTAAAATATCTCAAATTAATTGTCAAAAGTTAATAATATCTTACATTAATAGTCTTGAATTTATAATCTCATGAATTATAATAATTCATAAATTACAAACAAACATGGCTGAAAGACCCTATTATTTTCTTTTTTCGCAAGAATTTTTGCTCCAAATATATATTGTGTGGGTATTGAAATACGTATGATGATATATATATATATATATATATATATATATATATATATATATATATATATATGTAAGTGTATATGTTATGAAATAAGGAATTAACATGTATTGTGAGTAGGGCTGTAAAATGAGCAAACAGTTTAGGCTCGATTCGTACTTGCTCAATTAAAAGTTTGATTCGAACTCGACTCGAAATATAAATGAGTCAAATATGAGCAAATTTTAAAGTTTAGTAAATTACTCGAACCTTCTCAAATTACAATTTTATATTGATACTCGGATCATATTTATCCGAGTTCAAACTGCTCGGGCTTAATTCGAGATCGTGCTCGACTCTGTAGCTAAATGAGCCTCAATCAAATCTTATTTTATATTCCCTCAATCTCATTATATCTGACATTTTAGAGTATTTTTTTCTTCTCAAAATATTTGATGTTTTACAATACCAAGAATATTTTGCCTATTTGTTTTCCTTCTCTACCCTTCCTTCTCCACCACCATTAATGGCTATTTAATGATGCCGTTCACTTTCTCTCCTTACCAAATCTATGGGATTTAAAAAGTCAATGGGATGGATTTAATGCTGTCGTTCACTTCCTTCTCACTTTATGTCGTTTCCGTCGATCTCGCCTTTAGAAGTTCATACCTTACCAAATCCATCCCATTCACTTTAGAAAGCATAATCCGTCGATCACTTCCTTCTCCTTACCAAATCTGTTGATTGATGCTTCAAATTTAGAAAACATAAAGTTGTCATCGCCGATTAATGGAGTTAATGGAGTCGTCATTGGCGGAGATTTCGTTGGATTGGTAGCGGCCACGGCGGGGTATAAAGACAGAGGAGTATAGTATAGGAGTTGCCTACATCTTTATTTTAGTTTTAATATTGGATCTGACCACCATAATTTTAATATTAGATCTCCATCAAAATATTAGATCTCGGCCAGATCCGGCCGATGAAGAGATGAAGAAGAAGACGACAGAGCGCATAATGAGATAAATGGTGGTTGTTCATGGATCAATTATCACCTATGCTGACATAGTATTCTTCTTCAGGTGATAGAGAGATGAAGATGAATGATTTTGATATAACAGATCTGGTCGCCAGAGCATAGGATGAGATAAAGTATTAATTAAGGGTAAAATAGTAAAATTGCATCCATTTTAATCTGTGTGAAAATCTGTAGAACGTCAGATATAATGGGATGGAGGGAGTACTTGATAAATTTTATACTTAATATTCGGCTCGACTCGGTTCATTTAAATCCTTAATGCTAAGTATTTAAATTATTAAGCATGAGTGGAGACTCTTTAGGCATCATTAAGGATACTAAGGGGCTATTTGTTTAGAGTTGAATGTAATTGAATCTGAATGACTGAATCGGTCAGTGCGTTTATTTTGGTCTGAATGGCTGAATCGGTAAGATGGACGAAATTTGAATGGCTAAGTCGATTTTTTTGAATGAATGGCCGAATGAAAAAATTGAATGAAGTAAAAAAAATTAAAAAAAAAATTAAAAAATTTTAAAAAAAATATTAACTATTATATTAAGTAATATTAAATAAATTTATAATAATTTTGATTTTTTTCAAAAGGGTAAAATAATAAAGTTTTATCATTCAGATATTTCAGATATGTCAATTATTAAATAATTTTTTTCATTCAGATTCAGATTCAGATTCAACTCATTTAGATTCAAATTCAGATCATTTAGATTCAGATTGAGATTTATTCAATTTTTATCGAATACCCCTAAGCTGAGCCATTATCTGATAAGGGAAAGCTAAACCAACAATAACTTCCCTGCTTATCTTCATTCCATGTCCATCCATTCCAAACCATTTCCTTCTAACCTCTCCTACTCACATGCTACTAACATCAAAGTTCTACCAACTTTTACTAAAAATCCATCTCTGTGTACTCTCTTAAGCCGATTGAAGGAAAATTGAGGGGGTGACTAATGAAGAAGCCTTGAAGCAAAGTGTTTGGGTTTATTAAATTTCAAATCGACTCGTCTCACAGAGTCACAGGTATGCATTTTGTTAATTTTAAATCCTCTGTCACGTTTTCTCTCTCCATACTCTATCACCGTCGGCTGAAACAAAAAAAATTGGGGGGTGATCATGGATAAATTTTGAAGCAAACTAGTTTGGGTTCAATTAATTTCAAGTTGAATCCTCTAACGTGTATATCTTTGTTAATTAAAGTGTTAATTAGCATATCAAAGTTATACAGTTAAAACACCATTCCTTACTTATTCTTGTGGACAAAGGCAAAACTATACAGTTAAATAACTCTTTTGAAAGTCTTGTTTTGGAGGAAGGGGATTCTCATAACTCAATGGTCAGGGCATTTTCGTTAGAAAATTTAACCAAATCTGTAAAAAAAAAATACTAAAAAGGGAACTAAAAGGATTGGCTACTGTAGAAACTGGGATTGTTGCTGATAGTCGGGGTAATAATTGTTTACCTCATTCTCAATAATTAAACTGTGTGCTTGGATTGTTATGGGTTTTAATAAATCCTGTAAATATAGAGATGTTATTGATTTTATAGCTGTAAATAGAGTTTCTTTATTATGTTCGGTAGAAACAAAAATCTCTCAAGTAAAAGTTAAAAAAAATTAAATTAATTATTAAGAAATTTGGTGTGGGTTGGGATCATAATCCTCCTGTAAATGAAAGAGCCAGATTATTGTTTGTTGGGATGGAAATGAATTTGATGTATCCCTTATTATGTTGAATACTCAAGTTATTTTCTGCAAAGTGACTGTGAAGGGCTTATCTAAATCCTAGTACATACATATCTTTCGTCTATGGTTTAAATCCTAGTTCTACTTCAACTATTAAAAAATCTCAAGTTTCAAAACAACTCAATTGAAATGCTAGAAAAAAATAGTATCATTAATACGTTTATGATCCTTTAATATTTATAAAAATTTATAAACTTCAAATGTTGAAAAAACAGTACCATTTGATTTTAGTAAGAGTTCTTTCAAATATATCATTGTTATTCAGTTGAAATATATAATTTTTTGCATGGTTAATAAGGAATTTATTGCAAGAATTTTGGGGCAGGATATGCTTCTTATTACCACTCTAAGCTTTGGTGGGTTAAGGAATCTTCTTTTGAATATCCTAGTAGAGATTTATGAGGGAGTCACACAAGCAGGAGGTGTAGCTCTTTCTGACAAGGGCTCTTGGGCTAGATGAGTGGCATATCTCTGGTTTTCATGTTGACTTATTACTGGTCATCATTTTGATTTATATTTCATTTGATTGATTGTCTTTGTAAATATATTTACTTGTTTCTTCAACATGAATTGATCACCGTAAATTCCCACATTATATTTACTTGTTTATATTTCATTTCATTTACTGGTTTTATGAAATTAGCCCAATGTGGCCGGGTGAGTTTCTCCTATTCATTACACCTTCCTTCATTTATCTACTTACATATTTTTATTATATATAACAGGATTGTCTTCTATCTGGATTCTTTTTTGCTAAATTTTTTCAAATCATGGGTTGCTGTTTGTAAATGATGATTTTTTATAATATAAAAAGTGTGTTTATGTATGCCCAGATGAACTTTTTTTGGAGTTTGCTTTTTTATAATATAGAAAGTACGTCTCTGTGTGTAAATTTTTTCAATCAAGTTGAAATAACAGGTTCCCTCGTTGTTGTTGTAATATGCCCTGCATATTATTTTCTTTGAATTTGGTAGACCACCAAGTTCTGTTTGGCTTACGAAATCATAGAAATGTGTTTTTATTAGTTTGTTTATAAATTCCAATTTTACACATGCAAGAAAATTTAGTTGAAGAGTAATTAATCAGAAACTTAAACTTTGAGTCAAGAGAATATGCTACCTAATGAAATAATTAATCAATCAATTGTGGTTTTCATAACTAAAAATTGTACCTAGTCTATTTTGATCCGTTGAAATATGTTTTTTCCGTAAACAATACAAATCGTAATATCCGAGCTCGTAATTTGGTTACATAGTATTCTAGAATCTTTGTTTCTTGCTTAGCTAAAATAAGAATTATTGATTATGTGAAAGTCGAAAGAAGGAAATTAGCTCTATGTCTCCATTGGTATTTTGTCTTGTACACTTGTATTATATTTGTAAGCCCATACTTTACGCTCTAATGGTCTTGTATCATATTCATACCACAATGCATTTAATATCATTCTCGTTTTTTATTTTGTGTTTGTCTTGTTTATTGAAGTTTCATTGTGTACTCTGTGGGGTTCTTGATTTTGCATCGTGATATCTTTTGTATTTAGCACAAACAAAAGTATGATTTCAACAAAGATAAATGAAATAAATAGAAAACTTTTGTTTAAGTTATTTGTTTGAACAACCAATTGTCCTTCATTACGCTTTTTGTCCTTGATTAAAGTTCTACACGAATTGGTAGTCGTTAAAAGGTAGTATTTCATACTTGATAATTTAGTTTGGTTTTAGTGGGTGCATTAAGTCTTGCTTAAAGACAAGGAACTATATAGCCATAGTTGACTTGCCCTCTTTTCAAAATATGTGCCAATGGATTAGGCCATTAAGGTCACTTAAGGGAGGGTGTACATAGTTTAATTTTATTTGGGTTTGTGTGATTGGAACTTTTTTTCCTCTCAAGGGAATGCAACTTCATTTTCACTTACATTATCAATGGTTAAGCATAATGGTTCTTAGTTCTTACTTTGATAAATATTGATACGTGGGTCAGCTGATAATCTTCTGAAAGTATTCATAGAAAAGAATTCATATGGATGAATAAGTATGTCAAGTTCCCCCCTCTTTTTCTTTCCCATCCTCCTTCAAATCTGTTAATTTGGTGAATAGGTTGTTCATTCTCCCCCTCTGCATCACATGACAGTCCTTGCATTGAATACCAGAGGAGAAATTTGGTTTCTTCTTTTTTGTTGTTGGCCTTGCTGCTTATGCTCGTTACTTTTTAGCTCATGTTGGGTTGGTGTCTGGTTAATTTTGTGTGGCTACTTCCCTGCTGGCTTTTTGCTGGTGCCTGGGTTTTGGGTTGGCACGTATCTTGGGCTGGAGCATTAATAATAGTGTAATGTTTTTGAAATTTGCATTGTAAAAGAAAAGATAACTTCCATGATAACGAAAACTGAAAAGATTCAATTACCTTAGGAACTCCTTACACATTTTGTAGACACTAATATACAATATAACCGTGTATATAAAAACAAGTCACACTCTAAATATTGAAAGTGATTGGGATGGCTTGTGGTGCAAATTATGCAAAACCTTGCAACTACTTGATTAAATACCTTAAATGGACAATATAATTTGGTTAAGTTCATTCGATAGTTGGTTTAAGGATTCATCACTCTTTGAACAAACCAAATCTTGATTTTGGACAGAGGATTGTTTAAAATTAAATACAGAAGTCCAGAAATTCAATAATGTGGGGATTGAAAAAGAAAAATAGAAGCTTTATATCATTTACAACTGATAATAGTATGCTAATTGTTCTATCCCTTTAATAGCATGTTTTGAAGTTTTAGTGAGCCTGGTAATAGACTATTGATTTTGATAGCAGTTAAATGATATTTTAGATGTAGGCGACTGCTGTTTCTCTTGCTCCTGGGGTGGCTGGCATTGGGCTACTGGTTACCGCCTTTGTCAGGCTTGGAGGCTTACTTGGTAGGTTGTTAGGCAGTTAGGATAATAATAGCTACTGCCTTGTTACTGTTATATGGTGGGTATTCTGCAGTGGGGAAGCTTTAATGCTATATACTTCAATTCCTTAATGCTTTATACTTTAATAATTCAATATGGTGGGTTTGTTATGGCGATTGCATAGGCAGCATATTCTTTGTAACATTCTTTGGTCCGGGTTCTTTATTATGCGATCAAGATGAGGTCGGCCATTCGTCATGTTGCGTTGTGGGGGTCGCTTGGGGTTTTTGCTGCGTTACTTTTTGTTGTTATGCTCAGGGACATGCAGTCTGTTGTTATGCTGATTTCAGTTATGGGTTGTGGGCTGGGTTGGGGGGCTGGTGTGGGCATTCTCCTTTCTGTTGCTGCGCATGGGGTGGTGGACTGCATGTCCTCTGTTTTGGTGCTGCTTTGGTGCGAGATTTTTTTGGCTGGTTTGTTATGGCTGTTTTTGGTTTTCACTTGCTTATGGGATCGCTTTATTCCGTGTTTTGATGCTGCTAGTCTATTTTTTTATGTTTCAATTCTCATTACAGTATTGTAACTTCTTGTTGGGCTTGAGGCCTTGTAATCTTTTATAGTCATGACATCACGGGGCTTGTCCTATGATGTCTATGCTATATCTTGATTGAGGTTCTCCCATGAGGTTGTAATCTTTTCTCTTTTAATACAATCTAAATTTAGCAAAAAAAAATCATCTTTGTAGTTGAAGTAACAATTTCTGAAGTTGTTAAATGTTTGATAATATTATCAATCATACCTCACCTTACAATGTTATTAGAGTAAGCATATTGTAACTCTTAACTTGTGTCTAAACATTTACTGTTTTCATTAACTACCCATTTTGATGACTAAGATTTACTGTTTTTATGTGTTGGACATTAACTAACCATTTTTAGGGGTCTTTCTCAATTTCGTAGCATAGGTAACTAGATATTGATTTGTACAAATTGACCATTCATTTTTTCCATCTTTTTATTTTGCCTTTATCAATGTCTCATTTCTATACTTGTGAATGGATTCCGGTTCTCAATTTTAACATGTAGTATACTAGACTTCAGAAAAAACAAGTTGTATTGAACTCTGATCACTTTCAAACAGAAGTTACTGCTATTGGCTTCTTAACTTAGACTAAGATAGCAACTATAAATCCTAGGAGACTTCCTTGCTAAGTACTTGCCAAAATAGAAAAAATAATATGATCATTATAAACTACATTTAATTTATTACAAACTCTAATTTTTGTAAATTAGAAAATATATCTATATGTGCTTGATTTTAATTTCAAAAATTATAACTCATGACAAAAAAAATTAAAACTAGACATTTATTTTGAGATGGAGGGAGTAAAACATTTGACAGTATAAATTTGTGTCCAGACAAATAAAAATTTTAAAATGTAAAATGATGCGTTTTGGGGAAAAAAGAGAGTCCGAAACGTGCTTATTGGGCAACAATTTACTAGTCGTTGCAAAAAATTGTACAAAATACGCAACGAAAAAAAATGTTGACAATGAATGTGGCCCATATTAGGAAACAAAATATAGCAACAAAAAACATTCGTTGCCCACGATGACGAGAAATCACATTGGCAACAAAAAATCAAATAGGCGGGGATTTTTTTTTTCCCGCCAACGAATTGGCAACAAAATTTTGCAACGACCTATGAATTTCGTTACGAAAAATGAAAGCCTTTTACAAACTGCAACGAATGACATATTTCGTTGCTAAACAAGCATTTTTGGCAACGATTTTAAAAGTCGTTGCCCGAAAAATCGTTGCCAAATGATAATTTTTTTGTAGTGTATAAATAACTCATATAGAGTTTATAAGGAGATGAATTGAATAAATTCATCGTAAAGTAAAATAAAAGATAACTTATATAAAACTATTATTTGTTGTATGTATATAGTATATGCTAATCAAGATAATTTATGTGTGTTGATGTCAGATAGAAAAGAATTAGGATACCCTCATATCGTAAGAAAGGAGTCAACCTCCTTGACCGAGCCAATGTCAAAGATAATAGCTGAATTAGAGGCTCACTTGGAAAGCAATCCTGATAAGGTGGTTATTGTGGAAATTGTGGTATCGGATCCAGAAACGATAGTATACTTAGAGTATAGATAAAGAATATATGGTCATGCTCGAGTTCTTAAAACTCATACTTATGGTAAGTTCATGACTCCTAATTATATGAAATTTTTGAACCCCTCAGCGAATGAACGCCAAAGGTTTGACTAGGATAAGTTCTTAAACTCATATAATTGTGGTAAGTTCCTGAACCCATAATGTGTGGTAAGTTTAAAGAACTTGGTATAGTTATGTGTGAATGGATTATTGAGGATAATGGGAATATATAGAATACTAAGCAATTGATCCTTAGTGAATGTGTAAGAAATAAGTAGTATTAGTATTACTTGGATATGTATGATTCTATAATGCATATACGATAAGTATGTCGATGTAATGTAATATTTTGTATAAGTTGTGGCAGTGATTTCCGACTTTTGAGTCACAAAGGGATAACGGATGTTTAAAGCAGTATGTGCTATGGTATGTCAAGTGCTATGAATATGAATTTATGTTGGATTAATGAAATAAGTTGGTATAAAGATAGTAATTATTTATCTGAACACTGGTTAATACAATAAACCAAAATATCAAAATCTAATATTTTGAATACATGATTATTTGAGTAGAAAATTTCGCGTTATGAGTATACCCTAAGACATAGAAAGTAAGTCGGTGAAAGATAAATTATGATTAATCAGATAATACCGCCAAGACGAAAATGAAACCAAAGGGCAGAAGAAGCTGTCAACAATGCTGGAGAACAACTAGGCCCGATACAGAATTTTGCGAATATGCTCGCTCAAGCTATGCAGAATGGAATACCAGCTGCGAAAAATTAGCCAGATAATCGATTAGCGAACTTCAGAGACTTCAAGGCAATCGAACTGCCAAGATTTAGAAGATCAACTGACCTTGTAGACGCATTTGTGATAGCAATGATAATGGAGGGGTAAAAGACAGCTTTTGTCACCTATACGATGAAAGTGGAGGTGAATTTTTGGTGGAAGACAAATCAAGCTAGAGCCGGAGAAGGGAGTAGTGGTAGTAGGATTGGAAAAAGGAAATGAGATAATTCCGGGAATACATAAATTAGGCCAGGGGTGGAAAGAAACAGGTTATGCAGTGTGGAAATTGCGGAAAGAATCACTCGGGAGAGTATCTTAAAGGAAAGTTTGTGTGTTATAAGTGTGGGTAGAAGGGACATATCTCTCCCAACTGCCCCAATCCTAGGGTGAACAGTGGGTGTTTTAAGTGTGGATCAATGGAGCATAAGGTGAAAGACTGTCCGAAAAGGAGAATGGAGGCAAGGAATGCGAATACGGAAAAAGGCAGCAGGACATTGGCGACAACAAGACCAACTTCAACAAACAAACCAACAGAATCAACCGCAAGATTCTTCAACATGACCGTTCAAGATACCGTAGCAGATGGGGATGCAACTCCAGGTATTATTCATATAACTTTTATTTTTTTTTATATATGATTTTCTTATATATAATAAATTATTTTATAAAGAAATTTTGAAGGAGGAATTTGAATTCTTTTAGAAATCAAATTTCTGTTTAATCAGATAGATAAGCTTTATGTTGAATAGTTAAATATCGGTTCGATCAATTATGATCGAGATCTACTTGCAATGACTGTGTATGCTACGTACCCTTGTATGTATAAGTTTTAAAATGGTGATTCTGGGGACGGAATTTTTATAAGGGAGGGTGAATGTAATAACCCGATATTTTCTATATAATTAAATCAGAAATTTTGCATATAATTTTTTTTTTTTTATTTTAAAGGTGAGAATGCGTGCAAGGTAATGTGTATATATTTATGTGATGAATATAAAATATATTTATTACATGAATAATTACAAATAATTTTATTTTAGAATTATTGCTCATTATAAAGTATATTCTTATAATAATTAATTTTATAGTAGAAATATTTTTATTATTTATTTTTCATGAAAATATAATTATATATTATTTAAATAATATACTGAAATGATTATTAGGATTGTTATAATAATTATTTTATTTTATTATATGAATTTATGTTAGATTAATTAAGTTAATTATTTTAACCTAATTAATAATGTTAAATATGAAAGATAAATCTGATATGGAATCCAAACCCTAATTCTTGATTCTAATCAATGCATGCGAATAATTAATATAAATTATTTTTATTTCAGTACTATAAATATGTACTGTATGTACGTATTGATAATGGTTGGTCAATTATGGAGTATAATGTCAAAACTTTAGCATTAATTTGTGAAACCCTAATTTAAAACTCAATTATGAGTTCGAGAATGTTCTGTAATTGTGTTATTATGATTAAGGTTAAGTATTATGGAATTTCATGATAATTAAGAAAACCTTAATTATAGGAAACCCTAATTGTTAATTAGAATCCCTAAATTCCAAATTTAAAACCCTAATTGTTAAGTCATTAACCCTAATTTGCTAATTTGGAGTCCTAATCATTAATGTAGTCATCTTAATGCTAATTATTAACTCTTTAAACATAATTAGTAAATATAGATAATTAGGTAACCTAATTTAATTAGGAAAATCTAATTTTCTATTTTTAGAAACTAAAAATGTTATTTTATTTTAAACCCTAAATTGAAAGCATAGAAAATTTAATTTTTGTAAACTTTAGAGTTAAACCCTAAGGGTCAAACCCTAAGGGTTTGCCAAGTTTACCATTGTGCCATTAAATTTGTAATTCAAATGACCAAAATGACCTTGCGCACATTCTTTATTAGCTTGCTTGTAAATCTAGCCAAGATATGTAGTTGTTGGCCAACCCTAGGTATAGCCATGTGATACAAACTCTACAAATCAGTCATTCTTATAAGCCAAGTACATTACATCAAGCGATATAAGGAATTAAAGAGAGAGAATGTCCATTATTATCTCTTTTGTTCACCAAACACCCAACTTAAGCTCTCTCTTCTCAAACCCACGAAATTGTATAGCTTACCAGTCATAAAATCAAGCCCCACTATCACCATAACAGATCTAAAAGCCAAGAATTAAAGCTTGTTCATAGAAGGTATAAAGCTAACCCTAAAAATCTGATCATGTATGCTATGTTAGAAGTTATGATTTTGTGTTGTAATGTGTTGTTTATAGTGTTATTAAGTGATCTGGGTTGATAGATGTTAGACCCATAACATCTATAAGCTCAGATCTAGTGTTTTTACAATTCTGAAATTTTTTGTTTTTGTGACTGACAGTCAAATGTCAGTCCTCATAGATCTGTGATGATTATATGTTTTTGTGTTTTAAAGGTTGATACCTGTCGTATGTTATGTGGTCTATGATCTAGAACTTGAATCAAGACCATAGCATGTGTAGATTGAAAGTTATTGATTATCAAAGGTCATTGACCGACCATGACTTTCTAAAATCTGGGTAACCCAGAAAGTCTTAGTAGCGTCTGACAACATTTTCAATCGCTTAGATTTGTCAGGTGTTAAGAGTTATGACGATGTTGTTGTAACCAGTTTGTAGTCTGTCATGTGTACTTTACAGTTGTGGCTTTAAATCGTGTACATAATCAACATATCGATTGTAGCAGGTGGTCAAACTAGGCATGTCGAATCATGTTTACCGTTTTTGGAAAACCCAGAAAATCGGATGAACACTACTTCTAACAGCCTTTGACCGATCATAGATTATGATTCTGTTATTGTTGGACTGAAATAATGTTTTGTATATGTTCCTTGACATAAGGACTACAAATTAAGACCTTGAGACTACATAAATCGCCACCGCAATACGTATATAATCGAGCTAGAATATGCCTACTTAACCGCCGGGTTTCGGAAAACCGTGTAACGTCAACGATAACTTTGAAGGATCGTATCTTGCATTTGTGTTATGATAAGAACATGTTGATGGTTGAATCATGTATTCTTGCATGAGTAGTACAAGATCGACTCAAGATCAAGCCCGTAATCATCACGCTTTAAAAACTATTGTTGGTCAAACCTCCTAACTCATTAATCGCATATGAAGTTTCGGGTTTAATGAAGAACACGAAGAAACACCTATAGCGGACGAGTTACTATCACTATAAATAGATCTTTAGCGACACTTTATTTCTAAAATTAATTATTTTATTAAATAAATAGAAAATTAGTTTTAAATTATTAAAATATAAAATAAATTCCTAAAAATTATTTTAAAGTCTCGAAAATTAGTTTTTAATAATTTTAATATATTTCATAAATATTTAATATTTTTGAAATATTTAAGGTATTTAATTTATTTAATTATTATATTAAATAAATTATTTAAAAATGATTTTAATACTTGAAAAATTATTTAAAATTATATTATGGTATAAGAAATAATTTAAGTTATTTTTAATGACTTTTAATATTTTGTGATGAATTTCATTAATAAATTAATATTAATGACGATTAAATTATTTGATGAATGTATTAAATAAATTATGAAAAATAGAATTAATGATTTAAAAATCATATAAAAATGATTTAAAGGTTATAAAATATTTTAAGTTATAAAATATAACTTTTGATATTATCTCATGAAAAATATTAATATTTTAATATTAATGATATTAGATTTATTTAATATGTATATTAAATAAATTAGTTTAAAAATGATTTTAATATTAGAAAATCATTTTAAATGAAAATAAAGAGTTTAAAAATATTTGAAGTTATAAAATATAACTTTCAATATTTAAAGGTAAATTTCATTAATAATTTAATATTAAATGATATTAAGTTTATTTAGTAATTATATTAAATAAATAGTTTTAAATGGTTTTACCAATTTAAAAGGATATTAATGAATTAAAATATTTTAAGTTATACTTAATGACTTTTAATATTTGGATAAATAATACATTAATATTTAAATATTAATGGTAAGTATTTAAAATGATTTTAAATATTTTAAAAATCATTTAAGGGTAATATAAGTACTTTAAAAATATTTTTGATAACTTTAATATTTTGGCAATGGTTTCATTAATAATTTAATATTAATGATAATAGAATTATTTAATATTTAAATCATGTTATAATGATTCCAGTGTTTGAAAAATCATGATAAATTATAATAATTATTTGAAAATTATTATAAGGCCATGAAAAATAGTATGACTGATACTTAAGTTGTCTAGAATAATATTAAGGGTACAAAATATATTTTAAACTCGATATTTACCCGATAAAGTCGTCGGTACACCGACATATTTCAGAAATTGATCTAAACTTATATAATTTATCTGTATATGTATTTGTTTGTGATCCAACGACCATGAAAACATGTGTAATGATGATGTGATTAGGTTATGTCGAATCGCAATAAGTAGTATTATGTGTTATGATATGTTATTCTAATCGATAGAATGATCTTATTAATGATAGGTTTCGGTATAAAAGATAAAACTAAGTTACGTAATTGTAAGCAGCAGACCAGACAAATATCCTACATTTGCATTTACTTTATGCAATGAATATAAGTAAGAAAGTTTCAGAATTATATTATCATTATGTCAGAATATTAACCCTATTGTTATTGATTATGTATCCGATCATTATTTATCAGTACAGTATTATTGTATAATTTAGATATTTATTTTGTTCGTTAATTTCTAAATATGGTTATACAAGTGTCCCTACTTGGATAATCATTGTATTTAATCACATGTTGATATATATATATATATATATATATATATATATATATATATATATATATATTGATCTCTAGTATGTATACAGTAATTAAAAGCCGTGTAAGCTATTTGACCCTGCTAGACACAGATTTAGATTTATTGTTGAACAAGATAAAATTTTATTGTATCCAACCAAATTGTTTTGGTTCAGATTCTCGACTAAGTATGAACATCCCGAATATGGGAAAACTTTTATGCGCCCAAGGCAGAAAAGATGAACGATAATATTGTTCTTGCATGTAGTATTGATCAATATAGGGCCCATAAGATGTACACCCTCGCGCCCATAAGTTATGACGGTTTACAGATGAAGTTATGTTTATCCTTTTCAAAAATAGAAAATAATGTTCATAGTCTGTCGACTAATCTATATATATAGTCAATACGTAGTTTCAAAAATTTGATATAGAATTGTTATGTTATTATTATTGGTTCAGTTTACTTCACAACTGTTGATTCGTTGTAGAAGTGTCGTACAAAGAAAACATTTAACCCTTTCAACTAATATTTATAATTGTTATTACTTGCTGGGTACTCAAATGCTCATCCTTGGTTAATTTAAATATTTTCAGCTAAGTGTGTGAATTTAGAAGGTTCGGCCAAGAACAAGAGAAAAGGAAAGCAAACAGAATAAGTGTTATGGTATTCTATGTAATGGTATAACTTTATTAAGACAATGTTATTTATTATTATCATGTATTGTAATGAATGTAGTAAAGGTTGCGTACTTGGGATTAGACTCTGATAAATATAAATTAAGTTTGGTATTTATATTATTGTTATTATTATTAGTATTATTTCGGCTCATAGAAATGGTATCGTAAAGCACCGAGTTCGGGTTTCAAGTATCTGAATTTGGGGGCGTTACATCATGGTATCAGAGCTTTAGGGTTAAAAACCTTAGGTGAGATATACCTTAAGCTATAACCTTGGGATAGAGGGAAACGTTAAAAATATAAATAACTCATATAGAGTTTATAAGGAGATGAATTGAATAAATTCATCGTAAAACAAAATAAAAGATAACTTATATAAAACTATTATTTGTTGTATGTATATAGTATATGCTAATCAGGATAATTTATGTGTGTAGATGTTAGATAGAAAAGAATTAGGATACCCTCAGATCGTAAGAAAGGAGTCAACCTCCTTGACCGAGCCAATGTCAAAGCTAATAGTTGAATTAGAGGCTCACTTGGAAAGCAACCCTGATAAGGTGGTTATTGTGGAAATTGTGGTATCGGATCCAGAAACGATAATATAAATAGAGTATAGTTAAATAATATATGGTCATGCTCGAGTTCTTAAAACTCATACTTATGGTAAGTTCATGACTCCTAATTATATGAAATTTTTGAACCCCTCAGCGAATGGACGCCAAAGGTCTGACTAGGATAAGTTCTTAAACTCATATAATTGTGATAAGTTCCTGAACCCATAATGTGTGGTAAGTTTGAAGAACTTGGTATAGTTATGTGTGAATGGATTATTGAGGATAATGAAAATATATAGAATACTAAGCAATTGATCCTTAGTGAATGTGTAAGAAATAAGTAGTATTAGTATTACTTAGATATGTATGATTCTATGATGCGTATACGATAAGTATGTCTATGTACTATAATATTTTATATAAGTTGTGGCAGTAATTCCCGACATTTGAGTCAAAGGGATAACAGATGTTTAAAGTAATATGTGCTATGGTATGTCAAGTGCTATGAATATGAATTTATGTTGGATTAATGAAATAAGTTGGTATAAAGATAGTAATTATTTATCTGAACACTGGTTAATACAATAAACCAAAATATCAAAATCTAATATTTTGAATACATGATTATTTGAGTAGAAAATTTTGCGTTATGAGTATACCCTAAGACATAGAAGGTAAGTCGGTGAAAGATAAATTATGATTAATCAGATAATACCGCCAAGACGAAAATGAAACCAAAGGGCAGAAGAAGCTGTCAACAATTCTGGAGAACAACCAGGCTCGATACAGAATTTTGTGAATATGCTTGCTCAAGCTATGCAGAATGGAATACCAGTCGCGGAAAATCAGCCAGATAATTGATTAGCGAACTTCAGAGTCTTCAAGGCAATCGAACTGCCAGGATTTAGAAGATCAACTGACCTTGTAGATGCATTTGTGATAGCAAGGATAATGGAGGGGCAAAAGACAACTTTTGTCACCTATACGATGAAAGTGGAGGCAAATTTTTGGTGGAAGGCAAATGAAGCTAGAGCTGGAGAAGGGAGTAGTGGTTGTAGGATTGGAAAAAGGAAATGAGATAATTTCGAAAATACAGAAATTAGGCCAGGGGTGGAAAGAAAAAGGTTATGCATTGTCACCAGTACAAAGTACCAAATAGACAACACTTAAACCACAACATTTTTTATAAAAATATTATGATATTTTTTTTATGACATTTTTTAAAAAAATAGTTGTAGATATATATGTAAAAACGTTATCTATTTTAAAGGATATTTTTTTGGTGTTAATTAGATAACGTTTTTTTTTTTAAAAACGTTGTCTACCAAGAAAAACACGGAGTTTTAAAAAATCTCGCTGAACTGAAAACTTAAATAATAAGTATCACTCTCAGTATGTTGGCCTAGCCCGCTCCCAGTCTCCAGGCCAGATCTGAAATTTCTCAGCCTTAACCAAAGGATTCTCCCTCACGATTGCCTTTCTCCCTGCCTCCTTGAAATTGAAGGCGCAGCCGTGCTGTTCTGGGTACCTGTGAGTCCCACAAAACGTCGTCCCACACCTGCACGTGAAACCCATCAGCCCAAACCTCTTCCAGCACGCTGAGCACCGGTTCGGTCGGACCACCTGCTCTGCAACCGTCTCTATCGTACAAACCAACCGATCCAGAGAAGTTTCTGACAAGGACACCGCCGATGAAGACGACAAAACCACCGCCAGATGAGTAAGCGAGCGAAGCGAGATAATTGTGATGAACCCTCGTCTGAGTTCTATCACTGCAAAACCCTCGTCTGTGTTTCGAACGAAGCGCAATAATTATGATGAACCAGACGAGAAGCTTGTCGCCTTGCGCGAGCTTTTCTCAAAGCCTGGGATTGGTATTGACCCTTATATCATCCCTTCTGAAGATGCCCATCAGGTTCATATTCAATTCTATTTTTACCTCTTGTTATTTGAATTAATACCCATTTTTTTGTTTGAATTAGAATTAGTACTTTCTTTTTATTCTTGATTTTATTCATTTTATGTGATAAGTGGATATTATTGATGTTTTATTGTTGAATTTGGATTCTCATTGTTCCGCCTTAAATATGAATTTGGGGTTCGACTGATATTATGGGGTTTACTGCAGACTGGGTAAATTGCTTTTCTCTGATCTGTCTCTGCTGTAGCTGCTGAGCTAGGCTAGGCAACTATGTTATGGGGTATACTGCTGCGGGTTACACCCTTTTTGGATGCTGCTACTTCTATGGGCTTCATATGTCCTTATTGTGGATCTTATTTGGCTATGTACAAATGATAGTTTTTATTTTCTTTTATTAATCTCTGGACGTGTTTTCTTTTATTATTTGGCTATGTACAAATGATAGTTTCTGTTTGCTTTGTACACGGCTATTGTCTTTCCCAGTATGACAACATATTTGTTATTTTGTTTCTTTTCCAGTACGCCGGAGGTCCGCTAATCTGCGGGATTAGCATTCAGTACACTCTACAAGGTATTCTTTTCTATTATCAGACACTAATTATATATACATATACATATATATATATATATATATATTTTGTATAAGTATATTTTTGATATGTTATTTTACAAGTAAAATAACTAATAAATTGTCATAATATAGAGCGCAGGAATGCAAGCAATTGATGAAATTGTCCCAACACTTCTGCATGCTTTGGAAAATGATCAAATGTCTGATACTGCACTTGATGGCCTTAAACAAATTTTAAGGTAAGATGTTATAACATCTTATTAATTTTTTAATTTTTATCATTTTACTATTTTTCAGTGCTAAAATTTCTCTGTTATTATTTTTAGTGTCAGGACTACAGCTGTCTTGCCGCATATCTTGCCCAAGCTTGTCCAACTTCCTCTTTCGTATGTGTTTATAATATTCATTTATATATCGAAGCCTCTATTTATTTTTTGGTGAGTTCTGTTACTTCTGATTCATTGATAACTTTGTTTATGCCTCCAGTGCCTTCAATGCACATGCTTTGGGTGCTTTAGCAGAGGTTGCAGGGCCTGGTCTTGACTCCCACCTTGGTACTGTACTTCCTGCTTTACTTTCTGCAATGGGTAATAGCGACCTGGTATGTACTTGTATGCATATATCCCTTCTGTATACGTGTTTCTTTTCATCCCGTATCAATCTTAATTATGGTATTCCCAAATTTCATCATTATGATGAGCCTCTGACTTGTTGATAATATAGGATGTTCAAAATTTGGCGAAGAAGGCTGCCGAAACTGTTGTCTTGGTCATTGATGAGGAATGCATCGGGTCTTTACTATCAGAGCTTCTTAAAGGAGTTGGGGATAGTGAGGTTTGATTTCCTTATTTACTCTACAAAGTCACCCCCCTCTCAAAGTAGATTTCTCATACTGTATCCTTTCAGGCTTAAATTAGAAGAAATTCTGCATATCTAATTGGATACTTCTTCAAGAACAGCAAATTGTATTTGGTTGATGAAGCTCCAAATATGATTTCCACCTTGATTATTTTGTTCAGTGATTCTGATTCGGCCACAGTTGTGGTAAGGTTCTAATTTCTCAGTGATGAACTTCATCATGTATCTCTTCTTTGTTGTGCATGTTGTATAACCATGTATTCAACAGGTTGCTTGGGAAGCATTGTCAAGAGTTATCAGTTCAACTCCCAAAGAAGTTCTGCCTTCATATATCAAAATAGTTCGTGATGCTGTTTCCACATCAATAGACAAGGAACGGAAAAGAAAAAGGTAATAAATGCTCTTTATATTAGATACGTGATCATTTACGAAATCTGGAAATAATGACCCTTTCATTGGCTCATACTCGATTTATGGGGGGAAATTGAATGGTTTTGGTTAATGTATGTACAGGGAGGTCCAGTTATTGTACCTGGCTTTTGTCTCCCAAAAGCTCTTCAACCACTCCAGTTATCTTGCCAGTAGCATAAGAAATTTGATTTTAGCAGTTTGTCTATACACTTCAGTATCTGTGCATTATACTAGTTACTGCTTGTATCTGAGCATTATACAAGTTACTTCAGTTATTTGAGCATTATACAAGTTAACTAAGCATTATACAAGTTACTACTTTTATTATCTCTACCTTTTATTTAATTTTTTTTTGTGTGTGTGTGTGTGTGATGAGTCCCCTAGTATATGAACAAACCAGAAGGAAAATCATATCCATCATCTAAGACAACAAAATATACTGTTAACTCCAAAAAAATATAGCAGTATGACACGTGGAACATAGCAAGCAAGAATTGGTTAGTGCAGTTATGGTATCTTTGTTGAATACTAAATTTGTTGTTCTTTTATTTCAGTGGGATAAGGCATGTGGATTAACGTATACACAAGAACAAATTGACAAAGTATGGGATGAGTGGGCAACGTACGTGAGCAGATATATGTAGAGCCTCGAGTTAACGGTGAATATGTTAGATGAATGTACGTATTTTGGGAGAACTAGGTTTTTTTGCACATGCTTAGGTAGTAGCTTAATTTTATGGATAGTTTGGTTTATTTTGTGGATGCATGTAATCAAATTCACAATTCAATATAGTAGTAATTTATATTGAAAAGTGAATTTGAGATGCATATATGGATACATTTTGGTATATATTTCGTGGATGTAGTAATTTAAAACTGTAAACGAATGGTATTATTGGGATGTATTTTGAATGGTTGATACATTTTGGCTATATATCATAAGATTAAGATATCATAAGTGCATTAGTAATATAGGTGAACCACATCTTTTTTTTTTCTTTTTTCTTTTTTATCTACAACATTTAAAAAACGTTGTCTGGTATACTAAACAATAATATTTTTTATTTTATTTTTTATTTACAACATTTAAAAAATGTTGTCTTATATACTAAACAACAACATTTTTAACCAAAAAACGTTGTGGAATCATACCTTCTACAACGTTTTTAAGCATTTGTTAATTTTTTGAAAACAAATTTACAACGTTTTTTTCCTAAAAAACGTTGTGTATTGTGCTTAATTACAACGTTTTAAAAACGTTGTGCAAGAGTGTCAAATAGACAACACCCTTAACCACGATATTTTTCTGACAAAAATCACAACATTTTTTTCGCGTTGTCTATTTACTGTTTTGTAGTAGTGTGTTGAAATTGTGAAAAGAATCACTCGGGAGAGTATCTTAAAGGAAAGTTTGTGTGTTATAAGTGTGGACAGAAGGGACATATCTCTCCCAACTGCCCCAATCCTAGGGTGAACAGTGGGTGTTTCATGTGAGATCCCAGATTTTATGAATAAAGATTTAATTTTCTCGATTTTTTTTTTTGAATATTATGGTGTGAATTTGAGATAATGTTATAGTTGTGGATAGTATTTATAAATTCTGCAAAGTATGCAAGTTGTTATAAAATATTCTTTTGGTCGGGGAATATTCTGTTTGTCGGAGAATATTCTTTTTGTTTGGAATAATATTCGAATGATTTACTTGCCGTAATCATTAGTGGGACCCCACAACTGAAGTAATTGTCGTCGTAGTTAGAAAACGACAAAAATATTTTATGAAAATAACTACGGAGGTTTTACCTGATAATCTTGTTGAACTACCCTAAGAATGAAGAATACGTGTGGTCGCATAGTAGACACACGGTATTGATTATTGATGCCACGTGAGAAGTCACCAGTTATACTCAATTATTGCTATAGTAATTGCTGCATTATATCTCTCATATTATTGATTCGATTATTATCACAGTATCATCTGTATAATATGTTATATTATTAAATCAATAATTGAGACGACAAAGTTGTTCATATTATTAAATTGCAATATTTACAATGTCTAGAAGTTCTGTCGAGGAGAGGTTTGGTCACCTAATTGCGCGCCAATAGGGAGAAATCCTCATTGGAAAGCACTCTCTTTCCTGGGAACGACCTGGTTGTTAAATATTGTGAGTTATGATATTAATGATGAATAACTTTGTGTTGATCAAAGATAAATTTGATAGTTCCATTGTGTTGGGATTATTGGTGTTAGTTGAAATCGACATCTATTCCGATGATAATTGATGTCTGGGGGTTATATTGATAAACCGGGTAATTAATCGGGTAAATGAGCAATTAATTACTACTAATTCACATCCTCATATAACTATTTGTTCACATGTGTGTACTATTGAATCACATTCTTATACTATTAGGGTAGTTGGTGCAAGATTGATGATACTTGCATGACTAAGTTAAAAATGGAGGTATAGATGGAGGTACTATACTGTAATTAATTCTTTCACATGTTTAGAATTATTGATTCACATGATTTACTACTGATTCACATGATTTACTATTAGGGGAGGTGGTGCAAGTTTGATAATACTTGGATGACTGAATTAAAAATGAAAGAAAAGTTGGAGGTATTGTACTGTAGTTTTTCGAGCTCCAAAACGTGTAATTATCGAAACTATATTTTTCTATAAATAGAAGCTCATTCTTCCTTCATTTCTCACCAATTCACTAAAGCTTTAGAGCCATTATTATAGAGAGAAATTATTGAGAGAAAGAAGAAGAGAAGTCTGTTCCCTCACTATTCCAGTATCCAATCTTCTTTTGAGGTAAGAGATATTATTTGTTGCAGGACTAAATTAAAAATGAAGAAAAAGATGGAGGTATTATACTGTAATATTTCGAGCCCCAAAACGTGCAATTATCGAAACTATATTTTCCTATAAATAGAAGCTCATTCTTCCTTCATTTCTCACCAATTCACTAAAGCTATAGAGCAATTATTATAGAGAGAAATTATAGAGAGAAAGAAGAAGAGAATTCTGCTACCTCACTATTTCAGTATCCAGTCTTCTTTTGAGGTAAGGGGTATTATTCTTTCGTATTCATGAAGAGAGTTATTTTTTTTCAATACTCGTAAGAGTTGTTATTCCATTCTTCATTATTATGTTGGAATAACCTTTGCTTTATCACAAGCACCGCATACACGGTGAAATTCTGTTGTTTTCCATTCTTTATTATTCGCCGGAATATCCCTCATGCATGCGTTTTTATTTGAACTCGGTTCCATTATTTATTATTTCGCATTTATTATTCTATTCGGAATATCATGTCTGTGCGTTTACGCCGGACCTAGTTCCATTATTTATTATTCCGCATTTATTATTCTCGCTTTAATATCACGTCTGCATGCGTTACGCTGGGACGGGTTCCATTATTTATTATTTTATTGGGAATAACCTATCTGTGCGGTCTCTATCGCATGCATGGTGAATCCTTTTGTTATTCCATTCTTTATTATTCTGTTGGAATAACCTATCTATGTGGATTACCACATGCATGGTGAATGATCCCTTATATTCATTCCTTATTAAATTGTAGAAATGATCTGGTTACGTTGATTATGATGAGAGTCATAATAAAAGCTTTGGACTGATGAAAATCATGGGTATATGAAGTATTAGTAAGTTTTATGATGAGTTATGTTGGTTATTATGTGAAAACATGAAAGTTTATTAAAAATCACAAAGGGTTGAAAATCAGATTTTGGTAAAAATGGAACATGAAATTCAATTGACCATATTTCCTATTATATTTTGAATTTTTGAGTGTGGTCAACTTCTAGAGTTAGATCTATGAGTTTTGTAGCATCTCCAAGTGGAATCACTGGAAAAGGTGTTGTAGATTTTCATGTGGACCGATTTTAGCAAAGGAGTCAAAAGTTGGAAATTACCGAAATGCTACTGTCCAGATTTTAGAAGGGCGGTTTCGGCCACTTAAATTATGAGAAAAATTCTGGCCTTTTGGGACATGAAAGTATATGGTATAAAGAACCTCCTGTCCAAAAATGAGCTCATTCCAACTTAAAATGAGCAAGTTATGACCATTTCAATATTTAGGTTTTTCCGACGAAAAATGCTATAACCGGAGTTCTATAACTCCGATGACCATGAAATTTAAACTGGAGACTCACGTTAACATGTGTAAGATCCTGCCAAAATTTGGGAATTTTTGGAGTTAAACTTGAGGTAGCTAATTTCTTAAGGAATTAATTGGAAATTAATTTTTAAAAAATAGTAAATGAATTTTAAAAATTTCGAGAAAAATATATGTTCATTATGGGACTATATTCTGCTAAATCCCAGAAAAGAAATATTTTTGGGACTGATTTGGTATTTTTCATGAAAATAGTTTAGTTACGAACATATGAGTTAAATATGTTATGTGAAGTAACAAAGTTGGAAAATAGGATTTTATGGCTTGGAAATCCTATATAAGGTATATGCAAATTTTTGATGAGGGATTTGATCATTGGTGATGAAATCTTATGAGTATGACATTTTTGAATGATTAAATGCATTATTTGGTAAAGTATAAACAATTGAAATAAATTATTTATAAGTTTAAAAAGTGATTAAAATATTGTTATAATATTAATAATATTAGATTATGAATTTATCATGTGATTGATAATATTTGGATAAATTTATTGTCTTTAATATTTATCCTTGTTTTCGTTTGATTAATGCTTATATCATTGTCATCATCCTCATGCTTATATGGTGATGAAAGTTATCTTTGGCTTACGTGCGAAGATGGACTGTTGTTTATTGAATTATATATCTTTGGCTTACGTGCAAAGATGGATTGTTGATTATTGGTTTTATTGTTGTATATCTTTGACTTACGTGCAAAGATGGACTTGGTATGATTATGACCGTGGATTATTTAAGATAATAATTAATCGATGATTTAAAGAATATCCTTGGCCCGTAGTGCAGGGATGATTCGATGATGTGGTTTATTTATTAAGCTGAGTCTCAACGATAAAAATTGATGAAAACATTTTAAATCATAGAAGATAGTAGATTTTATTCTCTACTTGACTTTTCTAATGGATTGCTTATTCCGCTGCAGTTAAACTTGATGTCTATTGTATTTTATCAGTTTAACATTGTTAAAGAGTAATGATAATTTATTATGTATTATCTTAGTCATAATATTTCTTACTGGGCTAGTTGAGCTCACCCTTTCCTTCACTGTTCTCTTTAGAAAATGAGAATATAGCTGGGACGAGTCGGGGAACGGAGTGATGGTCCAGAAGATAGCATTAGTAGTCCTCACTATTCTATTAAATAGTGTGACAGTAAATGTACTGAGGACTCCATTGAGAGTGAATATTGTCTAGAAGACAATATTCTTGTTTAAACTCTCAGCTTATGTTTTGTCGTATGTTACGCGACAGTTGTGTTATTAAGTTTTTATTTGTATTTTGTACCATGTATTTGGCGACTCAAGATGGGTGATGTATACCTGTTTTGGGGGCGTCACATTTCAAGTGTGGATCAATGGAGCATAAGGTGAAGGACTGTCCGAAAAGGAGAATGGAGGCAAGAAATGCGAATACGGGAAAAGGCAGCAGGACATTGGCGACAACAAGACCAACTTCAACAAACATACCAACAGAATCATCCGCAAGAGTCTTCAACATGACCGTTCAAGATACCGTGGCAGATGGGGATGCAACTCCAACACTACTACAAAACAGTAAATAGACAACGCGGAAAAAACGTTGTGATTTCAGTCAAAAAAAGTTGTGGTTAAGGGTATCATCTATTTGACACCCTTACACAACGTTTTTAAAACGTTGTAATTAGACACATTCTACAACATTTTTTAAGAAAAAAACATTGTAAATTTGTTCGTATAACTTTTATTTTTTTTATATATGATTTTCTTATATATAATAAATTATTTTATAAAGAAATTTTGAAGGAGGAATTTGAATTTTTTTAGAAATCAAATTTCCGTTTATAATCAGATAGATAAGCTTTATGCTGAATAGTTAAAGATCGGTTCGATCAATTATGATCGAGATGTACTTGCAATGACTGTGTATGCTACGTACCCTTGTATGTATAAGTTTTAAAATGGTGATTCCGGAGACGGAATCTTTATAAGGGAGTGTGAATGTAATAACCCGATATTTTCTATATAACTAAATCAGAAATTTTACGTATAATTTTTTTTTATTTTTTTTTATTTTAAAGGTGAGAATTCGTGCAAGGTAATGTGTATATATTTATGTGATGAATATAAAATATATTTATTATATGAATAATTACAAATAATTTTATTTTAGAATTATTGCTCATTATAAAGTATATTCTTATAATAATTAATTTTATAGTAGAAATATTTTTATTATTTATTTTCCATGAAAATATAATTATATATTATTTAAATAATATAAGAAATGATTATTACGATTATTATAATAATTATTTTATTTTATTATATGAATTTATGTTAGATTAATTAAGTTAATTATTTTAACCTAATTAATAATGTTAAATATGAAAGATAAATAAGATATGGAATCCAAACCCTAATTACGGATTCTCGATCAATGCATGAGAATAATTAATATAAATTATTTTTATTTCAAAGACTATAAATATGTCTTTGTATGTATGTATTGATAATGGTTGGTCACTTATGGAGGATAATGTCAAAACTTTAGCATTAATTTGTTATACCCTAATTTAAAACTCAATTATGAGTTCGAGAATGTTCTTTAATTGTGTTATTATGATTAAGGTTAAGTATTATGGAATTTCATGATAATTAGGAAAACCCTAATTATAGAAAGCTCTAGTTGTTAATTGGAATCCCTAAATTCTAAATTTAAAACCCTAATTATTAAGTCATTAACCCTAATTTGTTAATTGAGAGTCCTAATCATTAATGTAGCCATCTTAATGCTAATTATTTACTCTTTAAACCTAATTAGTAAGTATAGATAATTAGGAAACCTAATTTAATTAGGAAAATTTAATTTATTATTTTTAAAAACTAAAAATGTTATTTTATTTTAAACCCTAAATTGAAAGCATAGAAAATTTAATTTTTGAAACCCTAAGGGTCAAACCCTAAGGGTTTGCCAAGTTTACCATTGTGCCATTAAATTTGTAATTCAAATGACCAAAATGACCTTATGCACATTCTTTATTAGCTTGCTTGTAAATCTAGCCAAGATATGTAGTTGTTGGCCAACCCTAGGTATAGCCATGTTCTACAAACTCTACAAATCAACCATTCTTATAAGCCAAATACATTGCATCAAGTGATATAAGGAATTAAAGAGAGAGAATGTCCAATATTATCTCATTTGTTCACTATACACCCAACTTAAGCTCTCTCTTCTCAAACCCACGAAATTGTATAGCTTACCAGTCACAAAATCAAGCCCCACTATCACCATAACAAATCTAGAAGCCAAGAATCAAAGCTTGTTCATAGAAGGTATAAAGCTAACCCTAGAAATCTGATCATGTATGCTATGTTAGAAGTTATGATTTTGTGTTGTAATGTGTTGTTTATAGTGTTATTAAGTGATCTGGGTTGATAAATGTTAGATCCATAACATCTATAAGCTCAGATCTAGTATTTTTGCAAATCTGGAAATTTTTGTTTTTGTGACTGACAGTCAAATGTCAGTCCTCATAGATCTGTGATGATTATGTGTTTTTATGTTTTAAAGGTTAATACTTGTAGTATGTTATGTGGTCTATGATCTAGAACTTGAATCAAGACCATAGCATGTGTAGATTGAAAGTTATTGATGGTCAAAGGTCATTGACCGACCATGACTTTCTAAAATCTGGGTAACCCAGAAAGTCTTTAGCAGCGTCTGAAAACATTGTGAATCGCTTAGATCTGTCAAGTGTTAAGAATTATGACGATGTTGTTGTAACCAGTTTGTAGTTTGTCATGCGTACTTTACAGTTGTGGCTTTAGATCGTGTATATAATCAACATATCGAATGTAACAGGTGGTCAAACTAGGTCTGTCGAATCATGTTTACCGTTTCTGGAAAACCCAAAAAACCGGATGAACACAACTTCTGACAGCCTTTGACCGGATCATAGATTGTGATTCTGTTATTGTTGGACTGAAATAATGTTTTGTATATGTTCCTTGGCATAAGGACTACAGATTAAGACCTTGAGAATACATAAATCATGACCAGAACATGTATATAATCGAGCTAGAATATGCCTACTCTAACTGCCTGGGTTTTTGGAAAACCTAGGTAATGTCTGACAATAACTTTAAAGGATCGTATCTTGCATTTGTGTTATGATATGAGCCTGTTGATGGTTGAATCATGTAGTCTTGCACGAGTAGTACAAGATCTAACCAAGATCAAGCCTAGAATCATCACAGTTTAAAAACTATTATTAGTCAAACCTCCTAACTCATTAACTGCATATGAGTTTCTGGGTTTGATGAAGAACACGAAGAACACCTATAGTGACGATTTTGTCGCTATAGGCAGTCTTTAGCGACACTTTATTTCTAAAATTAATTATTTTATTAAATAAATAGAGAAAATTAGTTTTAAATTATTAAAAATACAAAATAGATTCCTAAAAATTATTTTAAAGTCTGAAAATTAGTTTTTAATAATTTTTAATATATTTCATAAATATTTAATATTTTTGAAATATTAATGGTATTTAATTTATTTAATTTTATATTAAATAAATTATTTAAAAATGATTTTAATACTTGAAAAATCATTTAAAATTATATTAGGTATAAGAAAATATTTTAAGTTGTTTTTTAATGACTTTTAATATTTTGTGATGAATTTCATTAATAAATTAATATTAATGATGATTAAATTATTTAATAAATGTATTAAATAAATTATGAAAAATAGAATTAATGATTTAAAAATCATATAAAAATGATTTAAAGGTTATAAAAATATTTTAAGTTATAAAATATAACTTTTGATAGTTTGTCATGAAAAATATTAATATTTTAATATTAATGATATTAGATTTATTTAATATGTATATTAAATAAATTAGTTTAAAAATGATTTTAATATTAGAAATTCATTTTAAATGAAAATAAAGAGTTTAAAAATATTTTAAGTTATAAAATATAACTTTCAATATATAAAGGTAAATTTCATTAATAATTTAATATTAAATGATATTAAGTTTATTTAATAATTATATTAAATAAATAGGTTTAAATGGTTTTATCAATTTTAAAAGGATATTAATGAATTAAAAATATTTTAAGTTATACTTAATAACTTTTAATATTTGGATAAATAATACATTAACATTTAAATATTAATGGTAAGTATTTAAAATGATTTCAAATGTTTTAAAAATCATTTAAGGGTAATATAAGTACTTTAAAAATATTTTTGATAACTTTAATATTTTGACAATGGTTTCATTAATAATTTAATATTAATTTAATATTAATGATAATAGAATTATTTAATATTTAAATCATGTTATAATGATTCCAGTGTTTGAAAAATTATGATAAATTATAATAATTATTTGAAAATTATTATAAGGCTATGAAAAATAGTATGACTGATACTTAAGTTGTCCAGAATAATATTAAGGGTACATAATACAGTTTTAAACTCGATATTTACCCGATAAAGTCGTCGGTACACCGACATGTTTCAGAAATTGATCTGGACTTATATAATTTATCTGTATATGTATTTGTTTGTGATCTAATGAATGTGAAACATGCATGACAATGTGATTAGGTTATGTGCTGACTGCAATAAACAGTATTATGTGTTATGATATGTTATTTTAATCGATAGAATGATCTTATTAATAATAGGTTTCGGTATAAAAGATAAAACTAAGTTGCGTAATTGTAAGCAGCAGACCAGGCAAGTATCCTACCTTTGCATTTACTTTATGCAATGGATATAAGTAAGATTGTTTTAGAATTATATTATCATTATGTCAGAATATTAACCCTATTGTTATTGATTATGTATCCGATCATCATTTATCAGTACAATATTATTCTATAATTTAGATATTTATTTTGTTCATTAATTTCTAAATATGGTTATACAAGTTTCCCACTTGAATAATCATTGTATTTAATTACATGTTCATATATATATATATATATATATATATATATTGATCTTTAGTATGTATACAGTAATTAAAAGCCGTCTAAGCTATTTGACTCAGCTAGACACATATTTAGATTTATCGTTAAACAAGATAAAACTTTATTGTATCCAACCAAATTATTTTGGTTCGGATTCCCGACTAAGTATGAATATCCCGAATAAAACTTTTATGCGCCCAAGGCGGAAAAGATGAACGATAATATCGTTCTTGCATATAGTATTGATCAATACAGGGCTCATGGGATGTACACCCTCGTGCCCGTAAGTTATGACGGTTTACAAATGAAGTTATGTTTAACCTTTTCGAAAATAAAAAATAATGTTCATAGTCTGTCGACTAATCTATATATATAGTCAATACGTAGTTTCAAAAATTTGATATAGAATTGTTATGTTATTATTATTGGTTCAGTTTACTTCACAACTGTTGATTCGTTGTAGAAGTGTTGTACAAAGAAAATATTTAACCCTTTCAACTAATATTTATAATTGCTATTACTTGCTGGGCACTCAAATGCTCATCCTTGCTTAATTTAAATATTTTCAGCTAAGTGTGAACAGCTAGAAGGTTCGGCCAAGAACAAGAGAAAAGGAAAGCAAACAGAATAAGTGTTATGGTATTCTATGTAATGGTATAACTTTATTAAGATAATGTTATTTATTATTATCGTGTATTGTAATGAATGTAGTAAAGGTTGCGTACTTGGGATTAGACTCTGATAAATGTAAATTAAGTTTGGTATTTATATTATTGTTATTATTATTAGTATTATTTCCGCTCATAGAAATGGTATCGCAAAGCACCGAGTTTGGGTTTCCAAGTACCTGAATTTGGGGGCGTTACAATCCGTATCAGTTTTGTTCTTATTATCCTTTGTTTTTGCCTTTTCTATTTACCTTCTTAGAATCGTTCTTCTTTTTAGAAGATTCTTTGGCCCCTACCAGTAAGACTTGGTCTTTCATGGTTGGAAAGTGACTCTTAACATTTTCAACATGTTAAGCAAATCAGTGAGGCTGATATCTAGCTTGTTCATATGAAAAATTCACAACAATTGTGAGAAGGAGTCTAGGAGTAACTTCAAGATCAAATCTTGGCTCAACTCTCCATCCATGACAAAACCTATTGTCTTAATTATTCAATAAAATTGATCATGTTTAGAACATGTGTCTGTATTGTAGTGTCGTTGGTCATTCTAGATCGGAAGAGCTCCTTAGATATCTGATATCTATTAGTCCTACTTTCTTCACCATCAACTACTTGACGTGAAAAAGTATAGTAAGAGCATCCATAGTTTCATGTTGACGCTGAAGCTCATTACTAATGGATACGAGCATGATGCATTGAGCCAACTGTGCATCATCTTGCAACTTTCTAAAAGTAGTTATCTCTTCCTCAGAGGCATTGTCTGCAACCATTACAGGGATAGGTATATTAAGGACATAAGATAGTTTTTCAGCCATGAGAACTATTCTTAAATTCCTTAACCAATCCGTTTAATTCGGTCTGGTTAAATAGCATCTAATATGCTTCGCAGTGATAGTAATTTAGACATTAAAAAAATTCTATAAATGAATTTGTAATTAACAATATTTTAGCATACATTCTTTAATTAATTGATACTCTATTATTTTTATCATGCTAGAAGGCGACGTTTGATATTCCAAATATCTTTGAACGCTTAGGACTTAATATAAAAAATTTGAGGGGTTTGTTATTAATTTGTCTCATCTTGTTTAAAGCATACGCACATATATATATAAAATACGTCATATTAATTAACATGCGAAGCATGTTTTGCATATATATATATATATATATATATATATATATATATATATAGTATAAGCATGCATATATAGAATACTATATTCTACCCGGATTGATTATGGACTTTTATTCTAGTTTGGTTCACTAGAGTCACGAAGTGAACCAAAAGATCAGATCCTAGGGGTGCAATAATTAATATTTAAATATAACTATTACATTTAAACACGGGCTCCATTACAAACAGGTCTTCAAGCGCTCCTTGCTCCTTGTTCTCCAATTCGTCAAAATTAATTCTAACTATTCCTATTAGAAATCTATTTAAAATAAATAGAAACCTTGATCAGCAGTCAAGGGGAAGTACATAGGAGGGAGATAGAATTTACATTAAGAAAAATTAGAGAAGACGAGGTACGCAGACCCCATTTAATAAAACCCATACATTCATGCATCCAACTAAAATAAAATTCAATCACATTGCTCAATAGTCCATAATCAATCCCATTTATTATCATACACATCACCATATGCATCAATATATAACAATCATCTCATGAATAATAAACATTCAATATATATATATATTGATATCATTTAATGGGCAAATTTAGTTAGTATAAAATCTAATTTTGAATCAAAATAAACTCCTTTATTTTAATCCAAATTTAAATCAAAATAAACCTCTTTTATTTTAATTTATCCAATTTTGAATAAAATAAACTATTTTATTTTAATCAAATTCTTTAATCAAAATAAACTCATTTATTTTAATTAATTATGGAATCCAATTCGATTAAAAATAAAATAAAATAAAAACTCCTTTATTAAAGGAAACATGGATTCTCTTTTCTATTCACAAATAAACTCCTTTATTTTGAATAATATGAAATCTTATTTCATATCTAAATAAACTCCTTTATTTAAGAAAAAATACGGATTCTTTTTCTGCTCACAAATAAACTCCTTTATTTTGAATAATATGAAATCTTATTTCATATCTAAATAAACTCCTTTATTTAAGGAAACATGGAATCCAATTTTAATTCCAATTAGTTTTCATGGAATCCAATTCCAACTCTAATTAGTTAAGATGAAATCTAATTTTAAAATTAAAATAAACTTTTATTTTAATTATAAAATTATAAAGAATATATATATATATATTATATATAACCCATTTCAAAAACGCGCTATTGTAATTATATAATAATAGATTATATATATATATATATATATATATATATATATATATATATATATATATATGATTACTACTATATATGACCAAATTATGAAACTGTGATTCTTGAGAATCACATGGAGCAGGATCAAGGTTTTTTTCAAAAAAAATTATTGATTACGATTTTTTTTAAATAAATTTTATACAACAAAATTATGTCCAATTAAATTGTTCTAAACACATATCAATATACATATCAAATTTTGAACAATTAATAATTCGCATAAAGGTTTGGCTCTGATGCCACTATTAGGTTTGTAATATTCATGAACGCAATGGAAAATCAGAGTTTTAAAAAATTTTACAAACCATATACCCGGATCATCCTTTATGCACAATTATTAATTAAACGAAAAGATAAAGAACAAGAATCATACCTTTGAAGATTCGAGCTTCCTCATGTATAATTTCACCTCCAAATCCTTTTGTGTTCAACTTGAATCCACCGGATTTGGTTCCTTCCTTTGATCAACATTAGCCACCTAAGTGTTTGGCCTCTAGAGGGGATCCACCTAGGATGAAGAAAGATTCAAGAAGATGGGTGTTTGACAAAACCCTAGTCTTTCTATCTCTTATAGAAAAAGAACGTACTCTCCAACAATTGGAATCACGTCTATCGATATCTGATATAAGACTCCTCTTATAAATATATCAGTTAACCCTTCTAATCTAATTAAAAAATATGATATTATTTAATTAATTAAATTTTTTTAATTAATTAAGCTCCCTAATCTTATTAGGGTTAATTAATTAAACTCTTTTAAGTAATTTAACCTCATAATCTTATTAGGAATATATGAGAGCTCCTTTAGGAATTAAATAATAATAATAGTAATAATAATAAGAAAACTCCTCTTATTAATTTATATTTAATATTTCTAAAATATTAAATAATAATATTAAGCTATTTAATTTATTCTATCACCATAGATTAAATTAAATATACTTAACTTATTATTATTACGATTATGCCATTAACTTCTTAAATAATTATTCTTCATTTTATGGTGTGACCCTTTAGGTTCTCCATATTAAACCGGTTGTGAATAAATCAATTAGAAAATTTTTAATCTTATTTAAATAAATAAATCAAACTATTAATTTATTTAAATAAACAATATTTATTCTACAATAGGGATAAGCCTCCCTAGCAATCAACGACTTTCCAGATAATATAGATTTCAACATTAATCATAAAAGAACCTTTAAGTAAATAGTTACCTACAATTCAATCCTTCCACCATACAATGTCCCGATTTAATATAAGATATGAAATTACTGTCAAGTCTTATTTTATTTAATTATATGTATTTCGATCCTTAAATGCACAACTCCAAATAATGCAAATTAGAAACTCCTTTTTAATTTCATTCTGCATTGGCCAAGGACTACTGGGTTGTCATTTATCGAATCACATAGGATATTTCTCTTCTTTTACTAGAAGTGGTAGATTCTTAATTGATCATACATTATCTCTATGTACAACTTATTATACCTAAGGGTGTTAAGGAATAAGTCAAAGTATAACTCATCATACACAAGATACTATGATGATCTCAAGTCCAAGGATCATTTGTACTAATATCACTACAGGAATTCCTATTGACAGACAAGTAAAACTCCATTAGGTATTCCTTAGCGAGCCATGTTTAGTGAACTTATTCTCTAATAAGCACGTACATACTTGCTTTAGTGTCTCCACACAAATGATCATGAGATCAATCATCCTCATCCAATGAGCAAGCAACGTATGTACCAATCTATCCAGATTCACTAATCCCCAATTTAGTAATCCAACGATTGGGAACTATTTTAGTTTTAAGCTTTTTAAGAATTTAGATCTCATTAGAATGATCATCATCATTATTCTAAAAGCATTGCTTAAAACTATGGGTTTATCACATATTATAAAACAACATCATGTAGATAATTATAAGTCTTTAATAAATTAATACTTTTTATTAATAAATGAATAAGATTGTTACAAAGTATATGCTTTATCATCACACATGATTGACTTGTGTGCATACTACTTTCATCAACAACATGACACAAATAACCTACACACCCCTTTTTAACAATTTCCTAGTTTGTATCATGGCAAGACAACACGAACGACTCGACGATTTATTATCGTAAAAAACTATATGAGGTTGTCTCGACGTTCTAATATTTACACATTTATTTTGGCAATCTATAATTGCACCATGGTTAAACAACCAATACATCCTGAGAATTACATCGAATTCTCTTAACTTTATCGGTATCAAATGTACCGATAATTTACAACCTCGTATATCTACACAACAACTCCTATGAATATTTTCAACAAGAATTATTTCTTTGTTTTCTACTTTGATATTCAAAGATAAAGGCAATCTTTCGGGAAGTAATTCTAATCATTTAGCAAAATCACATGCTATAAATGAATAAGTAGCACCCGAATCAAACAGCACGTAAGCATTTATATTGTTGATCGGGATAATACCTGCAACTACATCCCCTGATGCAACTGCATCTTGGACCGTCATGTTAAAGGTGCGGGCCATCGGCCTACCCGTCTGAGCTGGACCACTAATAGCTACCTTACCACTATTAGTGCCTTTATTCCCGTCCGTCCTCTTCTTTGGGCAGTTCTTTGCTATGTGGTCAGTTGATCCATATACAAAGCATCCATGATTCTTCTTCGGACTTGGAAAATTAGTCGAAATATGCCCCTCCTATCCGTAAAATTGTAACACACTGACTTCCCCTTGAGACATACTCCTAAATGAGTCTTCCCATAGTTCTTACATGCCTCCATCCTCTTCTTAGGATCTCCTTGCTTTACTCCGGTATTCCTAGAGTTAAAACCCTTCCTCTTCTGGCCATTTCCACTACCACTGGCTCCCTCAATTTTTACTCCTTCATCTACTTTATTCTTATTCTTCTTTTCCCTGTGGTACTGGCTTAAAGCCTCATTCCCACCCTCGGTGATTATCGCCTTCTTCAGAATGATTCCAAAATAAGTACTTTGGAACACTGATATCTGGCTATAGAGCTAGGGTTTCAAGCCCTGCTCGAATCTCCTAGCCTTCCTCACCTCCGTGTCCACTTAGTGTGGAGCAAACCTCGCCAGTTCATTGAACTTGGTAGCGTATTAGGGAACAGTCATCTCCCCTTGTTTCAACTCCAGAAACCTCATCTCCATCCTCCCCTGCATACTCGTGGGAAAGTAGTTCTCGAAGAAAATCTCTTTGAACCGCGTCCACGTTAAGTTATCTATTTTGGCCCTAGCCTGGTTTGCCTCCCACCAGAAGTTGGCCTCTCCCTTCATCATATAGGTAGAAAAAGAAACCTTTTGCCCCTCATCGACATTTGCAATAACAAATGCCTTTTCTATCTCTTTCACCCAAGTCTGGGCTTCTATAGGGTTCGTAGTTCCTTTGAACTCTGGCAGACCTACACTCTTAAAATCCTTAAATGTAGTAGCCTGTACTATCGCAGGATTTATGGGTACGTTCACCCTATTCTGATTAAAGGCAACCATTAATAAATTAACGAACTCCTGCATCGGATTAACCAGTCCCCCTTCCGGTTGATTCACATTCGCCCCTTGATTTCTTTGTCTTTTTCTTGGCGGCATTTTTCTGTTAAAATAAATAACACTTCGTTATTATTTCTTTCTTATTAATTAGTTATTATTCATTATTAAACAATAACTCATACTCATTGTACAATATGTTTCATAAAAAGAAACTTATATTAATTCATTCTTTCTTGTAGTATAATACTACATCGTTTACATTACACAGCCTAAGCTGATTACATTATTTTCCCGCCATTACTTTCCAAAAATTGGGATTTACAAAAGACTACCCTTTGTTATACAAAAGAGGGTTTTACGTCACAACAAAGATACAACATATTTACATATCTATTATACTCTAACTACTAGCTAGATTACATCTGCCTTATAGCATTCTCATAGTCCGCATTGGCAAGACTGACTATAATATCTCGGCTGATAGTATGCCAAGTCTGCCCCGCCTCCATAGGATACTTAGCCACTTGCCGCTGAAAATCCCCATGTGAACTCCTATGTATATAGGACATTCTGCTAATCTTCTGCTTCTTAGTCTTTAGCTCCTGCCTAAGCTCAAAGTCCTCGTGTTTAAGCTTATGGACCTTGTCCTTGGCTAACACCTTCTCATCATGTTCTTCCTCCCACATAGACTCCATACTCTTCTTATCCTCCAAGATAACATGAAGCTCCTCCTTCAATTCCTTCATCTCCTTCCCATACTGGATGTTTCTATCCAATATAATGATAAACATTGATTTCATTGACTCCCCCGGAGTCATCTCTTCTGCTGGTGCTATGGTGTTAAATGACACCACCTCTACCTCCTCTTCCGACATGCCATCAAACATAGACACGAGGTCTAGGTTTTTTAAGTCTCCAGACTCAACAACCACCACTTTTGGCTCTTCAGCTATAGGGTTTGGTAAAATCTCTACTTGATTCACCGACTCTTCACTAACGACATGTATATCCCTATACATAACGTTATTTCCTGACATCTACAATAAAACAAAATAGTTTGATTAGTACACATCATTAGGATAATAAAAACACATATCACATATAATGCATTTGTAAGACCCCATCTTTTTATAAATAAAATTGAATTTCCTCTATTCATTATTCTGAATTAATAAGGTGTTAATTTGATATAATACTTTGGTTATGGGTGAAATGTGCAAAATTTTCAAAATAAGCAAGTAGTTATAAAATATTCATTGTTGTTAGGGAATATTCATTTGGTCGCAGAATATTCTTGTTGTCGGGGAATATCCCTACCACAGCGCAGCCATTTGTGGGCCCTATAACGAAAAACGGTTGGATGAAGAAAATGACAAGTATGAGTTTTTATAAATAACGGTGTAATTGTTACCGTTAACACTGTTGGAATACCTGGTGGTTAAAATACGATGTCTGGCGTGGTTGCACAAGATTTTGAATTATTGATTCTTACGTAAGAAGGCACTACTCAATAATTGTTACAGTAATTACTGTTCAATATTTTATTTTATTGATTCAATAATTGCTGCGTTGATATTTTATATTATTGTTGGTTCAATAATTGTCACGGCACAGTATTATCAGATTAATATTGAACAATATTATTAGATAGCATTATTGGCAATGTCTAGAAAGTTCTGTCAAGCAGAGGTTTGGTTACCTAATTGCGTGCTATTAAGGAGAAATCCTTATCGGGAAGCCCCCTCTTTTCTGGAAATGGCCTGGTTGTCATTATTGTGATTCTGTAATATTATTTGTGAATAATTATTTATTGATTTATATGATAAGGAAATATCTATTTTATGTGGATATAATTGATGGATATATTTATTTTATGTGGTTATAAATGAACGAATTAAAAATGAGGTGTTTTATCAGTATTTTGTCAGAATGAAGGTATTAAAAATCATCTATATGTGGATTTCAGACATTTTCTGTTTGGAATTTGGAAAAACTTTATTCTACAAAGTTGTAGAGAATTCGATTTCCTATGGAATGGACATAAAATTCGTATTTTTCTGATAAAAGGGCTATTTATTATGAATTTTTGAAGTTTCAAAAATTAAATGTTTTTTTAAAATTATGGGTGGGACCCACTTTTGTTTTTTGAAAACATGTGGGCAACAATTTTTTTTCAAAGATGGCTGGCTTGCTGATTCAAAAGGAGGAGGCGAGGAAGAAAAAAAAATTATTTTATTAATTTAGTCTTCTTTGGCGTTCTAGCATTTTTCTATAAATAGGTGCTTAGGTTAGAATTGAAAATCACACCAGAAACATAAGTTTTCTCTCTCTATATTATCGAGCGTATTTTTGTGAGTATTTATATACTTTGAGAGTTGCTATTCAGTGCAAGTTTTTTTCGACATTACATCCGATATTCCGATCAGAAGTACTGTTATTTTGAGGTAAGAGATGTTATTTTCTTCGTAAATGATATTATTTCTTTCAATATCATTATGCTAAAATATTGATATGAATTTTATTGTAGAATTTCTACCTTTTTGTGTCAGGGTTACTATTCACGTATACGACACTATTCACGTATACGTTACTATTCACTGAAAAATGAAATTTTCTCCTTTTTGTCCAAGATGTTTATTATGGTTACTATCTTTAATTGTATCCATGTTTTGATCTTTATTTTGAATTCTGCTTCACAATTAGTTATTATGGAGTATTATTGAACTTGGATAAACTATAATACGAATCCCTAATATTTGTCCTTTTGTCTCATTGGATTCGTTCATTTAAAATATTTTTCATCATCCTCAGTCCTAAATGATGATATTACTAAAAATCTTTGGCCTATAGTGAAAAGATGAATGATTAACTGATGCATATCTTTGGCCTGTAGTGCAAAGATGAATGATTAACTGATGCATATCTTTGGCCCGTAGTGTAAAGATGAACAGGTGTTGAGATGAACATGACCAACTGGTGATACAAATGAATATCTTTGGACTGTAGTGAAAAGACGAATATTTGATTCAAGATGTATATTGATTGTTGTTACAGGGATAAAATATTGATGATGGACTTTTAAATCTTAGAAGATAGTAGAACTCATTCTCTACTTGACTCTTCTAATGGATTGTTATTTACGCTACAGTTGTTGATCTAAAACTTGTTGTCTATTATATTCTATTAGATTTTTCCCTGTTGAGGACTAATGATAATTTATTGTATATTATCTTAGTCATAATATTCTTTATTGGGCTAGTTGAGCTCACCCTTTTCCTTTTTGTTCCATTGTTTTTCTCAGGAGGAGAGAATTTAGCAGGAACTAGCCGGGGTATGTAGGGATGATTCAAGATAGTTATTTTAGTAGTCCTCACTATTTTGTAAAATAGTGTATCAATAAATGTAACGAGGACTTATTTCAGTGTGGATATTGTCTATAAGACAATATTTATATTTAAACTCATAGCATGTGTGTTGTCGTATTTTGCAGGAGAATTGTAATAATAAAGTTGTAGTTGTTTCTGTACCATGTATTTGGCGACTCAGAATGGGTGATGTATACCTATTTTGGGGGCGTCACAGTTGGTATCAGAGCTTAGGGATATGGTCTCTGGCGGAGATCAGGGAATAGAACTAAGAGGGGAGAGATGAGTAAATCCTTCGCTAGTGTGTCCTACCTAAACTTATTTGTTGGTCAGTCATAATATAGGGATATTATGTGATATGTTAATTGTTTAATTAACCCTTGTTTTATGGCAGTATTTAAGAATGGCAGCTGAGAACGTTAACAATGGAGTGTATGAGACTGTGGAGACACCTTTAACCATAAACCAGGAGAATGTGCAACAGGATGGCAATATTCCTCCTATAAACAATACGACCGAACAAACGATGAATGATGGGATGTTTAGAAGCTTTTTGCAATTCATACAAAATCAGACGAGGGAGACTCGTGTACAGAATACGGGTGTAAATGATAGCAACGCGCGGTTTGTCACGACCAAGCAGTTCAAAGATTTGGGACCACCTGAGTTCTGGGGAAAGCCGGATCCGATTAAGGCGGAGACGTGGGTCAAATAAATTACCAAGATATTTAATGTCTTGGGATGCACGGAGAAACAGAAGGTTCCATTCGCCACCTTTACGTACATGGTGAGGTGATTCTTGGTGGGAATCATGAAGTGTACCAACCAAACTTTTCAAGTATATCTTGGGAAATATTTCAGAAACTGTTTAATGACAAGTACTTTCCTGAAAGTATTCGTCATATGAAAGAGGTAGAGTTTATTAGTCTGGAGCAGAACAACATGACGGTGTCCTAGTACGAGGTTCGCAGAGTTATCCAGGTTTGCACCTCATTTGGTAGAAAATGAAGAACGTATGACGAGGATGTTTCTGAGAGGTTTGAAACCCAAAATTCGTCAATACCTTATCTCTCATAAATTTTCTCTATATTCAGATGTTGTCAACAGGGCTCAATTATTAGAGCGAGATAATGAGTATGTTCAACCGAGGGACCACTGACGAGTCGGGCCGATGGCGGCGACCATGAGCAATGATAATAACGGTGGGAGGAAAGAATACGGACAAAAGCGGTAACCACTCGGGTGGTAATCGTGGCCAGGATAATAAAAGAAGTGAATCGGGAGGAGATTTCAAGAAGAGAAGATACAACAATGATAACGTGAAGATGTCAGCACCAACATCAACTGTTTCTAGGGGAGGAGAACGACCACCGGTCGTATGTTATAAATGCCGGAAAGAGGGACATATCAGCCCAAACTGCCCACAACAATCCAAGGTATGTTATAACTATGGAAAGGAAGGTCATATAGCTCGAGATTGTTCTGTAGCAAAACCAAGTTCAGCGGGGATGGTGACTCCAAAGGCTGTCCCGGATAAGTCAAAATCAGCGGTTCCTAGAAGAGCGTTTGTCATGACTGGCCAAAATGTGAGGAACCCGAACAAGGTGATCACAGGTAAGCTAATCATATACTCTTGTGAAGTTTATACCTTACTAGATACCGGTTCTACCCATTCTTTTGTCTCTCCTGCTTGTGCTCAACGTTTGAACTTGACTCCGGAGAAATTGGACTTTGACTTATCTGTTGAGACCCCGTTAGGAGAAACTTTCATTACATCCACTATTTATGAATATTGCTTCATCCAAGTTGGCACCATCACATTACCTATTGATCTTATTTCTTTAAAGATACTTGCTTTTGATGTGATTTTAGGGATTGATTGTGTAGGGTTTCGGCACATAAAACGCAGCGGAGATAGAACAATTCAAAGCAATTTCTGAAACCCAAAAACAGGATCCATGCGAAACAGAAATTAATCCAGTGGTTTAGAAATTATACCAATTATTTTGGTTGAATCGATGCGGTCGAATCTCCAATGTAATTCAAACGGACTGCGACTCTACGGTATCCACACGAACGCTTCGCACAAATCGTCCTACGATCTGCAGAAGAAGGAATTACGGTACTAGCCACCAAAAGGAATGGATTTTCTGTTTTTCTCTAGTCTCTCTCTAAGAGCGGCTAGGGTTTTTGTTTTGATTAACCTACCTAATATGCTGATATATCATATATATAGCAATAAAACGAAATTAATCAAAACCTTAATCTAATTAAAATAAAATCTGAATATATATATATATATATATATATATATATATATATATATATAAATCATCCTTTTAATTTATGTTCATGATTTAAATACTATCAATCATATTGATATATTTAAATCCTTACAATTAAATTAATTCCCTTTTAATAACGTTACATGTGTGTGACCCTATAGGTTATTATTACGTTGACAATAATTTTAAAATCATATTATAAAATTATATAATGTTGAGTGGCATCTAGTAATGCATCATCGCTACCCAAGTAATAATAAGATCGATGATTCGATGCAACCTTTTCGTGACCAATGTTTCAATGTAATTTAATCCTTTTAACCTTAATATCCTAGATTAAACTCGAGTCATGGAATGTGTCATACTCTTCATAATTTAATTTGAGTTTTCTTGATCAATGAGTAGACTATATGAAATAAATCACTATTTGAACATGACCATGCATTTCATAGTCCTACTCAATCAAGAGGCCTATGGATATCATCCCTAATATATAGGAAGGTTAAATTCCATCTAGATCACTCATATTCCTCACACGATTTATGATGTACCCAATAATCACCTTTATAGTCTACCCTATTAAAGGTGACATTTGATGATATCAAAGTACATAAATTCCCGTGTAGTAATATAGTGATTTCAGGTCAGAGGACCATTACATCATTGTCACTATGAGAATTGCTAATGACACTTCGCATAATGCTCCACATAGAATTCTTATAGTGGGTCTGTCCAATACATCGTTTTTTAACATGTACCTATGCATTGACTTAATATCTCATATATTTATGACCAATGAGATTTGGTCATCAGTCAATCTATATATACTAGTCTCAATGCATCATTATTGTCCCATCAACAATGATACTCTACTAGGGACATTTAAGAACAATGATACTAATTATAATTATATAATCTCATGTTCAAGTCACATACTTGAAACTATATAATTTGAGTCACTATTCTAAGGATTTTTTTATTATGTTAACATTTATATAACGCAGTAAATAAAACCATAATAAAATCATTCATTTATTCAATCAAATATAATATCAAAACGTTAAGCAATTATATCAAATAATTGGCCTTTAGGGCATAAACTCTAACAGATTGGTTAACCACTCATCATGCCAAAATTGATTGTTTTCATAAGGTTGTTAGTTTTCATATTCCTAACCAACCTGTTATACGAATTCAAGCAACTAAACCACTAAAATCAATCACTGTCATATCAAGCCATAAAGCTATTCATTTATTGAAAAACGGATGTCAAGCTTTCTTAGCCCATGTTATGGATTTGAACAAAGATACGTCAGATTTAAATAATATTTCTGTTGTTAATGAATTTCCTGACGTATTTCCTGAAGAACTTCCCGGTCTACCCCCAGAACATGAAGTTGAATTCTTTATTGACCTTGAACCGGGTACAAAACCCATTTCTAAAACCCATATCGAATGGCTCCTATTGAACTTCAGGAGTTAAAGGTCCAACTACATGAGTTATTAGACATCGGTTTCATTCATCCTAGTACATCTCCTTGGGGTGCTCCTATTTTATTCGTAAAGAAGAAAGACGGGAGTATGCGACTTTGTATTGACTACCGAGAATTGAACCATGTCACCATCAAGAATAGGTATATGCTACCTCGCATTAATGACCTGTTTGACCAGTTGCAAGGAGAACAATTATTTTCAAAGATCGATCTTCGTTCTGGATATCATCAACTGAAGATTAAAACTGAGGATATTCCAAAGACTGCCTTCAGAACTCGGTTATGGGCATTATGAATTCTTAGTCATGTCTTTTGGATTGACTAATGCTCCTACTCCTTTCATGGATATGATGAACCGAGTATTCAAGGAATATTTGGATCAGTTCGTTGTTGTCTTTATTGATGACATCCTCATTTATTCCAAAAGCCGTGAAGATCATGAGCACCATTTGAAGCTGATACTTGAAAGGCTTCATGAAAACAAGCTATATGCTAAGCTGAAGAAATGTGAGTTCTAGCTAGAGGAAGTAACATTCCTTGGGCACGTGGTGTCAAAACATGGAGTATCTGTTGACCCGGCGAAGATTAAAGCAATATAAAGTTGGGTGCAACCGAAGTCGATGACCAAAGTGCGTAGCTTTCTGGGCTTAGCTGGTTATTATCTAAGATTCGTGGAAGGATTTTCCCGAATCGCTACTCCGTTAACTTAACTGACTCAGAAAAATACAAAATTCGTATGGAGGGAGGAATGTGAGAAGAGTTTCTAAGAGCTCAAGAGGAGACTCATTTCGGCACCTGTTCTGGAAATACCATCTAGTTTGGATGGATTTGTTATCTACAATGATGCTTCAGGCAAAGGGTTAGGATGTGTTCTCATGCAACATGGGAAAGTTATAGTCTATGCCTCGCGACAACTCAAAGAATATGAGAGGAATTATCCTACTCATGATCTGTGTGACGCCCCCAAAATAGGTATACATCACCCATCTTGGGTCTCCAAATACATGGTACTGAATACAAATACAAACTTAAATATACAACATGAGCTGAGGGTTTTTACACGAATATTGTCTTCTATACAATATCCAAACTCAAATGGAGTCCTCATTACATTTATTATCACACTATTTCACAGAATAGTGAGGACTACTTGTGATGCCCCCAAAATAGGTATACATCACCCATTCTGAGTCGCCAAATACATGGTACGTAATACAAATACAAACTTAAATATCTAACATGAAGTGGTGAGTTTTAATACAAATATTGTCTTCAGGCAATTATTCAAACTCAAAATAAGTCCTCAATACATTTATTATCACACTATTTCACAGAATAATGAGGACTACTAATGCAACCATCTGGACCGTCAATCCATTCCCCGACTAGTCCCAGCTATATTCTCATTTCCTGAAGAGAACATTGAAAGAAAGGGTGAGCTCAACTAGCCCAGTAAGAAATATTATGACTAAGATAATGCAGAATAAATTATCCTTAGCCTTCAACAGTATAACAACTGATAGAATATAATAGACAACAAGTTTTAGATCAACAGCTGCAGCGGAATAAGCAATCCATTAGAAGAGTCAAGTAGAGCATAAATCTAGTATCTTCTATAATTTAAAAGGTTTTTCATCACTTTTATCGCTGAGACTTAGCTTAATAAATAATCCACATCATAGAATCATCCCTGCACTACGGGCCAATGATATTCTTTAGTATCACGACCACGAATTATCCATGCACTACGGGCCAAAGATAATCGTGTTTTCATCAACGGTCACTATCATACCATAAAACAATCCATCTTTGCACCCTTGGCCGAAGAGAATCCATGGCCATAATCATACCAAAAACTGTCTATCAATGCACTACGGGCCAATGAGGACTTTTACCACATCATCTGTAATATTACGACCATGATTATACCGAATAATCCCTGGTCATAATCATACCAAGTCCATCTATGCACTACAGGCCACAAATGACTTTCAACATAATATAAACATGAGGATGATGACAATGATATAAGAATTCAATAAAATAATTTAAAGGATAAATTTTTAAAGATTTATAATTTAATTTATCCAGAAATCAATAACATCCAAATTGTCAACATGATACTGCTTTGTGGAGTAAAATTCATAAAATTCATAATAACATCCAAATCAATAATATTGTACCAAAAATAATTTGGACTGAAAATGAATTAATTTTTTATCATGAATAGTACCCCAGGTGAATAGTACTCGAGTGAGTAGTACCCCGTGAATAGTACTTTGGGAATAGTAACCCCATGAATAGTACTCCGACATGAAAAAGTTAAAACTTATCAAGAATGCTCAGAATAATATTTCCATGAAAAGATATTGGATGAAACACAAATATCAAGGATATTCTACTAATTTCATGGAGTTTAGAAGCCAAAACTTTAACAAAACGAGTATAGAATTCGAAATCTGAAATGAAATAATATTACTTACATACTACAGAGTATGGAAGAAAATATTATTTCAAGTGAATATTGAACAAAAATAACATCCCTTACGAATATTAAACGAAAATAATATTCATTATGAATATTAAACGAAAATAATATTCATACGAATATGAAAAATAATTTCTCTTCAGAATATGAAATAAATAATAATCCTTAAGAGTATTGAAAGAAAATAATCCTCTTCATGAATACGAAAGAAATAATACCCCTTACCTAAAAAAGAAGAGTATTCTGACTGGTACGGCGGATATATTCTTGAAGAAAACTTTCACTATTTTCTACACTCAAAGCTTTCTAAAACTCGAAAGAAATACGCTCAATATTATAGAAGAAGAATTCTCTGATTCTGGTGTGATTTTCAATTCTAATTAAGCATCCTATTTATAGGAGAATGGAAAAGATACTATTTGAGCGCACAGTGAAGAGAAAGTCACGGGCGAATTCTTCGACTGATTTCGTTGAAAAATTTGATTTTACTATGCAGCACTATGCAATAAAATATTCTAATAAAACAAAAACTTTTAAATAAAATATATTATATATATTATATATATTAAATATATATATAGCATGTGTCAAAAAAACTCACGGGATACACTCCCGTGATCAATTTTTTTTCTTCCCTCCCATTTTGTCAAAAGTTATATATATATATATATATATATATATTACATCCTTCCTGTGACTAAAATCTCCCCCTCCCACATTTCATTTTCCTTCCACGTGGGCCCCACGTGTTCCCCTCCCACCAACATCTCATAATCACAGACGGGTCCCATAATATTTATACTAAACAACTTTCTACCGATTATTTTAAAAAATGAGTAGATGAGGATCCAAATAATAAGAAAAATTTTCAACAACTACATAAAAATCTTCTCAATTTTTTTAACAACATTTATCATCATTATTATAATTCACAATATTTAACAACCAAGTCGTTCCCAGGAAAGAGGGGGCCTTCCAATAAGGATTTCTCCTTATTGGCGCGTAATTAGGTGACCAAACCTCGACAGAATTTTTAGACATTGTCAATATTGCAAATAATAATATGAATAACTTGTCATCTCAATTATTGATTTAATAATATATAAAATATCGACAATAATTGAATCAAATAACGTGAGATACTATGCAACAATTACTGTAGCAATAATTGAACAAAACTGAGTGACTTCTCACGTAAGCATCAATAATTAATACCGCATGCTACTATGCAACCACGCGTATTACTCTACTTTTACTACTGGGTAGTTCAACAGTTTTAACGGTAAAACTTCCGCCGTTTATTTTCATAAAAAGATTTTTCTGTCATTTTTTCATTCCGACAATAATTCCGTTGTGGGGTCCACCAATGATTGTGTCATCGTACGGATATTCCCCGACACAAAGAATATTTCCCGACCAATCGAATATTTTATAACCACTTGCTTACTTTTCAAAATTTATAAATATTACCCACAACTATGCCATTATCTCAAATCCACACCATAATATAAAAAAAAATATTTCGAGAAAATTAAATCTTTATTCATAAAATTTGGGGTCTCACACTACTAATGCACCATCTTGGACCATCACTCCGTTCCCCGACTAGTCCCGGCTATGATCTCATTTCCTGAAGAGAACAATGTAAGCAAAAGGGTGAGCTCAACTAGCCCAGTAAGAAATATTATGACTAAGATAATGCAGAATAAGTTATCGTTAGCCTTCAACAATGTTAAACTGATAGAATATAATAGACAACAAGTTTAACTACAGCGGAACAAGAAATCCATTAGAAGAGTCAAGTAGAGCATGATATCTACTATCTTCTATGATTTAAAAAGTTTTTCATTAACTTTATCGGTGAGACTCAGCTTAATAAATAAACCAAATCATCGAATCATCCCTGCCCTACGGGCCAATGATATTCATTAGTATCACGTCCACAAATTATTCTTGCACTATGGGCCAAGAATATTCGTGTAATCATCAATGGTCATGATCATACCAAATTATCCGTGGTCATAATCATAATAATCAATAGTTCATCTATGCACGTAAGCCAAATATGACTTTCATCACAATATAAGCATGAGGATGATGACAATGATATAAGAATTCAATTAAAAGAAAGCAAAGGATAAATTTTTAAAGATTTATAACTTAATTTATCCATAATTCAATAATATCCAAATTGTCAACATGATACTGCTTTGTGGAGTAAAATTCAAGAATAATATCTATGTATCAAAAATAATTTGGACAGAAAAGAAATTTTTTTTTAGTGAATAGTACCCTGTGAATAGTACTTTGGGAATTGTACCCCGTGAATAGTACCCCGACATGAAAAGTGCCCTGAATACCCGAGTGAACAATATTTGAGTGAATAGTAATCGGGTGAATAGTAACCCGTGAATAGTAACTTGTGAATAGTACCCTGGCATAAAAAGTGCCACGAATACCCGAGTGAATAATATTATAGTGAATAGTAACTGGGTGAATTGTAACCCGTGAATAGTACCCCGTGTGAAAATATTGATATTTAATAAAAAAGTTCAGATCAATATTCCAATAAAACGATACTGGATGAAGCGCAAAACTCAAGGATATTCCACTAATTTCAAGGATTATAGAAGCAATACTTACCATAGTAAGTTTAGATTTAAAAATATGAAAGGAAATAACATACGAAACTGCAAATGAATTTTCACCTGTCATACAGTACGTAATCCGCGTAGACAGGTTATTCTGACATATTAAAGGATGAATAAGAAAAATAGTATTCCTTATGAATGAAAGAAATAAATAATACCTTACCTTAGTAAATTTGATCCCGATAGTGAATCTTGCATGATAGTGAAGTAGCAGAATACTCTTCTTCTTGCTCTCTATAGTTTCTCTCTCTATAGTGTTTTTTGTGAATCTTAGTGAATTGGTGAGAATGAAAGAAGAATTAAGCTTATATTTATAGGAGAATGGACTAAATAGTAACTAATTCACGAACGGTCCAAATTGATTTACTATTAGAACGGACGGTTCATATTGATTACTATTAAAACCAAAATCGACGGTTCAGATTGATTTACTTTTAAAACCACCATCGACGGTCCAGATTGATTTATTTTTGAAACCACCACTGACTGTCTAGATTGATTTACTTTTAAAACCACCACCGACGGTCTAGATTGATTTACTATTAAAACCACCATCAATGGTACAGATTGATTTACTATTACAACCACCATCAATGGTCCAGATTGATTAACTATTAAAACCACCATCAATGGTCCAGATTGGTTATCTATTAAAACCACCATCGACGATCCATAAAATTAGTAAAACTTTCCAAGGAATACTAATTCAAACTTACAATAAACACCTCATAACAATCCCTATATTTATATCAAAAATTCAATAAATATTTACCATAAATTATTTATCTTTAATAAACACATTTTTATTCTATTAATAATTATTCATTATTAATATTATAACTCATAATATTTAACAACCAGATTATTCCCAGGCAAGATGGGGCTTTCTGATAAGGATTTCTCCCTATTAGCGCGCAATTAGGTGACCAAATTCCTTTCCTCGACAAAACTTTCTAGACATCGTCAATATTGCAAATAATAATATGAATAACTTTGTGGTCTCAATTATTGATTTAATAATATAAAATAGTAATACTGTGACAATAATTGAATCAAATAACGTGAGATACTATGCATCAATTACTGTAGCAATAATTGAGTATAACTTAGTGATTTCTCATGTAAGCATCAATAATCAATACCGTGTGCTACTATGCAACCACGCGTATTACTATACTTTTACCACAGGGTAGTTCAACAGTTTAACGGTAAAACTTTCGTCGTTATTTTTATAAAAAGATATTTCTGTCGTTTTCTAACTACGACAATACTTCCGTTGTGGGGTCCACAAATGATTGTGTCGTCAAAAGAAAATTCTCTAACAAAAAGTATATTCTCCGACCAAACGAATATTCCCCGACACAATGAATATTTTATATTAACTTGCTTACTTTGCAAAAATTTTCACATATCACCCTTAACTTTAACCTTTTATTAAATAAACCATTTATTAAATAGAATAATAATTATAATAAAATTAAATACTTTCATTTCATAAAATTTGGAGTTTTACAATCTCCCCTCCTTATGAAATTTCGCCCTCAAAATTTATGTACGTACCTGGTATGCCGAAGAGATGAGGATACCTCGTCAGATTCTAACTCTTGAGATATAACCTTTGAGCGTAGAATATGTTCCTTTTCATCCAAGATTTTAACAGGTACCTCTTATACGTTAAATCTTTCGCTATTTTGTTCAGTTCTAACTCAATAATGTGGTTTGGGTCGTCCACATATTTTCGTAACATCGATACGTGAAAAATGTTATGAACATGTGACATTCTTTGCGGTAAAACAAATCTATAAGCCACAGTTCCTACTTGATTGAGGATTTCAAATGGGCCAATAAATCAAGGGTTGAGATTTCCTTTCTTCGTTGATTCTTGCTTCTAGAATAATGCCCTCTTAAACCTTCTTCTTCACATTCATCAGCTCTGAGTCTGTAGCTTGATCAGCTTTAACTTTATCGATTAAAGTCAGTTTTAATCATATATTCGTTATCTTCACGTAGGTTCTTGGAGTCTTTAACTCTATCTCCATCTTTTATAAGTCGTACAAAATGAGTCTTTGTGTTAACAACGTCACACTCCTAACCGCATACGATCTTCTACTCAACTCGTCAGCTATCACGTTCGCTCTTCCACGATGATATTGAATAGTATGGTCGTAATCTTAAATAGCTCGAGCTTACGTTTTTGGGGCATATTACGTTTGTTCTGGGTGAAGAAATATTTGAGGGTTTTGTACCGGGTTTAAGGTCGATACAAAATTCAGTTTCACACTCTAGGGATAGGCTAGGAAGTTCTTCAGGGAATACGTCAGAAAATTTATTAACAATAGAAATATCATTCAAATCTGACGTATTTTTGTATAAATCTGTGACATGGGCTAAGAAAGCTTAACATCTATTTTTTAATAAATGAATAGCTTTATGGCTTGAAATGACAATGATTGACTTTAATGGTTTGGTTGCTTAAATTCGCATAATAGGTTGGTTAGGAATATGAAAGCTAACAACCTTACGAAAATAATCAATTTTATCATGATCTGTAGTCAACCAATCAATTCCTAAGATCACATCGAATGCAAGTATTTTTAAAGAGATAAGATCGACAGGTAACCTGCGGTTACCGATTTGAATCAAACAAGACTTATAAACAGTGGATGTACTGAAGGTTTCTCCCAACGGAGTTTCAACAGATAAATCAAATTCTAATTTCTCCGGAGTCAAATTTAAACGTTGAGCGCAAGTAGGAGAAATAAAAGAATGGGTAGAAACGGTATCAAATAAGGTATAGACTTTGCTAGAGTTTATGATTAGCTTACCCGTGATCACCTCGTTCGGATTCCTCGCTTTTTGGGAGGTTATGACAAATGCTCTCCCTGAAACTACTCTGGCTTTTGTCTTTATGCAGGATGGCCTTTGATGCCTCCATCCCAGTTGGACTTGACTTTGGTGCACGATAAAATCAGGCTAGGTGACCTTCTCTTCCACAATTGTTACATGCTTTGGACTGCTACGTACAGTTTGGACTAACGTGTCCCTCTCCTCCGTATTTGTAACATATGACCGGTGGTCGTTCTCTTTCCTTAACAATAGGTGTTGGTGCTGACGTCTTTCCATCATTATTGAATATCCTCTTCTTGAAATTTCCACTTCTATTATCATGGCCATGATTACCACCAAAGAGGTTACCATTTCTGGCATGTTGATTCCCTCCACGTTTGTTGTCACCGTTTCGATGACTGCTACCACTAGTATTATCGACTTGCCGGCTGTTCTCTCTTGGTTGGGTTGACTCATTATCGCGCTCTAATAACCGAGTCCTATTTACAACATCTGAATACAAACATAGTTTGTGAGAAATGAGGTATTGACGTATTTTGGGTCTCAAACCTCGTAGAAACATTCGCGTCATTCTCTCCTTATTATCAACCAAATGGGATGCAAATCAGGACAATTCGGAAAACTTAGCCTCGTACTACGACACGGTCATATTGTTTTGCTCTAACTTGATAAACTCCACCTCCTTCATGTGACGAATACTTTCGGGAAAGTACTTGTCGTTGAACAGTTCTTAAAAATTTTCCCAAGACATTTTGAGTGCGGCAGGCTGAGTACGTTTTACTGATTCCCACCAGTAATCTGCCTCTCCTCTCAACATAAAGGTGGCAAAGGGAACCTTTTGCTCCTCGAAGCATCCCAAGACATCAAATATCTTGGTGATCTGCTTTATCCACGTCTCCACCTTAAGTGGCCTCGGCTCTCCCAAAAACTCCGGTGGTCCCAGCTCCTTAAACTGCTTAGTAGTGACCATCCGAGAGTTGCCAGTGTTTCTACCTGCATTTTGAACAGGAGCCGCTCTCGCCTGATATTGCTTGAATTGCATAAAGCCTCTGAACATCTCATCGTTCATCATTTGATCGGTGTTGTTGTTTACCTGAGGATTATTGTCTTCCTGTTGCAGATTATCCTGGATATTAATCATTGGTGACTCAACGGTCTCATGTGCTTCATTGATTATCTCGACATTTTCAGATGCCATTTTCAAACACTGCCACAAAAAAGGGTTAGTTGACATGCCACATATTATCCCTATACTCTGACCGACCAATTAAATACCAAATAAACTTAGGTAGGTCATACTAGCGAAGGAATTCTGCGTCTTTTCCCTCCTAGTTCTTGTCTCACATCTCAGCTAGGAATCATATCCCTAAGCTTTGATACCAATTATGACGCCCCCAAAATAGGTATACATCACCCATCTTGGGTCGCCAAATACATGGTACTGAATACAAATATAAACTTAAATATATAACATGAGCTGAGAATTTTTACATGAATATTGTCTTCTAGACAATATCCAAACTCAAATGGAGTCCTCATTACTTTTATTATCACACTATTTCACAGAATAGTACGGACTACTAATGCACCATCTCGGACCATCACTCCGTTCCCCGACTAGTCCCGACTATGTTCTCATTTCCTGAAGAGAACAATGTAAGCAAAAGGGTGAGCTCAACTAGCCCAGTAAGAAATATTATGACTAAGATAATGCAGAATAAGTTATCGTTAGCTTTCAACAATGTTAAACTGATAGAATATAATAGACAACAAGTTTAACTGCAGCGGAACAAGCAATCCATTAGAAGAGTCAAGTAGAGCATGATATTTACTATCTTCTATGATTTAAAAAGTTTTTTATCAACTTTATCGCCGAGACTCAGCTTAATAAATAAACCACATCATCGAATCATCCCTGCCCTACGGGCCAAGGATATTCATTAGTATCACGTCCACAAATTATTCTTGCACTACGGGCCAAAAATATTTGTGTAATCAGCAATGGTCATGATCATACCGAATTATCCCTGGTTATAATCATACCAATCAACAGTTCATCTATGCATGTAAGCCAAAGATGACTTTCATCACAATATAAGCATGAGGATGATGACAATGATATAAGAATTCAATTAAAAGAAAGCAAAGGATAAATTTTTAAAGATTTATAACTTAATTTATCCATAATTCAATAATGTCCAAATTGTCAACATGATACTATTTTGTGGAGTAAAATTCAAGAATAATATCCATGTATCAAAAATAATTTGGATAGAAAAGAAAAAAAAAATTCAGTGAATAGTACCTCGTGAATAGTACCCTGTGAATAATACTTCTGGAATAGTACCCCGTGAATATTACCTCGATATGAAAAGTTCCCCGAATACCCGAGTGAATAATATTGAGTGAATTATAATCGGGTGAATAGTAACTCATGAATAGTACCCCGACATGAAAAGTGCCACGAATACCCGAGTGAATAATATTATAGTGAATAGTAATTGGGTGAATAGTAACCCGTGAATAGTACCCCAGGTGAAAATATTAATATTTAATAAGAAAGTTTAGATCAATATTCCAATAAAATGATACTGGATGAAGCGCAAAACTCAAGGATATTCCACTAATTTCAAGGATTATAGAAGCAATACTTACCATAGTAAGTTTAGATTTAAAATTTGATAGGAAATAACATACGAAACTGCAAATGGATTTTCACCTGTCATACAATACGTAATCCGCGTAGACAGGTTATTTTGACATATTAAAGGATGAATACGAAAAATAGTATTCCTTATGAATACGAAAGAAATAATACCCCTTATCTTAGTAGAAGGCTGGATACTGCAATAATGAAGTAGCAGAATACTCTTCTTCTTGCTCTTTATAGTGTCTCTTGTGAATCTTAGTGAATTGGTGAGAATGAAAGAAGAATTAAGCTTCTATTTATAAGAGAATGGACTAAATAGTAACTAATTCTCGAATGGTCCAGATTGATTTACTATTAGAACGGACAATTCATATTGATTACTATTAAAACCACAACCGACGGTCCAGATTGATTTAATTTTAAAACCACCATCGACGGTCCAGATTGATTTACTTTTAAAACCACCACCGACGGTCTAGATTAATTTACTTTTAAAACCACCACCGACGGTCTAGATTGATTTACTATTAAAACCACCATCAATGGTACATATTGATTTACTATTACAACCACCATTAATGGTCCAGATTGATTAACTATTAAAACCACCATCAATGGTCCAGATTGGTTATCTATTAAAACCACCATCGACGGTCCATAAAATTAGTAAATCTTCCAATGGAATACTAATTCAAACTTACAACAAACGCCTCATAACAATGCCTATATTTATATCAAAAATTGAATAAATATTTACCACAAATTATTTATCTTTAATAAACACATTTTTAATCTATTAACAATTATTCATCATTAATATTATAACTCACAATATTTAACAACCAGATCATTCCCAGGTAAGAGGGGGCTTTTCGATAAGGATTTCTCTCTATTGGTACACAATTAGGTGACCAAACCCCTTTCCTCGATAGAACTTTCTAGACATCGTCAATATTGCAAATAATAATATGAATAACTTTGTCATCTCAATTATTATTTTAATAATATAAAATATTAATACTGTAACAATAATTGAATCAAATAACGTGAGATACTATGCAGCAATTACTGTAGCAATAATTGAGTATAACTAAATGACTTCTCACGTAAGCATCAATAATTAATACCGTATGCTACTATGCAACCACGCGTATTACTGTACTTTTACAATAGAGTAGTTCAACAGTTTAACGGTAAAACTTTTGTCGTTATTTTTATAAAAAGATATTTCTGTCGTTTTTTAACTACGACAATACTTTCGTTGTGGGGTCCACCAATGATTGTGTCGTCGAAAGAATATTCTCTAACAAAAAGAATATTCTTCGACCAAATGAATATTCTCCGACACAACGAATATTTTATATCAACTTGCTTACTTTGCAAAAAATTTCATATATCACCCTTAACTTTAACCTTTTATTAATTAAACCATTTATTAAATAGAATAGTAATTATTAGAAAATTAAATACTTTCATTTCATTAAAATGGGGTTACTGTATTGGGAGAAAGTGGAAATCTATACACGGATTATAAAAGCCTCAAATATTTCTTCACCCAAAAGGAACTCAACATGCGCTTTGGCGTTGGCTCGAGCTATTGAAAGATTACAACCATACAATTCAAGTCGACGCATTGAATAGAAGATCATATCGCGAATAAGTGCGAAATTTATATGACTTGCAAAGGATGGAGATAGAGTTAAAGCGGGGACCCACGTGATGATGCCAAATATACGAGTCACCCAAAATCGATAAAGTTAAAGACATGACCACGGAATATGCGTATGCGTTAAGAAGTGCAAAAGATGCTATTCGAAGAATCGATGAAGAAGGAATACTTGTTAAGTTAACTCCGGACTTTGTATTCTAACGATTCGACTTGAAACATAGAATCAAGATCATCCATCTCGGTAGTACCAAATGTATCATGATCTTTGACATACATTTTGTGGAACAATATCGAAGAGAGAATCATTTTATATGACTTGTCAACTTATAAAGGATGGAATAGAGTTAAAGAATCTCGAGGCTTTTATGAATAAAGATGATTTTTCTATAATTATCATTTTGAATATTATGGAATGAATTTGTTATAATGTTATAGTTTGGGTAGTATTTATAAATTAAATTTATGAAAGTATGCAAGTTGTTATATTATATTCGATTGGTGGGAGAATATTCGTTTTAGCGAGGGAATATTACAATGGAATGCAATCATTCATTGGTGGACCCCACAATAGAATTATTGTCGGATTGAGAAAGCGACAAAAATATATTTATGAAAATAATGGCGGAAGTTTTACTGAATTATCTTTGTTGAACTACTCGGTAGTAAAAAAGTGCGATGTCTGGCGTGGTTGCGTAGTAGCACGCACGCGGTATTGATTATTGATGCTTCACGTGAAGTCACTCGGTTATACTCAATTATTACTACGATAATTCTTTGCATCATATCTCTCGTATTATTGATTCGATTATTGTCGCGATATCATCTGCATAATATGTTATTTTATTAAATCAATAATTGAGGCGACAAAAGTTATTCATATTATTAAATTATAATATTTCTGAATGTCTAGAAGTTACATCGAGGAGAGGTTTGGTCACCTAATTGCTTGGCATGATAGGGAGAAATCCTTATTGGAAAGCCCCCTCTTTCACAGGAGCGACTTTGGTTGATAAATATTGTGAGTTATAATATTAATGATGAATGTTATTAAAATTGAAGTTGTGTTCGGAGTTGAATTTGGAGGCCTTGGACGTGATATTTGAGTCGGAGCGATGAAATTAGTAAAATAGACTATAAACACAAAATTTTTTGGGTTTTACTATTTGGTGAAAAAGTCGACAGTTGACTTTTTTTTGGAAAAATCAAACTTCAAAATTTCAAAATTTATATTTTTGATAAAAATAGTTTCATTGTGTTGGAATTATTTGTGTTAGTGAAAATCGACATTTATTTCGATAATAATTGATGTCTGGAGGTTATATTGACCGATCGGGTATTTACTTAGGATAAATGAGCAATTAATTGCTATTATTTCACATGATTATAACTATTTGTTCACATGTGTATACTATTGTTTCACATTCTTGTTACTATTAGGGGAGTTGGTGCAAGATTGATAATACTTGCATGGTAAGTTAAAAATGGAGGTATAGATGGAGTCTTATCTTTGTAATTCGTATTTTCACATATCAGAACTATTGATTCACATGATTTTCTATTGAATCACATTATTTACTATTAGGGGAGGTGGTGCAAGTTTGATAATACTTGCATGACTAAATTAAAAATAAAGAAAAAGTTGGAGGTATTGTACTGTAATTTTTTGAGTGCAATTATTGAAACTATATTTTTCTATAAATAGAAGCTCATTCTTCCTTCATTTCTCACCAATTCACTAAAGCTATAAAACAATTATTATAAAGAAAAATTGTAGAGAAAAAAATCTGTAGAAGAAGAAAAGCTTGCTACCTCACTACTCCTATATCCAGTTTCTTTCAAAGGTAAAGAAATTATATTTTCTTTCTTTTTCGTCTTCATGAAGAGAACTTACATTATTCCATTCTTTATTATTATGTTGGAATAACTTTGGTTATCTGAAAATCTGCATCGTGGTGAAATTCTTACATTATTCCATTCTTTATTATTACATTGGAACATCACATGCATTTTCTTGGGACTGGTTTAAATCTTTATTATTACATTGGAACATCACATACATGCGTTTTTTCTTTGGGACTGGTTAAAATCTTTATTATTACATTGGAATATCATGCATGCATGCGTTTTCTGTGGGACACTAGTTCCGTCTTTATTTATACATTGGAATATCACATGCATGCGTTTTTGTGGGACTGGTTAAAATCTTTATTATTACATTGGAATAACTTTTTGTCTGCGATCTATGCGCATGCTTGGTGATTTCTTTTGTTATTCCATTCCTTATTATACTCGGTTGGTTAAAGTTTTGACTTCTATACTCCATGAAATTAGTGGAATATCCTTGATATTTGCGCCATCGATATCTTTTCATGGAAATATTCTTACGAGCATTCTTGAATTTTACTCTCTACAAAAAAGTATCGTGTTGACAATTTGGGCGTTATTAGTTCTGGATAAATTAATTAAGTGAACTTGTTTTATTGAATTCTTATATCATTGTCATCATCCTCATGTTTATATATTTTTTTGAAAGTCATGTGGCATTTTGTAGTGCATGCATAGATGGACTTGGTATGATTATGACGAGGGATTATTCGGTATAATCATGGTAGTAATGTTATAAATGATGTGATAAAAGTCCTCGTTGGGCGTAGTGCATTGATGGGCGGTTGTTGGCATGATCATGACCATTGATGAATATACGAATGTCCTTGGCGCGTAGTGCATGGATAATTGTGGTCGTGATACTAAAGAATATCCTTTGGTAGTAGTGCGGGGGTGATTCGATGATGTGGATTATTTATTAAGCTGAGTCTCAGCGATAAAAGTGATGAAAAACCTTTTAAATCATAAAAGATAGTAGATTTTATTCTCTACTTGACTCTTTTAATGGATTGCTTGTTCATGCTGCAGTTAAACTTGATGTCTATTGTATTTTATCAGTTTAACATTGTTGAAGACTAATGATAATTTATTCTGCATTATCTTAGTCATAATATTTCTTACTGGGCTAGTTGAGCTCACCCTTTCTTTCACTGTTCTCTTGAGGAAATGAGAGCGTAATTTGGGACTAGAGGGGGGAGGTGGTGATGGTCGGGATGATAGCATTAGTAGTCCTCACTATTACATTAAATAGTGTGACAATAAATGTAATGAGGACTTATTACGAGAGTGGATATTGTCTAGAAGACAATATTTGTATTAAAACTCATGACTCTTTTTATTTTGTATATTAAAGATTGTATTTGTATTTTTGTACCATGTATTTGGCGACTCGAGGATGGGTGATGTATACCTATTTTGGGGGCGTCACGGTTGGTATCAAAGCTTAGGGATATGATCCACTGGCTAAGATGTGAGACAAGAACTAGGAGGGGAGGCAGGGGAATTCCTTCGCTAGTATGACCTACTAAGTTTATTTGGTATTTAATTGGTCGGTCGGAGTATAGGGATAATATGTGATATGTTAATTAACCCTTGTTTTGTGGCGGTATTTGAAAATGGCATCAAGAGAATGTTGAGAACATCGATGGAGCCACAGGAGGCCGTTGAGTCTCCACGGATCGATAACGAGGATGATGTGCATCGGGAAGGCGACAATCCTCATGCAAACAACAACAACTTGACCAAATGATGAGCGATGGAATGTTTCGAGGCTTCATGCAATTCATGCGACATCGGTGAGGCGGCTCTCATCCAAAATGCGGTGGAAACACTGGTGACTCTCGGATGGTCACGCTTGAAGCAGTTCAAGGAGGCTGGGACCACCGGAGTTTTTGGAGAGCAAAACCTCTTAAAAGGCGGAGGCGTGGATAAAAGCAGATCAACAAGATATTTGATGTCTTGGGTTGCTCAGGAGGAAAAAGGTTCCCGCCACCGCCACCTTCGTGTTGCGGGCGGGGCGGATTCTTGGGTGGGAATCGTAAAGCGTACTCGACAACTTGCCTTGAAGATGTCTTGGGAGAAGTTTCAAAAGAAGCATTCAGCGACAAGTACTTTCGAAAGTATTCGTCGTATGAAAGAGGTAGAGTTCATTAAAGCTGGAGCAAAACAACATGGCCAGTGTGTGCGTGATCTGAAGCCAAGTTTCTTAGAAAGTTGTCGGTTTGCGTCCCATTTGGTTGATAATGAGGAGAGAATGGCGTGAATGTTTCTAAGAGGTTTGAAACACGAGATCGTCGATATCTTATCTCTCGTAAAGCGTGTTTGTATTTGGATGTTGTTAATAGGGCTCGATTATTGGAGGATAGCGATAATGAGTCAACCCAACAAAAAAGCGGTAAGCAAAATGATAATACCGGTGAGAAGCGATCATTGAGCGGTGACAACAAGCGTGGAGGAATCGGCATGCGAAATGGTAACCACCGGTGGTAATCGAGGCCAAAACAATAGAATGGACATTTCAAGAAGAGGAGATTCAATGATGATGGAAAGGCGTCGGCACTTTTTTACCGTTGTGAAGGAAGGAGAGCGACCACCTATTATATGCTTCAAATGTGGAGGGAGGACACATTAGTCCAAAGCTGCGCGATCTTAGTCAAAGCATGTTATAATTGTGGAAGAAGGTCACTGGCCGATTTTGTCGTTCACCAGAAAAAAAGTTAAAGCTAGGATAGAGGCAAAGTAGTCGAGAAAAGTCAAAGCCGGTAGTCTGAGGAGGCGTTTGTTGTGACCTCGGAAAGCAAGGAACGAGCGAGGTCATCACGGGTAAGCTTATCATAAACTCTAGCGAAAGTCTATACCTTATTTGATCTGGGTTCTACCCATTCTTTTATTTCTCTACTTGCGCTCAGCGTTTAAATTTGACTCAGGAGAAATTGGACTTTGACTTATCTGTTGAAACTCCATTGGGAGAAACCTTCATTACATCCAATGTGTTTATAAGTCTTGTTTAGTTCAAATCGGTACCCTCACATTACACATCGATCTTATTTCATTGAAAATACTTGCATTTGGCGTGATTCTAGGGATTGATTGGTTAACTACTCATCATGCAAAAATTGATTATTTTTCGTAAGGTTGTTAGCTTTCATATTTCTAACTTGACCTATTATGCGAATTCAAACAACCAAACCATTAAAATCAATCACTATCATCTCAAGCCATAAAAGCTATTCGTTTATTGAAAAAGCGGATGTCAAGCTTTCTTAGCTCATATCGCGGATCTAAATAAAAATCGTCGAGTTTTGAATGATATTTCTATTGTTAATGAATTTCTGGCGTATTCACGAAGAACTTCTGGCCTACCCCAGGCGTGAAATTGAATTTTGTATCGACCTTGAACACGGTACAAAACCTATTTCCAAAGCCCATATCGAATGGCTCTATTGAACTTGAGGAGTTAAAGACCCAATTGCGAGGAATTGTTAGACATCGGTTTCATTCGTCGTCTAAGTCGTCTCCTTGGGGTGCTCATTATTATTCGTGAAAAAGAAAGATGGGAGTATCGACTTTGTATTGATTATCGGGAGTTGAACCATGTCACCATCAAAAATAAGTACCCATTACCCACGTATTGATGACTGTTTGACCCGATTACAAGGCAAATTCTTTTCAAAGATTGATCTTCGTTAGGTTATCACCGATTGAAGATTAGAAGCGATGACATTCAAAGGCGGCTTTTCGAACTCGATGCGGGCATTATGAATTCTAGTCATGTCTTTTGGATTGACTAATGCTCTGCTTTGCCTTCATGGATATGATGAGCCAAGTATTGAGGAATATTTGGATCACTTTGTGGTCGTCTTTATTGATGACATCCTTATTTATTCAAAAGTAGTGAAGATCATGAAAGCAACACTTGAAATTTGATACTCCAAAAAGCCGTGAATATAAGCTTTATGCGAGTTGAAGAAATGCGAGTTACGGCGAGGAAGTAGCATTCCTTGGGCGCGTAGTATCAAGTCATGGAATATCTGTTGACCAACAAAGATTGAAGCTATTCAAAGTGGGAGCAACCTAAATCGATGGAAGAAATCGTAGCTTTCTCGGCTTAATTTGGTTATTATCGGAGATTCGTGGAAGGATTTTCTCGAATCGCTACTCCATTAACTTTCGGTGACTCGAAAGATACAAAAATTCGGTTGGAGTGAGGAATGTGAGAAAGTTTTCAAGAACTCGAGAGGAGACTCATTTATTTTGTTACGACAATACCATCTGGATCGGAGGATTTGTCATCTCGGTGATGCTTTGGGCAAAGGGTTAGGTTGTGTTCTCATGCTGACATGGGAAAGTCATAGCTTTATGCCTCACGACAACTCAAAGAATATGAGAGGAATTATCCTACTCATGATCTAGAGTTAGCGGTGATCATTTTTGCACTAAAGATTTGGAGGCATTATTTGTATGGGGAGAAAGTGGAGATCTTTACGGATCATAAAAAGCCTCAAATATTTCTTCACTCTCAAAAAGGAACTCGACATGCGACAATGACGTTGGCTTGAGCTATTGAAAGATTATGATCGTACCATCGATACCATCTGGAAAAGCGAGCGTGGTAGGTGGCGCATTAAGTAGAAGATCATATGCGAATGCGAGTGCGATATTGTCATATGAGAGCCCATTTTGTATGACTTACAAAGGATGGAGATAGAGATAAAGACTCGGGGACCCACGTGATGATGGCGAATATCTGAGTAGAAGCAAACTTTAATCGATAAGGTTAAAGTTGCTCAAGCTCTGGACACTGGAGGTGGTCGTCGTATGAGAAAGAAAGTGCAAGAAGGTCTTTATCTTAGGAAGCAAGAATCGATGATGAAGGAATACTTGAGTCGACTCCGGACTTTGTGTTCTAACGACCACGAGTTAAAGTATAAAATCATGATGGAGGCGCACTGACACACCGTTTGCAATCCATCACAGGAGTACCAAAATGTATCGTGATCTTGACATACATTTTGGTGGAAGCAATATGAAGAGAGAGATAGCGGGGTTTATCTCGAGGTGTCTAACTTGTGCGAGTCAGTCGGCGGAGCATCAAGTGCCAAAAGGTCCATTGCAACCACTTGAAATTCGAGAATGGAAGTGGGAGCACATTACCATGGATTTTATTCTTGGTCTTTCCCAAGGTTTCTCAAAGGCGTAGATGCGATTTGGGTCATTGTTGATAGATTGACCAAATCTGCTCATTTCTTACCGTCTGAGAAACTTATACACTTGAACGTCTTGCTAGTATGTATATAAGCGAGATTGTAAGATTGCATGGTATGCGGTATCCATAGTTTACGATCGAGACCCAAGATTCACTTCAAGATTTTGGGTTAGTTTGCAAAAAGCTATGAGCGCAGATTTACGATTTAGTTGGCATATCATCCTCGGCGGACGGACAATCGAGAGGACTATTCAAACTCTTGAAGATTTATTAAGACTCTGTGTCCTTGACTTCAAGAGGAAGTTGGGACAAGTTCTTACCATTGGTGGAGTTTTCCTCAACAACAATGAGTTATCAAGCAAGTATTGGCATGGCTCCATTTGGCGTTGTATGGAAGAAAGTGTCGATTTCTCGGTATGTTGGGATGAGGTGGGTGAAGCAAGCGTTGTTGGGGCCGGATTTGAGTGCGTATGACTACGGAAAAAGATTCAAACAATCAAATGACGTATAAAAACCTCACAAGATCGACAAAAGAGTTATCTTGATCTTCATCGAAAGGGCGTGGAATTCGATATTGGAGATCGTGTGTTGTTACGTGTTGCTCCATGGAAAGGAGTTACGAGATTTGGAAAGAGAGAAAGCTCGATCCTCGATTCATTGGCCCATTTTAATCCTCGATCGAGTAGGAGGCGTAGGCGTATAGACTCGACTTTTCTGCTGTGAAGTATGTCTCGTGTTCATAACGTTTTCACATATCCATATTACGTAAATATGTGGAAGACCCGAACCACATTATTGAATTAGAGCCGGACGTGATAGAGGAAGATTTAGCGTATGAAGAGTTACTGTTAAAATCTTGGATAAGAAGGATCATATTCTACGCTCGAGGTTATACCTCAAGTCGAAGTTTTGTGGAGAAACCACGGCGTGGAAGAAATGACTTGGGAGTTAGAATCGAGATGAAGTCGAGATATCCTCACTATTCGACATACCAGTCGTACCCTAATTTTGAGGTGAAATTTCATAAGAAGGGAGGTTGTAAGACCCCTGACTTTTATGAATAAAGATGATTTTTCTATAATTATCATTTTGAATATTATGGAATGAATTTGTTATAATGTTATAGTTGTGGGTAGTATTTATAAATTTTGCAAAGTATGCGAGTTGTTATATTATATTTGATTGGTGGGAGAATATTCGTTTTAGCGAGGGAATATTAAATACAATGGCGCAATCATTGGTGGACCCCTAATGAAATTATTGTCGGATTGAAAATGACAAAAATATATTTATGAAAATAACGGCGGAAGTTTTCTAGATTATCTTGTTGAACTACTCGGTAGTAAAGAAATGCGATGTCTGGCGTGGTTGCGTAGTAGCTGCGGTATTGATTATTGATCTTACGTGAGAAGTCACTCGGTTATACTCGATTATTACTACGATAATTCTTTGCATCATATCTCTCGTATTATTGATTCGATTATTGTCGCGATTATCATACGCATAATATGTTATTTTATTAAATCAATAATTGAGGCAACAAAGTTATTCATATTATTAAATTGCAATATTTACAATGTACAGAAGTTACATCGAGGAGAGGTTTGGTCACTAATTTTGCGCATGATAGGGAGAAATCCTTATTGGAAAGCCCCTCTTTCTGAGGAGCGATTTGGTTGATAAATATTGTGAGTTATAATATTAATGATGAATGTTATTAAAATTGAAGTTGTGCTTCGGAGTTGAATTTGGAGGCGGACGTGATATTTGAGTCAAGGAGCGATGAAATTAGTAAAAATAGACTATAAACACAAAATTTTCGGGTTTTACTATTTGGTGAAAAAATCGACAGTTGACTTTTTTGGGAAAAATCAAACTTTGAAATTTCAAAATTTATATTTTGATAAAAATAGTTTCATTGTGTTGGAATTATTTGTGTTAGTGAAAATCGACATTTATTTCGATAATAATTGATGTCTGGAGGTTATATTGACCGATGAATTATTTAGCTTAGGATAAATGAGCAATTAATTGCTATTATTTCACATGATTATAACTATTTGTTCACATGTGTATACTATTGTTTCACATTCTTGTTACTATTAGGGGAGTTGGTGCAAGATTGATAATACTTGCATGACTAAGTTAAAAATGGAGGTATAGATGGAGAGTCTTATCTTTGTAATTCGTATTTTCACATATACAGAACTATTGATTCACATGATTTTCTATTGAATCACATTATTTACTATTAGGGGAGGTGGTGCAAGTTTGATAATATTGCATGACTAAATTAAAAATAAAGAAAAGTTGGAGGTATTGTCTTTGTAAATTTTTGAGCCCCAAAAGCGTCTGATTATTGAAACTATATTTTTCTATAAATAGAAGCTCATTCTTCCTTCATTTCTCACCAATTCACTAAAGCTATAGAGCAATTATTATAGAGAGAAATTGTAGAGAGAAAATCATAGAAGAAGAAGAAGCACTGCTACCTCACTACTCTATATCCGGTTTCTTTCAAAGGTAAAGGGTATTATTTCTTTCTTTCGTCTTCATGAAGAGAACTTACATTATTCCATTCTTTATTATTATGTTGGAATAACTTTTTTGGTTCTCAAAAATACCGCATACATGGTGAAATTCTTACATTATTCCATTCTTTATTATTACATTGGAATCATCATGCATTTTTCTTTGTGGGACTGGTTAAATCTTTATTATTACATTGGAACATCACATGCATGCATGCGTTTTCATGGGACTGGTTCCATCTTTATTATTACATTGGAATATCACATGCATGCGTTTTCTGTGGGACTGGTTTAAATCTTTATTTATACATTGGAATATCATGTTTATTATTGCGTTTCTTATACATTTGGATGACATGCGTTTCGTCTTTATTATTACATTGGAATAACTGCACTTTGTCTTGAGTCTACTGCGTGCTTGGTGATTTCTTTTGTTATTCCATTCCTTATTATACTCGGTTGGTTAAAGTTTTGACTTCTATACTCCATGAAATTAGTGGAATATCCTTGATATTTGCGCTTCATCGATATCTTTTCATGGAAATATTCTTACGAGCATTCTTGAATTTTACTCTACAAAAAAGTATCATGTTGACAATTTGGGCGTTATTAGTTCTGGATAAATTAATTCGTGAACTTGTTTTATTGAATTCTTATATCATTGTCATCATCCTCATGTTTATATATTTTTTGAAAGTCATACGTGGCACATGTAGTGCATAGATGGACTTGGTATGATTATGACGAGGATTATTCGGTATATAATCATGGTAGTAATATTACAAATGATGTGATAAAAGTCCTCGTTGGGCGTAGTGCATTGATGGACGAGTTGTTGGCATGATCATGACCATTGATGAATACCACGAATGTCCTTGGGCGTAGTGCATGGATAATTTGTGGTCGTGATACTAAAGAATATCCTTGGTAGTAGTGCGGGGGTGATTCGATGATGTGGATTATTTATTAAAATTTGAGTCCAGTGATAAAAGTGATGAAAAACCTTTTAAATCATAAAAGATAGTAGATTTTATTCTCTACTTGACTCTTTTAATGGATTGCTTGTTCATTGCAGATTAAACTTGATGTTTATTGTATTTTATCGGTTTAACATTGTTGAAGACTAATGATAATTTATTACGCATTATCTTAGTCATAATATTTCTTCTTTTGGGCTAGTTGAGCTCACCCTTTTGCTTTCATTGTTCTCTTGAGGAAATGAGAGCGTGGCGGGGACTAGTCGGGGAGCGGAGTGATGGTAGCATTAGAGAGGATAGCATTAGTAGTCCTCATTATTACATTAAATAGTGTGACAATAAATGTAATGAGGACTTATTATGAGAGTGGATATTATGCAGAAGACAATATTTGTATTAAAACTCACTGACTCTCTTTTGTTGTATATTAAAGATTGTATTTGTTTTACGTACCATGTATTTGGCGACTCGGGATAGGTGATGTATACCTATTTTGGGCCATTTGAAGCTTTGTATGGACGAAAGTGTCGTTCTCCAGTATGTTGGGATGAGGTGGGTGAAACAACATTGTTGGGACCAGAGTTGGTACGTATGACTACAGAAATGATCCAAATGATTCAACAACGTATACAAATGGCACAAGATCAACAAAAGAGTTATACGAATCTTCATCGAATGGACGTGGAATTTGGTATTGGGGATCATGTATTGTTACGTGTTGCTCCATGGAAGGGAGTTACAAGATTCAGAAAGAGAGGAAGCTCAATCCACGATTTATTGGTCCATTTTAGATTCTTGACCGAGTAGGAAACGTGGCCTATAGACTCGCGTTACCTCCAAGCATATCTCGTGTTCATAATGTGTTTCACATATCTATGCTTCATAAATATGTAAAAGACCCAATCCATATTATTGAGTTAGAACCAGATGAGATAGCCGAAGATTTAACGTACGAGGAGGTACCTGTTAACATCTTGGATAGGAAAGAGCATGTCTTACGCATGAAGGTTTTGTGGAGAAACCATGCTATTGAGGAAATGACATGGGATTTGGAATCGGAAATGAAAACGAGGTATCCTCACCTTTTCGAAACACTAGGTACGTAAGTCAATTTTGAGGACAAAATTTTATAAGGAGGGGATGTTGTAAGACCCCATCTTTTTATAAATAAAATTGAATTTCCTCTATTCATTATTCTGAATTAATAAGGTGTTAATTTGATATAATGCTATAGTTATGGGTGAAATGTGTAAAATTTTCAAAATAAGCAAGTGGTTATAAAATATTCATTGTTGTCGGAGAATATTCATTTGGTCGTGGAATATTCTTGTTGTCGGGGAATATTCGTACGACGGCGCAACCATTTGTGGGCCCCATAACGAAAAATGGTTGGATGAAGAAAATGACAAGTATGAGTTTTTATAAATAACGACGTAATTATTACAGATTAACTTTGTTGGAATACACGGTGGTTAAAATACTGATGTCTGGCGTGGTTACACAAGCTACACCAGTATTATTGCGATAATTTTGAATCATTGATTCTTACGTAAGAAGGCACTACTCAATAATTGTTACGATAATTCTTTGTTCAATATTTTATTTTATTGATTCAATAATTGTTGCGTTGATATTTTATATTATTGTTGTTTGATAATTGTCACGATACGATATTTCCCATTATCAAATCAATAATTCATATTATTTGAATAATATTATTAGATAACATTATTGGCAATGTCTAGAAAGTTCTGTCAAGGAGAGGTTTGGTCACCTAATTACGCGTCAATAAGGAGAAATCCTTACCGGAAAGCCCCCTCTTTCCTGGGAACGGTCTGGTTGTCATTATTATGATTCTGTAATATTATTTGTAAATAATTATTTATTGATTTATATGATAAGGAAATATCTATTTTATGTGGATATAATTGATGGATATATTTATTTTATGTGGTTATAAATGAAGGAATTAAAGCTGAGGTGTTTTATCAGTATTTTGTCGGAATAGAGGTATTAAAAATCATCCGTATGTGGATTTCGAACATTTTCTGTTTGGAATTTGAAAAAACTTTCTTGTGTAAAGTTGTAGAGAATTTTATTTCCTATGGAATGGACATAAAATTCGTATTTTTTTGATAAAAAGCTATTTATTATGAATTGTTGAAATTTCAGAAATTAAATATTTTTTTAAAATTATGGGTGGGACCCACTTTTGTTTTTTTGAAAACATGTGGGCAGCAAATTTTTTTCAAAGATGGCTGGCTTGCTGATTCAAAAGGTGGAGGCGTGGAAGAAAAAAAAAATTATTTTATTAATTTAGTCTCCTTTGGCGTTCTAGCATTTTCCTATAAATAGGTGTTTAGGTTAGAATTAAAAATCACACCAGAAACATAAGTTTTCTCTCTCTATATTATCGAGCGTATTTTTGTGAGTATATAGATACTTTGAGAGTTGCTATTTAGTGCAAGTTTCCTTCGACATTACATCAAATATTCTGATCAGAAATACTATTATTTTGAGGTAAGGGATGTTATTTTCTTTGTAAATGATATTATTTCTTTCAATATCATTATGCTGAAATATTGATATGAATTTTATTGTGGAAGATCTACCTTTTTGTGTCGGGGTTACTATTCACGTATACGGCACTATTCATAAATACGACACTATTCACCGAAAAATGAAATTTTCTCCTTTTTATTCAAGATGTCTATTATGGTAACTATCTTTGATTGTATCCATGTTTTGATCTTTATTTTGAATTCTACTTCACAATTGGTTATTATGGAGTATTATTGAACTTAGATAAACTGTAATACGAATCCCTAATATTTGTCCTTTTGTCTCATTAGATTCGTTCCTTTAAAATATTTTTCATCATCCTCAGTCCTAAATGATGATATTGCTAAAAATCTTTGGCCTGTAGTGCAAAGATGAATGATTAACTGATACATATCTTTGGCCTGTAGTGCAGAGATGAATGATTAACTGATTCATATCTTTGGCCCGTAGTGCAGAGATGAACAGGTATTGAGATGAACATGACCAACTGGTGATACAAATGAATATCTTTGGCCTGTAGTGCAAAGTAGAATATTTGATTTAAGATATATATTGATTGTTGTTACAGGGATAAAATATTGATGATGGACTTCTAAATCTTAGAAGATAGTAGAACTCATTCTCTACTTGACTCTTCTAATGGATTGCTGTTTCCGCTGCAGTTGTTGATCTAAAACTTGTTGTTTATTATATTCTATCAGATTTTTCCCTGTTGAGGACTAATGATAATTTGTTGTATATTATCTTAGTCATAATATTCTTTATTGGGCTAGTTGAGCTCACCCTTTTCCTTTTTGTTCCATTGTTCTTCTTAGGAGGAGAGAATTTAGCAGGAACTAGCTGGGGTATGGAGGGATGATTTATGAGACCCAAAATTTTATAAATAAAGATTTAAATTTCTCGAAATATTTTTTTGAATATTGTGGTGTGGATTTGATATAATGTTATAGTTGTGGGCAATATTTATAAATTTTGCAAAGTAAGCAAGTTGTTATATAATATTTGATTGGTCGGAGAATATTCATTTTAACAGGGAATATTAGATGACGACGACACAATCATTAGTGGACCCCTAGCGAAAGTATTGTCGTAGTAAGAAAAGCAGCGTAATTATCTTTTTATAAAAATAATTGGCGAAAGTGTTACCAGTAAAAGCTGTTGAACTACCCGATAGTAAAAATACGATAATAATAAGCGTGGTTGCGTAGTAGTAGCACGATATATGATTATTAATGCTTACGTAAGAAGTCACCGGTTATACTCAATTATTACTACGATAATTCTTTGCATCATATCTCTCATATTATTGATTCAATTATTGTCACGATCATCATCGTATAATATGTTATATTATTAAATCAATAATTGAGATGACAAAGTTATTCATATTATTATTTGCAATATTGACAATGTCTAGAAGTTCTATCAAGGAGAGGTTTGGTCACCTAATTGCACGCCAATAAGGAGAAATCCTTATCGAAAAGCTCCCTCTTTCCCGAGAATAACCTGGTTGTTAAATATTGTGAATTATAATATTAATGATGAATAAGTTTGTGTTGATTAAAGATGAAATTGATAGTTCCACTATGTTGGAATTATTAGTGTTATAAGTGGAAATCGACATTTATTTCGATAATAATTGATGTCTGGAGGTTATATTGACCAATCGGGTAATTAACCGGATAAATGAGCAATTAATTTCTATTGATTCACATGATTATAACTATTTGTTCACATGTGTGTACTATTGATTCACATTCATTTACTATTAGGGGAGTTGGTGCAAGATTGATAATACTTGCATGACTAAGTTAAAAATGGAGGTATAGATGGAGGTACTATACTATAATTCGTATTTTCACATGTCTAGAACTATTGATTCACATGATTTACTATTAGGGGAGGTGGTGCAAGTTTGATAATACTTGCAGGACTAAATTAAAAATGAAGGAAAAGAGGAAGGTATTATACTATAATATTTCGAGCCCCAAAACGTGCAATTATCGAAACTTAATTTTCCTATAAATAGAAGCTCATTCCTTCATTATTTTTCACCAATTCACTAAAGCTATAGAGAAATTATTATAGAGAGAAATTATAGAGAGAAAAAAGAAGAGAAGTCTGCTACCTCACTATTCCAGTATCCAGTCTTCTTTTGAGGTAAGGGGTATTATTCTTTCGTATTCATGAAGAGAGTTATTTTCTTTCAATACTTGTAAGGGTTGTTATTCCATTCTTTATTATTATTATGTTAGAATAACCTGTCTATACGAAGTACCGCATACATGGTGAAATTCTTCTGTTATTCCATTCTTTATTATTACGTTGGAATAACTTTTATGCATCTTGATCTATCGCATGCTGGTGAATTCTTACATTATTTAATTCTTTATTATTACTGTTGGAATAACGTGTCCGTGCGGACTCACGCATTACACTGGTGAATTCGTTGTTATTACATTTCTTTATTATTCGTTGGAATATCACATGCAATGCGGATTACGCATTTGACACGGTTCCATTCTTTATTATTACATTTGGGAATAACATATGCATGCGATCTATCGCATGCATGGTGAATTCTTTTGTTATTCCATTCTTTATTATTACATTGGAATAACTGCCTCATGTGGATTACCGCATGCATGGTGAATGATCCTTTGTATTCATTCCTTATTAAATTGTGGAAATGATGCATCTACGTGGATTCTGCAAGTGCGAGAAAAAATCCATTTGCGGTTTTCGTATATTTTATTATACTAAATCGAGATATCATTTCTTTTGTACTAAATCATAGAATATCATTTTCTTTGGAATTTTTTTACGAGTTACTATTCACGGGTTCTTATTCACCGTTACTATTCACTCTGATATTATTCACTCGGGTATTCGGGGTACTTTTTGTGCCGTAGTACTATTCATGAGTTACTATTTACGGCTTACTATTCACTCTAGTATCATTCACTCGGGTATTCGGGACACTTTTTGTGTCGGGGTACTATTCACGGGATACTGTTCCCAAAATACTATTCACGGGGTACTATTCATCTGAAAAATATATTTCTTTTCTGTCCAAATTATTTTTGGTACATGAATATTATTCTTGAATTTTACTCTACAAAGCTGTATCATGTTGACAATTTGGACGTTATTGATTGCTGGATAAATTAAATTATAAATTTTTAAAATTTATCCTTGAACTTGTTTTATTGAATTATTATGTCATTGTCATCATCCTCATGCTTATATTGTGATTAAAGTCATCTTTAGCTTACGTGCATAGATGGACTTGGTATGATTATGACTAGGGATTATTCGGTATAATCATGAACGTAATGTGATGAATGATGTGGTAAAAGTCCTCATTGGCTTGTAATCATTGATGGACAGTTATTGGTATGATTATGACCAGGGATTATTCGGTATAATCATGACCATTGATGATTACATGAATATCCTTGGCCGTGGTGCAGGGATGATTCGATTTTATTTATTAAGCTGAGTCTCAGCGATAAAGTTGATGAAAAACTTTTTAAATCATAGAAGATAGTAGATTTTATGCTCTACTTGACTCTTTTAATAGATTGCTTATTTCCGCTGCAGTTGTTGATATAAAACTTGTTGTCTATTGTATTCTATCAGTTGTTATGCTATTGAAGGCTAAGGATAATTTATTCCGCATTATCTTAGTCATAATATTTCTTACTGAGCTAGTTGAGCTCACCATTTCTTTCATTGTTCTCTTCAGGAAATGAGAATATAGCTGGGATGAGTCGGGGAATGGAGTGATGGTCCAGGATAAATGGCTTTAGTAGTCCTCACTATTCTACGAAATAATGTGATAATAATTATAATGAGGACACCACTGAGTGTGGATATTGTCTAGATGAAAATATTCTTGTTTAAACTCTCAACTATGTTTTGTTGTATTTTACACGACTGTTGTATAATTAAGTTGTGTTTGAATTTATGTACCATGTATCTGACGACTCAAGATGGGTGATGTATACCTATTTTGGGGGCGTCACATGATTCAAGATAGTTGTTTTAGTAGTCCTCACTATTTTGTAAAATAGTATATCAATAAATGTAATGAGGACTTATTTGAGTGTGGATATTGTCTAGAAGACAATATTTGTATTTAAACTCATAGCATATGTGTTGTCGTATTTTACACGACAATTGTAATAATAAAGTTGTAGTTATTTCTGTACCATGTATTTGGCGACTCAGAATGATTGATGTATACTTATTTTTGGGCGTCACATCATTTTTAGGGTTAACTTCATCTTTTACTTCTTTAAATCTTTTTAAGGTTATAACTTAAGGTTATTTCCCCCCCCCCCTTAAATTTTATATCCTATTGCTTTGATACCAACCTGTGATGCCCCCAAATTCAGGTATCTTCTAACCTGATAGATGGTGCTACACGGTACTACCATTCACACATACATTCAATTGAAATTACTCAAAAGAGTGAATATGTCTTATTTATATTCCAAAATAATATTCCCTTTCCCAGGTTCTTATAAACATTACATATGTTTTTTGTCATAATATCAAATAATTACAACATTAAAAGGTCTGCCTTAGCCTTTCCTTTATCTTTATTCGATCCTTCGGGTCGTTCAATCTTAGCTGCATTCATATAGTTCAAGCAAGAGTGAGCATAACTAGCTTAGCAAGTATGACAATTTCATTAAACAACATGCTTGAATCATACAAATTGTATATCTTCTATAACTAAAGCAATAGTTATGAAGTACTATAGATAAATTAAAATAACACTTTTTTTTCCTTTAAAACATTTCAAAATGAACCACGTTTATTAAACATCAATTTTGGTCCAAGACCTTGGGCATTCGTTCTTTCTTTGAAAAGGAGAACCCGACACTAAGTCCGTAAGTCCGGTATTACTTACGAGCACGTCTAGGTGATCAGCCTATAGTACTCTATGTTGTTCAACACTTCTTCTCTAAACGTATTTACGTTTAAGTTTTGGCAACCTTACGTACCTATCGTTTGACGACAAAACGTTTGTTTATTCATACTCAGTCTTTCTTTGAAATCTATACCAAAATAGTTTGGCAAAAGATAACAACTCTGATAACATTTCGATAGATTATAAAGAATCCAATGAATACATTAAGTCTAGCCAAAGGAATTGGCTTTGACCTCATCATACATCAATTCATGCGCAAGATACATGAATCACAAAGCTTGTACAGAATGAACATAGACAAGGGTTAGAATACTTGCCTTCAACGTCTTCTACAGATTAAATACTTTTCCTTTTGAGCCTTTAAGGATTTCCACAATACATGATCACATAAAATACCACATTAGGTCATAGTCAGACATGTATGGTATCTAACTTATCTCACCCTTCTTCTCAATCTAATTGTTCATTAGATTATTTAACGTTCATTACGGTTTACCGTATTACATTATTTTTACGTTTAAGTAATCTTTCGTTAACCTTTATAATTCTTAAAGTTATTAACATCTTTAATTATGTTACTTTAGGTGTATTAAATATATAATTCACCATCAATCATCTGATATCTCTTTTGTACTCAAAAACTTTCTTTACTAGCTACCTTCTAGTGCTGGCGCTGCGGCGCCAACTTTCTTATATAAGTCTTACGAAAACGATAAACGTTCGTGAACGTTTATAGCTCGTTTCTTCGTTCTAAGTCAGAATTTGACCATTTTTGAGTCCGCAACTCTAAAATGCAAACATAAGACTATTCTCCATCGAAAACCAATGTTTTCGAGTTCAATGTTAACTTTTGACTTCCATTCTGAGGATTTCACAATTTCAACGATTATCGTCTAATCTCGTAAATTTTGCCATAACTTCGTTAGTTAAGATTTTTACACCATTCCAAATGGAATCATTCCATTAACACAACATGGATTATCTAAGTCTACAAATGATGGTTTTAAACTTGTCCATCAACAACAATATTACAAATTTTCAATTACTTTCAATGGTTTATAACTTTTATACTTATGATTTCACTTTCACATGGTTTATTAAGGTTTCATCCATTAATAACCATCCTTATCACTCCTTATCATACATGCTCTACCACTACTCACTTCTCTAACAAATGAAGAGAGGGAGAATGGTTTAGGATGCTTACCCTTGAAGTTCTTTAGCTTAATTCTTCTTCTTCCTTCTTGATATAGCAAAGTTCTAGCTTTTCTCACTTTTCTCTCTCAATATAAGATGTTGGTGGAATTTAAACAAACAAGAATTGATCTAGCAACTCTCTTATTTATAGGAAATCCAAGGTTAGGGAAATTTAGTAAATTAGGCCTTCCACCTCCTTTCTCCACCTCCTTACTATTCCATCCTTGGTCACCAAGTAAAACCACTTTACTTGGTCACCAAGATTGTTGCCATGTGATCCATGGGGCCCATATAGGTTGCCCCATGGGTTTTTCTTACCAGTTTACTCATCGGTTCCATCTACGGACCAGGTTCTTAGTTTGGGCTTAAGTTTTAATATCTTTTACTTAACCTTTGGGCTTGCATTATCAACATTGAGCTTTAACATTATTTCCTTTGGACTTGTACAATTCCTACACCAATCCTACAAATCCAATACCATTGGCTTAATACTTATAACGTATTATCTTCGTATTCTTCTCGTATGCTAATTCGTATACTCATTCATCATATACGACATACCATCATTCATACATACTCGTATAATACCTCGTATCATACTCGTATTCATTACCTCGTACAATACTTACGTATCATACGATCACCGTTTATTCATTAATGCTTTACATTCCCTAACATTCTCAAATTTAGTACGCAGGCGAAAAACTGCGTTTGTCATACTTGAATTATTATTACATAATCCATCCTTTCTTATCATTATATCGTTACGTATTTCTCGGAAGTTCAAAAATAATTCCCGAGCAGATATTGATGAATAGTATTTTTCGAAAAATTTCTCAGAAAACTTTTATTTTTGTCTTGGAAATTCAAACACTTTAATTCTACCACGTAGCCAAAATACTACGATATTCTAACACTATTAGGTTATAAAATGACATTCATCTTGCTTACTCATTATAAAATAATTTTATTCATTATTTAATCAAATAAAAGTATTTTACAAATAATCCGATTTTCTCGGTCGTTACATTTTCTCTCTTTTCGAATCTCGTAACTCCTTTCCGTGGAGCAACACGTAATAATACATTATGTAAGACCCCAAAATTTTTAAATAAAATGAAATTTCCTCTAATTATTATTTTGGAATATTATGGTGTGGGTTTGATATAATGTTAAAGTTTTGGGTAATGTTTACAAATTTTTAAAAGTAAGCAAGTTGATATAAAATATTCGTTGTGTCGGAGAATATTCTTTTGGTCGTTGAATATTCTTGTTTTCGGGGAATATTCGTACAATGGCGTAGCCATTTGTGGACCCCACAACAGAAGTATTGTCGGAGTTAGAAAACGACAGAAATAATATTGGTCTAAACTTTCTTATGAAATTTTTACCTTTTTATGTCAGGGTTACTATTCATGAGTTACTATTCACGAGTTACTATTCATGGGGTACTATTCACGAAAAATTTAGTTTTTTTTCTGACCAAATTTTTACCGTTAAACTGTTGAAATACCCGACGGTAAAAGAACAGTATTACGCGTGGTTGCATAGTAGCACACAGTATTGATTATTGATGCTTACGTGAGAAGTCACTTAGTTATACTCAATTATTGCTATAGTAATTACTGTATAATATCTCATTTTATTTGATTCAATTATTGTCACAGTATCATCTGCATAATATTTTATATTATTAAATCAATAATTGAGACGAAAAAGTTATTCATATTATTATTTGCAATATTGACAATGTACAGAAAGTTACGTCGAGGAAAGGGTTTGGTCACCTAATTTGCGCATGATAGAGAGAAATCCTTATCGGAAAGCCCCCTCTTTCCTTGGAATGATCTGGTTGTTAAATATTGTGAGTTATAATATTAATGATGAATAATTGTTGAAAGATTAAAAATGTGTTGATTAAGATAAGTGATTTGTGGTAAATATTTATTCAATTTTTAATATAAATAGAGGGGTATATTATGAGGCGTTTGTTATAAGTTTGGCTTATTATTCTATGAGGATATGTGCTAATTTTTTAGATTGTTAGTTGAAGTTATAATAGTAAATCAATATGGATCGTTGGTAGAAGATATAATAGTAAATCAATATGGACCGCTGGTGGAAAGTTATAATAGTAAATCAATATGGATTGCTGGTTTAAAGTAAATCAGTATGGACCGTTACTTTAAGTTTTAATAGTAAATCAATATGGACCGTCCGTTTAAAAGTAAATTAATCTGGGCCGTTCATGAATTACTTACTATTCAGTCCTTTTTCCTATAAATAGAAGCTCATTCCTTCATTATTTTTTACAAATTCACTGAAACTCTAGAGTGAGAAACTATAGCTAGAGAGAAAGAAGAAGAGTATTCTGCTACTACCCTACTTCAGTATTCAATCTTCTACTAAGGTAAGGGGTATTATTTATTTCATATTCGCTTACGATATTATTTTTCGTATTCGTAAGGAATATTATCTTCATTCAATATTCGTAAGGGATATTATTTATTGTATTCGTAAGGGGTATTATTTCTTTCGTATTCATGAAGAGAGTTATTTTCTTTCAATACTCGTAAGGATTATTATTCCTTTCTTAATTATTCTGTTAGAACAACCTGTCTACGCAGACTACCGCATGCATGGTGAAATCCTGTTGTTATTCCATTCTTTATTATTCTGTTGGAATAACCTGTGTACGCGGACTACCGCATACATGGTGAAATCCTTTTGTTATTCTATTCTTTGTTATTATGTGGGAATAACCTGTCTACGCGGACTACCGCATGCCTGGTGAATAACCCTTCATATTCAATGGTTATTAAATTATTGAAATGATCTTTCTACGTGGACTACCACATGACAGTTTAAAATCCATTTGCAGTTTCATATATTATTCATTTCAGATTCCTAACTTTAAACTTACTACGATAAGTATTACTTCTATAATTCCTGAAATGATCAGAAATTCCTTGAGTTTTCTTTTCTGTATCTAAGTTGTCTGTTATGGTTCCTATCTTTGATTGGATCTATGTTTTGAACTTTATTCTTGAATTTTGCTCCACAATTGATTATTATGGAGTATTCTTGAACTTGGATAAACTAAATTATGAATCCCTAATCGTGTCCTTTATCTCACTAGATTCGTTCTTTAAAATATTTTTTCATCATCCTCAGTCTTAAATGGTGATACTTGATGAATATATTTGGCATGTAGTGCAAAGATGAATGATTACCTGATGAATATCTTTGGCCCGTAGTGCAAAGATGGACAGGTGTTGAGATGAACATGACCAATTGATGATACAAATGAATATCTTTGGCTCGAAGTTCAAAGATGAATATTTGATTCAAGATGTGTATTGATTGATGTTACAGGGATAAAATATTGATGATGGACTTTTAAATCATAAAAGATAGTAGACTACATTCTTTATTTAACTCTTCTAATGAATTGTTGTCTCCACTGCAGTTGTTGAGGACTAAGGATAATTTATTCTATATTATCTTAGTTATAATATTCTTTACTGGACTAGTTGAGCTCACCCTTTTCCTTTTTGTTCCATTTTTCTTCTCAAGAGGCGAGAATATAGCGGGAACTAGTCGGGGTGTGGAGTGATGTTTTAAGGCAGTTGTTGTTGTAGTACTCACTATTTTGTAAGATAGTGTATCAATAATTGTAATGAGGACTTATTTGAGTGTGGATATTGTCTAGAAGATAGTATTTATATTTAAACTCACAGCATATGTGTTATCGTATTTTGCACATTGTAATAATGAAGTTGTAGTTGTTTTCTGTACCATGTATTTGGCGACTCAAAATGGGTTGTGTGGACCTATTTTGGGGACGTCACACATGATCTTCGACATTGAACTCCACGTCCCTTCGATGAAGATCGGCATAAGTCTTTTATCGATCTTGTGAGGTTTGTATACGTTGCCGGATCATTTTAATCTCTCCCGTAGTCATGTGTAATAAATATGGTCCCAACAATGTTGCTTCACCCACCTCATCCTAGCATACTAAAGAACGACACTTTCGTCCATACAACGCCTCGAATGGAGCCATGCTTATACTTGATTGATAACTATTGTTGTAGGAGAATTCCACCAATGATAAGTATTTGTCCCAACTTCCTTTAAAGTCTAGAACGCAGATTCTCAATTGATCTTCAAGAGTTTGAATAGTCATTTCTTATTTCCCGTCCGTTTGGGGATGATATGGAGAACTGAATCGTAACTCAGTGCCCATAGCTTTCTGTAAGCTGACCCAAAATCATGAAGTGAATCTAGGGTCTTGATCAGAAACTATGGATACTGGTATGCCATAAAATCTTACAATCTCTCTTATGTACATACTAGCCAGGCGCTCAAGGGAATAAGTCTCTCGTATAGGCAAGAAATAAGTATACTTGGTTAATCTATTAATAATGACCCAAATTGCATCTATGCCTTTACAAACCTTGAGAAGACCCGTAACGAAATCTATGTTGATGTGTTCCCACTTCCATTTTGGAATTTCAAGTTGTTGCAATGGAATTTTTGGCACTTGATAATCTTCCTTGACACGTTGATAAGTTAAACACCTTGAGATAAACTTCGCGATCTCTCTCTTCATATTGCTCCACCAAAATGTATGTCGATGATCACGTTACATTTTGGTACTTCCAGGATGGATTGAAAACGGTGTGTTGTGTGCTTCCATCATTATTTTATACTTCAAATCAGAGTCGTTAGGAACACAAAGTCTGGAGTTGACTCGAAGTATTCCTTCTTCATCGATTCTTGCTTCTGGAATAACACCTTCTTGCACATTCTTCATATTCATCAGCTCTGGGTATATAGCTTGAGCAGCTTTAATTTTATCAATTAAAGTCAGTTCTACGTGTATATTAGATATCATTACGTGGGTCCTTAGAGTCTTTAACTCTATCTCCATCCTTTGTAAGTCATATAAAATAGGCCTTTTTGTTAACAATATTGCACTTGTACCCGCATACGATCTTCTACTCAACGCGTTAGCTACCACATTCGCTTTTCCAGGATTGTGACACCCCCAAAACAGGTATACATAGCCCATCTTGGGTCGCCACTTACATGGTACATAAAATTCAAATACAACTTAATTATACAACAATCGTGTAAAATACGACAAAACATAACCTAAGAGTTTTAATAATAATATTATCATCTAGACAATATCCACACTCAATGGAGTCCTCATTACTTTTATTGTCATACTATTTAACAGAATAGTGAGGACTATTAATGCTATCATATGGACCGTCACTCCGTTCCCCGACTAGTCCCGGCTACGTTCTCATTTCCTGAAGAGAACAGTGAAAGAAAGGGTGAGCTCAACTAGCCCAGTAAGAAATATTATGACTAAGATAATGTAGAATAAATTATCATTAGTCTTCAACAATGTTAAATTGATAAAATACAATTGATATCAAGTTTAACTGTAGCGGAAAAAGCAATCCATTAGAAGAGTCAAGTAGAGCATGATATATACTATCTTCTATGATTTAAAATATTTTCATCAATTTTTATCGCTGAGAGTCAGCTTAATAAATAAACCACATCATCCCTGCACCACGACCAAGGATATTCATGTAATCATCAATGGTCATGATTATATCGAATAATCCCTGGTCATAATCATACCAATAACTGTCCACCAATGAACTACATGCCAATGAGGACTTTTACCACATCATTCGTTATATTACGGTCATGATTATATCGAATAATCCCTGGTCATAATCATACCAAGTCTATCTCTGCACGTAAGCCAAAGATGACTTTCATCACAATATAAGCATGAGGATGATGACAATAATATAAGCATTAATCAAACGAAAATAAGGATAAATATTAAAGACATTAAATTTATCCAAATATTATCCATCACTTAAATAACTCATAATCTAATATTTTTAATATTATAACAATATTTTAATCAATTCTTATAAACTTAAAAACAATTTACTTTAATTGTTTACACTTTACCAAATAAGGTATTTAATCATTCAAAAATGCCATACTCATAAGATTTCATCACCAATGATCAAATCCCTCATCAAAAATTTGCATATACCCTATATAGGATTCCCAAGCCATAAAATCCTATTTTCCAATTTTGTTACTTCACATAACATATTTAACTCATATATTTGTAACTAAACCATTTTCATGAAAAATTACCAAATTAACTTATTATTTTTCTATCCTTTGTCCAAACATATATACATATATTTAATACACAACAAGTATTTTTTTTATAATTTTTCAACTCCCTTAAGTATTTTTCAAAAATCAATTTCTAATTAATTCCTTAAGAAATTAGCTACCTCAAGTTTAACTCCAGAAATTACCAAATCTCGGAAGGATCTTACACATGTTAACGTGAGCTTCCAGTTTAAATTTCATGGTCATCGGAGTTATAGAACTCCGGTTATAGCGTTTTTCGTCGGAAAAACCTAAATATTGAAATAGTCATAACTTGCTCATTTTAAGTCGGAATGAGCTAATTTTTGGATAGGAGGTACTTTATACCATATATTTCAATGTCCCAAAAGGCCAGAATTTTTCTCATAAATTAAGTGGTCAAAACAACCCTTACAAAATTGTGGGCAGTAGCTTTTTCTCCTTTTCCCCCTTTTTCATGCTTTGTTAAAAATAGTCCATACAAAAATCTACAACTCCTCTTTCAGTGATTCCACTTGGAGATGTTAGAAAACTTATCATAATATCCTCCCAAATATTTCCAGAATTTTTGAATGTCCGAAAAATTATGAAACTGTAAATGGATTTTAACCCGCCATGCGGTAATCCACGTAAACAGATCATTTTCACAATTTAATAAGGAATGAATACGAAGGATCATTCACCATGCATGTCCATATAGACAGGTTATTCCAACAGAATAATAAATAATGGAACCGGTCGGAGCGTGTCTTGCCGTGAGCGGGATATTTCAACGAGAATAATAAAGAATGGAATAACAATGAAATCACCGTGCATGCGATAGACCCATATAGACGAGTTATTCCAACGAATAATAATAAAATGGAACCGAGTCTAGCGTAATCCGCATGCAGACAGGATATTCCATCAAAATAATAAAGAATGGAATAACAAAGAATTCACCATGCATGCAATAGACTGCACAGACAGGTTATTCCAACAGAATAATAAAGAATGGAACAAGGTCTAGCGTAATCCGCATAGACATGATATTCCAACAGAATAATAAAGAATAGAATAACAGAAGAATTTCACCACGTATGCGGTGCTTAAGCATAGACAAAGTTATTCAACATAATAATAAAGAATGGAATAACAGAAGCTCTCTTCATGAATACGAAAGAAATAATACCCCTTACCTTAGAAAAAAAACTAGATACTGGAATAGTGAGGTAGCAGACTTCTCTTCTTCTTTCTCTCTATAATATCTCTCTATAATAATTGCTTTAAAGCTTTAGTGAATTGGTGAGAAATAAAGGAAGAATGAGCTTCTATTTATAGGAAAATATAGTTTCGATAATTGCACGTTTTGGGGCTCGAAATATTACAGTACAATGCCTTCAACTTTTCTTTCATTTTTAATTTAGTCCTGCAAGTATTATCAAACTTGCACCACCTCCCCTAATAGTAAATCATGTGAATCAATAGTAAATCATGTGAATCCATAGTTCTAGACATGTGAAAATACGAATTACAGTATAGTACCTTCATCTATACCTCTATTTTTAACTTAGTCATGCAAGTATTATCAATCTTGCACCAACTCCCCTAATAGTAAATGAATGTGACTCAATAGTACACACATGTGAACAAATAGTTATATAAACATGTGAATTAGTAGCAATTAATTGCTCATTTATCCGATTAATTACCCGATTTATCAATATAACCCCCAGACATCAATTATCATTGGAATAGCTATCGATTTCCACTAACACTAATAATCCAAACACAATGGAACTATCAATTTCATCTTTAATCAAACACGAACTTATTCATCATTAATATTATAACTCACAATATTTAACAACCAGGTCGTTCCCAGGAAAGAGGGGGCTTTCCAATAAGCATTTCTCCTTATTGGCGCGCAATTAGATGACCAAACCTCTCCTTGACAGAACTTCTAGACATTGTAAATATTGCAATTTAATAATATGAATAACTTTGTCGTCTCAATTATTGATTTAATAATATATCATATTATCTGGGTAATCTTGTGACAATAATCGAATCAATAATATAGAGAGATATGATGCGTTGAATTATTGTAGCAATAATTGAGTATAAGCGAGTGACTTCTCACGTAATCATCAATAATCAATACCGGTGTGCTACTATGCAACCACAGCGTATTCATCGTACTTTTACTATCGGGTAGTTCAACGGTTTTAGCGGTAACACTTTTGCCATTATTTTTATAAAAGATAATTATGTCGTTTTCTAACTACGACAATACTTCTGTTGTGGGGTCCACCAATGATTGTGTCGTCGTACGGATATTCCCCGAAAAAAAGAATATTCCTCGACCAATCAAATATTATATAACCACTTGCATACTTTTTAAAATTTCTAAATATTACCCACAACTATAACATTATCTCAAATCTACACCATAATTTTGAAAAAAATATTTCAAGAAAATTAAATCTTTATTCATAAAATTTGGGGTCTTACAAGGATGGTATTGAATGGTATGGTCATAATCTTTCAACAACTCGAGTCAACGTTATTGCGGCATATTGAGTTCCTTTTGGGTGAAGAAATATTTTAGGCTTTTATGATCTGTATAGATTATAACGAACAAGATTTTTTTATGTAATTTTAAAAATATTTATTGAATTACATAAATATTTTAATTGATTTATTTATTAAGATAAATATTAATTGATGAAATTGTGGTGAAATAAGTTAGTTAAAATGTGTTATAATAATTAAATTAGTTAATGGTAATTTTATGATTTGAATATTTAATTTAATGAGATAATTAAATTAAATAAATTATTAAATAATTTTAATGTTGTTCTAATTTAATTTAATATTTAAATTAGAGATTTATTAGTTGTGAAGTAAAATTATAATTTATAATGGAAATTATAATTATAAGGTAAATGTTAATTTAAATTATAAATTATAAATTTAATTAAATTAGTTGTATAATGGGTGTGACATAAAAACTATATAATATAAGTGTAATAAAAATAAATTAGAAAGAGGGGTTTTGTGTGTAGCCAAACATGGCCTTGTGGCCTTTGGCATATTATAAATAATAAGCTTTTGGTTTTTGTACCTGATGCGTAGTGACTATATTAGTTAGTTTCTTTACATATTATTCCTAATGCTAAGAAAGAACAGAGAGTATAGAAAGGAAGAAAACACAGAGTGTTAGAAAGAAATTGAGGAAGCTAGAGAGGAAATTGAGAGTTCTCTGTGAATTGGGAATCAAGGGAACAAGCTTTGGAATCATCATCTTTGCTAAATCAAGGATTAAAGGTATAATATATTCCTAATTTTAACTCTTAGTTTTGTAATATCTATTCTCTGTGATTTGGAAGTTGTGTTGGATTGTTGATTATATGTATGTATGGGCTTGTAGAATCTGATAATTATTATCTATGAAGTAATATTTAGTGATCAAAATCATGAAATTTGGTTTGTGGAAGGAAAATTAAATTAACAATGTTATTTATATGCGAAAATGGCTTATTAAGACCAAAAGTTTATGTTCAGTCCTTGTTATAATCAGTAAAGTGTTTGTGAACTGTGTTAGTATGTCAAGAAACAAAAATAATGTAATTTGAACAAATCAAAATGGTTGAAAATCGAAGTCGTGGTGACTGATTTTTCTATATATGACAAAATATGAAATTTAGTATGAATTTGGAATTTGAGTTTTTAAATTTATGTTTAAAGTGGGATTGTGAAGTTAGAATTGTTTTATAAACATTTGGTTTTGAGTTTATAAACCTTATAAACATCTGGGTTTGGTTAATTTGGTGTTGGGTGAAGAAATTGGAATTTTTGGTATAAGAGCAGAGTCTGTGATTGTGTTCTGTAAAAAGCTGGGGGTATGGTGTTGGGCAAGCGGTACCTGGGTCCAATGGTTGCTAGGCGGCAGTGCACATCAATTGGTCTAATAGACTTGATAATAAACTGTTAACAATATAGCTTGGGAAATATTAACTCAACTTATTTTAATGATTGTAGAGGAACCTAAAACATGTTATAAGATATAATAACATATTGTAATCACAAAGTTGAAACTATAAGTTATGAATTAATAAGTTGTGAAAGTTTGAAATGTGATGTCATGAAAATTGAAGTTGTTTTGCAATCACCATGTCGTGTACTATAATATAATTGAGAGTTCAGACTCATGGCACGTGAATGATTAGGATAATCAGATCTTAAGCTAAAGATTATATACTTGACTTAAATAAAAAGTAAACCAATGAAGTTAGTGTTAATGTAACTAATTGGTATTGTGATTTTAACGGTATATGTAGGATATTTGGCGAACGTTTGTTATAATTGTATAGCTTGCGCACGAGGCAAGTTTCCTAAACTTTATTCTTATGTTGAGCAAGTTTCTTGTCTCTAGTTATTTTTCATTATGCAAGTTCTTGTATTCTAATTCTTTTACCTTGAGTAAGTTTCATATTCCTAACTTGGTATAGTTATGCAAGTTCCTAAAACTTGAATCTTTTATTGAGCAAGTTCCTAACTTTTGTTTCTTGCTATTCAAAGTATAAATTGTTCAAGTTCATTGTCCCAAATGAGTTTTTCTAACTCTTTTGGATGTAATACTTTGTATATAATATGTCTATTCAATTGTATATTGTTGATATTCAATCTTTGACTTAAGTATCATTGTTTAATCTTTTATTGTCATGTTAAACCTTCGATAGCTAATAAATCTTTATTGATTGGACTAATCCATAATTGATGAGTGTTTTAAAATTCTAGCAGCACTATTAAGTTATTCCAAACTAAAATTTCTTTAGTGCGGAAATCCTAAAGTCAAACTGAGATGAACAACCCTAATATAGGGGATTATGTATGCGTTAGCGTTTAGATGTTTGTGCACAATACATGGTACGAAGGGCTGATCCCCCTAAGTACGAAAGTAAAGGTCTGTATAGTCTAATGACTATTAAAGGTTAAAGTAGAAATGCTTAGTAACCTTGGGACATAGTTCATGGTCTTAAAGACCCTCAAATATAAACCTCGAACTTGTTTACAAATCTTGACTCGAAGAAAAAGTTCTTAATTATTCAGTAATCATTTCTTACTCCTATGTTATTACTTTTGTCATCATTATATTACTGAGCAATTATTTGCTCAGTCTTGCAAGTAACACTGCAGCTAAAGTTGAGAAAGTTGAAGAGCCATCTACTAGCAAGGGCAAGGGCAAGATGTCCAAATAATGAAGACTTTGTTTACTTTTATTTACTGAATTTATGTTATGAGACTTATTTAATTATGTGATGTATTCTGCATACTTATGTAATAATTTAAGGTTAGATTACCTGGGATTATTTTAAGTTAATGTAACCATTTAATTGGGAAGATTATTGTTTGAGTTATTTAATTTATGTCTTTATCCTTGAATTTGGGTAGATAGATGTAATTGTTTTGGATAGTGAAAACCAAATTTTGTGGGAATGAAGTACCCAGATTTGGAGGTGTCACAGTTTGGTATCAAAGCCTTATTATGAACCTTAGTTTAGGGAAACCTTATGAAGTAAAACCTTTAAGGAGACAGAAAATATAGTGGTGATAAACTCGTATCGAGTTCTAAGGAATGAATTGAGGGAATTCATTAAAGATAAACAATAAAAGACTTTATGTGTTATGTGTTAATAACTTATGTGCTCACGAGCATCGAAGAATGTCACATAATAAATAAAAATTAAAAGTATTTTGTTGTCAGGATGTCTAACGTTGAAGGATCTGTTCAAGCTAGGGAAGAGATACCTCAGGTACCTAGAGATGAGGAGCCCCGAGATGTCCATGTTGTTCTAGAGCAGTTGATCAAGAGGGAGCCTTCTCTATTGGTCGTTGAGGAAGGACAAGAGAATGAACATGTGTCTGATCCTGAGGATGAGGACTCTAAGGAGATAGAGGTGGAGGATGAGGAAGAGGATCCTGTGGAGTTTCCACCAAACTCCATATCAGTTGAGATGTATGATGAGCTATATGATCAAAACATAGAATTATAGGATAAGATTGAGAAAAGTCAAGGAGTTGGTTGACATTCGTCAGCTACTATAGAAGCGAAGGATGTGGAGATTCTGTGAACTCGACTCACAACTTGGGAACACGGAATTGAACCTAGTTCACACATAGGGACATCAAGAGGAGCTATTAGTTGAGAATGAGAAGATGAAGACTGAAGTTGAAAAGCTAAAAGATGACTTGAAGGAGGAGTAAGCTAAGCGAGCGAGAGCGAGATGACACTTGGATGAAGGCTACTCGGTAGTATAGATCATCTCAAGCTAAGGTTTAGGCGAAGAAGGCTAAGATGAATGAAATGGATTATGCTTTTCATTCTGCGATTGATAGGGCACATGATCAAGTCTTTTATTACCCACCTAAATTTGAAGACTTGTCATGGTACATGATGGATCGTAGGACGTCGTATCGTATTATGGAAGATGTGAGGATCCAAAATTTTATGAATAATTTTTTTTATTTAATATTGATTATCAATATTTTGCTAAGTATCTATGATACAAGTCTAGAGAAGTGGTCAATTTGTGTATTGACTAAGAAATATGAGTAGAGTTGTGCTTAACAGAGTATAGAAACCCTAATCCTAAGTTCGGATAGGGATTCAGTAGGAAATACAGTTACAACAATTGTATTGATGAATATGTGTTTGTACGATATAGAATTGATGCTCAATAATTGATCAGATAGGGTACAAACTTAGTAAACCCTAATAAGGGATTAGAAACCTTAATCGAATGTCAGATAACCCTAATTTTCAACTCAATATCCTAAACCCACGATAATCGAACCCTAATCTTAATTAGTGGTATCAAGAGGAAGTTATGATCTTTGAAATATCATATTAGGTATATTAATATAAGACTAAGTATATGATTGATCAGGGAAATCAAGTAAGGAATAACAAACCCTAACTGGAAAACCTTAATTTCGGTTTCGGGAATCCAAAACCCTAATTCAGATATTTAAAACCCTAATTCGGGAATTCAAATGTTAAGAATAAAAGCTTAAGTGTTATAAGGTATGGGATAAATGGGAAATGTCTAAAATGCCCTTCAAATTATAGGGGAAAAGACCAAATTACCATTAATAGGTGCAAAATAACTAAAATGCCCTTTTACTTAAAACTTAAGTAAAAGATATTGCCAAATCTTTGGTGACTCATCACTTGGATATTACCATGTGCTCAAATCTTCACAAATCAGATAAGTCTTGCCACCTAGCAACATTAGATACATGAATCAAAATCTAAGAGATTTAAAGTAAAGAAAATCTTACTTTAGTTTATCATTTATCCAAGACCATTCTCTCTCTATGTTTTCGAAATGGGGAGTGAGAGTGAGAGAGAGAGAGAGAAGTTAAGCCATGAACACAATATAGCTTGCCAAGATCAGACATCATGATCAGAAATCAAAGATCAAACTTTAAAAAGGTATAAACCCTAAAACTTGAATATCTTTGTGATTTAATGTTAATGTTATGTTTAGATGTTTAGAGTTGTGTCTAAGGATGTTATGCAGTGATCTAAGATATTACATCAAAGATCTATAACATCCAGATGCCAGAAAATAGAGTTTTTAGCAACTGATCTAGAACCTTAAAATATGGTCTGACAGCTATTTGTCAGAGCCCATAGATCTTTACCTATTAGTTGTTTGGTGTGTTTAATGTTATAAAATTATTCTCTGTCATGAGGAGAGTAGAATGGAAGTGGAATCACCTCCATACCATGTCTAGATCTCAAGTTATAAGCAGTCAAACATGGTTGAATCGATTGACGACCAAGCTGGATTTGGGTAACCCAGAAACCCAGAATAGTCTGACAGTCATTTTCATGGCCTTAGATCTTGCTGTTGTTTGCTAGTTTGGTCATGTTGTTGTTTTGATGTTTTAGTCTGACATGAGGAATACACAATCAAGCCTTTAGATCACCCAGAAAGTATATAACATCAAAGTTATAAAGAGTCAAAGTAGGGTTGACCACCTGTTTGGTGATTTTCTGGAAAACCCAGAAAATTGAAGAATAAGTTTTCTGACATGGTTTGACCATGACAGATCTTGTTAATGTGATGTTGTTAGATGGATCTAATGTTATGATATTGTACCCTGATATGTATACTTCATGTGTGAACTCTTAGATCACACAAAGCGAACACCGAATTCAAGTTATAAGAATCTAAAGTGGGTAATTATAATCGTTTCTTCATTTACGGAAAACCCGTAAATGAAGAACAACTTTAATCATAGTTTTGAAGGCTTAGATATCTCTGTTGTTATGTTGTTTAGCTATGAACTTGATTTGTAGATGTAGTATTACACTTATACTACGTTATTGATATCATTAGCTGCCCAGAAACCATTAGGATCATAGATCAAAATGTGGTCAAACATGCTTAACTTATTAACCCGACATTGCATGTTCATAGTTAACAAAAGAACACCTATAGCGACGGTTGCCTAAGCTATAGGGCCATTTAATGACACTTTATTTTCCGAAAATTATTATTTTATTAAATAAATAGAAAAATTAGTTTTAATTATTAAAATACAAAATAAATTACTAAAAATTATTTTAAAGCCTAAAAATTAGTTTTTAATTATTTTGAGTATATTTCATAAATATTTAATATTTTTAGAATATAAAAGGTATTTAATTTATTTAATTATAATATTAAATAAATTATTCAAAAAATGATTTTAATACTTGAAAAATCATGAAAAAATTATATTATGGTGTTAGAAAATATTTTTAAGTTATTTTTAATAACTTTTGATATTTTGTGATGAATTTTATTAATAAATTAATATTAATGGTAAGTAATTTATTTAATAAATATATTAAATAAATTATTAAAAATAGAATTAATGCTTTAAAAATCATATAAAAATGATTTAAGGGTTAGAAAAATATTTTGAGTTATAAAATATAACTTTTGATAATTTGTCATGAAAATATTAATATTTTAATATTAATGTCAATTATTGGATGGATTTAAATGTTTAAAAATCATATAAATATGATTTTAAGGTATTAAAAATACTTTGAAATATTATAAATATATTATAATATTATGGTATGATTTTCATTAATATTTAATAATAAATAAATATTAATGATAAAGGAATAAAGTGGTATTTAATATAAATAAGTTATAAGTGATTGAAATTTTTTGATAAATGGTAATAATTATTTAAAAATTATTACGAGCCTATAAAAAAAATTGATTGATAATCAAATTATCTAAGATAATTAATAAGTGTTTGGATTAAGTCTTAGCGATATTAGGCTCGAGAATTATCTGACTAGACCGTCGGGATGTTAGAATTATGTCGGGTTCAACTCAGATTAAAATAGTTTGACTTGATACCGAGTCTTAGGTAGTTTGTGAACTGATAAGGTTATGTGTTATGTGTTTAGGATTATCTTATATATATATATATATATAACAATAATACATTGTGATTATTCTAACTTGGAGATCAATATTATTAATAGTAGGTCTTCAGACGAAGTTAAATAGACTGTGTAGCAATAGTTGACGGTACATGCAAGTTTTTTTGCACTTTGTGCAAATCTCATATTTCAAATGCCAGCTTCATTTAAATTACTTTATTAAATGAAAATTTGATATTTATCGATTATGATCACGGTGATACATAGTGTTTATGAATTTCATTATTCAAAGGTTATAATTTATTGTTTTAACATAACCAAATTATATGAAAGCTATTGTTGTAGAAAAATATTTTTGATTTGATATCAAAGCATAGTTTGTGAGAAACCAATTTTGTTTTTGGTACAAATGTATAATAACATAGTTTGTGAGAAACCAATTTTGTTTGGTACCGATATATATATATCGACACTATTAGTGTGACGCCCCAAAATAGGTATACATCACCCATTACGAGTTGTCAATACATGGTACGTAAACAACTACAACTTTATTATTACAACAAGAAAGCGTGAGTTTGAATACAAATATTATCTTCAGACAATATCTATACTCAAATAAATCCTCATCACATTTATTGATACATTATTTTACAAAAATGGTGAGGACTACTAAACAACTCTCTCTAGAACCTTCATTCCATACCCAGACTGCATTTTCGCTTATATTCTCGCATCCCGAGAAGAAAAATGGAACAAAAAGCAAAAGGGTGAGCTCAACTAGCCCGATAAAGAATATTATGACTAAGATAATATACAACAAATTATCCTTAGTCTTCAACAGGAAAAATCTAATAGAATACAATAGACAACAAGTTTTAAATCAATATTCGCATTGAAATAATAATTCATTAGAAGAGTTAAGTAGAGAATGCAAACTACTATCTTTTATGTATGAATTTAAAAGTTCATAAATCTATCTTTTATCCTGTAACATCAATCAATATATATCCGGAATCAAATATTCATCTTTGCACTTCACAGCCAAAGATATTCATCGATTGGTCATGTTCATCTAAACACCTGTTCATCTTTGCACTACGGGCCAAAGATATTCATCAGAAATCATTCATCTTTGCACTACAGGCCAAAGATATTCAATAATATTATCATTTAAGATCGAGGATGATGAAAAATATTTTAAAGAAGCGAATCCGGTGAAACAAAATGACAAGGATTAAGGATTAAGGATTCGTACTTTGTTTTATCCATGCCCAACAATACCTCAAAAATAATTATAGTGGTGTAAAATTCAAGAATGATCAAAACATGGATACAATCAAAGCTAGTATCCAGAATAGAAATTTTGGATGAAAAGGAAAATTTTCATTTTTCGATGAATAGTGCCGTATTCGTGAATAGTAATCAGATATCGTGAATAGTGCCGTATACGTGAATAGTAACTCGACACTAAAAGTTCCAAATTTGATTAAAAAGTTTAGATCAATACTTCGGCATAATGATATTAGAATAAATAATATCATTAAAAAATAATATCCCTTACCTCGAAAGATCAAGATTTTACAATTGAAACAGGATATAAGGCTATGACTTGACTTCAATCAGTATAGCAATACTCAAAATATACTTAAAATACTCACAAGAATAAACTCGATAATATAGAGAGAAAACTTCAGTTTCTGGTGTAATTTTCAATTCTAACCTAAGCACCCTATTTATAGGAAAATGCTTAGAACACCAAAGCAGAAAATTTAATATAATATTAATATATAAATTAAATTTTCCTACGCCAACCTTCCAAGAACTGAATTCAGCTCATTCAACACACATGTGTAACACACCATAATGAAAAAAATGTTTTTGTTATTTAAAATATTTTAAACTTCCAAAAATCAATTATTTCGAAGCTTCGAAACTTCAATAATTCACAATAAATAGCCCTTTTGTCGAAAAATTGAAACTTGCGAATTTTTATAGGAAATTAAATTCTCTACAACTTTACGTAAGAAAGTTTTTCCAAATTCAAAGCAAATTGACCGAAATCCACAAAGCCAGGCGATTTCTGTTTATAATCAAATTTCAAATCAAGAAATGGGGTCCAATGACACATAAAACATGCTTTAAATATTTTTGGTAACAAAATACTCCTCCTCCACATATACTCATATATCCCACATTCATCGTAAAAATATCATCATTATTATATTATTAAAATATAATAATATATTTAAATGAATTATTTTATCAAAAAAAATAAATTTTCAATTTTTAACAATTGTCACATTAAAAATTTTCTCCATCTATATCCACATAAAATCAATATTTTCCTCATCATATGAATCAATAATTAATTATTCACAAATAATATTATAAAATCACAATATCGACAACCGCAGACGATTCACGGGAAAAGGGGCTTCTAATAAGAATTTCTCCTTCTTGGCGGCGTAATTAGGTGACCAAACCTCTCCTTAGATGAGAACTTTCTAGACATTGCCAATAATGTTATCTAATAATATTATTCAGATAATATGAATTATTGCTTCGATAATGAAAAATACTGTGTAATAACAATTATTGAAACAACTGCTATATAAAATATCAACGCAACAATTATTAAATCAATAAAATCTTTGAATAGTAATTACGTAACCATTATTGAGTAGTGTCTTCTTACGTAAGAATCAATAATTGGTGCAATACCGTAAAGTATCTTCTTGTGTTTTAACCGCCGAGTATTTTTAATAAAGATACTTGGTAAATAACTACGCCGTTATTTTTTAAACAACTTATATTTGTCGTTTTCTTCATCCAATCGCTTTCCAGTTATGGGGCCCATAAAGATCAAGGCTACGCAGTATTTAATATTCCCCGACAAAGAAGAATATTCCACGACCAAACGAATATTCCCCGACAACAATGAATATTTTATAACCACTTGCTTATTTTGAAATATTTGCGTATTTTACCCATAACTATCCACATTAATCAAATCAACCCTTTTTATTTCAAAATAATAAATAGGGAAAATTAAATTTCATTAATAATAAGTTGGGGTCTTACATGTAGGGTGAATATAAAGGGTCACGAGATGATGGTAGATTTGATACCAATTAAACTTGAGGAGTTTGATGTTATACTGGGAATGGACTGGTTATTAAATTAAGGGGTAGTAATTAATTGCCAAAAGAAATGTGTTAACCTTATGACTCCGTCAAAGGTGGTGTTTTATGGCAGTAAGTCATCTCGACAAGCAAGGTGTCTGACGGTGATTCAAGCAAAGAAGTTACTGAGACAAGGATGTGTAGGATACTTAGCCTACATAGTCGTTACACAGAAAAAGAGTGCAAAGTTAGAAGAGATACCGATTATTAGAGATTTCTAGACGATTTTCGTGGACTTTTGCCAGATCAAGAGATCGAGTTTATGATTGATTTAGCACCAGGAACAGCCCCGATATCTAAATCCCTATATAGAATGACCCTAGTAAAGATGAAGGAGTTGCACTACAAAAAAATAGGTCATTGCCGACGGACCTTGCCATCGCCAATGGCCCTCTTATCGTCGGCAATGTGGTCATTGGCGAAGGCAAGGTCCATCGCCCTTCCCGTCGTCGTATGGGTCGTCGCCCCTGGCTCCCGTCGCTCACCGTCGGTAAGAGTGTCATTACCGACGAGGTAGCCGTCGACAATGAGGTATTAGCAACGAATAGACCGTCAGTAATGTTTTTCCCAGAAAATTAAAAAGCAGTCATTGCCGACGGCATAGCCGTCGCCAATGACCCTCACCCCCGTCGCCAATGAGTTTTTAAGAAAAAAAATTTAAAAAAAATTACAAAATACCCCTGTTCATTTACATATATATAATTATACCTGTTATAAACTAAAGAAAAATTATAAAGAATTCTTCACGAACGCATATCAGTAACAATAATAGCTTTTTCTATATCAACCATCAAATATGTAAACAATGTAATGACTTATAGCTAGATAAAAGTTGTACAATGTAAAAAATGTAATCATAAATAATCAATAAAGTTAGATACATATACCATCAACCTAACTAGATTCTAAATTCTAGTCCAGATAACTCAAAAGTGTGATAAATATACATATATGAAAGTCAAAATATAAACATAATGGGTACTACAACCCAAGATCGGGAATGTCCAGATCACCATCGCCACCGGTCCCATCGTCGATTCCATCATTGTTCCCACCATGGGGTCCCACCTTTGGTCGACCGCAGGTCCCACCCTCAATAGTCTCATCAAGATCACCGACCGGTCATCACCATCTCCACCACGGGTATCGCTTTGTGCTGCATGACCTCCACCACCAAGTCCCATAAACAAGACCCTACAATATTAAAATATTAATAACGATTTCGAAAATAGAGCATATTTAAATTAGTTTTGTTTGTGTTCTTTAAGTGTTGGCGAGTTTTGCAAACTGGGTGATAACTCGGCTTTTGTACGTCGGAATCGAGTCTCGTAAGTTCTAATACATGTCTAATACCTACGCGGTACTATGTGTGTGTTTGTGTGTCGTTCGAACGGCCGATGTGGGTTTTGAACTCTTTTTCGGCTTTTTGCCTAAGTGTTGGCGAGTTTTGCAAAATGGGCAATAACTTGGATTTCGTATGTTAGAATCGATTTCCGTAAGTTATAACACGTGTCTAATACCTATACGGTGCTATGTGTGTGTTTACGTGTTGATCGAACGGTCGATGTGGGTTTTGAACTCTTTTTCGGCTTTTTGCCTAAGTGTTGATGAGTTTTGCAAACTGGCGATAACTACGATTTCGTATGTCGAAATCGAGTCCGATAAGTTTAACGCATGTCTAATACCTGCGCGGTGCTATGTGTGTGTTTGTGTGTCGTTCAGACGGTCGATGCGGGTTTTGACCTCTTTTCAGGCTTTTTGCCTAAGTGTTGGCGAGTTTTGTAAACTGGGTGATAACTCAGATTTTGTATGTCAGAATTGAGTCCTGTAAGTTGTAACACGTGTCCAATACCTACCTACTGCGATTGCTATATGTGTGTTTGCATGTCATTCGGACTACCGATGCGGGTTTTAACCTCTTTTTGGCTTTTGCCTAAGTGTTGGCGAGTTTTGCAACCTGGCGATAACTCGACTTTTCGACGTCGTAATTGAGTACCGTAAGTTCTAACACATGTCTAATACCTACGCGGTGCTATGTGTGTGTTTGCATGTCATTCGGATGGCCGATGCGGGTTTTGAACTCTTTTTCGGCTTTTTGCCTAAATATTGGCGAGTTTTGCAAACTTTATAGTAACTCGGATTCCATATGCCGGAATCGAGTCCCGTAAGTTGTAATGCGTGTCTAATACCTACACGGTTTTATGTGTGTGTTTGCGTGTCGTTCAGACGGTCAATGCGGGTTTTGAACTCTTTTTTGGGGATTTTGCCTAAGTGTTTGCGAGTTTTACAAATTGGGCGATTACTCGGCTTCCATACGTCAGAATCAAGTTCCGTAAGTTCTAACGTGTGTCTAATACCTATGCGGTGCTATGTGTGTGTTTGCGTGTCGTTCAGATGGCCGATGCGGGTTTTGACCTCTTTTTTATCTTTTTGCCTAAGTGTTGGCGAGTTTTGAAAACTGGTCGATAACTCGGCTTCCATACGTCGGAATTGAGTCCCATAAGTTCTAACGCGTGTCTAATACCTACGCAATGCTATGTGTGTGTTTGCGTGTCGTTCGGACGGTCGATGCTAGTTTTGAACTCTTTTTCGGCTTTTTGCCTGAGTGTTGGCGAGTTTTGCAAATTAGGCGATAACTCGGCTTCCGTAAGTCGGAATCGAGTCTCGTAAGTTCTAACATGTGTCTAATACCTACGCGGTGCTATGTGTGTGTTTCCGTGTCGTTCGGACGGTCGATGCGGGTTTTGACCTCTTTTTCAGCTTTTTGCCTAAGTGTTGGCGAGTTTTGCAAACTGGGCTATAACTCGGCTTCTGTACGTCGAAATCGAGTCCCGTAAGTTCTAACGCCCACCTCATCCACGGGCTTGAGAATTGGTTGCGGACGATCCCAAGCAATGTGTTCCTTGGCGTGGCATCAAGGATACTACAATTGAAATTAATACATTGCAAATTACAAAGAATATATAAGAACTAAATACTTATGTTATAGCAATACTATATAGGATTATGAAATTAATTACCTATGAGTCCCAACACGACATATAAGCGGTGCCTGGGAGGGATTCCCTAGCAAACCACGTGCTAGTCCCCGCGGAGGCCTACGTCGATCACCTATGTAGTGAAATACATCAATATTTATATAAACGAATATAATGTCAATACAATATAAAATAAAAAATAATAAGATGTATCCCAATAAAATATGTAATTATAACTGACGATCCGGCCTGATCATCACGCGTGGAATCGCCACGGCCCCCAGTCTTGCAAGTAACACTGCAGCTAAAGTTGAGAAAGTTGAAGAGCCATCTACTAGCAAGGGCAAGGGCAAGATGTCCAAATAATGAAGACTTTGTTTACTTTTATTTACTGAATTTATGTTATGAGACTTATTTAATTATGTGATGTATTCTGCATACTTATGTAATAATTTAAGGTTAGATTACCTGGGATTATTTTAAGTTAATGTAACCATTTAATTGGGAAGATTATTGTTTGAGTTATTTAATTTATGTCTTTATCCTTGAATTTGGGTAGATAGATGTAATTGTTTTGGATAGTGAAAACCAAATTTTGTGGGAATGAAGTACCCAGATTTGGAGGTGTCACAGTTTGGTATCAAAGCCTTATTATGAACCTTAGTTTAGGGAAACCTTATGAAGTAAAACCTTTAAGGAGACAAAAAATATAGTGGTGATAAACTCGTATCGAGTTCTAAGGAATGAATTGAGGGAATTCATTAAAGATAAACAATAAAAGACTTTATGTGTTATGTGTTAATAACTTATGTGCTCACGAGCATCGAAGAATGTCACATAATAAATAAAAATTAAAAGTATTTTGTTGTCAGGATGTCTAACGTTGAAGGATCTGTTCAAGCTAGGGAAGAGATACCTCAGGTACCTAGAGATGAGGAGCCCCGAGATGTCCATGTTGTTCTAGAGCAGTTGATCAAGAGGGAGCCTTCTCTATTGGTCGTTGAGGAAGGACAAGAGAATGAACATGTGTCTGATCCTGAGGATGAGGACTCTAAGGAGATAGAGGTGGAGGATGAGGAAGAGGATCCTGTGGAGTTTCCACCAAACTCCATATCAGTTGAGATGTATGATGAGCTATATGATCAAAACATAGAATTATAGGATAAGATTGAGAAGCTGAAGGAGTTGGTTGACATTCGTCAGGCTACTATAGAGCAGAAGGATGTGGAGATTCAGGAACTCGACTCATAACTTGGGAACACGGAATTGAACCTAGTTCACACATAGGGACATCAAGAGGAGCTATTAGTTGAGAATGAGAAGATGAAGACTGAAGTTGAAAAGCTAAAAGATGACTTGAAGGAGGAGTAAGCTAAGCGAGCGAGAGCAGATGACACTTGGATGAAGGCTACTCAGCGTATAGATCGTGCTGAAGCTAAGGTTTAGACGAAGAAGGCTAAGATGAATGAAATGGATTATGCTTTTCATTCTGCGATTGATAGGGCACATGATCAAGTCTTTTATTACCCACCTAAATTTGAAGACTTGTCATGGTACATGATGGATCGTAGGACGTCGTATCGTATTATGGAAGATGTGAGGATCCAAAATTTTATGAATAATTTTTTTTATTTAATATTGATTATCAATATTTTGCTAAGTATCTATGATACAAGTCTAGAGAAGTGGTCAATTTGTGTATTGACTAAGAAATATGAGTAGAGTTGTGCTTAACAGAGTATAGAAACCCTAATCCTAAGTTCGGATAGGGATTCAGTAGGAAATACAGTTACAACAATTGTATTGATGAATATGTGTTTGTACGATATAGAATTGATGCTCAATAATTGATCAGATAGGGTACAAACTTAGTAAACCCTAATAAGGGATTAGAAACCTTAATCGAATGTCAGATAACCCTAATTTTCAACTCAATATCCCTAAACCCTGATAATCGAACCCTAATCTTAATTAGTGGTATCAAGAGGAAGTTATGATACTGAAATATCATATTAGGTATATTAATATAAGACTAAGTATATGATTGATCAGGGAAATCAAGTAAGGAATAACAAACCCTAACTGGAAAACCTTAATTTCGGTTTCGGGAATCCAAAACCCTAATTCAGATATTTAAAACCCTAATTCGGGAATTCAAATGTTAAGAATAAAAGCTTAAGTGTTATAAGGTATGGGATAAATGGGAAATGTCTAAAATGCCCTTCAAATTATAGGGGAAAAGACCAAATTACCATTAATAGGTGCAAAATAACTAAAATGCCCTTTTACTTAAAACTTAAGTAAAAGATATTGCCAAATCTTTGGTTGACTCATCACTTGGATATTACCATGTGCTCAAATCTTCACAAATCAGATAAGTCTTGCCACCTAGCAACATTAGATACATGAATCAAAATCTAAGAGATTTAAAGTAAAGAAAATCTTACTTTAGTTTATCATTTATCCAAGACCATTCTCTCTCTATGTTTTCGAAATGGGGAGTGAGAGTGAGAGAGAGAGAGAGAAGTTAAGCCATGAACACAATATAGCTTGCCAAGATCAGACATCATGATCAGAAATCAAAGATCAAACTTTAAAAAGGTATAAACCCTAAAACTTGAATATCTTTGTGATTTAATGTTAATGTTATGTTTAGATGTTTAGAGTCGTGGTTCAAGGATGTTACGCGATGATCTAAGATATTACATCAAAGATCTATAACATCCGGATGCGAGAAAATAGAGTTTTAGCAAACCGATCTAGAACCTTAAAATATGGTCCGACAAACCTATTTGTCGAGCCCATAGATCTTTACCTATTAGTTGTTTGGTGTGTTTAATGTTATAAAATTATTCTCTGTCATGAGGAGAGTAGAATGGAAGTGGAATCACCTCCATACCATGTCTAGATCTCAAGTTATAAGCAGTCAAACATGGTTGACCGACCATGACCAACTGGATTTTGGGTAACCCAGAAACCCAGAATAGTCTGACAGTCATTTTCATGGCCTTAGATCTTGCTGTTGTTTGCTAGTTTGGTCATGTTGTTGTTTTGATGTTTTAGTCTGACATGAGGAATACACAATCAAGCCTTTAGATCACCCAGAAAGTATATAACATCAAAGTTATAAAGAGTCAAAGTAGGGTTGACCACCTGTTTGGTGATTTTCTGGAAAACCCAGAAAATTGAAGAATAAGTTTTCTGACATGGTTTGACCATGACAGATCTTGTTAATGTGATGTTGTTAGATGGATCTAATGTTATGATATTGTACCCTGATATGTATACTTCATGTGTGAACTCTTAGATCACACAAAGCGAACCTGGAATTCAAGTTATAAGAATCTAAAGTGGGTAACTAGCAACTGTTCTTCATTTCTGGAAAACCCAGAAATGAAGAACAACTTTGTCATAGTTTTTGAAGGCTTAGATATCTTTGTTGTTATGTTGTTTAGCTATGAACTTGATTTGTAGATGTAGTATTACACTTATACTACGTTATTGATATCATTAGCTGCCCAGAAACCATTAGGATCATAGATCAAAATGTGGTCAAACATGCTAACTTATTAACTGACATTGCATGTTCATAGTTGCTCAAGAACACCTATAGCGACGGTTCTGTCGCTATAGGGCCATTTAGTGACACTTTATTTTCCGAAAATTATTATTTTATTAAATAAATAGAAAAAATTAGTTTTTAATTATTAAAAATACAAAATAAATTACTAAAAATTATTTTAAAGCCTAAAAATTAGTTTTTAATTATTTTGAGTATATTTCATAAATATTTAATATTTTTAGAATATAAAAGGTATTTAATTTATTTAATTATAATATTAAATAAATTATTCAAAAATGATTTTAATACTTGAAAAATCATGAAAAATTATATTATGGTGTTAGAAAATATTTTTAAGTTATTTTTAATAACTTTTGATATTTTGTGATGAATTTTATTAATAAATTAATATTAATGGTAAGTAATTTATTTAATAAATATATTAAATAAATTATTAAAAATAGAATTAATGCTTTAAAAATCATATAAAAATGATTTAAGGGTTAGAAAAATATTTTGAGTTATAAAATATAACTTTTGATAATTTGTCATGAAAATATTAATATTTTAATATTAATGTCAATTATTGGATGGATTTAAATGTTTAAAATCATATAAATATGATTTTAAGGTATTAAAATACTTTGAAATATTATAAATATATTATAATATTATGGTATGATTTTCATTAATATTTAATAATAAATAAATATTAATGATAAAGGAATAAAGTGGTATTTAATATAAATAAGTTATAAGTGATTGAAATTTTTGATAAATGGTAATAATTATTTAAAAATTATTACGAGCCTATAAAAAAATTGATTGATAATCAAATTATCTAAGATAATTAATAAGTGTTTGGATTAAGTCTTAGCGATATTAGGCTCGAGAAATATATCGACTAGGCCAATCGGGATGTTAGAATTATGTCAAGTTCAACTCAGATTAAAATAGTTTGACTTGATACCGAGTCTTAGGTAGTTTGTGAACTGATAAGGTTATGTGTTATGTGTTTAGGATTATCTTAATATATATATATATAACAATAATACATTGTGATTATTCTAACTTGGAGATCAATATTATTAATAGTAGGTCTTCAGACGAAGTTAAATAGACTGTGTAGCAATAGTTGACGGTACATGCAAGTTTTTTTGCACTTTGTGCAAATCTCATATTTCAAATGCCAGCTTCATTTAAATTACTTTATTAAATGAAAATTTGATATTTATCAGTTATGATCTGGTGATACATAGTGTTTATGAATTCTGTTATTCAAAGGTTATAATTTATTGTTTTAACATAACCAAATTATATGAGCTATTGTTGTAGAAAAATATTTTTGATTTGATATCAAAGCATAGTTTGTGAGAAACCAATTTTGTTTGGTACAAATGTATAATAACATAGTTTGTGAGAAACCAATTTTGTTTGGTACCGATATATATACTGACACTATTAGTGTGACGCCCCCAAAATAGGTATACATCACCCATTCTGAGTTGTCAATACATGGTACAGAAACAACTACAACTTTATTATTACAACAGTAAAACTGTGAGTTTGAATACAAATATTATCTTCTAGACAATATCTATACTCAAATAAATCCTCATCACATTTATTGATACATTATTTTACAAAAATGGTGAGGACTACTAAACAACTCTCTCTAGAACCTTCATTCCATACCCCGACTACGCACTGCTTATATTCTCGCATCCTGAGAAGAAAAATGGAACAAAAAGCAAAAGGGTGAGCTCAACTAGCCCAGTAAAGAATATTATGACTAAGATAATATACAACAAATTATCCTTAGTCTTCAACAGGGAAAAATCTAATAGAATACAATAGACAACAAGTTTTAAATCAATATTCGCAATGAAATAATAATTCATTAGAAGAGTTAAGTAGAGAATGCAAACTACTATCTTTTATGTATGAATTTAAAAGTTCATCGCTCTATCTTTTATCCCCAGTAACATCAATCAATATATATCCGGAATCAAATATTCATCTTTGCACTCTGAGCCAAAGATATTCATCATTGGTCATGTTCATCTAAAAACACTGCTCATCTTTTGCACTACGGGCCAAAGATATTCATCGAAATCATTCATCTTTGCACTGTGCCAAAGATATTCAATAATATTATCATTTAAGATCGAGGATGATGAAAATATTTTTAAAGAAACGAATCCAATTGAAACAAAATGACAAGGATTAAGGATTAAGGATTCGTACTTTTGTTTTATCCATGCCCAACAATACCTCAAAAATAATTATAGTGGTGTAAAATTCAAGAATGATCAAAACATGGATACAATCAAAGCTAGTATCCGTAATAGAAATTTTGGATGAAAAGGAAAATTTTCATTTTTCGATGAATAGTCTTGTGATTCGTGAATAAGATCAGATATCGTGAATAGGCCAGTATCGTGAATAAGAAACCCCGACACTAAAAGTTCCAAATTTGATTAAAAAGTTTAGATCAATACTTGAGATAATGATATTAGAATAAATAATATCATTAAAAAATAATATCCCTTACCTCGAAAGATCAAGATTTCTTAAATTTGAAACAGGATATAAAGCATGACTTGGACTTGCACCAGTATAGCAATACTCAAAATATACTCAAAATACTCACAAGAATACGCTCGATAATATAGAGAGAGAAAACTTCGATTTCTAGTGTAATTTTCAATTCTAACCTAAGCACCTATTTATAGAAAATGCTTAGAACACCAAAGCAGTAAAATTTAATATAATATTAATATATAAATTAAATTTTCCTACGCCTAACCTTCCAAGAACTGAATTCAGCTCATTCAACACACATGTGTAACACACCATAATGAAAAAAACGTTTTTGTTATTTAAAATATTTTAAACTTCCAAAATCAATTATTTTGAACTTGAACTTCAATAATTCACAATAAATAGCCCTTTTGTGGAAAATTCAAACTTGCTAAATTTTATAGGAAATTAAATTCTCTACAACTTTACTGTAAGAAAGTTTTCCAAATTCCAAATGAAATTGACCGAAATCCACAAACCAAGCGATTTTACAAATTTATAATCAAATTTCGGTCAAGAAATGGGGTCCACCGACACATAAAACATGCTTTAAATATTTTTGGTAACAAAATACTCCTCCTCCACATATACTCATATATCCCACATTCATCGTAAAAATATCATCATTATTATATTATTAAAATATAATAATATATTTAAATGAATTATTTTATCAAAAAAAATAAATTTTCAATTTTTAACAATTGTCACATTAAAAATTTTCTCCATCTATATCCACATAAAATCAATATTTTCCTCATCATATGAATCAATAATTAATTATTCACAAATAATATTATAAAATCACAATATCGACAACCAGACGATTCACGGAAAAGGGGGCTTTCCAATAAGAATTTCTCCTTACTGGCGCGTAATTAGGTGACCAAACCTCTCCTTAGACAGAACTTTCTAGACATTGCCAATAATGTTATCTAATAATATTATTCGGATAATATGAATTATTGCTTCGATAATGAAAATCTTGTGTAATAACAATTATTGAAACAATGACTATATAAAATATCAACGCAAAGAATTATTAAATCAATAAAATAATCGAGCAAGAATTATCGTAACCATTATTGAGTAGTGTCTTCTTACGTAAGAATCAATAATTGGTGCAATCTGGTATGCTACTTGTGTTTTAACCGAGAGTATTTTTAATAAAGATAACTTGGTAATAACTACTGTAGTTATTTTTTAAACAACTTATATTTGTCGTTTTCTTCATCCAATCGCTTTTCAAGTTATGGGGCCCATTAAAGATCTGCTACTGGTAAATTTAATATTCCCTGACAATGAAGAATATTCCACGACCAAACGAATATTCCCCGACAACAATGAATATTTTATAACCACTTGCTTATTTTGAAATATTCATGTATTTTACCCATAACTATCCACATTAATCAAATCAACCCTTTTTATTTCAAAATAATAAATAGGGAAAATTAAATTTCATTAATAATAAGTTGGGGTCTTATATGTAGGGTGAATATAAAGGGTCACGAGATGATGGTAGATTTGATACCAATTAAACTTGGGGAGTTTGATGTTATACTGGGAATGGACTGGTTATTAAATTAAGGGGTAGTAATTAATTGCCAAAAGAAATGTGTTAACCTTATGACTCCGTCAAAGGTGGTGTTTTATGGCAGTAAGTCATCTCGACAAGCAAGGTGTCTGACGGTGATTCAAGCAAAGAAGTTACTGAGACAAGGACGTGTAGGATACTTAGCCTACATAGTCGTTACACAGAAAAAGAGTGCAAAGTTAGAAGAGATACCGATTATTAGAGATTTCTAGACGATTTGCCTGGACTTTTTCCAGATCAAGAGATCGAGTTTATGATTGATTTAGCACCAGGAACAGCCCCGATATCTAAATCCCTATATAGAATGACCCTAGTAAAGATGAAGGAGTTGCACTACAAAAAAATAGGTCATTGCCGACGGACCTTGCCATCGCCAATGGCCCTCTTATCGCTTAAAGCGTGATGTGGTCATTGGCGAAGGCAAGGTCCATCGCCCTTCCCGTCGTCGTATGGGTCGTCGCCCCTGGCTCCCGTCGCTCACCGTCGGTAAGAGTGTCATTACCGACGAGGTAGCCGTCGACAATGAGGTATTAGTAGCGAATAATAATCGTCAAGAATGTTTTTCCCGAAAATTAAAAGTAATATTCTTGAAGCGGCATAGCCGTCGCCAATGACCCTCACCCCCGTCGCCAATGAGTTTTTAAGAAAAAAAATTTAAAAAAAATTACAAAATACCCCTGTTCATTTACATATATATAATTATACCTGTTATAAACTAAAGAAAAATTATAAAGAATTCTTCACGAACGCATATCAGTAACAATAATAGCTTTTTCTATATCAACCATCAAATATGTAAACAATGTAATGACTTATAGCTAGATAAAAGTTGTACAATGTAAAAAATGTAATCATAAATAATCAATAAAGTTAGATACATATACCATCAACCTAACTAGATTCTAAATTCTAGTCTGTACAACTCAAAAGCTGTATAAATATACATATATGAAAGTCAAAATATAAACATAATGGGTACTACAACCCAAGATCAGGAATGTCGGTATCACCATCGCCACCGGTCCCATCGTCGATTCCACCGCTGTTCCCACCGCCGGTCCCACCTTTGGTCTGACTGCCGGTCCCACCCTCAATAGTCTCATCAGCATCAGCCCGACGGTCATCACCATCTCCACCACGGGTATCGCCTGTGCCGCAGCCTCCACCCGCCGAAGTCCCATAAACAAGACCCTACAATATTAAAATATTAATAACGATTTCGAAAATAGAGCATATTTAAATTAGTTTTGTTTGTGTTCTTTAAGTGTTGGCGAGTTTTGCAAACTGGGTGATAACTCGGCTTTTGTACGTCGGAATCGAGTCCCGTAAGTTCTAATACATGTCTAATACCTACGCGGTACTATGTGTGTGTTTGTGTGTCGTTCGAACGGCCGGTGTGGGTTTTGAACTCTTTTTCGGCTTTTTACCTAAGTGTTGGCGAGTTTTGCAAAATGGGCAATAACTTGGATTTCGTATGTTAGAATCGATTTCCGTAAGTTGTAACACGTGTCTAATACCTATACAGTGCTATGTGTGTGTTTACGTGTTGATCGAACGGTCGATGTGGGTTTTGAACTCTTTTTCGGCTTTTTGCCTAAGTGTTGACGAGTTTTGCAAACTGGGCGATAACTCTGATTTCGTATGTCGAAATCGAGTCCAGTAAGTTGTAACGCATGTCTAATACCTATGCGGTGCTATGTGTGTGTTTGTGTGTCGTTCAGACGGTCGATGCGGGTTTTGACCTCTTTTCCGGCTTTTTGCCTAAGTGTTGGCGAGTTTTGTAAACTGGGTGATAACTCAGATTTTGTATGTCAGAATTGAGTCCTGTAAGTTGTAACACGTGTCTAATACCTACGCGGTGCTATATGTGTGTTTGCATGTCATTCGGACGGCTGATGCGGGTTTTAACCTCTTTTTTGGCTTTTTGCCTAAGTGTTGGCGAGTTTTGCAAACTGGGCGATAACTCAGCTTTCGTACGTCAGAATTGAGTACCGTAAGTTCTAACACATGTCTAATACCTACGCGGTGCTATGTGTGTGTTTGCATGTCATTCGGATGGCCGATGCGGGTTTTGAACTCTTTTTCGGCTTTTTGCCTAAATATTGGCGAGTTTTGCAAACTTTATAGTAACTCGGATTCCATATGCCGGAATCGAGTCCCGTAAGTTGTAATGCGTGTCTAATACCTACACGGTTTTATGTGTGTGTTTGCGTGTCGTTCAGACGGTCGATGCGGGTTTTGAACTCTTTTTTGGGGATTTTGCCTAAGTGTTTGCGAGTTTTACAAATTGGGCGATTACTCGGCTTCCATACGTCAGAATCAAGTTCCGTAAGTTCTAACGTGTGTCTAATACCTATGCGGTGCTATGTGTGTGTTTGCGTGTCGTTCAGATGGCCGGTGCAGGTTTTGACCTCTTTTTTAGCTTTTTGCCTAAGTATTGGCGAGTTTTGAAAACTGGTCGATAACTCGGCTTCCATACGTCGGAATTGAGTCCCATAAGTTCTAACGCGTGTCTAATACCTACGCAATGCTATGTGTGTGTTTGCGTGTCGTTCGGACGGTCGATGCTAGTTTTGAACTCTTTTTCGGCTTTTTGCCTGAGTGTTGGCGAGTTTTGCAAATTAGGCGATAACTCGGCTTCCGTAAGTCGGAATCGAGTCTCGTAAGTTCTAACGTGTGTCTAATACCTACGCGGTGCTATGTGTGTGTTTCCGTGTCGTTCGGACGGTCGATGCGGGTTTTGACCTCTTTTTCAGCTTTTTGCCTAAGTGTTGGCGAGTTTTGCAAACTGGGCTATAACTCGGCTTCTGTACGTCGAAATCGAGTCCCGTAAGTTCTAACGCCCACCTCATCCACGGGCTTGAGAATTGGTTGCGGACGATCCCAAGCAATGTGTTCCTTGGCGTGGCATCAAGGATACTACAATTGAAATTAATACATTGCAAATTACAAAGAATATATAAGAACTAAATACTTATGTTATAGCAATACTATATAGGATTATGAAATTAATTACCTATGAGTCCCAACCACGACATATAAGCGGTGCTCGGGAGGATTCCCTAGCAAACCACGTGCTTTAGTCCCATGAGGCCTAACGTCGATCACCTATGTAGTGAAATACATCAATATTTATATAAACGAATATAATGTCAATACAATATAAAATAAAAAATAATAAGATGTATCCCAATAAAATATGTAATTATAACTGACGATCCGGCCTGATCATCACGCGTGGAATCGCCACGGCCCCCACGACCTGCACGCCCACCACGATCGCCATGTGGTGTGCGCGCCATATGTATGTATACTGTCAAATCATAAAAAAATATTATTAAACATTCGTAAATACTATATTTGAGCATAATAACAGAGAGGATAACATACAGATACAACTAAAAGAATGCAACCTAAATAGTAACCTAAAAGGATACAGAATAAATAGTAACACCTTTAGTAGATTAATATAAGTTGAAAATAATGATTGCACCACAAAGAGTACATACTCCTAATCATTTATATCGTCAAAGCCATCAATATCAGAATCGTCATCACCATCTTCGTCGTCCTCAACGATTTCTTCAATTATATCTACCCCCTCAACAACATCGTCTTCACTTTCGATAGCGACAACATCATCCTCTTCTTCACTAGACTCACTAATAATTGTTACATCAGCAGGTGTGACACTAGTAGACTCGACTTGTAAAGGTTCATCGTCTGGACGAGGAGTTGTGCCTTGAAAACCACGGCGCTTTGGTGGTTATAACAAAGATGCCATGGGCTTGCGAAGGTCTTAACACCGCACGTAGTACACCTGTGTTGCTTGACTTGCTAAAATAAAAGGCTCGTTCATAACACTCATTAGTCTTAGTTTTGACTTAACGTTAACAGTCACCCGTACTGATTTTTTATCTACTTTAACTCCATTCTCAACATCAAACCAATGACAATTGAAGCAAACTAATTCTTTATGACCCCAATATTTGAGCATGATAACTTCTAGCAATCGTCCATACCAGTCATCCCAAATGTTATCGTAGCAGCTACCTTTCACCACAACACCAGAATCAGCAGAAGTGACTTCCCCAATATCGCAACACTTAAATCTGTAACCGTTGAAAATGCAGCATGTATAAGTATCTACAGATCTTTTAGGGCTATCGGCTATAAGCTTTAGCCGATTATCAGCTAACTCATCTGTGAGGACCTAATGTACATTAACACAACATATTCTAAAGTTAATTATGCCATAAGAATAAATCTATGATGGTAGATTCATTGAACTTGTAAAGGTTAGACTTACATGATCTTTAAACCATTGCATAAATTCTCCATTTCTCAAATTTTGCAAATCCCCGTCAGATATACTCGGATTCGCTTCACGTACTTTAGCATCATATTGACTGCAGTACAGTTATATACTCAATGTGTTTGTAAAGGAACTTGACACAATTACACCAGACATATATAGTTATGACTACTTACTTAATGTATGACGCTACTTCATTCATGTTGACAAGTGCATACAATGTATAATTTCGATACTCACTATCGATCAAGAATCGCTTTTTTACCATAGAATGGGCATCTGAGGATGACTAAAGGCCGTTAATTCTCCATTTTCCTCATGCGCAACAGCCTGATTCCGACGTAAGCGATTGTGCTTCGTCTAAACATTCGGCTCAAAGTACAACGAGCAAAAATTAATAAGTTCCTCCATAACATAACTTTCAGCAATTGACCCCTTTACACGGGCTCTATTCTTTACCTTTTGCTTTAGACGTCGCATATACCTATGTGATATATAAATTAGCAAAAAAGAATGAACATTTTACCATATTAAAAACATCAATGTCATTACCTCTCGAATGGATACATCCATCTATATTGTACGGGACCGCCAAACTTAGCTTCGTATGGCAAGTGAATAGGCAAATTCTCCATTGAATCAAAAAACGATGGGGGAAAGATCATTTCTAACTTGCACATTATTTCCACTACCTGCATCTCCATTTTATCTATGTCTTTGAGTTGAAGCTCCATCAAGCATATATCTCTGAAGAAATTAGAAAGCTCTGTCAGTGCTTCAACCACACGTTTCAGTAACAAGTCGATAAATGCCGCAGGGATCAACTTCTGGATGAATACGTGACAATCATGACTTTTGAGACCCTGAAACTTCAACTCTTCGACTTTACAACACCTTGCTATATTTGAAGAATATCCATCTGGGAGCTTCAGTCCACTGATCCAATTACATATCAATATCAATTGTTCCCTGGTCAAAGTATATTCAGCTTTAGGCGTTACCGTCTTACTACCCTCCTGATACAACCACAGATCTTCCCTAATGTTCATTTTTACCAAATCAAGCCTCGACTTGTTGTTGTCCTTTGTTCTACCACTGGCATCTAGGACTGTATAAAAAATGTTATCAAATACGTTCTTCTCAGTATGCATCGGATCTATACAATGACGGATGCAGAGTGTAGCCCAATAAGGCAGGTCAAAGAACATGGATCTGTGTGTCCAGTTGTGAACCTTGTCGTAACCATAAAATCACTCTAATCTGTGATTCTTCCCTGGAGGTGGAAACTTCAAATGACTAATCCAACTCAACACTGTTGACCCAGAAAGACGGCCAGGTACTTGACGTTTCTCTATTTTTCGTTTGAATTGTCTACTCATCCGTCGATAACGATGTTCAATCGGCAAAAGCTGTCTAGATGTTGCAAAGAAACTCATTTTCCCCCCATGTTTGAGCCGCACAGCTTTAACTGACCCCATTCACACGGGACATGACAAGCCCCCGTGAGTCGACCATCCACTGATCATTCCTAACGTCGGGAAGTCATTTATTGTCCACAGTAAAGCTGCCCTCATGTCAAAGTTCTGCTTAAGAGATACATCATAAGTTTGAACCCTTTTTCCCACAACATCTTCAACTCATCAACTAACGGCCTGAGATATACATTAATGTCTTTACTCGGACTCTTATCACCCGGAATCAGTAAAGGCATGAACATGTAGGGATCTTTCATGCACATCGAAGGCGAGAGGTTATACACCATAATGATCACCGGCCAAGTTGAGTAGGGCTTTGTGTAAGGCCCATTAAACGGATTAAACCCATCCGTAGCAAGTCCAAGCCTAACATTGCGAACCTCTTCAGCAAACGAGGGGTACTTGTTATCAAAAATTTTCCACTCAAGCCCATCTGCCGGGTGCGTTAGTTGACCTTCGACTAAGTCCCGTGTAGAGTGCCACCTCATATCCTTAGCGGTATGTGTTGACATGAACAACCGCTGAAGCCTCGGGGCAATGGGAAAGTAACGTAAGATCTTTCTCGGCACATCTTTTCCCTTTTTCTTGCGCTGTTCACGGTATCTACTTGTACCACAAATATCATATGACCTCTTATGTTTATTGACATCACTGTAATATAAAATACAGTCATTCTCACAAGCATCAATCTTCTCATACCCTAGATTGAGCCTTTTGACCATTTTCTTCACATCATAGTACGACTCCGGTAACTTATTGCCTGCAGGTAAGCACTTCTTCACAATGCTTAACAGTTCATTAAAACCTCTCTCGCTACAGTCATGCTCATTCTTGAAGTGTAAAAACTTAGTCACAACAGATAAGACGGTGTGTTTTTCATGCCCGTTATATAGTGGCATCGTTGCTTCATGCAATAACTCATAGAAACCCTTAGCCCCATCATTAGGCTTTTGCTTGACGCTACTGTCATCCCTGTCTGTATTCCACTGGAAGTATGAACTAGCAACTTTGACTATCATGTTAGTACAGTCAAAGGTTTCGTCACCTATGGATTCTGGTTCTGATTCATGTTCATCCAAACAGGTTTCCCCATGATAGATCCATGTCGTATAACCCTGCTTGAACCCATACACAAATAAGTCGCACATGACATCACTCCTTTCCTTCCACACTTCATTCACACACCTCTTACAAGGACATCTAATCTCATCGCCGCTAACTTGCTGAAACGCGAAATTGAGAAACTGTTCAACCCCACTACGGTACTCAGAGCTAAGCCCACTCTTATCAGTGGCTACCCTACGTTCCATCCAACTTCGATCAACAGACATCTTGGATAACTGTCTGCTATATATATGGAAAGTTAGACAAACACAATTAAGTCTCCAAGTTAATGTATATGTAAGCTTATGAGTTTCCTAACTTCATCTCCCACTCTAACGGGACAGGCTTTTATCCCATTCTCTAATGTGTCGCCTCACTGATTCCAACAACTTGAACACATCTTTAAATTTTTTGAAATTTCTAAAGACACCTCCCATGGTCTTCAAGTACACGAAATAGACTAACACATCGTAGTCTAAATATGCACCCGAAGAACATCAAGAGATATATACTGACCGAAAATTCAAAAAATATAATGACGTGCTCAAGTCGCTAACACCGACCTAAGTGAGATCAAAACATACAAGAACAGACCCAAAACGGGGACTATTTGAGATTCACTCCTACTAAGTGAATCTCAAATGGGTTTCTAAGCTTCCTAAACTATATGAAAATATGCACATGTCAAAGTAAGGATTATTTTTGTATAACAAAAAGAATACTAGCTTTTTATCAAGTCACAAACTATTATCACAGACTGAGTTCACCATCAATGAAACAAATCTATGTTCTAAAGTTTTAACTTTTAACTTACCAAAAAAAAAACAACTAATACACATTTACAATATTGAAAATAAAGGAACCAAAGGAAACATCTATAAATGTTACCTTTTGTGATCATGTAGCCACTACAATAGAAAGTTGACCAAGGAATGTAGAGATTATGCATGATGCGTCAAACACTGAATATATTTGCTTATAAGGGATCTTAATTTGAAACTGATACTAATAATGAATCATCATTTGGTAAAACATACCTAAATACAGTTATCTTTTGTCTATCAATTTTGATATTTTTCAAACAAGTAGCCATGCTTACTTATGAGGTCAATATAGGAGGAATATGGGCGAACATCAATTATAGTTATAGGATCTTTGTTTTTCCTTTCTATAACTATTGACTTTTATATTTAACAAGTAAAATAGTTCGGTAACTATTATTTCCTTTATATTAAACTATAAAAACATAAGAGATGCATTGGTTTATATATAAAGAGATATCACCTCATCAATTGTATATTACTTCACATAAATTCTTTTCCTCTCTTTTCGCTCACCTTTCCCGAGTTCTAATCATAGAGTTAGAGATTTGGATTTAATGAAGTTGTCACACTCTTTACCATTTGTCTACAAAAGTTTAAGCACAATTAAGTTTATGTGACAAAGATGCGACCCAATTTTAAGATATTTTCATCCACACAATTAAGTTATATGCCTTCGTTCAATTAGTAGAACAAATTATGTCACTTTTTCGGACAGATATACCTTTATATGGGTCACGTTAGTTGACTTATCCCAAACTAATAAGAATGAGAAGTGATCAATAACAAAAAACCGGTAGATTGTGAGACATTATAAAAATTTAAAACACCATAAAGCACATTACAAAAGTGAGTAAGCATGAAGAAACAAATTTTCATATTATTTCCCTTTGCAAAATTGAGCGTCTCTGTTAATAAATATTCCATTCGTTTCCAATTACAAAATTACTATTCATTTTCTAAAACTCAATTTAAAATATTTTCAAATTTAAAATTGACATGATTCAATTAAAATTTTAAAATATCTTAAACTTTTATTCTTTCAGACATATGTCTAACTTTAATATGATTTAGCTCAAACAAAACAACTTTAAGCACTTTCCATTCTTCATTTACACAGTAAAGGATGGTGGATATGATGTAAAGAAGCTTTATTTTATTATATTTTCTTTCTATTCTCACAAACCAAACTGTTACTAGCTCAGTAACAGAAAAATCTACCAATTCAAAAATTGGCTATTAACTGTAGTCTATGAATTTCGTGGCAAATTAATCCCAAACACCAAATCAAAACACTAGAAGCAATATGCATAAAATTCAGTGAACGAACAACAACAAAAAAACCCAGTGGGCGACGTTTGAGAGATTATTAGGTTATAATTGGGGGAAAATTAAAATTGGGAAGACATTACCTTGCTTAGTCGAGAGAGACAGAGAGTGACGACGACGGGAAGAGAGGACGACAACGGCAAGAAAAGGCCAGTGGGAGACTGGAAGGAGCAGCCGGCGACGGCGCGAGGAAGAAGAGGGAGAAAAATGAATAACAAAAATGAAAAAAAATAAGTTACTGAACGTAAATATTAACCCATTCTCGACGGTACTCACTACCGACGGCACAGGCCGTCGCTTATGCCTTTTTCCCACGCCCGCCAAAAATTCCCACCAAATTTAGGCCCGGGAAGGGTCATTCTTGATGGGGACCATTGGCGACGGCTATGCCGTCGATAATGATGTTATTTGTGACGGGGATACTACCGTCGCTAATGATGCCGTCGCCAATGACCTATTTTCTTGTAGTGTTGATGGTACAGCTGCAAGAATTATTAGATAAGAAGTATATCCAGCCGAGTGTATCGCCATGGGGAGCGCCGATGTTGTTTGTTAAGAAGAAAGATGGATCAATGCATCTCTGCATTGATTATCGAGAATTGAATAAGGTCATAATTAAAAATAAATATCTGTTATCGAGAATCGATGACTTGTTCGATCAACTGAAGGGAGCGAGGTACTTTTCAAAAATAGACTTAAAAAATGGATATCATCAGTTGAAGGTAATAAATGAGGATGTACCAAAACCGACATTCAGAACTTAGTATGGTCATTACGAGTTTCTGGTTATGTCATTTGGTTTAACCAATGCACCTGCAACGTTCATAGATTTGATGAACAGGGTGTTTAAACCATTGTTAGATAATTTGTGGTGGTGTTTATTGACGATATATTGGTGTATTCTAAGACCAAGGAGGAACATGTTGAACACTTAAGGGTGACGTTGGAGACATTGAGAAGAGAGAAGTTGTAAGTTAAATTCTCGAAATGTGAGTTTTGGTTGGAACGTGTACAATTTCTTGGGCATGTTATTGATAAAGACGAAATCTCGGTAGATCCATCGAAAGTTGAAGCTGTAATAAATTGGGATCAGCTAAAGACACCGTTGGAAGTAAGAAGTTTCTTGGGATTGGAAGGTTACTATAGGCGTATTATTCAAGACTTCTCCAAGATTGAAAATCCATTGACAAATTTAACTAGGAAGGCAGTTAAGTTTGTTTGGACGGAGAAGTGCGAGGAGAGTTTTCAAGAATTAAAGAAAAGATTGAGTTCAACACCTGTGTTATCATTGCCTGATGATACAGGGAATTTTGTGGTGTATAGTGACACATCACATAAAAGACTAGGTTGTGTGCTTATGCAGAACGTTAGAGTTATTGTGTATGCATCACATCAATTGAAGGACTATAAGAAAGAATATCTGACTTATGACCTGGAGTGGGCTGCGGTATTGTTTGCTCTGAAGATTTGGAGACACTATCTGTATGGAGAGAGGTGTGAGATATGTACAGACCATAAAAGTCTCAAGTATATCTTTACACAGAAAGATTTAAATATGCGACAGAGGAGATGACTGGAATTGATTAAAGACTACGATTGCGAGATTCTTTATCATCCTAGAAAGTCTAATGTTGTTATCGATGCTTTAAGTAGAAAAGTTCAAGAGAAATTAATGATGTTGATTGCTCAAGAAAAGCTAGTAGCAGAAATGGCAAAGATGGAGTTTGAGATTAATGAAATATCTGACAGGATCAGATGAAAAATTTTTCCAGATGGGGAGCAGTTCAGTGTTGATGGATAAGGTAAAGAATGCATAACTTCATGATGAAAAACTGTGAAAAGATAAGGACAAAAGTGTCTAAAGGTGAAGAAGACAAATTTAAAGTTGATTCGGAAGGATTACTTTGATTTAAAGAGAGAATTTGGATTCCGCCAGTACCGAAAATTAAAGCGAAAACTTTGAGTGAGGCTCATAACTCACGATATTCGATTCACCTTGGAAGTACAAAAATGTTCCAGGATCTCAGACGTCATTTCTGGTGGTCGAATATGAAAAAGGATGTTGCTGAATGTGTGGCGAAATGCTTAACATGTTAGAAAGTTACATCAAAGGCCAAGCAGATTGTTGCAACCGTTAGAGATACCGGAATGGAAATGAGAGCATATCACAATGGATTTTGTGGTAGGTCTTCCAACAACTCAGCAAGGTTACAATATAATCTGGGTGATTGTCAATCGATTGATGAAGTCAGAACACTTTTTGCCAATCAAGATTAGATTTAGCCTAGATCGGTTGGCAAAACTGTATGTGAAGGAAATTATTTCAAGACATGGTGTCCCAGTGTCCATTGTATCAGATAGAGATCCATGTTCACATCAAATTTTTGGAAACGACTACATGAATGATTGGGAATGCAGCTGAAGATGAGCACAACGTATCATCCTAAAACCGACGGACAAAGTGAGAGGACAATCTAGACATTGCAGGATATGCTCAAAGCATATATTATGGATTTTAAAGGGCATTAGGATGACAATCTACCGTTGGTTGAGTTTGCCTATAATAACAGTTATCACGCAAGTATTGGCATGTCACCTTACGAAGCGTTCTACGGCAGGAAATGCAGAATGCTGTTATGCTGGGACGAAGTTGGAGAACGTCAACTATTAGGTCCAAAATTGTACAACAAACTGTTGAGATCATCAAGGTGATTCGGGAAAGACTGATAGCTGCACAGGATAGGTAGAAGAAATATGCCGATCAACACCGACAGAATCGGGAATTTGATGTCGGTAGTTTTTTTTCTTGAAAGTGTCTTCCTAGAAAGGAAAAATACAGTTTGGTAAAAAGGGAAAACTAAGCCCTAGGTTTATAGGACCTTTTGAAGTGCTACGACGAGTTGGTGAAGTAGCGTATAACGTAGCTCTACCTCCAGAACTAGAACATATTCATAATATTGTCCATGTTTCGATGTTAAGGCCATATAAGTCCGATTATAAACATGTTATAGAATATGGACCATTATAGTTTGAAAAAGATTTGTCTTATGAAGAAGTCCCTATTTAGATTATTGACAGGAAAGTACAAGTACTAAGGAATAAAGTGATACATTCTATTAAGGTAATCTGGAGAAACCACAATGCTAAGGAAGCTACGTGAGAACTTGAAGATGTTATGATAAAAAATTTCCCTCAGTTGTTTACTTAATTTTGTATAGGGATTCTGGGGACAGAATCTTGTTAAGAATGGAAGAATGTAATGAATGAATTTATTGAGTTGTGATTCTGGGGACAGAATCCTTTTAAGGAGGGAAGGATGTAATGAACAAGATTTTTTTATGTAATTTTAAACATATTTATTGAATTAAATAAATATTTTAATTGATTTATTTATTGAGATAAATAATAATTGATGAAATTGTAGTGAAATAAGGTAGTTAAAATGTGTTATAATAATTAAATTAGTTAATGGTAATTTTATGATTTGAATATTTAATTCAATGAGATAATTAAATTAGATGAATTATTAAATAATTATAATGTTGTTCTAATTTAATTTAATAATTAAATTAGAGATTTATTAGTTGTGGAATAAAATTATAAATTATAATTATACGGCAAATGTTAATTTAAATTATAAATTTAATTAAATTAGTTGTATAATGGGTGTGACATAAAAATAATATAATATAAGTGTTATAAAAATAAATTAAAAAGGGGGGTTTTGTGTGTAGCCAAACATGGCCTTGTGGCCTTTGGTATATTATAATTGATAAGCTTTTGGTTTTTGTACCTGATGTGTAGTGGCTATATCAGTTTGTTTCTTTGCGTATTATTCCTAAAGCTAAGAAAGAACAAAGAGTATAGAGAGGAAGAAAACACGGAGTGTTAGAAAGAAATTGAGGGAGCTAGAGAGGAAATTGAGAGTTCTCTATGAATTGGGAATCAAGGGAACAAACTTTGGAATCATCATCTTTGCTAAATCAAGGATTAAAGGTATAATCTATTCCTAATTCTAACTCTTACTTTTGTAATATCTATTCTCTGTGATTTAGAAGTTGTGCTGGATTTTTGATTATATGTATGTATGGTCTTGTAGAATCTGAAAATTATCATCTATGAAGTAATATTTAGTGATCAAATTCATGAAATTTTGTTTGTGGAAGGAAAATTAAATTAACAGTGTTATTTATATGTGAAAATGGCTTATTGAGACCAAAAGTTTATGTTCAATCCTTGTTATAATCTGTAAAGTGGTTGTGAACTGTGTTAGTATGTCAAGAAACGAAAATAATATAATTTGAACAAATCAAAATGGTTGAAAATCGAAGTCGTGGTGATTGATTTTGCTATGTATGACAAAATATGAAAGTTAGTATGAATTTGGAATTTAAGTCCTTAAATTTATGGTTAAAGTGGGATTGTGATGTTAGAATTCCTTTATAAACATTTGGTTTTGAGTTTATAAAGCTTATAAACATCTAGGTTTGGTTAATTTGGTGTTGGGTGAATAAATTGGAAATTTTCTAATTCTTTTACCTTGAGTAAGTTTCATATTCCTAACTTGGTATAGTTATGCAAGTTCCTAAAACTTGAATCTTTTATTGATTAACTTCCTAACTTTCATTTCTTGCTATTCAAAGCATAAATTGTTCAAGTTCATTGTCCCAAATGAGTTTTTCTAACTCTTTTGGATGTAATACTTTGTATATACCACGTCTATTCAATTGTATATTGTTGATATTTAATTTTTGACTTAAGTATCATTGTTCAATCTTTTATTGTCATGTTGAGCCTTCGATAGCTAATAAATCTTTATTGGTTGGACTAATCCATAATTATGAGCATTCTGAAATTCTAGAATTATTGTTAAGTTATTCAAAACTAAACTTTCTTTAGTGAAAAAATCCTAAAGTCAGACTGAGATGAACAACCCTAATATAGAGGATTATGTATGTGTTAGTGTTTAGAAGTTTGTGCACAATACATGGTACGAAGGGTTGATCCACCTAAGTACGATAGTAAAGGTCTGTATAGTATAATGACTGTTAAAGGTTGAAGTAGAAATACTTAATAACTTTAGAACATAGTTCATGGTCTTAACTCTGATATAAACCTCAAACTTGTTTATAAATCTTGACTCAAAGAACAAGTTCTTAATTATTCAATAATCATTGCTTACTCTTATGTTATTGCTTTTGTCATCATTATATTAGTGTGCAATTGTTTGCTCACTCTTGCAATTAACACTGCAGCTAAAGTTGAGAAAGTTGAAGAGCCATCTACTAGCCAAGGCAATGGCAAGATGTCCAAATAATGAAGACTTTGTTTACTTTTATTTACTGAATTTATGTTATGAGACTTATTTAATTATGTGATGTATTCCGCAGACTTATGTAATAATTTAAGGTTAGATTACCTGGGATTGTTTTAAGTTAATGTAACCCTTTAATGGGGAAGATTATTGTTTGAGTTATTTAAGTTATGTCTTTATCCTTGAATATGGGTAAATAGATGTAATTATATTGGATAGTGAACACCAAATCCTGTGGAAATGAAGTACCCGGATTTTGGGGTGTCACATAGATCTCCACTTTCTCCCCATACAAATAGTGTCTCCAGATCTTTAGCGCGAAAATGACTGTTGTCAACTCTATATCATTAGTATGATAATTCCTCTCATATTCTTTGAGTTGTCGTGAGGCATATGCTATGACTTTCCCATGTTGAATGAGAACACATCTTAAACCTCTGCCTGAAGCATCGCTGTAGATGACAAATCTCTCCGAACCTGATGGTATTATCAGAACAGGTGCTGAAATGAGTCTCCTCTTGAGTTCTTGGAAGCTCTTCTCACATTCCTCGCTCCATCCGAATTTTGTATCTATTGGAGTCAGCTAAGTTAATGGAGTGACGATTCAAGAAAATCCTTCCACGAATCTCCGATAATAACCAGTTAAACCCAGAATGCTACGTATTTCGGTTACTGACTTAGGTTTCTCCAAAATTTGTATTGCTTCAATCTTCAACGGGTCAACTGATATGTTTCGATATCACATGCCCAAACAATGTTACTTCGTCAATCCAGAACTCACATTTCTTTAACTTGGAATATAGCTTTTTTCACGAAGCTTTTGGAGTATCAGCCTCAAGTGTTCACCACAAAATGATCCAAATATTCCTTGAATATCCGGTTCATTATATCCATGAAGGCATCAAGAGCATTGGTCAATCCAAAAGACATGACTAAGAATTCATAATACCCGTATCGAGTTCTGAAGGAAATCTTTGGAATGTCATCAATTTTAATCTTTAACTGATGATATCCAGAATGAAGATCAATCTTTGAGAAGAATTTAACACCTTGTAACTAGTAAAACAAGTCATCAATGCGAGGTAACGGGTAACTATTTTTGATGGTGACATGATTCGACTCCCAATAGGCAATGCAAAGTCACATACTCTCATCTTTCTTCTTTATGAATAAAACAGGAGCACCCCACGGCGATTTACTAGGAAGAATGAAACCTGTGACACCCCCAAATCCAAGTACTCGAATTTCCTATAGATTTGGTGCTCACTCACCAAAATAAATAACATTTAACTACCCATAATAAAGATAACAATAAAACTAAAATAGAAATCCTCCCAATAAAGGGTTACAACAGCTTAACAAAATAATCCTAGGTTATCTAACCTTAATACATCATTGCAGAAACATAACATAATTTAAATAAGTCTTGAACATAACATAATATGTCTTAACATCAACGTTTTCAAATAATAAACAAGTCTTCACCACTTGCTTTCTTTGCCCTTGCCCTTATTAGTAGATGACTCATCAACTCTTTCAACCTTAGCTGCAATGTTATTATGCAAGAGTGAATAACAATTGCCCACAAGTTTAATAGTAACAATAATAATAACATGCGAAAGCTCAGCTTTTGAATCAAGATTAGAACAAGAATCAAAAGTACATCTGAGGGTCACAAGACCATGAACTATGTCCCAGGTTATCATGTATTTCTACTTTAAACCTTTAACGGTCATAAGACTATATGGATCTTACTTCTCATACTTAGGGGGATCAGCCCTTAGTACCATGTATGTGCACAATATCTTAACGCTATCGCGTAATATAATTCCCCGTAATAGGGTTGTTCATCTCAGCTTTGACATTCAAGTCCGAACCAATGGAAGTTTGGTTTGGATTAACTTCAAGGGTAATTTAGAGTTCAATAATCATCAACTAAAGATTGGTCAAATCAAAAAGGATTCCCTAGCCATTCAAGGTTTCGATACGATAATGTAATCGATATTTAAATCAAAGATTGAATCTCAACTATATAAAATTGAATGAACATTATATAACAGAAGTAATACTTCAAAAGAGTTCGAAAATTTCATTCGGAATCATGAACTTGAATAATTAAGCTTTGAGCAGTTCGGATAAGGATATGAAGCTTTCTCAATGAAAGTTTAGGGTTAGAAAACTTGCTCAATCATAACAACATTGTAGACACTCAAAATTTTCTTTTACTGTTACTAACTGTGCAGAAGGGCAAAAGCGTCTTTTTCACACTCCAGAGATAACCCTAGAGGACCATAACATCAATTCCAACCTCAAAGATAACCTTGAGGATATTCAGAGTCAACAGCATGACCATCTCAGAGATAACCCCGGGAAAAACCTGCTACAACTGTGCGAAAACCGGAGATAACCCCGGGAGGGGCAAAATGGTCATTTTGCTAACTTAACTTCACTTCAAATCAAGTACACTCATGTTAACTCAAATTGATTCAAAATTAGTCCCACAAGACTCATATCTTAACTTCGGAGCGAAAACTATGCAAAATAGCTCATCGGATTGCCTGACGGGAACCCGGGAATGCTATTTCGATCATGGACCCATCTTCCTGGAATCAAAAATGGAAAATCTCATGTCATTGCGTAACTCTCAACAAAAGCAGTCCGAAGATGGTCTTGTACACCTCGTTCGGATGCTCGGATTGAAGTTCTGCAAGTTCGAGCGGACATTACATTGCACGAACGCACGGACTTCGAGACGATGGGACCCGTGGAACCCCGGGCAGTTCGGGAAGCCGCAGGTGTAATAGAGGCTGTCACAGGTACACCTATGGCAATAAGTTCTATAAATATGGGGCTTGGGCTAACCATTTTGGGAGAGAAAATAGTGAGGAAGCCCTGTCCAATTGGCTTTGTACACCCCATAAACTGATTGCTGTCTTATTTCAAACACTTTTGAGCTTATATTTTGTCATATTTTTATCGGCGGGAGCCGAGTATTCATCCAGCTAGAGTCATAGAAGTCTACATTGGCAGCCCACTGTAAGCCTTCTCATATTCTATAAAGCCTTCTTCTCATATTAGCACACACTGTTATACACATTGAGAGTCGTGTTGTGTGCATTTGCCCGGACTTTGGTCCGTGGTTTTCATTTCTATCTGTATATATATACTTATATATGTATATATTTCATATATGGACTAACATTATCGAGTTATGCCTCGATTGAGCCTAGGCTTCAATCTGGAGTGTTTATTGCTTTTTTATATATATATATATATATATATATATATAATTATTGTCGGACATATCCAATGAGCCTGGATTCACATCCGGTGCGTTTACTGCTTTTATATATATATTTGTACATATATATATATATATATTTATATTTCTGTCAGGCCTGGAGTTTACTTCGTGGCCTTTTATAGATTTATTTACATTCCGTCCTACCTGGAATTTACTTCGTAGCAGTTGATCGCTTTTACAGCTTTACATTTCGTCCTGCCTGGAGTTTACTTCGTGGCAGTTAATCACTTTTTCTGACTTTTATTTACATTTTGTCCCACAGAGTTTACCCGTGGTGGTTGATCATCAATCCATATATATATATATATATATATATATATATATATATATATATATATATATATATATTTACCGCTTTTATATATTTACATTTCGATCCCCGTGGAGTTGCTTTGTGGTGGTTGATCCTGTCTGTATATATATATTTACAGCTTTTATATATATAACTGCTTATTGCTTTCCATATAAACTACAGTATCATGTGAGCCTAGGAATCATGTGATCACAGATTGATCTCATGAATCTAGATTCGATTCCGTGATGGACTTTTTTCAATCGTAAGCGGACTTATACATTATTTACACGATGTACTGAATTTCCTTGGATGGTTGTCATGCCCATGAGGAGCTTCTAAGATCTTTGTATATTATTTTCTCGAGAATGCTTCGCATCTCGAAAATAAAATCAAATAAGCCGAACATTTAATAATTAAATGGAAGTATGAAAAGGTCTCAATTTCTATTGAGCACAGGGTTTGAAAAACCTCTTTTATAAAACATCAATGCTATATCTTGGTTAAAACTGAATTTTTCTATAAAATTCAAACCTTATGTATATAGGTGCGAACAAGGCCTTGCACTACTTTCAAATAACTGCACATTGATCCATACACACACACACATTCATATAATAGTTTCTTTGAGAAGTGACGGTCACCGTGGTAACACGGATGTCGGGGGGTGCCTAACACCTTCCCTCCACATAATCAAGCCCCCAGACCTAAAATGAATCTCGGTTTCACAGACCCATCTATTAGTGTCAAAACACTGGGTCAATGTGCAAACCTTTTCAGTTGCGTTGGTGCAACCAGTTAAATACACCAATTGGCGACTCTTAAAGTCAAATCTTCGATATTATACATGTCGGACCTTTTTCACTTGTTTTTTCAAATAAATCTCACATTAACATGAGAACACCAAAGAATAAGTAACGAAAAGGGACACTCAAAAATCCCGACGTCGACAAACATATAAAATAAGAATTTGCTCAATGTAAGATTAGGGTTTGAAAACTTGCTTAGTGCATAGATTATATGTTTACTATTCACGTTCTTCAATTTAATCTACATACCATACAAATCATATATAATTGAACTATGCATACTAATAAACATCTAACATCAAGTTTTTAACAAAGAAATCATAAATTTCAGTTAATAGAGAACTTAATATACGTTCATGGAAGAAACTTAAAAACATAATTTAAAACTGGGATTAAGAAATTACCCTTGCTAACTCTGTTAAGATGATATAAACCTTTAATTCTCCAAATCTCTTCTTTAATTTACACAAAATCTCTCAAATCTCTCTATTTTCTCTGTATTCTCCAAGTTAGCAAAGGAAAATGAAAAAACGTAAAAGATACAAGACTGATATAATGCGTATAACTGATATATGCGGATATCAGTTGTGCGCATTAACGCTCAACAGTTACCCATGTTCCCAAGGCCTCGTTTGGTTTGTTCATAAAAGGCTCCTTTCCCATTATTTTAATTAACTCATTTATTATAAAGTTTATTCATCACACTTTAATTAATCAAATAATATTATTTAAACTCAATTAAATAAAAAGACAATATTACCCATTAATCACATCATCACATAATTAAAATTCTCATTTATTAATTATGACAAATCATTAATTCTCTAAATAATTATTAATTAGAATAACATTATAATTAATAACAATTCATTTAATTTAATAATCTCAATTAAATTCACACTTTGAACTATAAAATTATTCCACATTAATTTAATCAATGTAATACATTTAATTAAATTAATCTACCATAATTCCATCAAATATTTATTTAACTCAATAAATAAATTAGCAAAATATTTATTTAATTCAATAAATATTTAAAATTAATTACAAAAGTCTCGTTCGTCACAAAACCAATGTCTAACAACTCCTGTAGTTGTGTTTTTAACTCTTGAAGTTCAATAAGAGCCATTCGATATGGGGTTTTGAAAATGTGTTTTGTATCGGTTTCAAGGTCAATACAAAATTTAATTTCCACGCTTTAGGGGTAGGCCAGGAAGTTCTTCAGGAAATACATCAGGGAATTTATTAACAACAGAAATATCATTCAAATCTGACGTATTTTTGTTTAAATCAGTAACATGGGCTAAGAAAGCTTGACATCCATTTTTTAATAAATGAATGGCTTTATGGCTTGAAATGACAGTGATTAATTTTAGTGGTTTGGTTACTTGAATTCTCATAACAGGTTGGTTAGGAATATAAAAGCTAACGACCATATGAAAATAATCAATTTTAGCATAATGAGTAGTTAACCAGTCGATTCCTAAAATCATATCAATTGCAAGTATTTTCAAAGAGATGAGATTAATAGGTAATGTGAGGTTGCCAATTTGAATCAAACAAGATTTATAAACTGTGGATGTAATGAAAGTTTCTCCCAATGGAGTTTCAATTGATATTTCAAAGTCTAATTTCTCAGGGACAAGTTCAAACGTTGAGCACAAGTAGGTGAAATAAAAGAGTGGGTAGAAATGGTATCTAATAAGGTATAAACTTCGCAAGAGTTTATGATTAGCTTACCCATGATAACTTCATTCAGGTTCTTCGCTTTTTAGGAAGTCACGACAAAAGCTCTTCCTTGAACCACCGACTTTGACTTGTCCAGGACAGCCTTTGGTGTCATCATTACCGCTGAACTTGACTTTGCTGATGAAAAAATCGAGCTAAGTGACCTTCCTTTCTGTAATTGTAACACACTTTGGGTTGTTGCATACAGTTTGGACTGATGTGTCCCTCCTGTCCGCATTTGTAGCATACGACAGGTGGTCATTCTCCTCCCCTAGAAATGGGTGCTAGTGCTAATATCTTTCCATCATTATTCAATATTCTCTTTTTGAAATTTCCACTTGACTCACTTCTTCTATTATCTTGGTCAGGATTACCATCAAAGTGGTTACCATTTTTGGTATGATAGTTTCCTACACGTTGGTTATCATTATTCCGATGACTATTTTTTTTTGGTACGACTATTATCGTACTATTCGTTATTGTCTTTTGGTTGAAAAGTCTCATTATCTCGCTCCAATAATTGATCCCTATTCACAACATTTGAATACAAATAAAGTTTATAAGAAATGAGGTATTGACGAATTTCAGGTTTCAAACCTCTTAGAAACATTTGTGTCATTCGTTCTTCATTATCCACTAAATGGGATACAAACAGGGATAACTCCGCAAACTTGGCCTTGTATTGTGACACAATCATATTTTTATGTTCCAGTTTGATGAATTCCACCTCCTTCATATGACTAATACTTTCTGGAAAATAATCGTCGTTGAATAATTCCTGGAACTTCATCCAAGTCATCTTAAGTGCGAAAAGATGAGTACATTTCACATATTCCCACCAATAATTTATCTCTCCACACAACATAAAGGTGGTGAAGGGAACCTTTTGCTTCTCTGTGCATCCCAATACATCAAATATTTTGGTGATCTGCTTAATCTAAGTTTCTACCTTGAGTGGCTTTGGCTTTCCCAAAACTCTTGCGGTCCTAGCTTCTTGAATTGCTTGGCAGTGACCAGCCATGAGTTACCATTGTTTCCACCTGCATTTTGAACATGAGTTTCTCTCGTCTTGTGTTACATGAATTGTAGAAAGCTCCTAAACACCCCATCATTCATCATTTGGTCGGTGGTGTTGTTTACAGGAGGATTATTGCCTTCCTGATGCACATTATCCTGGTTATTGATTGGCGGTGTTTCAGTGGTCTCATATCCTCCATTGCTTATCTCCAGATTTTCAGATGTCATTCTCAAATACTGCCACAAAACAAGGGTTAATTAAAGAAATTGATATACCACGTATTATCCCTATATTCCAACCGACCAACTAAATAACAAATAAGCTTAGGTAGGACACACTAGCAAAGGTTTTACTCGTCTCTTACCTCCCAGTTCTAATCTCAGATCTCCACTAAAGACCATATCTCTAAGCTCTGATACCAACTATGACGCCCCTAAAATAGGTCTACACAACCCATTTTGAGTCGCCAAATTATATGGTACAGAATCTAAATACAAACTTCCATATTTACAACTATTAAATTATCGTGCAAAATATGACAACACATAAGTTGAGTTTGAATACAAATATACCACCGTACGTAATACGACAATATCCAAACTCAAATTAAGTCTTCATTACAGTTATTATAACACTATTTCACAACATAGTGAAGACTTTTATAGTAACTATCTTGGACCATTACTCCACTCTCCGACTAGTTCTAGCTACACTTTCATTTTCTGAGAAGAATAATGGAACAAAAAGAAAAAGGGTGAGCTCAACTAGTCCAGTAAAGAATATTATGACTAAGATAATGAAGAATAAATTATCTTTAGCCTTCAACAATGATAAATCAGATAAAATATAATGGATAAAAAGTTTTAGATCAACCACTACAGCGAAAATAGCAAAACATTAGAAGAGTTACGTAGAGTATGATGTCTACTATCTTCTACGATTTAAAAGTCTATCATTAGTATTTTATCTCTGTAACACCAATCAATAATTATTTCAAACCAACGAATTATCTATGCACTGTGGGCCAAAGATATTCGTTTGTATCACCAGTGGTCATGATCATGCCAAACACCTGTCCATCTATGCACTACGGGCCAAAGAGGAATTTCACCATAAGCCTTTATCTGTAACATTAAAGGTCATTATTATACCAATACACAATTGTTGGTCATAATCATACCAATAAACAGTTCATCTTTGCAGTACGGGCCAAAGATGACTTTCACCACAATATAAGCATGAGGATGATGACAATGATATAAATAATTAATCAAGTGAGATCAAGGGTAAATATTAGAGATTTATAATTTAATTTATCCAGAGTTCAAGAATGCCCAAATTGTCAACATGATCACCAAATGTGGAATAAAATTCAAGAATGATGTTTAAGATTCAAAATTTAAAGATAATTTGGACAAAGAAAAGAAACTAAATTTCATCGTGAATAGTACTCCGACATGAATAGTACCCCAGATAAATAGTACCCCGACATGAATAGTAGCCCAGATGAATAGTACCCCGACATGAATAGTAGCCCAGATGAATCGTACCCTGGATAAATAGTACCTCAACATGAATAGTAGCCCAAATGAATAGTACTTGGACATGAATAGTACCCCAGATGAACAGATTAAAAGTTAATAAGAAAGTTCAGACCAATATTCCAATGTAATGATATTAGATGAAGAGCAAACTATTAAGGACATTCTACTAATTTTAGATATTTTCACCATTTAACAATAATGTTATGAAAACAAACAATAATTTTGTACCATAAATGGAGAAAAATATGAAAGAAAACGATATCCCTTGACGAGTACAAAAGAAATGATATTCCATATGAGTATGAAAGAATATACGAAATTACAAATGAATTTTCACTCGTCATGCGGTAATCCGCGTAAACAGATCATTTTCACAACTTAATAAATAATGAATATGATGGGTTATTTACTGGGAATGCGGTAACCCGTGTAGACAAGTTATTCCCACATATTAATAAGGAATATAATGACAATTGAATACACTCCGTCCCATGTTATGTATAAAACACTATTATTATTATTATTATTATTATTATTATTATTATTATTATTATTATTATTATTATTATTATTATTATTATTATTAAGAGATATTATATGTATGAGCATGAGATAGCTCTTACTTCCCGTACCCTCTAATTATTTAATTAGATTGATCAAACCCGATTACTTATCATTTGGGTTAATTAATGTTTTTGTCACTATACTAAGGGTCGATTTTTCATTGTGGTTACCGAATCTTTTTTTGTTACAAACACACTACTATACTAAAAAAAATTTACAAAATAGTCAATGCTTAATATTCTATCCAAAAAGTGAATGGAAGTGCCGACTAGCGAATAGTTAATAGTTGTTAATTATGTGGCAGGTGACATGAATATGGTTAATTAATATTTTGGTCATTGTACTAGGGGTTAATTTTCATTTTGGTTACTGAAACGTTTTTTGTTACATTCTCGTAATCGAAGTACCAAAAATATTATAAATTAGTGGTTTTTTTACAAAATATTATAACACGTATGATGTGAAGCCCCCAAAATAGGTCCACACAACCCATTCTGAGTTGCCAAATATATGGTACAGAAATCAAATACAACTTCATTTATACAACTATTAACCGTCGTGAAAAATACGACAAAACATAAACTGTGAGTTATAATACAAATATTGTCTTGTAGACAATATCCAAACTTAAATAAAGTCCTCATTATAATTATTATCACACTATTTTATAGAATAGTGAGGACTACTATAGCAATCATCTTGGACCATCACACTATTCCCTGACTAGTCACAACTATATTTTCATTTCCTGAAGAGAACAATGAAAGAAAAGAGTGAGATCAACTAGCCCAGTAAAGAATATTATGACTAAAATAATGCAGAACAAGTTATCCTTAGTCCTCAACAGAGAAAAATATGATAGAATACCATAGACAACAAGTTTTAGATCAATAACTGCAGCGGAATAAGCAATCCATTATCAAAGTCAAGTAGAGCGCAAAGTCTACTATCTTCTATGATTTAAAAGTCCATCATCAATATTTTATCCCTGTAACAACAATCAATAATTATTTCACATCAACAAATTATCCATTCACTACAGGCCAAAGGATATTTGTTAGTATCACCAGTGGTCATGATCATGCCAAACAACTGTTCATCAATGCACTATGGGCCAATGAGGACTTTTGCCATAATATTTTTCTGTAACATTACAGGTCATGATTATACCAATATATAATTTCTGGTCATAATCATACCAGTCAACAGTCCATCTATGCACTACGGGCCAAAGATGACTTTCAGCACAATATAAGCATGAGGATGATGAGAATGATATAAGAAATCAATCAAGTGAGATCAAGGATAAATATTAGATATTTATAATTCAATTTATCCAGAGTTCAAGAATATCCAAATTATCAACATGACAACTAATTGTGGAGTAAAATTCAAGAATGATATTCATGTATCAAAAATAATTTGGACAGAAAAGAAATCAATTTTTGTCGTGAATAGTACCATATGAATAGTACCCATAAATAGTAACCCGACATGAAAATATTGAAATTTAACAAGAAAGTTCAGACCAATATTCTAGTGAAACGATACTAGATGAAGCGCAAAACTCAAGGATATTCTACTAATTTTATGGATTATAGAAGCAATACTTATCAAAATAAGTGTAGATTTAGGAATATGAAACAAAATAATATTACTTACATACTACAAAGTATGGAAGAAAATAATATTTCTTACGAATATTGAACGAAGATAATATCCCTTACGAATATTGAACGAAGATAATATCCCTTACGAATATTGAACGAAAATAATTCCTTACAAATACGAAAAATAATATCTCTTATGAATATGAAATAAATAATACCTCTTACCTTAGTATGAGAATAATTCTGACTGGTATAGCGGAGATATTCTTGAGAAAATCTTTCACTATTAGCAACACTCAAAGTATTCTTATACTAGAAAGAAATACGCACAATATTATAGAAGAAGAATTCTCTGATTCTGGTGTGATTTTTATTTCTTAACTAAGCATCCTATTTATAGGAGAATGGCAGTGCACTATTTAAAAATAATCATGGGTGAACAGTAAAGAATTCACGGGCGCAGAAATTCGGCGAAAATCTACTTTTTACTATTCATTACTGTGCAATAAAATATTCTAATAAAACAAATACTTTATATAAAATATAATATATTCTATTTATAATCTAAGAAAACAAATAACTTTATATATAATATAAAAAGTATTCTGTTTTATATAAAAAAAATTCTATTTTATATAAAAAGTTTTCTATTTTATTACTATTATAATAATAATAAAACAAAACTGAGACAACTTTCTACCTGGAATTTTGAAAAATGAGTAAGTGGGGGTCCATGTAATAAGTCAAACTTATAACAAATAATTCATTACAACCCCTCTATTTATATCAAAAATTGAATAAATATTTACCATAAATCACTTATCTTCAATCAACACATTTTTAATCTTTCAAAAATTATTCATCAATAATATTATAACTCACAATATTGACAACCAGATCATTCCCAAGAAAGAGGGGGCTTTTCGATAAGGACTTCTCCTTATTGGCTCGCAATTAAATAACCTAACCCCTTTCCTTGACAAAACTTTCTAAACATTATCAATAATGCAAATAATAATATGAATAACTGTGTTGTCTCAATTATTGATTTAATAATATAAAATATTGTGCAGATGATACTGTGACAATATTTGAATTAATAATATGAGATACTATGGAGCAACTACTGTTGTAATAATTGAATAAAACTGAGTGACTTCTTACGTAAGCATCGATGTCGAGAGATCGTGTGTAATACTGAGTGTGCTATTATGCACAACAACGCGTAGACATTATACTTTTATCACCGACTATTTCAATAGTTAACGGTAAAAGTCTTGCCGATATTTTATAAAAAGGTTATTTTTGTTGCTTTCTATATCCGACAGTTATTCCGTTGTGGGGTCCACCAATGATTGTGTCGTCTTACGAATATTCCCTGACAAAAAGAATATTCCTCGACTAAATGAATATTTTATGACAACTTGTTTACTTTGTAAAATTTTTACATATCACCCTTAACTTTAACATTTTATTAATTTAACCATTTACTAAATAGAATAATAATTATAAGAAAAATTGAATACTTTTATTTCATAAAATTTGAGATCTTACATATGAAGAGAAAGTACATCATAACTAATTTAAATCCATAAATTTTCCAAACTCATATTTAATTTAGAACCTTCTAAACACCAAATCAAACTGCAGAATAAAGGAGAAAATTGGCCTAATAAACCCCCTCAGATCTACCGACTATTGCAAAAATTGATTTAATAGAAACTATTTCACTCTCATTTTGAAGTGAAACAAGTAGCTTTGGACACCACCATTGTCAATTTGTTGCTCTTCTTTTCTCCATTTTTTTCTTTTTCGACGAATATACAGAGGTATAAGAGAGACCTATTTTCTAAACTAGATTCTCGACGAGAGGTTGTAGTTCAGACTTGGTCCACAGTGAGAGAAATAGTTGATGTACATAAATTGTAGAATACTATTTTTATCTATAAGTCCGTCATTCGTGGTTAGAAGACTAAGATAAACTTTGATTTTTAATTGCTTTTTTTTTTCTTTAAATTATGTTCCCTTTTTGTTAAAATTTTAATTATATTCTTATAATATTATGGAGCATTAAAATAATTAGTTTGATTTTATCTTTTTTTCTTTTCTTCTAGGTGAACATTACTCACACATGCTACCTCATTAGAATAGTCTACATCTATATTTTAAATGTTTGCCAAGTAAACTTTTCATTAATATTTTGGAAGAAAAATTTTAAAATTACTAATTTGTAATATTTTTTGTATTTCGATAATGAGAATGTATCAAAAAAATTCAGTAACAAAAATAAAAATCGATCCCTAGTACAATGAGCAAAACATTAATTAATCTGATTCACGTCACCTACGACATAATTAAAACCTGTTAACGGTTATTCTAGTCAACACTTCCATTTACATTTTTGGACAAAATGTTAATCAATAACCATTTTTTAACATTTTTTGAGTATAATAATGTGTTTGTAACAAAAAAGATTTAATAACCATGATAAAAATTGATCAGATTCTAGAAAGCGAAAAAGTAGTTATAATCGATTTTTTCTAATCGATAAATAAATGGTGACTAAATTTTTATATTTTTAACAATAGGTTGGGACATTTGTAACATGTGAAACAATTATTGAAATTGATAGTACATATGGATGGTTTTAAAATTTTTACAAGAAATGTCCAAGAAAAGTAGAACCGGCTGGTCGTACCTGGTATTGTGACAAGTGTGAAGATTTTGTACGCACTACAAGTAAAGGGGCTAATTCCGACGAAAAAAATTCAATCGGTATTATCATATTTCTGACGAATTATTCCGTCGTCCATAATTCCTTCAGAAATTGTTAGGTTTTGTGAAGATCAAAGACTCGATCAAATTATAAAAATAGCGGAAGCAAAATAAAATCAAATTTTAAAATTTTTCAAAAACCAATTACCCGGATCATCCTTTATGCATATTATTAATTAAAACGAAGAACAAGAAGTTGTGGAATCATACCCTTGTAGATACGAGCTTCCACAAGTACGAGTTCAACTCCTACTTCTCCGTGATCTCCTTGAATCTTCGGGTAGATTCCTTCCTTTGATCAATGTTAGCCACCCAAGTGTATGGCCTCTAGAGGTGATCCACCAAGGAAGAAGAATATTCAAGAAGATAGGTGTATTAACTCAAACCCTAGTTTTCTATCTCTGTAGAAAAAGGGGGCGTACTCTCCAACTTTTGGAATTACGTATATCTGATATCTGATATAAGACTCCACTTATAAAGATATCATGTAACCCTATTTAATTAAAATAAAATATTATTTATTTAATTAAACTTCTTTAATTAATTGGGCTCCCTAATCTTATTACGAATAATTAATTAAACTCCTTTAACTAATTTTGTCTCCTAATCCTATTAGGAATAAATGAGAGTACTTATATTAAATTAATTTCAAAACTCTTTTACAAATTAAAAAATAATAATAATTGTAATAATATTAATAAGACTCTTATTAATTTATATTTAATATTTTTAAAATATTAAATAATAAATATTAAGCTATTTAATTTATTCTATCACCATGGATTAAATTAAATATACTTAACATATTATTACGATTATGCCATTAACTTCTTAAATAATTATTCTTCGTTTTAAGGTGTGACCCTTTAGGTTCTCCATATTAAACTGGTTATGAATAAATCAATTAGAATAATTCTAATCTTATTTAAATAAATAAATTAAACTATTAATTTATTTAAATAAATAATATTTATTCTACAATAGGGATAAGTCTCCCTAGCGATCAACGACTTTCCAGATAATATAGATTTCAACATTAATCATAAAATAACCTTTGAGTAAATAGTTACAGTACAATTCAATCATTCCACCATACAATATCCCAATTAAATATAAGACATGGAATTACTGTCAAGTCTTATTTTATTTATTTATATGTATTTTGATTCCCAAATGCACAACTCCGAATAAATGCAAATTAGAAACTACTTTCTAATTTCATTTCACCTTGGCCAAAGATTCTTGGGTTGTCATTTATCGAATCACATAGGACATCTCTCTTCTTTTACTAGAAGTGGTAGATTCTATATTGATCATTTATTATCTCCATATATAACTTATTACACCCAAGCATACCCTTTGATATACTCTAAGAGTCTTAAAGAATAAGTCATATTGTAATTCATTATATATAAGATACTATGATGATCTCGAGTCTAAGGATCATTTGTACTACTATCACTACAGAAATTCCTATTAACAGGCAAGTAAATCTCCATTAGGTATTCCGTAGCGAGTCACGTTCAGTGAACTTATTCTCCAATAAGCACCTACATACTTGCTTTAGTGTCTCCACACAAATGATCATGAGATCAATTATTCTCATCCAATGAGGAAGCAACGTATGTATCAATCTATCCGGATTCACTAATCCCCTTTTTAGTAATCCATTGATTAAGAACATTTTAGCTTTAAGCTATCTAAGAATTTAGATATCATTAGCATGATCTCATCATGATTCTAAAAAGCATTACTTAAAACTATGAGTTTATCATATATTATTAAAATAGCACCATGTAAATAATGAATGCCTTTAATAAATAATTTTTTATTAATAAATAAATAAGATTGATTACAAAGTATATGCTTTATCATCATACATCATTGACTTGTATGCATACTACTTTTAATCTCCCACTTGCACCAAAGTCAATCATCATGGTATCTCATACACATCTTCTCTAAGTGATGATCGAACTGCTGTTGTTTTAACGCTTTAGTAAATGGATCTATAATATTTTCTTGAGAGTCTACACACTCCAAGGTGACATCTCCTCTTTCAATGATCTCTCTGATCAAATAAAACTGTCATAACACGTGTTTTGATTTATAAAGAGACCTGGGTTCCTTAGCTTGCGCAATAGCTCCGGTGTTGTCACAAAATAAAGGTATTGGTCCTATAATTCTAGGAACCACGCCAAGTTTGGTAATGAACTTCTTCATCCAAACAGCCTCCTTTGCAGCTTCACTTGCAGCTATGTACTCTGCCTCTATCACTGAATCAGCAACTGTTTGCTGTTTGGAACTCTTCCAACTCACTGCACCACCATTCAAGGTAAACACATACCCCGAAACGTATTTACTGCCATCTTGGTCCATTTGAAAACTTGAGTCTGTGAAGCCCTCTAGTTTTAATTCAGACCCACCATAGACAAGAAATACATCCTTAGTTCTTCTTAAGTACTTTAGGATATTTTTCACTGCCTTCCAGTGTTCTTTTCCTGAATTCAACTTATATATACTTGTTACACTAAGTGTATGACACATATCCAGTCTAGTACATATCATACTGTACATGATAGAATATATTGCTGAAGCATAAGGAATCTTACTCAAACGGTCTCTTTTCTCAGGTGTCTTTGGAGCCTATTTCTTAGAGAGATGTATTCCATGGCTCATCGGCATGAGATCTCTTTTGAAATCTTCAATGCTAAACTTCTTTAGCATCGAGTCAATGTACGTTTCTTGGGATAAGCCAAACATCCTTTTAGATCTATCTCTATAAATCTTTATCCCCAAAATATAGGATGTTTCACCTAAGTCCATAACTCATATGGGTGTTAGGGACGGATTTGGTAGGTACCTTGTTAAGTAGGTATGCGATCGATTCTAGGGCATATCCCCAGAAGGAAAATGGAAGGACGGTAAAGCTCATCATGGAACGAACCATGTCCAATAATGTTCGATTTCTCCTTTTAGATAGACCATTGAGCTGTGGTGTCCCTGGTGAAGTCCATTGTGAGATTATACTATTTTCTTTGAGACAATTGAGAAACTCACCACTTAAGTATTCACCTCCTCGATCTGATCGAAGAATCTTAATACTTTTTCCAGTTTGCTTCTCTACTTCACTTCTGAACTCTTTGAACTTTTTAAATGATTCAGATTTGTATTTCATTAAATACACATATCCAAATCTTGAGTGAACATCAGTGAATGTAATAAAATAAGAATACCCTTCTCGTGCATTCATTGTCATAGGTCCACATACATCTGTGTGTATCAATTGTGACGCCCCCAAAATAGGTATACATCACCCATCTTGAGTCGCCAAATACATAGTACAAAATTCAAATACAACTTAATTATACAACAGTCGTGTAAAATACGACAAAACATAATCTAAGAGTTTTAATAAGAATATTGTCATCTAGACAATATCCACACTCAATGGAGTCCTCATTATATTTATTGTCACACTATTTAACAGAATAGTGAGGACAACTAATGCTATCATCTGGACCGTCACTCCGTTTCCCGACTAGTCTCGACTACGTTCTCATTTCTTGAAGAGAACAGTGAAAGAAAGGGTGAGCTCAACTAGCCCAGTAAGAAATATTATGACTAAGATAATACAGAATAAATTATCATTAGTCTTTAACAATGTTAAACTGATAAAATACAATAGACATCAAGTTTAACTGCAGCGGAATAAGCAATCCATTAGAAGAGTCAAGTAGAGCATGATATCTACTATCTTCTATGATTTAAAATGTTTTCATCAATTTTTATCGCTGAGACTTAGCTTAATAAATAAACCACATCGAGTCATCCCTGCGCTATGGGCCAAGGATATTCATTAAATCATCAATTATCATGACTATACCGAATAATCTCTGGTTGTAATCATACCAAAAACTGTCCATTAATGCACTATAGGCTACTGAGGACTTTTACCACATTATTTATAACATTACAGGTCATGATTATACCAAATAATCTCTGGTCATAATCATACCAAGTCCATCTATGCACGTAAGCCAAAGATGACTTTCATCACAATATAAGCATGAGGATGATGACAATGACATAATAATTCAATAAAACATGTTCAAGAATAAATTTTAAAGATTTATAAGTTAATTTATCTTGAAATCAATTACGTCCAAATTGTCAACATGATACTGCTTTGTGGAGTAAAATTTAAGAATGCTCAGAAGAATATTTCCATGAAAAGATACCGGATGAAGAGCAAATATCCAGGATATTCTACTAAGTTCATGGAGTATAAAAGCCAAAACATTAACCAAATGAGTATCATAGAATATATAAAACTGTAAATGGATTTTCACCCGTCATGCGGTAATCCACGTAGACAGATCATTTCCACAATTTAATAAGGAATGAATACGAAGGATCATTCACCATGTATGTGATAATCCACATGTACAAAAGTTATTCCAATGAATAATAAAGAATGGAACCGGTCATGCGTAATCCGCATGCAGACGGGATATTCCAAAGAGAATAATAAAGAATGGAATAATGTAAGAATTCACCATGCATGCGATAAATCGCACAGATGAGTTATTCCAATGTAATAATAAAGAATGGAACCAGTCTGGCGTAATCCGCATTGCACGTGATATTCAATGTAATAATAAAGAATGGAATAACAAAGAATTCATCATACATGCGATGATCGCATGCAGACAAATTATTCCAATGTAATAATAAAGATTGGAACCGTGTCTAGCGTAATCGCGCATGCACGTGATATTCCAAATGTAATAATAAAGAATGGAATAATGTAAGAATTTCACCATATATGCGATGCGTCAGATAGGCAAAGTTATTCCAACATAATAATAAAGAATGGAATAACAAAAGAATTTCACCATGTATGTGGTACTTCGCATGGACAGGTTATTCTAACATAATAATAAAGAATGGAATAACAGAAGAATTTCACCATGTATGCGGTACTTCGCATAGACAAGTTATTCCAACATAATAATAAAGAATGGAATAACAGAAGCTCTCTTCATGAATACGAAAGAAATAATACCCCTTACCTTAGAAAGAAACTAGATACTGGAGTAGAGAGGTATCAGACTTCTCTTCTTCTTTCTCTCTATAATTTCTCTCTATAGTAATTGCTCTATAGCTTGAGTGAATTGGTGAAGAATAATGAAGAAATGAGCTTCTATTTATAGAAAAATATAGTTTCGATTATTGCACGTTTTGGGGCTCGAAATACTACAGTACAATACCTTCAACTTTTCTTTTATTTTTAATTTAGTCCTGTAAGTATTATCAAACTTGCACCACCTCCCCTAATAGTAAATAATGTGAATCAATAGTTCAATCATGTGAATCAATAGTTATAATCATGTGAAAATACGAATTACAGTATAGTACCTCCATTTTTAACTTAGTCATGCAAGTATTATCAATCTTGCACCAACTCCCCTAATAGTACAAGAATGTGAATCAATAGTACACACATGTGAATAAATAGTTATAATCATGTGAATTAATAGCAATTAATTACTCATTTATCCGATTAATTATCTGACTAGTCAGTATAACTTCCAGACATCAATTAATTTCAAAATAAATGTCGATTTCCACTAACACTAATAATTCCAACACAATGGAACTATCAATTTCATCTTTAATCAACACGAACTTATTCATCATTAATATTATAACTCATAATATTTAACAACCAGGTCGTTCCCAGGAAAGAGGGGGCTTTCCAATAAGGATTTCTCCTTATTGGCGTGCAATTAGATGACCAAACCTCTCCTTGACAGAACTTCTAAACATTGTAAATATTGCAATTTAATAATATGAATAACTTTGTCGTCTCAATTATTGATTTAATAATATATCATTTAATGCAGATGATACTATGACAATAATCGAATCAATAATATGAGAGATATGATGCAGCAATTACTGTAACAATAATTGAGTATAACTGAGTGACTTCTCACGTAAGCATCAATAATCAATACTGTGTGCTACTATGCAACCACGTGTATTACTATACTTTTACTACCGGGTAGTTCAACAGTTTAACGGTAAAACTTCCATCGTTATTTTTATAAAAAGATAATTATGTCGTTTTTTAACTACGACAATACTTCCGTTGTGGAGTCCACCAATGATTGTACCGTCGAATGAATATTCCCTGTTAAAACGAATATTCCCCGACCAATCGAATATTATATAACCACTTGCTTACTTTGCAAAATTTGTAAATATTACCCACAACTATAACATTATATCAAATCCACACCATAATATTCAAAAACATATTTCGAGAAAATTATTCTTTATTCATAAAAGTTGGGGTCTTACACCAATGCTAACAACTCTGTAACTCTTTCTCTTTTTCCACTAAAATGAGATTTAGTCATTTTTTTCATGAGACAAGATTCACAAGTTGGATATGATTTATAACCAGATAGCTCTAGGAGCTCATCTTTATACAACTTGGATAATCTTGTTTTATTAATATGACCAAGTCTACAATGCCACATATAGGTATAATTAACATCATCTGTTTTTCTTTTCTTAGTTTGTTCAATTTGAAGTATATTTTCATGCAAGTCAAGTATATAAAGTCCATTTCGCAAATTACCAACACCATATAAAATATTATCATTATAAATAGAACAACTGTTGTTCTTTATTATAATGTTAAAATCATCCATATCCAATTCAGAGATAGAAATAATGCTTCTAATGATATTCGGAACAAAATAACAATGATTTAAATTAATGAACTTGCTCGTAGGCAGTGTTAAATAATAAGTCCCTACAGCTAATTCAGTAACTTTTGCTCCATTTCTCACTCATAGGACGACCTCATCCTTGCTCGACTTTTTACTTTTGACCAGTCCCTGCATATTATTACATATGTGAGAACCACAGCCGGTATCCAATACCCAAGTAGAAGATTGACTTTCAGAAAAATTAATTTCAATCATAAACAAACCTTGATTAGGTTTCAAAGCTTCTCCAAGCTTCTTTTGCTTTTTCTCTACAAGATAATCCTTGCAGTTCCTCTTCCAGTGACCCAGCTTGTTGCAATGGAAGCAAATTCCTTTACTAGCTGGATCATGTTTCTTTTGATCCTTCACTTTTGCCTTTCTGTTAGCCTTCTTGGATTTCTTCTTTTCAGAAGATACCTTGGGCCTCTTCCTTTTCTTGGAAGAATCATCCACCAGTAAGACATGGTTCTTCTTAGATGGGAAGTGACATTCAGCAGTTTTCAACATGTTAAGTAATTCAGGCAAGCTGACATATAACTTTTTTATGTGAAAATTCACAACAAATTGTGAGAAGGTGTCCGAGAGTGACTGCAAGATCAAATCTTGAGTTAACTCCCCATCCATGGCCAACCTAAACTGTCCAAGACGTTCAATCAGATTGATCATCCTTAAAACATGAGTCTCAACAGTAGTACCATCGGTCATCCTAGATCAAAAGAGCTCCTTAGATATTTCATATCTAGCAGTCCTACTTTGCTCACCATCTGACTCTTGCAGTGCAAAAAGACATAGTAGGAGCATCCATGGTTTCATCTCGACGTGAATCGTTACTCATGGATGCGAGCTCGATGCATCGAGCCACAGATGCATCATCTTGCCTTTATTTAAAAGTAGCAATCTCTTCCTGAGGTCGTCTCGCAACTTTTGCAAAAGTGCGGTAATTTAGGACATAAGAAATCTTTTCAGCAGTGAGAACAATTCTCATATTCATTAACCAGTCCGTGTAATTCAATCCGGTTAGTTTGTTAGCATCAAGTATGCTACGCAGTGAAATTAGTGAATGTGACATTTTTAAATTCTACATGTAAAGAGATAATATTTTAGCAAATATTTATTTAATTAATTACCAAAATAAATTAGGTCTTATTTTAAATCGGTATCTCCCACTATTTTCTTCAAATTATATTACCCTCATCTATATAGTTCGGTAAAATCTAATTAAAGTTTTTTCTAGTGAGAATAAGGATCCCATTTCAAATATATATAACCTTGTGGTGACACAACAAACTATATATAAATAGATAGATAGAAAACTCTTTGTCAATTATATCATCATGTAACTCCTTATGTTTTGCCTCTTGGATTATTTTGATCAAGTGGTGGCACATCCGAATCAAAATTATCTAAGTTAAGTCCAACCTAATACTTCCATATTTTCAAAAAAGAAAAATATTGTCCTTGTGGTGACACAACAAAATAATATTGTTCAATTTTTTTTATAAGCATCAAATGCGATAAATTAACATCTTAAATACTTAATACTTGTCTTGTGGTGACACAATAAACTCATATTAAATATTTAATACTCTATTAATTTTATCATGCTAGAAGGCGACGTTCAATATTCTAAATATCTTTGAACACTTAGGACTTAATATAATTTCTTTGAGGGATTTGTTATTAATTGATTCATCTTGTTTAGCGCGCATGCACATATGTGACGCCCCCAAAATAGGTATACATCACCCATCTTGGGTCGCCAAATACATGGTACTGAATACAAATACAAATACAAACTTAATTATACAACATGAGTGTCGACCTCGGGATTTTTATTTGTCCCTTTTTTGTTCTTGTTCTTTGGTGTTCTCATGTTATGTGAGATTTGTTTGAAAAAATAAGTGAAAAAGGTCCGACATGTATATGTCGACGATTTGACTATAAGAGTCGCCAGTTGGTGTTTTTAACTGGTTGCACCAACGTAACCGAGAAAAGGTTTGCACATTGACCCAGTGATGTGACACTGCTAAACGGGTCTATGAAACCGAGATTCATTTGGGTTCGAGGACTTGATTATGCTGAGGGAATGTGTTAGGCACCCTCCGACATCCGTGTTACCACGGTGACCACCACCTTTCAAGAAACTATTATATGAATGTGTTTGTGTGTGTGGGTTAATGTGCTTTTATTTGAAAGTAGTGCGAGGCCTCGTTCGCACCTATATACAAAAGGTTTAAATTTTATAAAAATTCAGTTTTAAACATGACATAGCAGTGAGGTTTTGTAAAAGAGATTTTTCAAACCATGTGCTCAATAGTAATTAAGACCTTTTCATACTTTCATTTTATTATTAAATGTTCGCCTTGGTTGCTTTTATTTTCGAGATGTGAAGCATCTTCAAGAAAATAATACATAGCAGTGCCGAACTCCTCATGGGCATGAAAGCCATCTAAGGAAATTCAAACACCGTGAATAACTTACAAGCTGCTTACAGCTGAAAAATGTCCATCACAGGAACCGAATCTAGATTCAATAGACTGAATATGTGATCACATGATACCTAAGCTCACATGATGTCGCAGTTTATATGAAAAGCAGTAAGTAGTTATATATATAAAAGCTGTAAATATATATATACAGACATGATCAATCACCACGAAGCACCTCCATGGGGGATCGAAAATATAAATATATAAAAGCGCACACTACTACAAAACAGTAAATAGATAACGCGAAAAAAACGTTGTGGTTTCAGTCAGAAAAAGTCATCTATTTGACACCCTTTCACAACGTTTTTAAAACGTTGTAGTTAAGCACAATACACAACGTTTTTTAGGAAAAAAAACGTTGTAGATTTGTTTTTCAAAAATTAGCAAAAGCTTAAAAAACGTTGTAAAAGGTATGATTCCACAACGTTTTTTGGATAAAAATGTTTAGTATATCAGACAACGTTTAGACACATTTACACAACATTTATAATGTGTCATCTATTTAGACATTTATATAAAAATTTTAAAACGTTGTAGTGTGACTTAAAAATGTTGTAATACATGCATATAACATTTGTTTTTAAATATCGACCATAGAAAGCAACAACATACAACTTTTTAACCAATTTATACAACATTTAGAAGGTGTCATTTATTTATACAAATATACAACATTTTTTAAATGTTGTAGATTAAAAAAAAAAAGTTGTGGTTCACCTGTATTACCAATGCACCTGCAATACGCTAATGTCATATATAGCCAAAATGTATCAACCATTCAAAATACATCCCAATAATACCATTCGTTTACAGTTTCAAATTACTACATCCACAAAATTTATACCAAAATGTATCCATATATTCATCTCAAATTCACTTTTCAATATAAACTACTACTCTATTGAATTGTGAATTTGATTACATGCATCCACAAAATAAACCAAACTATCCATAAACTTAAGCTACTACCTAAGCATGTGCAAAAAAGCCTAGTTCTCCCAAAATACAAAGAAGCCAGTATTACACGATCGCTGCTTGTTGTAACAGACTCGCTCTAAAGAAGTAAGACATTTCCTTTCTACAACAAAAAATAATATCCATGCCTTGCACCAGGTATCAACAGAACAGAGATACAAAGGAAAGAGAGAAAATAAATTGGACAAACTTGAGGGATAGGTTGCATTGGATTGGCTACTAGTAAATTATCTTGTAAGTTCCACAACTTCCAAACTAAATTCTGCTTTAGTGAGCCTGCAACTTGCTTTCAGGCCTACATTGCGAGACTATCAGGTGCCAATATGAAAATGTGTTACTATTCAATTCTAGAATATGACATATATAACAGAATCAAAACAAGGCAATATGTTTTCTAATGTGACCCAACAGATCCATCAAAGAAAATGCTTATTTATTACCTAGTTTATGTCCTGACGTTCTGCATTGATGTAAAAAAACATCACAAAGAGGGTCCCAGAAATATCGAGGATCATGTAGAAAACTGGTGATAGCAACAAAACAGTAGCCTAAACTAGTATGAATTTGATGCATAAATAACAGGCAATGGACATTTAGGGGAGAAACGGCGAGAAACAGAAAACATGCCTTTCATTTCAATATAGGAGCATATGGAGCTGGGCATGGAGATACAGAATGATCAGGTAACTGGCTAATCAAATCAACTGCCACCTGCAAGCATGTACTTAGAACTTTCTTTTCCAACCCGACAAGTTGTGTGGAAACTCGCTTCTTTGGATCCAAACTAGAATCTGCCAACTGGCATAACAAATAGCAGATCAGTTGAAGCTCACAATACCTTGATAAGGTTCAGTCATCTAGAAACTTGGAAACTGCCAACTTACCAAGGATTCATCCTGACTTGGTGTGGTAGGGTAACCAGCCAATCTTGTCCTGAAATAATCAGCAAGTTGGTCCAAAACTGCCTTTTCCATACAATGGCTAACCTATAAATCCACAAAGCATGATCCATGTAATTCAAATAATTACAAGTATAATTACATCGATTCAGTGTCCATTATTTCATTTTCTTTTGTGTTTTGCAGTTTTTTCCTTTTCATTCTAGGGTTCCTATAATCCACATCCACATGCAAGTTTCCTACCGTGAGGGAAAATAATACACACCAAAGTGTTACTTGCGGTGGTTCTAATCAGGTATGACACACCAAAGTGTTACTTGCGGTGGTTCCAATCAGGTATTGCACACAAGCCAATTAGAGTAAAAATTGATTACCACACAAGTAAATTACCTGTGTAAAAATGATTATGAATTTTGCTTTCAATAATCCAGTATTAGCGCATTCCTCCACATATCATATGATCAAAATGTTGACCTGCTGAGAGAAAATAAAGGCCTAAAAAATAGCATTTAGTTTTCAGTAAGCAGGATCCTATATATATAATGAAAAGAAAAACTAAAAAGGACAATGAGTTTCATAAAATTTTGAGTAAAACCTTCAAACCAAAGCCGTCAAAAATAACATTCATTCTCAAAACAATCTGAGCTTCTTCAGCAATCACCAAAAAATAGACAAAAAAAAGAGTATGAAAAAAGTTAACAGGTGCCCTTTCCATTCAAATTGTAAACAGGTAAAATGCTAATCTGTCTCGTTTCCCCTGCTCCAAACAATCTATAAAGATTAAAAACAAAACAAACTTATAGAGACTTACCATTCTTGGAGCTCCATCAATTTCTGCAACTTCCATTCCAGTAACAATCATCCCCGGCGCTATCTCCCTTGTAAGCCCAACAATTACTCCCTGCATGTGCCATACACAAAAAATGAATAAGAAAAGAACTACTTATCCCCCCTCCCCAAAAAAAGAGGAGATAATAAAAGAGCTGAAGGACAGGAAAGTCGCACAACAATGGTCAGCTTCGAGTATAGAATCACGAACGTAACAATCTATAGGAAAAGGATATACCATCACGATCACCTCCCATCCAGGAAGAAAATTGGATAAGAGGAGCACTGTATGGAACACATTCACTTATCCCTATGTTCTTCAAAGCTGTGTCAACACGTCGTAAAAATTTGGGAACGCCCTTCCAGATTGTTTCGTAGAAGTAGCTCATCCCAGCTCTCATTTCATCTTGTGGGGTTGGAGGCGTCCTCCGGATTTCATCTGTACGGAAAGCAGCTTGAATCTGTGTATAAATATAGAAAGGAAAGGAAAAAAAATCAACAATGTTGCAGACAGAGCAAGCTGCCACTTTATTATTAAGCTTGTAATCATAGATGTAGCTACAAGCTGAACAAAAACTTATTCAAATGTTAGAAAAATATCAAAACTAGGCTATGTATTATATTTATGTTTATCCATTTACTATAAAACATTTATGTTTATCCATTTAACAGAAACCCAAAACCCTTAAATACAGCAATTATTACTACCATAGTACCATGGCAAAGAAACTGGCATCTAACCTTTGTTAATGAATGAGTGAAAAAAAGAGAAAATAAAAATACTACGCAAATGCATACCTGAGTGAGGAGAAGACTTTTTACCTTCGTTTTGCACAGCTGGAAGAATGATCTGCCCCCTGTACTATGTCAAATGAAATAGTAGACCAGGAAATTGAGAAGGAATATTGAAATGCCCAAGAAAATAATCAAATCCAAAGGGAAAAGGAAGACCCTCAAAAACTTCAAGTTGACCCAATTCGGGAAGAATTTTTACTAAAAAATTGACTAATAAGATCTGTTGAATTCAATTGGGTAAAAATACAGATGCATCATCAATAACCCAAATACAAAAGGCACAGCTGGCTATTAATATTACTCAAACATTTGGCCTTCCAATTCAGAAAAATATATGATACAAATATTAAACTACAGTTCCCGCATTTATGAGTCTCTCAAACAAATGTTTAGATCCACTCGAATATAAGATTCTTATACGAAATTGAACTGCAACGTAATAATCTGGTAATATTCTAAAAGAATAATAGTAAATTAAAATTCATAACGATTAAAATGACTAGAAAATTGTGAGATAATTGAACAGACAGGAGGAGAACCAGGATAGAAGCCAACAGTCCACTTTGCAGCAGTTGTAAGACAAAGTGAGCACAAGTTGCAATGTTCTTGCCTCTTCTTCACAGCTACAGAAAAAAAATAGTTATCCAGAAACATTAGTCTGAACCTTAAGTAGGAGAAAAGAAAGATAACAACTACTGAATGGAAATCTGCCAACAGTAGAACAGAAATAACATTCTTGTTCCCAAATTCTTTCCGGATACATTAATACCCATCACAAAGCATATGCTATAGTAAAGAACCGAAATAACAGTGTTAAAAAGCAATGTTACCTGCAACCTTGCTCTTCTCACAAAGTATATCCTAATCTACATTTTACATGAATCCCAGATGCAGCCAGATAGACACAAAGCATTCCATAAGTGAGATGGTGATTTTTATAGATTAAAACACAGAAGGCTGTCAGTGGTTAATTAGTACCTTGATAAATATATTTGCCGCTCCGCTCTTCCAAATACTGGGGTCCCGGTGAGAATACATAACTCGAATAATCTTGCTATTCAGTGGGGTAAAGTTGAAAACATCCATCGCCCTAGCCGCTGAAAGCAAATTGAACTGAAAATGTTACTATAGGTGTCAGTTGTGAAACAATTTGGAATAGTGACTGCATCTCTAAGTCCAAAAACAACAAGACGCATATGATGAATGGTTTGCATCTGAACCCATCCTGATGAGAGCGAACTTGGGATAGGCAACAAACAATTTAACAATTCATAAATGTATAAACAAATTGGTAGGCCTTCTTTATTTTTTATTTTATGATCATATAATGGTATATGGTTAAAATCTTATTTCCATTAACAAAACTAGGATGTTAAACCAAAAATTTTCTGCATCAGCAACCATGTAGTAAGGCCATTTTCCTATGAAAACCAATCAATCATTCTTCCATTGGACATGGCATAGCCGAATTGTAATTATGTATATTAATTGTTAAAAAGAGGAAAAAAAAGCATCCACATTTCCATAGACAACAATAATATTAATATAACATAACATAACAATTTATCATCAAATTAACAAAAACACATAAATTAGAGGGATTTGAGACAAAAACAACTAACCATCTTGCGGATTGCTATAGTTGACATAACCAGAGCCCAGAGATCGACCGGTACTCAAATCTCTACAAACCCTAACCGAAACAACATGACCCACTTGGTTAAACAGATCATACAGCTGCGAGTCAGTCACATTGAAGTCCAGATCTCCAACATACAACAACGTCGTGAGGGTATTTAACTACATAGTAGGCGTCCGTCCTAGGGGAAAGAGGCGGATGTGGCTGTATCTTTGAAGGCGGAGATGGTTGCGGAGTGAAAATGGAGACGGTTGCGGAGTGAGTGGCGGCGAAGTGGTGAAGAGAAGTTGGCGAGAAGGAAAGAGAAGTGGGTGGTAGCCGAAGGTTTGGATCGTAGGAGAGCAAGGCACCGCTTCCTTTGCTATGTGCATCGTAGAGAGAGAGAGAAAGTACAGAGATTCGAGAGAAGTATAGTCCTTTTAATTTTAAATTTTAACCTCCGCATATTTTTTGCTTTTTTTAAATAAATAATGTTTTTTTTTAAACGTTATCTATTTAAAACCAAAAATTGTCTTTATAAAATACATGACGTTTTTTCATATGTATTTACAACGTTTTGTTAAAAAATATTGTAAAAAAACCACAACGTTTTTTATAAAAATGTTATCTTTTAAGTGTTGTCTTTTTATGATTTTGTAGTAGTGGCGGTAAATATATATATAGAGACATGATCAACCACCATGAAGCACCTCCATGGGGGATCGAAATGTAAATAAAGCAATAAATGCAATCAACCGCTAATGTAAGTAAACTCCAAGTTCACGAATATATATATATATATATATATATATATATATATATATATATATAAGCGAGAAACGACGGATATAAAATTGTGCTCATCGAACAAAGTCAAATAATATTTTTATATATATATATATATATATATATATATATATAAGAAAATAAACGCTCGGACATAAGTCCAGCTCAATCGAGGCATAACTTAATAATGTTAATCCATATATATAAATATATATATATATATAAGTATATATATACGTATGTAAATGAAAAACTACTTGATCAAAGGGGCATACACACACACAACACGACTCTCAATGTGAAGAAGAGTGTGCAAAGATGAAGAGAAAGGCTTTATAGTGTGTAAGAAGGCTTACAGTGGCCGCCAAAGAAGACTTCTATGACTTTAAGTGGATGAACACTCGGCTCCCGCAGGTAAAAATATAGCTATATGTGAGCTAACAAGTGTTTAAAATAAGAAAACACTCAATATGGGGTGTGTACAGAGCAAATTTGACAAGGCTTCCTCGCCTTTTTTCTCTTGAATATGGCCACCCCAAGCACTATATTTATAGAGCTGGGAGCTACAAATGCACCTGCAACTACCGCAAATGCACCTGCGGCTGCTCGGGGTTCCCTGGGGTCCACGGGTCCCTCCGTCTTGAAGTACGTGCACGCGTGCAACGTGATGTTTGCTCGAACTAGCAGAACTTCAATCTGAGCATCCGATTGAGGTGTATAAGACCTGTTTCGGATTGCTGTTGTCAAGAGCTATGCAATGACATGGGATTAGAGATTGTACAAAGTTAGGAAGATGGAATCATGTCCTATCTCTTCAGGCTTCAAATTCTATCCGGTGTTCTGACTTGCGTAGTAGTCACTCGGGATTGCAACTCCTTGGTTCTTGTGGGACATTGTTGTGTAAAATGTATATTGATTGCTATTTGTTGAGACGGTATCATGTGGGGTTGAGGTGGTAATTTGACGACTTTACTCTTCACCGGGGTTATCTCCGGTTTTGGCTGATAAAGCAGACGTTGCTCAGGGTTATCTCTAAGATTGGACTGCTGCAAGTGTTGAATGCCCTCAGGGTTATCTCTGAGGTGTGCCTGTCTTCCCGAGGTTATCTCTGGGTTTGTGAATTGAGTGCCTCGGTGTGAGTCCCGAGGTTGAAGCTGACTTCATAGGTTGAAACGAGCATCTCCGGGGTTATCTCCGGAAATGCAACTACAATCCTTGGGGTTATCTCCAAGGTTGATATTGTCTTTCTCGGTGTTATTTCCAGGACTGAGACTGAACATCTCGGGGTTATCTCCAAGATGAATCATCCTTCTTCGGTGGACTTTCTGGTATTTACACTGCTATCCTCGGGGTTATCTCCGAGATGGGGAAAGATACTCCCGGTGTGTTTTCTGGGTTTGAAACTAAACTTTCAGTGATATTTTCGGGATTAAGCTGAGCTGTCTTCCAAGGTTATCTCTGAAAGAAGATTCTGCACTTCCTGCAATGTTAGTAACAGGTAGGCAGAAAATTTTGAGTGTCTACAGATGCCCCTCTTTATCATATTCATGCAATGCAATGGCATGGATAGGATAAAGAATATTAGACACTTGAAATGCAACAAGATGATTATGATGTAATGCATAACAACATGATGCAAATGTATTTGGTTTGTTGGATTGTCCTCCAACATGATGGGATGATTACCGGCTCCCTGTTGCTTTTACCGGAGGTGGCAATAAATAACCAGTCTGATGAACTGTCTTGGACGTGTGATCCACAGCTACCAGGAATCTCTAGGATTATTGACGTTGGGGTTATCACCAAAGTCTTGAATCCTTGATATAGACTTTATCCTGAAGATGCATCTCTCATGTATAAGAGATTCTATAGGGATAGAGCTTTGTCTTTTGAGGATGTGTATAACATATTCCATCATCGATCCTCCCCGATGAGGATGTTCTTCCCTGGTTTGTATCGCCAGGTCTTTCCGCTGCTCTGTTGGAGTTACTGCCAACAGTTGGTGTTGTCATGGTTGTATGACCTTTATTGACATGTGCATCAACGGATGGGATCCCTGCTGAGGATAATGTCAAGGCTGCTTGACCTTCATTGACGTGTTCATCAACGGATGTAAATGCATGACACCCCCGCCGGGGACCATGTCAAGGTTGCTTGACATTTATTGACGTGTACATCAATGGTTAAAAATGCGTGACACCCCCGCCGGGGACCATGTCAAGGCTTTTTGACCTTCATTGACGTGTACATCAATGGTTGAAAATGTGTGATGCCCCCGCCGGGGGCCATGTCAAGGTTACAACCCTGAACTGATGGCATCAGACCTTCGCGAGGTATTGCCGGATGTAATTTGCAACAACTAAAATCATTGGTATAATATACCCTGTGTTTGGCCGAAGACTAATGAGTGTTATGTAAAGCCACAGTTTGGTCCGTGATAACCAGGATTCCAGGCTATTCTGCTCAATCGCGTAGCATTTTTATTCCTGATTTAGCCTTTTCAGCTTGTAAGAACTCCTTTACAACTCGAACTGGACCGAGTCGGAGGGGTGGGACCCAATTAAAGGTGTTGTAGGTACACCTGCAGCAGCCGTAGGTGGACCTACGGCCAACCGTGACTTCCCTTAAATGGGTTGGATGATGTCCCAAGTCATTTCAAGCTGCGTCGCTAAGGAAACCTGAGAGCTCTTCTTCAGATCTGCTGATTTCGGATGACTTTCTGCAAATTCTATCATAATACATGTGTTCTACACTGTCCTGGTAACGTATGCATGTCTTCTTTTCCAATTTTTATCCGTTGGAAAATGAAATATCACATGAAATGCATCTAAACACATAGTAGTGATTATGCATGCTGAAATGACTTGTTAAAAAATATTCAACATAGTAAATGTTAGTATTAAACCATGCTGAACATAATTATGTGAAAAAATTTGACTTTTGAAACAGTCATATTGACACAATTTTCTGCTATTTCTTATCCTATTTGAGGACAAATGAGCAAAGGTGAAAAAAGTAAAATAATCTTGATAATTAGGCTACCCTTACAGATTTTTTACTTTGATGTATTAATGCATGTATGATGTATATGACTGTGGGTAAGTGTGCTACTTAATGGCCACCTAGTCATTTCTATGTGCATGTGGATAGTCCTATTTACAAAGGGGACTATGGCAACATTTTTCCAAAATTTAGGCATTGGGTAGTCATGCATTTTTAACTCTATTATAGATGTATGTTAAAATAATGCATGCATGCATGTAGTCATAAAACTGCATTTTGAAAAGCTCCAGGTTAGAATTTACCACACCCTTTCTGAGGTAATTTAGAGACTTGTTGTCCAGATATATGGATCCGGATCAACCGAGTAGTTCCCGCAGGACCACTTTTGGGGTATGGATGAGGGCTTCTGAAGTGCCTCGACCCCGTTCCGTTAGACAACCTCATCGTTTGGCAGAGGCGATGATACGTCATGTCTGGGTTGATGTACCGGATGTGGAAGATGAGGAGGAGGATGTACCGGTTGAGGATCCCGCTCCTGCTGTACATGTTCCCCGTAGCACTCCTGCTACACATGTTCCCCGTAGGGACCTCCCGATTATTCGGTTGGTGAACCCAGAGCTTCTGGGTGATTTGAGTAGACATCCCTCGATTTACTTGCATGCAAATGAGGTACAAAGCTAGATTTTGATCATCCTTCTTTCCTATTGATGAGGAGTAAAGGGTTCTGATGTTGATCTGCTTTGTGATGTAGGTTCCCGGCTTTACACAGCTTAGAGGTACTGGTTTAACATTTACTCCATGTATCAGGCTCTGCATCTTAACTATAGAGCGATCGTGCATGATTGGGGATTTGGGGCATTCTTTTTCATCCTTCCCCGCCGCTGTCCCTGGGGTTACCTCAGGGCATTGTCTGAGCTCTTGTTTCACTAGACTCAGTCACTCCATTTGTTGGACTATGAGGTGATGATTACGCCGATGGATTGGTGGTTTATCACAGGTATGGAGTTTGGAGTGGCATCAGTACCTTGTACGACGGATATTACCCTGATTGCCGTCAGATCCTTGCTAGGAGTTCCGGTGGAGGCACTCAAGGGCAGGATTGTTTGTACAGGTCCTTTGAGCGTAGATGCTATGAGCGGGCTGTTGAGTGAGACCATACTCGATGATGTGAGAGTCAGGGATCGCATTCTTCGACGATTGTTCCTGATGATCATTAGGGGCTGCTTCATAGCTGATAATTCTTCTACAGTGTCCTTCGCTTTGATCAGCGCCACTCGACACGTGGACCGTATTGGAAAGTATTATTGGGGTTCCTACACCTTTGCCTATTTCCTCAGGGGAATGTGCATGCGTTCGCAGGGCTTGACAGAGGCTTGGCTAGGATTTTACCCATTTCTGTTGGTGAGTATTTCTCTTATAATTTCCCATGTACAGGTTAAGAGTGTTGACTGACAGCAGATGTGCCTTTGTATTAGCAGTTTTGGGCCTACGAAAGGCTCCCATGCTTACGTCCGGTGAGTGTGTTAGGATTAGATACCTACCCATGAGAACGACGATGGCATCATTCCATACTGGCGGAGGTCCCTATAGTTGAGGGTTTCACTCATTGCCGCCTACAGCTGGAGTTGTTGACATCTGATATCATCACATAGATTCCCTATTCAGGGGAGCATTTGAGCATTGGATTTGAGGATGGGTACCCGACTGGTGTCGAGTACATGATTTCCACCTGTAGGATTCCTCTCTTCACAGATGGAGGATGGGAGCTCTATTTAGGAGAGCGTGCTATCAGGAGCACTACAGGAGAGATTCGTGTACCGATCTTGCCTCCTGCCAAGCATTATTGGCCTGTTTCGCAGTCACCCGTCATTAATATCCCATTGTTGGGTGTTGACGGTTTTATATTATCAGAGGGTCCCTGCACTCAGGAGATATTCCAGCATTGGTGGTTCCCTCGTACCATTAGAGCCCAGACCCGCGCCACTCAGTTTATGGGGGATATGGTTCCTTGATCCATGATGATGATAGATTGGTTAGCCTGTGTCCGAGATCTGACTCATTAGACACATATTGACAGTTTGACTCGGAAGTTGGACCGGGCACATTTTTTTATCCTGCACTTGGGCAGAGATCCTTTAGAGGCAAATACTTTTGATCCATCTAGCTCTGGCGCTGGCCCCTCAGGTGACCCATATGGTTTTGCCGGTGCAGATCCTCCCTTTTATAGGTCTGACATCCCTGTGGATAGAGATCCAGTGACTCAGGAGGAGTTACATTAGGTGGACAGGATTATGATGTAAACATTGACACCATTGTCTTCTTCTGATGTATATTCTCATTATCTCTTTTGATAGGCCTTTGTTAGACATTGGGTGGTTTCGCCCCATTCTCGCTATATCTTTTGATAGGCCTCTGTTAAATGTAGGGCTTCTGTGCCCTATTTCCCTGTATTTCTAGCTGTACAGAGATGATGTATTAGATGATGATATACTTAAGAATGTATGTACAGTTTTCCATTCCCTATATCATATTGCCATCTATTCTTTATCATACATGTATTATGTTATGCATATATATATATATATATGTCCAGAGATATTCATCATTGACCCCTGGATGGTCTTATGACACGACCCGTACAGATGTCTTCTTCGACAGTTAGCCGCATTGATCATACCCCACCAGTATTGGTGGCATCTCGTCTGAGATCGTGGTATGATAGTATGTCACCTTCGCATGAGGATGATCATGAGATCGCTTATTACAAAGATATCTATGACTTTCCTGATGTTTCAGGTTCCCGTAGGCTTCATAGAGGGTATACTGGAGCATTGGATACCGGAGAGACAGGTCTTCCATTTTGGCATCCATGAGTTGACTCCTACTTTGGAGGAGTATTCACGGTTAACAGTGCTTCCATTGGACAGACCTTGCCCGCATATGGCCATCGATGATATGAGCCGACAGTTTATAACTCTCACCGGGCTGAGGCGAAGAGTTGTGTAGGATGAGATCACATCTGGTCATGTTGTATCCCAGCATTTTTTGATGGACAGATTTGGCTCTGAGGATAGTTACACACGACACTCCAGGTATTTCACCATGCTAGAGGATTATCCGCACTCGGCTAGAGTAGATGTACTGCTACTGTGCCTATTTTTGTATGTATATATGCCACGGTACATGGATGAGCTAGATATTGGCGTCATCATAGCAGTGAGAGCTCTTAGGGAGGGTCACACCATTGTACCGATGATCATCGCAGAGACGCTGAGGTTAGCCACATATTGCAGCACTTACCCTGCAGGGGTATTTATATGCAGCTCGGTCATGTTGTACGTGTGCTTATGTCACACTTGAGACCGATTGGCACTTTCAGACGGCATGGGTATTGTTTCACCCATGATATAGCCATGTCATACACCTTTCAGCATGCGGAGTGTACAGATCCTGCATCTTGGTCCGTTTTCCTGACAGGGATCGGAGATCCGTTTGATATATTGCCGTGTACAGGGCTCATCTCTCCCTACAGCTTCATCACTCATGCTCCGGGCATGGATTATCTCTCTCTAGCTAGTTTGAGGGGCATGATTACTTACCACCCACTGGCCGTGATGTGTCAGTTTGACCAGTTCTAGAACTTCCATCCTTTTGAGGGGGCATTGAGTCAACGCTTAGCTTCTCGCCACTTATCAGTAGAGAATAGATCCGGGTTGTTCTGCAGAGTATTCCGTATGGATGGAGACAGAGACGACATTGACTATGGCAGTATCCATAGTGCAGGGGATTGATTCCAATGATGGGGGGCCTATGGAGGAGACTTATATTCCCATCGAGGAGGATTTGTCTACTGGGTTGCCAACAATTGTGATGGATTCTCCCACTATGAGTACTACTGTGATTCAGCATTCAACACAGTATCTGGAGCAGAGTCTACATCCGATGACCTTTGAGAGAGATCAGGCTAGGGCCATGATGTTGACAGCTCTTGATGGGAGAGACGCCGCTCTATTAGAGAGGGATGAGGCCAGATCAGCCAGAGATGCATTGATTATAGAGAGGGATGCTGCCCTATCTGCTCGGGATGTGGCCATCACAGATAGTGCTTCAGTGAGATCCCTTACGACTGACATTCTTGCTGATATGAGTGCATACATTGATGAGCATCATGCCACCATGCAGTTAGCTTAGGATCTGCTAGCTCGTGTAGATACCATTGGCCAGGAGCTTGCAGCGTTACCTCCTTCTTTGGAGAGGGATACTATGTTAGATCTGATAGTCTGCATACATACAGATCCGTAGATAGACTTGTATTTTCCTGCACAAATTAGCTTAGCCATTTTGTCATGTACAACACATATTGTATATATCAAACATCATTATATATGGTAGGGAAATATATTTTGATTCACTTCCCTTTTAGTTGTGCCTTGATACTTGCTTGATATTTGCCTATTTCTTTAGGGCTTATGATCTTGATGCATTCTGAACTCATCCTTGATGTGTGAACATTGAGACATCGCAGGATCTTTCAGAATGGATCATTGATCTATGTGTATCCCTACCATCTTTGGTGTCTTGGGAACTGGTTTCTGGATGTACATGTGGAGAGGAGTGTGGCTTTTCCTCTCAGAGATTGACCGCACCACAGATGGTCGCCAGTACTCCTATTTAAGAGGAGCCTAGTTAATTCCATCTCTTATGGATTGGTGTTACTCTTTGAGGCACAACTACAGCTTAGATGGTTGACGGATCTCCTATTTGTGAGGAGAGGTTAGGTAGTTCCATCCCTTTGGTCTGAAGCCGATGAAATGTGGTGGATTGAAATTTGATCCCAGAACCGTTGACAAGTATTTGTGTTTTAGTAGGGGGTTAGACCGAACCATAAATGGCTGTATACGTACTCCTATTGAAGAGGAGATCAGGCCTGCGTAGTTCGAACCTGGTGTAAGAGGTTCAACGCTAAATGGTGTAGAAGGGTGTAGGAATGTTTTTATTGTTTTTGTTTATGTAGAAAAAGGGTAGAAGTGTTTTTGTTGTTTTTTTTTGTAGAGAAAGGGTAGAAGTGTTTTTGTCATTTTTGTTTTTATAGAGAAAGGGTAGAAGTGTTTTTGTTGTTGTTTTTTTTATTGCGACCGGGCCATATAAAATATGGTTGCCTACGTACTCCCGAGTATCAGGGAGATTAGGTCGACGTAGTTCGCCCCTGAGGACGATTGCGTACCAAGAGAAGTCTCGAATCTCCTTATGCAGACTAAATCGCGGGAAAGAAAGTTTGATCCCATGTTTGGGACAAACTGCAGGTGTGAAAAAGTTTGATCCTAAGTTCAGGATAAACTGCAAGCGTGAAAAAGTTTGATCCTAAGTTCAGGACAAACTGCAGGTGTGAAAGATTCAATCCCTGGTGGGATAACCAAAATTGTATGAAAGGTTTGAAATGAGGTGAAACTAGGCTGCTGGCTTGAAGAGTATGTTTCCCTGAGGGGCAGAAGAGTATGTAAAAAAGGGTTAGAAAACTAGAATGACTGGTGATCTGATGATCCGAAACCAGAATGCTTGCTTGGTGGTAACCTCAGATATAGTACCGTTTCACGGTGTCTGAGTTGATTAGTTGTGGAAATTCATCGTCGTCCATTTCCTGTAGTCTGAGAGCGCCTCCTGTCAATACCTCCTTAACAACAAACGGGCCTTCCCAGTTTGGAGCGAATTTTCCCTTAGATTGATCTTGGTTTTCAATGATCTTCTTCAAAACCAAGTCATGTTATTTAAATTGTCGTAGTTAGACTTTTCTGTTGTAAGATCTGGCGATCCTTTATTAATATAACTGACCATGGAAGATAGCCACGATTTTCCTTTTGTCTATTAGAGACAATTGGTGATATCTATGTTATACCATTGGTCTTCATCCAGTTGAGCGTCCATCAACACTCTGAGGGATTCCATTTCCACAACTATGGGGAGCACTGCTTCCATCCCATAGTCTAATGAGTAGGGGGTTGCCCCAGTGGAAGTACGCATTGAAGTTCTGTAGGCTAATAAAGTCAGAGGCAAGAGGTCAGGCCATCCTCTGTGATTGGGGAACATCTTCTGCATAATCTTCTTGATGTTTTAATTAGCCGCTTCAACAGCACCATTCATCTTTGGATGGTAGATAATGGAGTTAAGGTGTTTGATGTGGAATTTACTGCATAACTCCTCCATCATTTTGTTGTTAAGGTTCTTAGCATTATCTAATACAATTACCTCTGGTTGTCCATATCGACAAATGACATTGTTTCTGATGAAAGCAATGATGACTTCTTTGGTAACTCTGGGGAAGGAGGCTGCTTCTACCCACTTGGTGAAGTAGTCGATCATGGTGAAGATAAATTGATGCCCATTACTAGCTTTGGGCTCGATGGGCCCGATCACGTCCATTCCCCACATTGAGAAGGGCCAGGGTGAACTCATATGTGGAGTTCCCTTGGAGGGGCGTGGATAGCATTTCCATGCATTTGGCATTTATAGCACCTCTTGACGTGATCATCACAATCAACTTTAAGCGTAAGCCAGTAATGCCCTGTTCTGAGGATCTTCTTAACAAGTAGGGGTCTGCTCATGTGTGGGCCACATACTCCACCATGGATTTCATCCATAAGCCTCTGAGCTTAGTCTTTGTCCAGACATCTAAGGAGTCCTAATCCTGCATCTCTTTTGTAGAGTGCATCTCCGCTCAAGTAGAATTTCATAGCTAATCGATGGATCCGCCTTTTTTCAGTCAGGCTCGCCTCAGTGGGTGTAGATCCATCTCGCAGATATTCCTTGATATACTGATACCAAGAGTGTTGGACGGGAGGTAGCTCATCTGATACTTCTCCAATATAGATCCCATAGGCTGGAGCCTTTTATAGGGTAAATGGGATGTTTGGTATGTTTTCCTTATCATGTATGTTCATCAAGGAGGCTAAAGTTGCTAGCGCATCCGCAAAATCATTCCTACTCCGAGGAATATGGAGGAAGTTTACTTCTTCGAACTCCGAAGCCATCTGTAAAACTTTGTTAGGTTTGTAATATTCATGAAAGCAATCAAATTGCAAAATTAATGCGGAAGCGTGTAAAATCAGAGTTTTAAAAATTTACAAACCATATACCCGGATCACCCTTTATGCACAATTATTAATTAAACGAAAAGATAAAGAATAAATCATACCCTTGAAGATCGAGCTTCCTCGTGTACAAGTTCACCTCCAAATCCTTTCGCGTTCAATCTTGAATCCACGGGTTTGGTTCCTTCCTTTGATCAACGTTAGCCACCCAAATGTTTGGCCTCAGAGGTGATCCACCAAGGAAGAAGAAAATTCAAGAAGAAGGGGTGGTTGGCTAAACCCTAGTTTTTCTATCTCTATGTAAAAGGTGTACTCCCAACAATTGGAATTATGTCAGTATGTTGAAAAAGTCAACAACCCATTCCACCCATAATAAGACTCTCTTATTTATAGATGCAAGCAACCCATCTTAACAATTAAGGAATTGAGTTTTTTTTTAATTAATTAAATTCTTTTAATTAATTAAGCTCCCTAATCTTATTAGGGATAATTAATTAAACTCCTTTAACTAATTTTCCTTCCTAATCCAATTAGGAATAAATGAGAGTACTTATATTAAATTAATTCCTAAACTCTTTTAGAAATTAAAATAATAATAATTGTAATAATATTAATAAGACTCCTCTTATTAATTTATATTTAATATTTCTAAAATATTAAATAATAATATTAAGCTATTTAATTTATTCTATCACCATAGATTAAATTAAATATACTTAACTTATATTATTACGATTATGCCATTAACTTCTTAAATAATTATTCTTCCTTTTATGGTGTGACCCTTTAGGTTCTCCATATTAAACCGGTTGTGAATAAATCAATTAGAACAATTCTAACCTTATTTAAATAAATAAATTAAACAATTAATTTAATTAAATAAATAATATTTATTCTACAATAGGATAAGCTCTCCTAGCGATCAACGACTTTCCGGATAATATAGATTTCAACATTAATCATAAAAGAACCTTTGAGTAAATAGTTACAAATATAATTCAATCCTTCCACCATACAATGTCCCAATTAAATATAAGACATGGAATTCATGTCAAGTCTTATTTTATTTAATTATATGTATTTCGATCCTTAAATGCACAACTCCAAATAATGCAAATTAGAAACTCCTTTCTAATTTCATTACGCGCCGCCGAGGACTCTTTGGGTTGTCATTTATCGAATCACATAGGACATTTCTCTTCTTTATTGAAGTGGTAGATTCTTTATTGATCATACATTATCTCCATGTATAACTTATTATACCCAAGCATACCCCTTTGATATACCCTAAGGGTCTTAAGGAATAAGTCAAAGTATAACTCATCATACACAAGATACTATGATGATCTCAAGTCCAAGGATCACTTGTAGACTACTATCACTACAGAAATTCCTATTGACAGCAAATAAAACTCCATTAGGTATTCCTTAGCGAGCCACGCTCAAATGAACTTATTCTCTAATAAGCACCTACATACTTGCTTTAGTGTCTCCACACAAATGATCATGAGATCAATCATCCCCATCCAATGAAAGCAGTTAACGTATGTACCAATCTATCCGGATTCACTAATCCCCAATTTAGTAATCCAATGATTGGGAACTATTTTAGTTTTAAGCTTTCTAAGAATTTAGATCTCATTAGAATGATCATCATCATTATTCTAAAAGCATTGCTTAAAACTATGGGTTTATCACATATTATAAAACAACATCATGTAGATAATTAAAAGCCTTTAATAAATTAATACTTTTTATTAATAAATGAATAAGATTGTTACAAAATATATGCTTTATCATCAAACATGATTGGCTTGTGTGCATATTACTTTCAATCTCCCACTTGCACTAAAGACAATCGTCATTGTATCTTATACTCTTCTTCTCTAAGTGACGATTATCCTGCTGTTGGATAAACTTTAGTTAATGGATGTGTAATGTTGTTCTTGAGAGTCCACCATCTCTATAGTGATTTTCCATCTTTCAATGATTCTTATAATCAAATGAAAGTGCCACAACACATGTTTAGATCCAAGATGAGACTTAGGAACTATTCCTAGTTCTGTAATAAACTTTTATTCCAAACAATCAACTTGCAGCTTCATTTATAGCTATTTACTTTGTCTTTATCACTAAACCAAAGAACTCTTTCTTTGTTTGGAACCTTTCAATTCAACGCACCTTTGCTCAAGGTAACCCTTTACCTTAAAGTGGATTTTTTCGTCGTCTTAGTGCATGCTAAAAAACTTGAGTCATTAAGCCCTCTAGTTTTAATTTAGACCCACCATGAATATGATCACATCCTTAGTGCTTGGTTTAAGCACTTTAAGATGTTTTTCACCGACTCATAGTGAACTTTTCCATAATATGGTGATCAACATCGGTCTCATACATTTCATTGCATACATGATTGTCACTCATGCGACCTCTCTTTTCGAGAGTCTGTGGGGACTATTAAAGAGATACACTCCATAGCTCATCGACATGAGACATCTCTTGGAGTTTGCCATGCTAAACGACTTTAGCATCAAATGAATATACGTTCCTTGGGTTAAGTCGAGCATCCTTTTCAGTATCTATCTATATAGATTTTATCCCCAATTAAGATACTCTTCCCAAACCATTCATGGAGGAATGTTTAGACAACTTTATCTTTCTTGATTGTAGCATTGGTATGTTATTCCTCATCCGTAGTATATCAACATATAATACTAGAAATTTCACGACGCTCCCATCGACCCTTTTTACACACTAGAAGTCTTACCTCATCGAATGTAACTCGGATCATCATCTTCTATGACGCGTACCTCATCATCATCATCCATGATGAATCCATACCTCCCTAGGTATCTTCTTGCAGACTATTCCGGACTTACGATTAGGTTGTGGTACAATAGGTCTATCTACTGGTTCCTCTTATTTGACTTATAGTGTTTTGTGGTTCTTGAACTCTTCAAGATCTATTATCCTCCCACTAGCCCCTTCAATAATAAACACCTTTATCTTAGAAGGCAGCGTGTTTCGTAACAAACACCTTTTGCTAAGTAGAATTATAGAACATATATCCTAAACTTACTTTAGGATGTCCCACAAATCTGTACTTGTCAAATCTTGTCCCAAGCTTATCTTTTGAAACCTTTTCACATAAGTTGGACAACCCCTTATCTTAACATACTTAAGATTAATAATCCTCCCTATCCATAACTTTTATGGAGTCTTGAAAATGGATTTTGAGGTTACCATTTTTAGAGATGTCTGACCATTTCTAGGATATGACCTGAAGGATCTTGGAATGTCGATAAAATCATTATGGACATGACACCATGTCCAACAAGGTACGATTTTTCCTTTCAGATACATCAATCAATTATTATGTATCGAGAGGCGTCCATTATGAGAAAACCATTTGAGATGATCTAGAAACTTATTGCACAAGTATTTATTCCTTGATCTAATCAAAGAATCTTAATACTTTGCCAATTTGTTTCACTTCTGAATTCTTTGAACCTTTCAAATAATTCACACTTGTATTTTAGCAAATATACACATTTAACTCTTTGAATGTTCATCTCCTTTTCTAATACTAATTTGTTCAATATGCAAAATTATTTTCATGTAAGTCAAGTATACAAAATTGATTAAGTAATATTCCAGTTCTATACAAAACATTATTATTATAAATAGAACAACAATTGTTCTTAATTATAATACCAAAGATTTCATTGTCCAACAATAAAATGGAAATAATATTTTTAACAAGAACTGGAATACAATAACAACTTATTGACTTAATAGATTTGCCCGTATGCATTGCTAAACTATAAGTTTCTATAGCTAATGCAGCAACCTTTGCTTCATTTTCCACATATAGGATTACTTATCTTTGTTTAACTTTCTACTTCTGCTTGGTTCCTTCATAAATCTATATTTATGATAACCAAAGTCGGTATCCAATACCCAAGTAGAACCTTGACTTAAAGAAAAATTTATTTCAATCATGAACAAAAAGCGTATTTAGAATAGAAACTTCACTAAGCTTCTTTGGTTAGCCTCTGCAAGATGCTTCTCATGATTTCTTTCAAAGTGTCCGGGCTTATTGCGAGTGGAAGCAAACTCCTTTGCTATCCGTATCAGTTTTGTTCTTATTATCCTTTGTTTATGCCTTCTATTTACCTTCTTTGAATCGTTCTTCTTTTCGGAAGATCCTTTGGCCCCTACCCAAGAAGACTTGATCTTTCTTGGTTGAAAAGTGACTCTCAACATTTTTCAACATGTTAAGCAAATCAAAGAAAGTCGATATCTAGCTTGTTCATATGAAAATTCACAACAATTGTGAAAGGAGTCCGGAGTGAGTGCAAGATCAAATCTTGGCTCAACTCTACATCCATGACAAAACTCGTTGTCTAATTGATCAATCAAATTGATAATGTTAAGGACTTTTATCCGCATCAGTAGTGTCACTCTGGTCATTCTAGATCGGAAGAGCTCCTTAGATATCTCGATATATCTATCGAATCCCTACTTTCCTCACCATCAACTACTTGATGTGCGGGAATATAGTAGAAGCATCCATAGTTTCACGCCGACAACAAGCTCGTTACTCATAGATGTGAGCATGATGCATTGAGCCAACTGTGCATCATCTTGCCACTTTCTAAAAGTAGCAATGTCTTCCTCAGAGGCATTGTCTGCAACCATTGTAGGGATAGGCATATTAAGGGCATAAGATAACTTTTCGACCATGAGAACTATTCTCAAATTCCTTAACCAATCCGTTTAAATTGATTACGGTTAATTTAGCATCTAATATGCTTCAGCGATGATAGAAATTTTAGACATTGTAAAATTACGTAAATGAATTTGTAATTAACAACATTTTAACATACATTCTTTTATTAATTACCAAAATAATTTAGGTCTTGTTTTAAATTGGTATCTCCCACAATTTTCTTCAAACTATATTACCCTCACTTATATAGTTCGGCAAAATCTAATTAAAGATTTGCTAGTGAGAATAAGGATCCCATTTCAAATGTATATAGCCTTGTGGTGACACAACAAACTATATATAAATAAATAGGTAGACAACTTTTGTCAATTACATCAACTATGCAACTCCTTTTCTTTTGCCTCTTAGATTATTTTGATCAAGTGGTGGCACATCCGAATCAAAATTATCCAAGTTAAGTCCGACCTATCACTCCATATATTCAAAAAAGAAAAATATCATCCTTGTGGTGACACAACAAAATAATATTGTTCAATTTTCTTTATAAGCATCAAATGTGATAAATTAACATCTTAAATACTTAATACTTGCCTTGTGGTGACACAACAAACTCATATTAAATATTTAATACTCTATTAATTTTATCATGCTAGAAGGCGACGTTCGATATTCCAAATATCTTTGAACGCTTAGGACTTAATATAAAAATTGAGGGGTTTGTTATTAATTTGTCTCATCTTGTTTTACATGGCGCATATATATATATAAAATACGCGTTATATTAATGAACATGCGAAGCATGTTTGCATAATATATAATATATATAGTATAAGCATGCACATATAGAATACTATATTCTACATGGATTGATTATGGACTTTTATTCTAGTTTGGTTCACTAGAGCCACCAAGTGAACCAAAAGGTCAAACCCTCCCAAGTGCAAGAAATAATATTTAAATATAACTATTACATTTAAAAACGGGCTCTATTACAAACGGGTCTTCAAGCGCTTCTTGTCCCTTGATCTCTAATTCTTCAAAATTAATTCTAAATATTCCTATTACAAAACTATTTTAAAATAAATAGAAACCTTGATCAGCAGTTAAGGGGAAGTACATAGGAGGGAGATAGAATTTACATTCGAAAAATTAGAGAAGGCGAGGTCTGCAGACCCCATTTAATAAAACCCATACATTCATGCATCCAACTAAAATAAAATCCAATCACATTGGTCAATAGTCCATAATCAATCCCATTTATTATCATACACATCATCATATGCATCAATAAATAACATTCATCCTATGAATAATAAACATTTAATATATATATTGATATCATTTAATGGGCAAATTTAGTTAGTATAAAATCTATTTTGAATCAAAATAAACTCCTTTATTTTAATCCAAAATTAAATCAAAATAAAACTATTTTATTTTAATTTATCCAATTTTGAATAAAATAAACTATTTTATTTTAATCAAAATATTTAATCAAAATAAACTCCTTTATTTTAATTAATTATGGAATCCAATTCCACGTAATAAAAAATCTTTAATTAAAATAAACTCTTTTATTTTAATTAATTATGGAATCCAATTCCATGTATAAAAAAAAAATCTCTAATTAAAATAAACTCTTTTATTTTAATTAATTATGGAATCCAATTCCATGTAACAAAAAAATATTAAAGGAAACACGGATTATATTTCCTATTCAGAAATAAACTCCTTTATTTAAGGAAACATGGATTTTCTTTCCTATTCACAAATAAACTCTTTTATTTTGAATAATATGAAATCCTATTTCATATCTAAATAAACTCCTTTATTTAAGGAAACATGGATTCTCTTTCCTATTCACAAATAAACTCTTTTATTTTGAATAATATGAAATCTTATTTCATATCTAAACAAACTCCTTTATTTAAGGAAAGATGGATTTACTTCCCTATTCACAAATAAACTCCTTTATTTTAGGAAAAATAAAATCCAATTTCAACTCCAATTAGTTATCATGGAATCCAATTCCAACTCTAATTAGTTAGCATGAAATTTAATTTTAAAATTAAAATAAACTCTCTTATTTTAATATTAAATAAACCTTTTATTTTAAAATTAAAATAAACTTTTATTTTAATTATAAAATTATTAAAATATATATATTATATATGTAATACTTATATAATATATATATATATTACAGGCAAGTTTTTATATATATATATATATATATATATATATATATATATATATATAAGTATATATATATATTTTAGTCAGCGGAAATCAAAAGGAAACACTCCTGCCCTTCCCTTTTTTTTTTTTTTTTAGCAGCCATGTGCCATAAAAATATATATAATCTATATAATATATATACGAATTAACTAGCCACGGGAATCTCAAAAAAACAAAACATGCTCCTTGTTGCCTTTTTTTTTTTTTTTTTTATTTAGCCGTGAGGCATACTAATTGTTAGATTGTGCACGGAAATCAACCAAGGAGAGTTTGAATATCAGTTGAATTCTCGTAAACGCCCACAATCATTTGTGCTGCTGGAATTTCTTGTTTAAAAAAAAAATTTCGCATTTTTTTTTTTAATAAATTTTATACAATAAAATTATGCCCAAAAAATTGTTCTAAACACATATCAATATACATATCAAATTTAAACAATTAATAATTAGCATAAAGGTTTGGCTCGATGCCACCGTATTGGGTTTGTAATATTCATGAAAGCAATCAAATTGCAAAATTAATGCTAAGCGTGTAAAATCGAGTTTTAAAATTTACAAACCATATACCGGATCACCCTTTATGCACAATTATTAATTAAACGAAAAGATAAAGAATAAATCATACCCTTGAAGATCGAGCTTCCTCGTGTACAAGTTCACCTCCAAATCCTTTCGCGCTCAATCTTGAATCCACGGGTTTGGTTCCTTCCTTTGATCAACGTTAGCCACCCAAATGTTTGGCCTCTAGAGGTGATCCACCAAGGAAGAAGAAAATTCAAGAAGAAGGGGTGGTTGGCTAAACCCTAGTTTTTCTATCTCTATAGAAAAGGTGTACTCCCAACAATTGGAATTATGTCGTATGTTGAAAAAGTCAACAACCCATTCCACCCATAATAAGACTCCTCTTATTTATAGATGTGGGCAACCCATCTTAACAATTAAGGAATTGAGTTTTTTTTTAATTAATTAAATTCTTTTAATTAATTAAGCTCCCTAATCTTATTAGGGATAATTAATTAAACTCCTTTAACTAATTTTCCTTCCTAATCCAATTAGGAATAAATGAGAGTACTTATATTAAATTAATTCCTAAACTCTTTTAGAAATTAAAATAATAATAATTGTAATAATATTAATAAGACTCCTCTTATTAATTTATATTTAATATTTCTAAAATATTAAATAATAAATATTAAGCTATTTAATTTATTCTATCACCATAGATTAAATTAAATATACTTAATATATTATTACGATTATGCCATTAACTTCTTAAATAATTATTCTTCCTTTTATGGTGTGACCTTTAGGTTCTCCATATTAAATAGGTTGTGAATAAATCAATTAGAACAATTCTAACCTTATTTAAATAAATAAATTAAACAATTAATTTATTTAAATAAATAATATTTATTCTACAATAGGATAAGTTCTCCCTAGCGATCAACGACTTTCCGGATAATATAGATTTCAACATTAATCATAAAAGAACCTTTGAGTAAATAGTTACCCTACAATTCAATCCTTCCACCATACAATGTCCCAATTAAATATAAGACATGGAATTATTGTCAAGTCTTATTTTATTTAATTATATGTATTTCGATCCTTAAATGCACAACTCAAATAATGCAAATTAGAAACTCCTTTCTAATTTCATTACGCTTTCGCCAAGGACTCTTTGGGTTGTCATTTATCGAATCACATAGGACATTTCTCTTCTTTATTAGAAGTGGTAGATTCTTTATTGATCATACATTATCTCCATATATAACTTATTATACCCAAGCATACCCTTTGATATACCCTAAGGGTCTTAAGGAATAAGTCAAAGTATAACTCATCATACACAAGATACTATGATGATCTCAAGTCCAAGGATCACAGACTACTATCACTACTGTGAATTCTATTGACAGCAAATAAAACTCCATTAGGTATTCCTTAGCGAGCCATGTTCAAAGTGAACTTATTCTCTAATAAGCACCTACATACTTGCTTTAGTGTCTCCACACAAATGATCATGAGATCAATCATCCCCATCCAATGAAAGCAAGCAACGATGTACCAATCTATCCGGATTCACTAATCCCCAATTTAGTAATCCAATGATTGGGAACTATTTTAGTTTTAAGCTTTCTAAGAATTTAGATCTCATTAGAATGATCATCATCATTATTCTAAAAGCATTGCTTAAAACTATGGGTTTATCACATATTATAAAACAGCATCATGTAGATAATTAAAAGCCTTTAATAAATTAATACTTTTTATTAATAAATGAATAAGATTGTTACAAAGTATATGCTTTATCATCAAACATGATTGGCTTGTGTGCATATTACTTTCAAACTTATCGATGGTAAGGCAGCAAATGTAGCTCTTTGGTTTGATAGATTCCCGTGGTTTGTTAAATTACCAACTCCGAATCCCCAAAGACAGTTAACTGTCAGATGCCTATTGAGTGAGCAAGTTTTAGCCCCATGATACAACCTTCATACTCGGTTTGTATTGTTGTTGGTGCCGATAAACCTAATTGACTGGCTGACGACGGATACCGCTCCCCGCATCGAATACTAGAACGGCTCCAGCTCTAGAACCTTCTATGTTAACAGCTCTATCAAAATACATTTTCCACATATGGCATGCATCGTACTGATGGTGTTGCTGAATTTTCATGACCCCTTCATCGGGGAAGTATGTTTCTAAGGGTTTGTAATCCCCTGTGGGTGCGGCAGCCAATTGATTCACAATTCCTTGTCCTTTAATGGACTTTGCGTCACGCAGATGATGTCAAATTATTGCAGAATCAACTGTCATCTGGATAGCTGACAATTTAGTATGGGCTTACTGAACACATATTTGAGAGGATCCACACGGGATATGAGATGGGTTGTGTGACCATGGAGGTAATGTTGTAACCTCATGGAAGCCCATGCTAACGCATAACAAGTCTTCTCAATCAGAGTGTACTTATGTTCACTGATTCTGAATCTTTTGTTGAGGTAATAGATAGCTCGGTCTTGGCCTCTATCGTCTTTCTGTCCCAACATGTAGCCCATAGCATTGTCATTAATGGACAGGTACATGAACAGGGGAACATCATCCCTGGGAGGTACCAAAACAAGAGCATTAACCAACTGCTCTTTGATTGTAAGGAAGGCTTTCTAACACTCATCATTCCATTTCATGGAGGAGTTCTTCCTTAATAGCTTGAAGATGGGCTCACAGGTTGCTGTGAGTTGAGAAATAAACCTGCTAATGAAGTTGATTCTTCCCAAAAATTCTCGTATTTCCTTCTCTGTCTGAGGAATGGGCATTTCCTTGATAGCCTGGATTTTGGTGGGATGCAACTCAATCCCTTTGTGACTTACTAGGAAACCTGGAAACTTGCTTGATTTAACACCAAAGGCGCACTTGGTTGGATTCAACTTCAAGTTGTACTTACGCAACTTGTTGAAAAGCTTTCTGAGATGGTCTAAGTGGTCTTCTTCCCTTCAAGATTTGACAATGATGGCATCCACGTAGATCTCTATCTCTTTATGCATTAAGTTGTGGAAAAGAGCCATCATAGCTCGCTGATAGGTTGCTCCAGCATTGATGAAGCCAAATAACAACCGTCTATAACAAAAGGTTCCCCAAGGCGCGATGAAAGCAGTTTTCTCACGATCCTCCTCAGCAACCATAATCTTATGATACTCCGCGAAGCAATCCGCAAAGGAGTACATGCCATATTGGGCAGTATTGTGAATGAGAATATGGATAAATGGCATGGGAAGGCTATCTTTAAGGTAAGCTTTGTTCAGATCCCGGTAATCCACGTAAACTCGCACCTTTCCTCCTGGTTTAGTTACAGGGACTATGTTTGATAACCATTCAGGGTATGTAGACACCATGATGATGCCCTCTTGAAATTATTTCACAATTTCTTCTTTAACCTTTAAACTCCACTCAGGTTTTAATCGCCGGAGCTTCTACTTGACTGGCTTGAATCCCTCTTTAGTGGGAAGGCAATAAAGGACAATGTCAGTGGACAAACCCACTATATCTTCATGAGACCATGCAAACACATCCTGGAATTGGGTTAGTAGCGCAACCATGTCATTCCGTTGGTTTAGGGTGAGGTCTAAAGCAATCTGGATTAGCTTAGGGTTTTCTAAGGTTCCGAGATTGAAAGAGGTAGTTTGATCAAGGTTAGGTTTAGGTTTGTCTTCGACCCATTCCTTAATCTCCTGAGGTATCTCAATGTTCTCTTGTACTTCCACCAAGTTTGAGTCCAACTTTTCATCAAAGTTACAGTCCTTGTGGAGAAAAGGCACCTCATCAGCAAGTACAGGCACATCTAAATTCAGAGTCCTGAAACAAAATATTCTTTCACTTAATATATGAAACTGTTTAATTGTGAGACCCCAAATTTTATGAATAAAGATTAAAATTCTCGAAATATTTTTTTCAAAATTATGGTGTGGATTTGAGATAATGTTATAGTTGTGAGTAATATTTATAAAATTTGAAAAGTATGCAAGTTGTTAAATAATATTCGATTGGTCGGGAAATATTCGTTTTAACAGGGAATATTCGTACGACGACACAATCATTGGTGGACCCCACAACAGAATTATTGTCGAATTGAGAAAACGACAAAAATATTTTTATGAAAATAACGACGGAAGTTTTACCATTAACTGTTAAAACACCCGGTGTTAAAAGTACAGGAATACGCGTGGTTGCATAGTAGCACACGATATTGATTATTGATGCTTACGTGAGAAGTCACTCAGTTTTGTTCAATTATTGCTTGAAAGAATTGTTGTGATAGTATCTCACGTTATTTGATTCAATTATTGTCGATATTTTATATATTATTAAATCAATAATTGAGATGATAGAGTTATTAATATTATTATTTGTAATATTAACGATGTCTAGAAGTTCTGACAAGGAGAGGTTTGGTCACCTAATTGCTCGCCAATAGGGAAAAATCTTTATTGGAAAGCCCCCTCTTTCCTGGGAACGATCTGGTCAATTAATATTGTGAATTATAATAATGATGATAAATGTTGTTAAATATATTGAGGTGTCTTTTTATGAAGTCACGGAAGTTTATATATATATATATATATAAATTTTGTTTTATTAGTATTATTAATGAAATAAAACATAAAAGCTTTTTATATAAAATAGAATACTTTTATTAGACAATAATTAGAATATAATATATTTTATTACGCATCGTATTTTGCATTGTAAAATCTTTTTATATAAAATGAATACTTTTATAAAGTTATTTGTTTTATTAAACAATAATTAGAATATATTATATTTTATTACGATAGTGTTCGTGATAAGTACTCGTGATAGTGTTTTCAGATAGTAAAATCTTTTATATAAAATGTAATACTTTTATAAAGTTATTTGTTTTATTAGACAATAATTAGAATATAATATATTTTATTATGCATAGTGTTTCAGATAGTACCAGATAATATTTGCAGATAGTAAAATCTTTTTATATAAAAATGTAATACTTTTATAAAGTTAATTGTTTTATTAGATTTTAAATAATATATATATATATTATATTATATTATATTTTATTGCATAGTATCCTTTCTATTTTCCTATAGATAGGATGCTTAGTTAGAATTGAAATCACACCAGAAGTTCAGAGAATTCTCCTTCTATAATCTTGAGCGTATTTCTTTAGAGTTTTAAGAAAGCTTTGAGCGTAGTGAAAGTTTTCTTCAATTATATCCCCGCCCTACCCGTCGGAGTACTCTTCTTTATAAGGTAATAAGAGTGTAGCTGGGTCGAGCGGGGATAACAGGAGAATAGAACGGTGGTCTATAGCTGTTGAGGTTCTCCCTAAATAGTATGAAAATAAATTTATTGAGAACTTTAGAGAAGTGTGTCGATCAGATATCGTCATTTGATATTTAATTTTGGTGAATCGAATAGGGTGAGGTGAACCCAACTTTGGAAAGGTGTTTTGCCACTATCATACAAGATGTCTAATGACATACAACCTCATGTTATTAAAAGACAGGGTTGTGCACATCCACTTGCTGAGTATATCTACGAGCACTACCTATATGATCTTGGAGTTTATTTGAAATATAATTCTCACTTGGAGACAACGAAGATAGTTATATGTCAAGAAAAGACTCACCATTAGAAAGAAGATGATAGCAATCTTAATGTTTTTCTTTGGGGACTATAGGTTCAACCAATGATAATTCTGTGGACATATGATATCTATCATAACCTAGACGCATGGCCTCCCATGTACGAAGGTTTCCTTGAGTATTCTCCAAAGATTTTAATCTCTAAAATAGTTATTGACTGTACTTTTATATAAAGTACCTTTGTAAGGTGTTGTGGTTGAGACACCATGAGAGTTACATAGATTTTGCCTTGAAACTCACAGCTTATCTGTTGTCGTACTCTGTATAACAGTTCAACAGTTATATAAATGAAGTTTGTATTTGATTTTTATAGAGTGATATTTGATAACTTAGAATGGGTCGTGTGGACCTATTTTGGGGGCGTTACAATTGGTATCAGAGCTTAGGGATATGGTCGCTGGCGAAAATATGAGTCTAGAACTAGGAGGGGAGAGACGAGTAATATACTTCGCTAGTGTGTGAGTTACCTAAGCCAAAATTTTTACTTGATAAGTTGACAATTTGTGAAATGTCAATTGACCTTTGTTTTGAAGATATATTCTAGAATGATATCTGAAATACAGGAGATGAGCAATGGAAAAATCATGATACAGAGGATATAATCGGGAAGATACAATCTGAAAAGAAAGCAAGGTATTCTCACTTCTTCGGCATACCAGGTACGTACGTAAATTTCGAGGGCAAAATTTCATAAGGAGGGGAGATTGTGAGACCACAAATTTTATGAATAAAGATTTAAATTCTCGAAATATTTTTTTCAAAATTATGGTGTGGATTTGAGATAATGTTATAGTTGTGGGTAATATTTATAAATTTTGAAAAGTATACAAGTTGTTATATAATATTCAATTGGTCGGGGAATATTCATTTTAACAGGGAATATTCATACGACGGCACAATCATTGGTGGATCCCACAACGGAATTATTGTAGGATTAAGAAAACGACAAAAATAGTTTTATGAAAATAACGACGGAAGTTTTACTATTAACTGTTGAAACACCTGGTGTTAAAAGTACAGGAATACGCGTGGTTGCATAGTAGCACACGGTATTGATTATTGATGCTTATGTGAGAAGTCACTCACTTTTGTTCAATTATTGCTTCAGTAATTGTTGCATAGTATTTCACGTTATTTGATTCAATTATTGTCGATATTTTATATATTATTAAATCAATAATTGAGATGACAGAGTTATTAATATTATTATTTACAATATTAACGATGTCTAGAAATTCTGACAATGAGAGGTTTGGTCACCTAATTGCGTGCCAATAGGGAGAAATCCTTATTGGAAAATCCCCTCTTTCCTGGGGACGACCTGGTCAATTAATATTGTGAATTATAATAATAATGATAAATGTTGTTAAATATATTGAGGTGTCTTTTTATGAAGTCACGAAAGTTTATATATATATATATTATATAAATTTTATTGTATTAGTATTATTAATATAATAAAGGTAAAATCTTTTTATATAAAAATGTAATACTTTTATAAAGTTATTTGTTTTATTGTACAATAATTACAATATAATATATTTTATTATGCATAGTATTTTGCATAGTAAAATCTTTTATATAAAAAATGTAATACTTTTATAAAGTTATTTGTTTTATTAGACAATAATTAGAATATAATATATTTTATTATGCATAGTGTTTGCAGATAGTACAAGATATAGTGTTTGCAGATAGTAAAATCTTTTTATATAAAAAATGTAATACTTTTATAAAGTTAATTGTTTTATTAGATTTTAAATAAAATATATAAATATATAAATATATATATATATTTTATATTATATTTTATTGCATAGTATCCTTTCTATTTTCCTATAGATAGGATGCTTAGTTAGAATTGAAATCACACCAGAAGTTCAAAGAATTCTCCTTCTATAATCTTGAGCGTATTTCTTTAGAGTTTTAAGGAAGCTTTGAGCGTAGTGCAAGTTTTCTTCAAGTATATCCCTGCCCTACCCGTCAAAGTACTCTTCTTTATAAAGTAATAAGAGTGTAGCTGGGTCGAGCGGGGATAACAGGGGAATAGAACGGTGGTATATAGCTATTGAGGTTCTCCCTAAATAGTATGGAAATAAATTTATTGAGAACTTTAGATAAGTGTGTCGATTATTGTACGTCATTTGATATTTAATTTTGGTGAATCGAATAGGGTGAGGTGAACCCAACTTTGAAGGGTGTTTTGTCACTATCATACAAGATGTCTAATGACATACAACCTCATGTTATTATAAGACGGGGTTGTGCACATCCACTTCACGAGTATATCTACGAAAGCACTACCTATATGATTGGAGTTTATTTGAAATATAATTCTCACTTGGAGACAACAGAGATAGTTATATGTCAAGAAAAGACTCACCATTGGAAAGAAGTTGATAGCAATCTTCTTATTTTTCTTTGGGGACTATTGGGTCAACCAAGGATAATTCTGTGGACATATGATATCTATCATAACCTAGACGCATGGCCTCCCATGTACGAAGGGTTCCTTGAGTATTCTCCAAAGATTTTAATCTCTAAAATAGTTATTGACTGTACTTTTATGTAAAGTACCTTTGTAAGGTGTTGTGGTCGAGGCACCATGAGAGTTACATAGATTTTGTATTGAAACTCACAGCTTATCTGTTGTCGTACTCTGCATGACAGTTCAGCAGTTGTATAAATGAAGTTTGTATTTGATTTTTATAGAGTGATATTTGATAACTCAGAATGGGTCGTGTGGACCTATTTTGGGGTCGTCACAATTGGTATCAGAGCTTAGGGATATGGTCGCTGGCGGAGATATGAGTCTAGAACTAGGAGGGGAGAGACGAGTAATATACTTCGCTAGTGTGTGACTTACCTAAGCCAAAATTTTTACTTGATAAGTTGACAATTTGTGATATGTTAATTGACCTTTGTTTTGAAGATATATTCTAGAATGATATCTGAAATACAGGAGATGAGTAATGGAAAAATCATGATACAGAGGATATAACCGGGAAGGTACAATCCGAAAAGAAAGCAAGGTATTTTCACTTCTTCGGCAAACCAGGTACGTATGTAAATTTCGAGGGCAAAATTTCATAAGGAGGGGAGATTGTGAGACCACAAATTTTATGAATAAAGATTTAAATTCTCGAAATATTTTTTTCAAAATTATGGTGTGGATTTGAGATAATGTTATAGTTGTGGGTAATATTTATAAATTTTGAAAAGTATGCAAGTTGTTATATAATATTCAATTTGTCGGGGAATATTCATTTTAACAGGGGAATATTCGTACGACGGCACAATCACTGGTGGACTCCACAACGGAATTATTCTCGGATTGAGAAAACGACAAAAATATTTTTATGAAAATTACGACGGAAGTTTTACTATTAACTGTTGAAACACCCGGTGTTAAAAGTACAGGAATACGCGTGGTTGCATAGTAGTACACGGTATTGATTATTGATGCTTACGTGAGAAGTCACTCAGTTTTGTTCAATTATTGCTTCAGTAATTGTTGCATAGTATCTCACCTTATTTGATTCAATTATTGTCGATATTTTATATATTATTAAATCAATAATTGAGATGACAGAGTTATTAATATTATTATTTGCAAAATTAACGATGTCTAAAAGTTCTGACAAGGAGAGGTTTGGTTACCTAATTGCGTGCCAATAGGAAGAAATTCTTATTTGAAAGCCTCCTCTTTCCTGGGAACGACCTGGTCAAATAATATTGTGAATTATAATAATGATGATAAATGTTGTTAAATATATTGAGGTGTCTTTTTATGAAGTCACAGAAGTTTATATATATATATATATTATATAAATTTTATTTTATTAGTATTATTAATATATTAAAGCAGAAAATCTTTTATATAAAAATGTAATACTTTTATAAAGTTATTTATTTTATTGTATAATAATTACAATATAATATATTTTATTATGCATAGTGTTTTGCATAGTAAAATCTTTTTATATAAAATGTAATACTTTTATAAAGTTATTTGTTTTATTAGACAATAATTAGAATATATTATATTTTATTATGCATAGTGTTTTGCAGTAATTATACGTATAGTGTTTTGCAGATATTAAAATCTTTTTATATAAAATGTAATACTTTTATAAAGTTATTTGTTTTATTAAACAATAAATAGAATATATTATATTTTATTATGATAATGTTCTGATAGTGCTTCAAGATAGTGTTTTGCATAGTAAAATCTTTTATATAAAAATGTAATACTTTTATAAAGTTAATTGTTTTATTAGATTTTTAAAAAAAAATATATATATATATATATATATATATATATTATATTATATTATATTTTATTGCATAGTATCCTTTCTATTTTCCTATAGATAGGATGCTTAGTTAGAATTGAAATCACACCAGAAGTTCAAAGAATTCTCCTTCTATAATCTTGAACATATTTCTTTAGAGTTTTAAGAAAGCTTTGAGCGTAGTGCAAGTTTTCTTCAAGTATATCCCTTACTGCAGGTGAGTACTCTTCTTTATAAGGTAATAAGAGTGTAGCTGGGTCGAGCGGGGATAACAGGGGAATAGAACGGTGGTATATAGCTATTGAGGTTCTCCCTAAATAGTATGGAAATAAATTTATTGAGAACTTTAGATAAGTGTGTCGATCATTGTACACGTCATTTGATATTTAATTTTGGTGAACCGAATAGGGTGAGGTGTACCCAACTTTGGAAGGGTGTTTTGACTATCATACAAGATGTCTAATGACATACAACCTCATGTTATTATAAGGCAAGGTTATGCACATCCACTTCTTTGAGTATATCTACGAAAGTACTACCTATATGATCTTGGAGTTTATTTGAAATATAATTCTCACTTGGAGACAACGGAGATAGTTATATGTCAAGAAAAGACTCACCATTGGAAAGAAGATGATAAGCAATCTTCTTATTTTCTTTTGGGGACTATTGGGTCAACCAAGGATAATTTCGTGGACATATGATATCTATCATAACCTGAACGTAGCCTCCCATGTATGAAAGGTTTCTTGAGTATTCTCCAAAGATTTTAATCTCTAAAATAGTTATTATTGTATTTTTATGTAAAGTACCTTTGTAAGGTGTTGTGGTCGAGGCACCATAGAGAGTTACATAGATTTTGTATTGAAACTCTGACTTATATCTGTTGTCGTACTGCATTTACGATTCAAAGATTGTATAAATGAAGTTTGTATTTGATTTTTATAGAGTGATATTTGATAACTTTCGAGAATGGGTCGTGTGGACCTATTTTGGGGGCGTCACAATTGGTATCGAGCTTAGGGATATGGTCGCTGGCGGAGATATGAGTCTAGAACTAGGAGGGAGAGGCGAGTAATATACTTCGCTAGTGTGTGACTTACCTAAGCCAAAATTTTTACTTGATAAGTTGATAATTTGTGATATGTTAATTTACCTTTGTTTTGAAGATATATTCTAGAATGATATCTGAAATACAGGAGATGAGCAATGGAAAAATCATGATATAGAGGATATAACCGGGAAGGTACAATCCGAAAAGAAAGCAAGGTATTCTCACTTCTTCGGCATACCAGGTACGTACGTAAATTTCGAGGGCGAAATTTCATAAGGAGGGGAGATTGTGAGACCACAAATTTTATGAATAAAGATTTAAATTCTCAAAATATTTTTTTCAAAATTATGGTGTGGATTTAAGATAATGTTATAGTTGTGGGTAATATTTATAAATTTTGAAAAGTATGCAAGTTGTTATATAATATTCAATTGGTCGGGGAATATTCATTTTAACAGGGAATATTAAAGACGACTCAAGACAATCATTAGTGGACCCCTAACGAAATTATCATTTCGGATTGAGAAAACGACAAAAATATTTTTATGAAAATAACGATTTTAAGTTTTACTATTAGCTGTTGAAACACGGTGTTGTTAAATGCATGAGAATACTGGCGTGGTTGCATAGTAGCACACCGGTATTAATTATTGATGCTTACGTGAGAAGTCACTCGGTTTTGTTCAATTATTGCTTGAAGAATTGTTGTATAAGATCTCACGTTATTTGATTCAATTATTGTCGATATTTTATATATTATTAAATCAATAATTGAGATGACAGAGTTATTAATATTATTATTTGCAATATTAACGATGTCTAAGTTACGACAAGGAGAGGTTTGGTCACCTAATTGCGTGCCAATAGGGAGAAAACCTTATTGGAAAGCCCCCTCTTTCCTGGGAACGACCTGATCAATTAATATTGTGAATTATAATAATGATGATAAAAGTTGTTAAATATATTGAGGTGTCTTTTTATGAAGTCACGGAAGTTTATATATATATATATATATATATTATATAAATTTTATTTTATTAGTATTATTAATATAATAAAGCAGAAAATCTTTTTATATAAAAGCAGAATACTTTTATAAAGTTATTTGTTTTATTAGACAATAATTACAATATAATATATTTTATTATGCATAGTGTTTTTGTATAGTAAAATCTTTTTATATAAAAGCAGAATACTTTTATAAAGTTATTTGTTTTATTAGACAATAATAAGAATATATTATATTTTATAATGCATAGTGTTTGCGTAGTGTTTGCATAGTATTTTGCATAGTAAAATCTTTTTATATAAAATGAATACTTTTTTATAAAGTTATTTGTTTTATTAGACAATAATTAGAATATAATATATTTTATTATGCATAGTGTTTCAGCATAAGTACTGCATAGTGTTTCAGATAGTAAAATCTTTTTATATAAAAGAATACTTTTATAAAGTTAATTGTTTTATTAGATTTTAAATAAAATATATAAATATATATATATATATTTTATATTATATTTTATTGCATAGTATCCTTTCTATTTTCCTATAGATAGGATGCTTAGTTAGAATTGAAATCACACCAGAAGTTCAAAGAATTCTTTTTCTATAATCTTGAACGTATTTCTTTAGAGGTTTAAGAAAGCTTTGAGCGTAGTGCAAGTTTTCTTCAAGTATATCCCCGCCCTACCCGTCAAAGTACTCTTCTTTATAAAGTAATAAGAGTGTAGCCGAGTCGGCCCGGGGATAACGAGAATAGAACGGTGGTATATAGCTATTGAGGTTCTCCTAAATAGTATGGAAATAAATTTATTGAGAACTTTAGATAAGTGTGTGATTGTATACGCGTCATTTGATATTTAATTTTGGTGAACCGAATAGGGTGAGGTGAACCCAACTTTGGAAAGGTGTTTTGCCACTATCATACAAGATGTCTAATGACATACAACCTCATGTTATTATAAGATAGGGTTGTGCACATCCACTTGCTGAGTATATCTACGAGCACTACCTATATGATCTTGGAGTTTATTTGAAATATAATTCTCACTTGGAGACAACGGAGATAGTTATATATCAAGAAAAGACTCACCATTGGAAAAAAGATGATAACAATATTCTTGTTTTTCTTTGGGGACTATTGGGTCAACCAAGGATAATTCTGTGGACATATGATATCTATCATAACCTAGACGCATGGCCTCCCATGTACGAAGGGTTCCTTGAGTATTCTCCAAAGATTTTAATATCTAAAATAGTTATTGACTGTACTTTTATGTAAAGTACCTTTGTAAGGTGTTGTGGTCGAGGCACCATGAGAGTTACATAGATTTTGTATTGAAACTCATGACTTATCATTTGTTGTCGTACTTTCTGCATTTACATTCCAAAGAGTTGTATAAATGAAGTTTGTATTTGATTTTTATAGAGTGATATCTGTAACTTTCGAGAATGGGTCGTGTGGACCTATTTTGGGGCGTCCAATTGGTATCGAGCTTAGGGATATGGTGTTGGCGGAGATATGAGTCTAGAACTAGGAGGGAGAGACGAGTAATATACTTCGCTAGTGTGTGACTTACCTAAGCCAAAATTTTTACTTGATAAGTTGACAATTTGTGATATGTTAATTGACCTTTGTTTTGAAGATATATTCTAGAATGATATCTGAAATACAGGAGATGAGCAATGGAAACATCATGATACAGAGGATATAACCGGGAAGGTACAATCCGAAAAGAAAGCAATGTATTCTAACTTCTTTGGCATACCAGGTACGTACGTAAATTTCGAGGGCAAAATTTCATAAGGAGGGGAGATTGTGAGACCACAAATTTTATGTATAAAGATTTAAATTCTCGAAATATTTTTTTCAAAATTATGGTGTGGATTTGAGATAATGTTATAGTTGTGGGTAATATTTATAAATTTTGAAAAGTATGCAAGTTGTTATATAATATTCAATTTGTCGGGGAATATTCATTTTAACAGGGGAATATTCGTACGACGGCACAATCACTGGTGGACTCCACAACGGAATTATTCTCGGATTGAGAAAACGACCAAAATATTTTTATGAAAATAACGACGGAAGTTTTATTATTAACTGTTGAAACACCCGGTGTTAAAAGTACAGGAATACGCGTGGTTGCATATTAGCACACGGTATTGATTATTGATGCTTACGTGAGAAGTCACTCAGTTTTGTTCAATTATTGCTTCAGTAATTATTGCATAGTATCTCACGATATTTGATTCAATTATTGTCGATATTTTATATATTATTAAATCAATAATTGAGATGACAGAGTTATTAATATTATTATTTGCAAAATTAACGATGTCTAAAAGTTTTGACAAGGAGAGGTTTGGTCACCTAATTACGTGCCAATAGGAAGAAATCGTTACTGGAAAGCCTCCTCTTTCCTGGGAACGACCTGGTCAATTAATATTGTGAATTATAATAATGATGATAAATGTTGTTAAATATATTGAGGTGTCTTTTTATGAAGTCACAGAAGTTTATATATATATATATTATATAAATTTTATTTTATTAGTATTATTAATATATTAAAGCGAGAAAATCTTTTATATAAAAGCAGAATACTTTTATAAAGTTATTTGTTTTATTGTATAATAATTACAATATAATATATTTTATTATGCATAGTGTTTTGCATAGTAAAATCTTTTTATATAAAATGTAATACTTTTATAAAGTTATTTGTTTTATTAGACAATAATTTGAATATATTATATTTTATTATCGATAGTGTTTTGCGTAAGAAGTGTCTGCATAGTGTTTTGAATAGTAAAATATTTTTATATAAAAGCAGAATACTTTTATAAAGTTATTTGTTTTATTAAACAATAATTAGAATATATTATATTTTATTATGCATAGTGTCTATGATAATAGTGCTGATAGTGTTTTGCATAGTAAATCTTTTTATATAAAATGTAATACTTTTATAAAGTTATTTGTTTTATTAGATTTTAAATAAAATATATAAATATATAAATATATATATATATATATATATTTTATATTATATTTTATTGCATAGTATCCTTTCTATTTTCTTATAGATAGGATGCTTAGTTAGAATTGAAATCACACCGAAGTTCAAAGAATTCTCCTTCTATAATCTTGGCGTATTTCTTTAGAGTTTTAAGAAAGCTCTGTGAGCGTAGTGCAAGTTTTCTTCTAGTATATCCCACATCTACCCGGGTGAGTACTCTTCTTTATAAGGTAATAAGAGTGTAGCTGGGTCGAGCGGGGATAACAGAGGAATAGAACGGTGGTATATAGCTATTGAGGTTCTCCCTAAATAGTATGGAAATAAATTTATTGAGAACTTTAGATAAGTGTGTCGTATTGTATACGTCATTTGATATTTAATTTTGGTGAACCGAATAGGGTGAGGTGAACCCAACTTTGGAAGGGTGTTTTGCACTATCATACAAGATGTCTAATGACATACAACCTCATGTTATTATAAGACAGGGTTATGCACATCCACTTGCTGAGTATATCTACGAGCACTACCTATATGATCTTGGAGTTTATTTGAAATATAATTCTCACTTGGAGACAACGGAGATAGTTATATGTCAAGAAAAGACTCACCATTGGAAAGAAGATGATAGCAATCTTCTTGTTTTTCTTTGGGGACTATTGGGTCAACCAAGGATAATTCTGTGGACATATGATATCTATCATAACCTAGACGAATAGCCTCCCATGTATGAAGGTTTCCTTGAGTATTCTCCAAAGATTTTAATCTCTAAAATAGTTATTGACTGTACTTTTATGTAAAGTACCTTTGTAAGGTGTTGTGGTCGAGGCACCATGAGAGTTACATAGATTTTGTATTGAAACTCACAGCTTATCTGTTGTCGTACTCTGTATAACAGTTCAACAGTTGTATAAATGAAGTTTGTATTTGATTTTTATAGAGTGATATTTGATAACTCAGAATGGGTCGTGTGGACCTATTTTGGGGCGTCTGATTGGTATCGAGCTTAGGGATATGGTCGTTGACGACGGAGATATGAGTCTAGAACTAGGAGGGAGACGCAGTAATATACTTCGCTAGTGTGTGACTTACCTAAGCCAAAATTTTTACTTGATAAGTTGACAATTTGTGATATGTTAATTGACCTTTGTTTTGAAGATATATTCTAGAATGATATCCTAAAATACGGAGGAGAAAGCAATGGAAAATCATGATCTGAGGAGGATATAACAGGGAAGGTACAATCCCAAAAGAAAGCAAGGTATTCTCACTTTTTCTAAGATACCAGTGCGTACATAAATTTTCGGCGAAATTTCATAAGGAGGGAGATTGTGAGACCACAAATTTTATGAATAAAGATTTAAATTTTGAAATATTTTTTCAAAATTATGGTGTGGATTTGAGATAATGTTATAGTTGTGGGTAATATTTATAAATTTTGAAAAGTATGCAAGTTGTTATATAATATTCAATTGGTGGGGAATATTCATTTTAACAGGGAATATTAAATACGACTGGCACAATCATCAGTGGACCCTAACTGGCGGAATTATTGTCGGATCGAGAAAACGACAAAAATATTTTTATGAAAATAACGACGGAAGTTTTACTATTAATTGTTGAAAACACGGTGTTAAAAGTGCGAGAATACGCGTGGTTGCATAGTAGCACTACCGGTATTGATTATTGATGCTTACGTGAGAAGTCACTCAGTTTTGTTCAATTATTGCTTCAGTAATTGTTGTATAGTATCTCACGTTATTTGATTCAATTATTGTCGATATTTTATATATTATTAAATCAATAATTGAGATGATAGAGTTATTAATATTATTATTTGCAATATTAACGATGTCTAGAAGTTACGAAAGGAGAGGTTTGGTCACCTAATTGCGTGTAATAGGAGAAATCCTTATTGGAAAGCCCCTCTTTCCGGGAACGACACGGTCAATTAATATTGTGAATTATAATAATGATGATAAAAGTTGTTAAATATATTGAGGTGTCTTTTTATGAAGTCACGGAAGTTTTTTATATATATATATATTATATAAATTTTATTTTATTAGTATTATTAATGTAATAAAGTAGAAAAGCTTTTTTATATAAAAGCGAGAATACTTTTATAAAGTTATTTATTTTATTAGACAATAATTATAATATAATATATTTTATTATGCATAGTGTTTTGTATAGTAAAATCTTTTTATATAAAATGAGAATACTTTTATAAATTTATTTGTTTTATTGGACAATAATTAGAATATATTATATTTTATTATGCATAGTGTTTTGTAAGAAGTGTGATAATAGTGTTTTGCATAGTAAAATCATTTTATATAAAAAATGAATACTTTTATAAAGTTATTTGTTTTATTAGACAATAATTAGAATATAATATATTTTATTATGCGTAGTGTTTGCATAGTACACTAGATATAGTGTTTGCATAGTAAAATCTTTTTATATAAAACAGAATACTTTTATAAAGTTAATTGTTTTATTAGATTTTAAATAAAATATATAAATATATATATATATATATTATATTATATTTTATTGCATAGTATCCTTTCTATTTTCCTATAGATAGGATGCTTAGTTAGAATTGAAATCACACCAGAAGTTCAAAGAATTCTCCTTCTATAATCTTGAGCGTATTTCTTTAGAGTTTTAAGAAAGCTTTGAGCGTAGTGCAAGTTTTCTTCAAGTATATCCCCGCCCTACCCGTCAAAGTACTCTTCTTTATAAAGTAATAAGAGTGTAGCTGGGTCGAGCGGGGATAACAGGGGAATAGAACGATGGTATATAGCTATTGAGGTTCTCCCTAAATAGTATGGAAATAAATTTATTGAGAACTTTAGATAAGTGTGTCGTATTGTATACATCATTTGATATTTAATTTTGGTGAACCGAATAGGGTGAGGTGAACCCAACTTTGGACGGGTGTTTTACCACTATCATACAAGATGTCTAATGACATACAACCTCATGTTATTATAAGATAGGGTTGTGCACATCCACTTGCTGAGTATATCTACGAGCACTACCTATATGATCTTGGAGTTTATTTGAAATATAATTCTCACTTGGAGACAACGGAGATAGTTATATGTCAAGAAAAGACTCACCATTGGAAAGAAGATGATAACAATCTTCTTGTTTTTCTTTGGGGACTATTGGGTCAACCAAGGATAATTCTATGGAATATGATATCTATCATAACCTAGACGCATAGCCTCCCATGTACGAAGGTTTCCTTGAGTATTCTCCAAAGATTTTAATCTCTAAAATAGTTATTGACTGTACTTTTATGTAAAGTACCTTTGTAAGGTGTTGTGGTCGAGGCACCATGAGAGTTAAATAGATTTTGTATTGAAACTCACAGCTTATCTGGTTGTCGTACTGCATTTACGATCAAAGATTGTATAAATGAAGTTTGTATTTGATTTTTATAGAGTGATATCTGGTAACTCAGAATGGGTCGTGTGGACCTATTTTGGGGGCGTCACAATTGGTATCAGAGCTTAGGGATATGGTCGCTGACGGAGATATGAGTCTAGAACTAGGAGGGGAGAGACGAGTAATATACTTCGCTAGTGTGTGACTTACCTAAGCCAAAATTTTTACTTGATAAGTTGACAATTTGTGATATGTTAATTGACCTTTGTTTTGAAGATATATTCTAGAATGATATCTGAAATACAGGAGATGAGCAATGGAAAAATCATGATACAGAGGATATAACCGGGAAGGTACAATCCGAAAAGAAAGCAAGGTATTCTCACTTTTTCGGCATACCAGGTACGTACGTAAATTTCGAGGGCGAAATTTCATAAGGAGGGGAGATTGTGAGACCACAAATTTTATGAATAAAGATTTAAATTCTCAAAATATTTTTTTCAAAATTATGGTGTGGATTTGAGATAATGTTATAGTTGTGGGTAATATTTATAAATTTTGAAAAGTATGCAAGTTGTTATATAATATTCAATTGGTCGGGGAATATTCATTTTAACAGGGAATATTAAATGCGGCAAGACAATCATTAGTGGACCCCATTAGCGTAATTATTGCTTCGGATTGAAAGCGACAAAAATATTTTTATGAAAATAACGACGGAAGTTTTACTATTAACTCGTTGAAACACCGGTGTTAAAAATGCGAGAATACGCTGCGTGGTTACATAGTAGCACTACGGTATTGATTATTGATGCTTACGTGAGAAGTCACTCAGTTTTGTTCAATTATTGCTTCAGTAATTGTTGTATAGTATCTCACGTTATTTGATTCAATTTTTGTCGATATTTTATATATTATTAAATCAATAATTAAAATGACAGAGTTATTAATATTATTATTTACAATATTAACGATGTCTAGAAGTTCTGACAAGGAGAGGTTTGGTCACCTAATTGCGTGCCAATAGGGAGAAATCCTTATTGGAAAGCCCCCTCTTTCCTGGGAACGACCTGGTCAATTAATATTGTGAATTATAATAATGATGATAAAAGTTGTTAAATATATTGAGGTGTATTTTTATGAAGTCACGGAAGTTTTTATATATATATATATATTATATAAATTTTATTTTATTAGTATTATTAATGTAATAAAGTAGAAAAGCTTTTTATATAAAACAGAATACTTTTATAACGTTATTTGTTTTATTAGACAATAATTACAATATAATATATTTTATTATGCATAGTGTTTTGCATAGTAAAATCTTTTTATATAAAATAGAATACTTTTATAAAGTTATTTGTTTTATCGAATAATAATTAGAATATATTATATTTTATTATGCATAGTGTTTTAGTAGTAGTGTTCTGTGATAGTGTTTTTGATATAGTAAAATCTTTTTATATAAAACAAAATACTTTTATAAAGTTATTTGTTTTCTTGTACATAATTAGAATATAATATATTTTATTATGCATAGTGTTTGCGACAAGACTCGCATAGTGTTTCAGATAGTAAAATTTTTTATATAAAATGTAATACTTTTATAAAGTTAATTGTTTTATTAGATTTTAAATAAAAATATATATATATATATTTTATATTATATTTTATTGCATAGTATCCTTTCTATTTTCCTATAGATAGGATGCTTAGTTAGAATTGAAATCACACCAGAAGTTCAAAGAATTCTCCTTCTATAATCTTGAGCGTATTTCTTTAGAGTTTTAAGAAAGCTTTGAGCGTAGTGCAAGTTTTCTTCAAGTATATCCCCGCCCTACCCGTCGGAGTACTCTTCTTTATAAGGTAATAAGAGTGTAGCTGGGTCGAGCGGGGATAACAAGGGAATAGAACGGTGGTATATAGCTATTGAGGTTCTCCCTAAATAGTATGAAAATAAATTTATTAAGAACTTTAGATAAGTGTGTCGTATTGTATACGTCATTTGATATTTAATTTTGGTGAACCGAATAGGGTGAGGTGAACCCAACTTTGGAAGGGTGTTTTGCCACTATCATACAAGATGTCTAATGACATACAACCTCATGTTATCATAAGATAGGGTTATGCACATCCACTTGCTGAGTATATCTACGAGCACTACCTATATGATCTTGGAGTTTATTTGAAATATAATTCTCACTTGGAGACAACAGAGATAGTTATATGTCAAGAAAAGACTCACCATTGGAAAGAAGATGATAGCAATCTTCTTGTTTTTCTTTGGGGACTATTGGGTCAACCAAGGATAATTCTGTGGATATATGATATCTATAATAACCTAGACGCATGGCCTCCCATGTACGAAGGTTTCCTTGAGTATTTTCCAAAGATTTTAATCTCTAAAATAGTTATTGACTGTACTTTTATGTAAAGTACCTTTGTAAGGTGGTTTGGTCGAGGCACCATGAGAGTTACATAGATTTTGTATTAAAACTCACAGCTTATCCGTTGTCGTACTCTGCATGATAGTTCAGCAGTTGTATAAATGAAGTTTGTATTTGATTTTTATAGAGTGATATCTGGCGACTCAGAATGGGTCGTGTGGACTTATTTTGGAGGCGTCACATTAATCATACAAAGTGTTAGCATGTACTGATAAAACAATTGCTAATACTGTACAGAAAAGTAAGCAGTTAAAGTTATCTGCAGGACATATGGAATTTCTACCCGTTTTACCCTCGTCGACCAATGCACAGAGTGCTGCTCCAATTGTCGAGGGTAAAGTCCTGATGGACTGCAGTGATGGAGGGGCTATCATCGTCCTCCTTCTCCCTAATGATGACCATGATATTTGGGCAATCATCGTCTGGGGTGTATCTGTTTGTATGCTCATCATGGACAATGATGCGTATACCTGACATCATTAGGGCGATGTCTTTTTTACGTTTTCGTTCCCTCTCTTTCACTTCGGGATCAGGAATCAGGACCTCTTTTGCTTTAATTGGTACTGGTTTGGGAAATAGCATAGCCATAATATGGGCCGGCACCTTTATCAGAGACTGTATCAGCTGTAATGTCTCGAGAGTTTGAAAATCTAGTATATGGTAATGATCCTTAGAGAAAGATAATGAATGTGTCAAAGAATATGTGATACTCAAATATAATTGAGTCTAAGTAAAGGTTATGAAATAAAACTTATAAGAATTTATTATCAAGAATGGTGGGAGTAGGAAATATAAAACATATATTAAGGTAATATGTTGAAGTTATTCAACGAAGAGATTTGATGAAAACCTGAGTAAGGTAGGGTTTCGGTGATTCCGATGATGGAATCCTTATAAGGGGGGAAAGATGTGACAACCCGAATTTTTATAAGTTATTAAAATAGGAATTTAATAATTAAAAATTCTTATTATGAGATGTTTTCAGTTTGAGTATGTATATATACATGCTATATATTTTGAAATATGTGATCTGGTGTGTAAGAGAAATATATATTCATATATTGGGGAAGTGAGGTTTAATAGTTAAGTTAACTATTGAAGAAATTAAATAAATTTTGTAATTAATTTTAAATATTTATTAAGTTAAATAAATATTTTAAATAATTTTTTATTGAGAAAAAATAAATAATTTATGGAATTGTGATGCAAGAATTTAAAGAACTAAATTGATTGATGTTAATTAAATTGAATGATGGTAATTTTTATTTGAAGATTTAATTTAATGAAATAATTAGATTAAATGAATTGTTTGATATTTAGAAAATAAATAAATTAAATAAGTGATGTTACAAGTCTAATTTAATAATTAAATTAGATGTATAATAATTTATTAATCAGAAGTATTATTATAATAAAGATCATAATTATTATCATTACTATTGTAAATCATTTAAATTAACTAAAGTGTGACAAGTGAAACTATATAATATAATATTATTAAAATAAACTAGTATGGGATTTGTGTGTAGCCAAACAAAACCTTGTGGCTTTTGACCTAACATAACTGATTTGGCGTATTGTATTTTTACCTAACATTAGTGGGTTAAAGCCATATTAGTTTGTTTATGCGTATATCCTAAAGCCAAGAGAGAAACACAGAGATTAGGAAGAGAGCTTGGTGAGAAGAATTGCAGAATTTTTTGGAAAAGAAAGTGAACACAGTGGTTTTGAGAGAAGGGTTTGCTAAATAAGGTATAATCTATTCTCAATTTTAACTCTTAGTTTTGGTAGTGTTTATGTTATATAATTTGGAAATCACGTTGGGTTGATATATATTGTAACGCCCCAGAAAATCGAACCTTTTGTAAATACTTTTAATAATGAATAAAATAATATTATTTATTATTATTACGTGTTGATAAGATAAATGTCGTTTTATAACCTAGAAACGTCGGAACGTCCTAGTATTTTAACTACGTGAGAGAATTAAACTGTTTGAATTTCTAAGACGAAAATAAAAGCTTTCTGAGAAATTTTTCGAAAAACACTATTCATCGTTTTCTGCTCGGGAATTATTTTTGAACTTCCGAGAAATGCGTAACGTTATAATATCAAGGTGAGATTGATTATGTAATAATAATCAAAGTATGGAAAAAGCAATATTTTGCATGCGAACTTATTTGAGCACGTTAGGAATATTAAGCGTTAAGAAGAATTTGTATTAATCGTATGATGCGTATGCATTATGCGAGGTATTGAATGTAAGTATAATATGAAGTATTATATAATTAAGTATGGAGAATGGAATAACGTATATTACAAATTAGTATACGAGCTAGCATACGAGAATGATACGTGTAGTATATATATGTCAAGGTTTTTAATTAAATGGAATGGACTTATAGGATTGATAGCATATTGGTAGAAGTCCAATAGGAAGTGATATGCAAGCTCAAGTGTTTGTTAATTAAGAGTCCAAACTAAGAAAATGCAAGCTCAATAAGAATTAGCTAGATTAATTAAGTAAGCCCAATGGGTTAACCATGATCTATGGAGCAAATTAAGAGTGATATGGGTAGACTTGATAGGCAAGAACTTTATGTGATGATCAAGCATAAGATAAGTGTTGTGTTGAGCAAGAAAAAGGAGTGGCTAGCAAGTTTACTTAGTTGTAAAGTAAGGAATAGTAAGGAGGTTAATAAGGAGGTTAGTTGAGGAGGTGGGAGGTTATAATGACCATTCTACCCTAACTTAGCCAAGCCTATAAATAGAGAGCTCCACAATTCATTTGTTTCTTGATTAAATTTCATTCAACTTCTATCAAGATAAGTGCTTAAGTGTTAGAGAGAATAAGTTAAGAATAAGCCAAAACAACCTTTGCTAGATTTTCAAAGAGAAGAGAAGTACTAGTCTTCAAGGGTATGACTCTAGTCTAATATATCTTTTATCTCTATCATTGTAGGGTGATAAGAGAAGTGTAATTGTATGCTAAGAACATATAAGAAGTGATTAATGAATGAATTTAAGCCGATTAAGATGTGAATAAGCAACTAAAACTTAAATAAGTTGATAAACTTATAAAGAACTTATCATATGTTTGTCATATGATGTTAGTTTGTTCAATATGGTATGAGAACATTGAGTTAATGACTTAAGTCCATATTAAGTCATAAGCAAGGAAATTTGTAGTTTATAAGTTGAATAAGTCATGAACTTATGAGAATAAGTCAAAACTTACTTTGATAATAAGTTGGTGCAATAAGTAACTTAAAATGTTGGTATGATGATTAAAATCCATTTAAAATGATAATCAAAACATTAGTAATGAGGTTTCGCCGGAATTCACACGATTGGACGATAATAGTCAAATTTGTGAAATTCTTGGAATGGAAGTCGTATTTTGTGTTTGGACTCAGAAACGTTGGTTTTTGATGGAGTCAAGTCATATTTGCCATTATAGAGTTACAGACTCAAAAATGACCGGATTCCTACTTAGAATGAAGAAACGAGCGTTGAACGTTCACGAACGTTTATCGTTTTCGTTAAAAATGAACTAATAGGTGAAATTTTAGCAAATGAAGTCGAATAGATAAAATTCTTGCATGAACGCATAGAGTATGTAATTTGTGAACCGTAGGCTTTTGAACGAGCTAATTCAGACTTATAACAAAGAAGTTATGCGTTCGGGAGTTTCGTAAAATCTCAAAATCTGCAAAATGGTCTGAGGCACAGAGTTCGCGCCGCAGCGCGACTCACAACTTTAAGGTCCGCGCCATAGCACGAGGCCGAGACAGGGCACACTCACAACTTTAACGAAATGTGTTTATTGTATCAGAAAAATGCCGCCGAGAAGAGTGCAACGTAATCAAGGAGCTAATGTGAATCAACCGGAGGGAGGTCCGGTTAACCCGATGCAGGAGTTTGTTAATTTATTAACAACTGCCTTTAATAGAACAGGGGCTAATATCCCCGTGGTATTTCAGAAATTATGATAAATTGTAATAATTATTTAAAAATTATTATAAGGCCATGAAAAATAATGTGACTGGTGTTTAAGTTATCTAAATGGATATTGAACTACTATATAGAGTCTTAGACTCGATAAATACCCGATAAAGTTGTCAGTACACTGACATATTTCAGAAATTGATCTGGACTTAGATAGGTTGACTTGATAAATATTTATTTGTGATTCAATGGTTGTTAAACTTACATGACAATGTGATTAAGTTATGTCCTGACTGCAAATAGCCGTACAATATGATATGATATATTATTCTAATCGATTGAATGATTTATTTAATGATAGGTCTTGATATAAAAGATAAATATAAGTTGTGTAAGCAGCAGACAAGGCAAGTATTTAACCCTTTGCATTTACTTTATGCAATGGACATGCGTAAGATAATATCTGAACTATTCTTTTCCATTGTTCAAATATTTCAACCTCTGCATGTACTTATGCAATGATTCTGTATAAGTAAGCTATTAAATTATAATTGTTGTACAAGTTCCTTTATTCTGTTATTGTAGATCAAGAAATATATTTTGATCGTTAATTTCTAAACTTGGTTATACAAGTGTCCTCACTTGGATAATCATTATATTTTATCACATGTTAATACATATTTATCGGTGTCCAGTATGTATACGTTGAATTGAAACCCGTCTAAGCTATTTGATCCGGCTAGACACAAACTTAAAATTGTTGTTAAACAAGATAAAACTTTATTATTATCCAACCGAATTGTTTTGGTTCGGATTCTAGACTGGTATGAACATCCTAAATATGGGAAACTTTTATGCGCCTAAGGCGGATATGCTGGACGAAAATATCGTCCTTGAATGTAGTATTGATCAATACAAGACATAACAGGCTGATCACCCCCGTGCCCGTAAGTTATGATGGTTTACAGATGAAGTTCTGTTTAACGTTTTCGAAAATAGAAAACAATGTTCATAGTCTATCAATTGATCCTCATTTATAGTCAGTACGTAGTTTCAAAAAAATTTGAAATCAAAATGATATGTTGTTTATTATTGGTTCAGCTTACTTCACAACTGTTGATTCGTTGTAGAAGTATCATTCAAAGAAAACATTTAATTCGTTCAGCTAACTGTTATTGTTGCTATTACTTGTTGGGCACTCAAATGCTCATCCTTGCTTAATTTAAATGTTTTCAGCTAAGTGTGAACAACCTGAAGGCTCTGCCAAGAACAAAGGGAAAGGGAAGGTCGCTGAATGAATGATAATATTATCTTTTGTAATAACTAGACTTTATTAGGATAATGATGATATATATTAATTATCATGTAATGTAACGAATGTTTAAAGGTTTCGTACTTGGGATTGAAAACTCTAATAATATGTAAATTAAATTTGATAATCTATATTATTGTTATTATTATTAGTATTATTCCGCTCATACAAATGGTATCATGAAGCACTGAGTTCGGGTTTCAAGTACCTGGATTTGGGGGCGTCACAGTACGGGTATTCGCGAACCCTGAGTAGATTGGTGTAATTCTTTAAGCAGAACAACCAAATCTGTGATTTTCTTGCTTAATCCATCAAACTTTTCTCGTGAGACAGTAGAAGGATTAAACTGGTCAGACGAAGACATAATTGGTTGTAGGCTCGTGGCCTTTTTGGATTTTGAGCGGGTAACAGGCCTAATTGTTTCCCTACAAAAACTTATGTAGTTTAGTCTTAGGAAATGTATAAATGTTTACATGCTATCATAATGTGTCCATTTTTAGGAATATTATCCTGCAAAATGGGTGTCATTTGATAGCATGTCGTGTATTAATATGCATGTGTAAATATTCTTTATATTTTCCATTATATAGATGAACATGGAATAAAATTACAAGTAATTGTTTTTACAAGTAATTAAAAATAGAAAGCATGAAGAGACTTTCCTCCGCGTTTGGTTTATCAGAGGCTGACCTATCTTAGGTTACTCTCGCGGCTTTTTGGCATGAAAGTTTCCAGATCATCGCAATCTACTTGACGGGAAGTTAATCCGATCTTTCAACTAGAGCGAATCTGGGTGGTGTCTTTCCTGAGCCTCTTTGGAATTAGTCTTCCTACGAGTCCAGTAATCAAACACCGACGAGATAGCCTCTTGTTGGAAGAACTACACAACATACATTCACATACAACGTGTCTCACCGTTTATGAAAATGATGACATGTGCGAAGCACTAATATCACAGATAGATATATTGCAGTGCAGTAAATAAAATGCATTCGTACATATTCATCAATAATGTAAATGCAACATTCACACACAAGCAAATAATAGTTTTGTAAAGTTTCTAGTAGCAGCTTAAGCCCTCTTACTGGTGTCCCCAGTAGAGTCGCCACCTGTCGACGTCGGGATTTTTATTTGTCCCTTTTCTGTTCTTGTTCTTTGGTGTTCTCATGTTATGTGAGATTTGTTTGAAAAAATAAGTGAAAAAGGTCCGGCATGTATATGTCGACGATTTGACTATAAGAGTCACCAGTTGGTGTTTTTAACTGGTTGCACCAACACAACTGAGAAAAGGTTTGCACATTGACCCAGTGATGTGACACTGCTAAACGGGTCTATGAAACTGAGATTCATTTGGGTTCGGGGGCTTGATTATGTGAAGAGAATGTGTTAGGCACCCCCCAACATTCGTGTTACCACGGTGACCGCCACTGTGACGCCCCCAAAATAGGTATACATCACCCATCTTGAGTCGCCAAATACATGGTACAAAATACAAATAAAAACTTAATTATACAACTGTCGTGTAAAATATAACAAAACATATGATGTGAGTTTTAATACAAATATTGTCATCTAGACAATATCCACACTCAATGGAGTTCTCATTATATTTATTATCACACTATTTTATAGAATAGTGAGGACTACTATGACACCATCTCGGACCATCACTCCGTTCCCCGACTAGTCCCGGCTACGTTCTCATTTCCTGAAGAGAACAATGAAAGCAAAAGGGTGAGCTCAACTAGCCCAGTAAGAAATATTATGACTAAGATAATACAGGATAAATTATCATTAGCCTTCAACAATGTTAAACTGATAAAATATAATAGACATCAAGTTTAACTGAAGCGGAATAAGCAATCCATTAGAAGAGTCAAGTAGAGCATGATATCTACTATCTTCTATAATTTAAAATGTTTTCATAAATTTTTATCGTTGAGACTCAGCTAAATAAATAAACCACGTCATCGAATCATCCCTGCACTACGGGCCAAGGATATTCATTAAATCATCAATGGTCATGACTATACCGAATAATCCCTAGTCATAATCATACCAAAAACTGTCCATCAATGCACTACAGGCCATTGAGGACTTTTACCACATCGTTTATAACATTACAGGTCATGATTACACCGAATGATCCCTGGTCATAATCTTACCAAGTCCATCTCTGCACATAAGCCAAAGATATACAACTATAAAACCAATAATCAATAGTCCATCTTTGCACGTAAGCCAAAGATAACTTTCATCACCATATAAGCATGAGGATGATGACAATGATATAAACATTAATCAAACGAAAACAAGGATAAATATTAAAGACTTTAAATTTATCCAAATATTATCAACCACTTAATAAACTCATAATCTAATATTATTAATATTATAACAATATTTTAATAACTTCTTAAACTTATAAACAATTTATTTCAATTGTTTACACTTTACCAAATAATGCATTTAATCATTCAAAAATGTTATACTCATAAGATTTCATCACCAATGATCAAATCCCTCATCTAAAATCTGCATATACCCTATATAGGATTCTCAAGCCATAAAATCCTATTTTCCAATTTTGTTACTTCACATAACATATTTAATTCATTTACTCATAACTAGTTCATTTTCATGAAAAATACCAAATCAGTCCCAAAAATATTTCTTTTCTGGGATTTAGCAAGAATATAGTCCCATATTGAACATATATTTTCTCATAATTTTAAAATTCATTTACTATTTTTCATATGGCCAAAAGCGCGAATATTTAGACATTTATCATAAATTATACTTTTGTCCAAATATTCAAATTTACTGAGGTATACTCCTGTTATATATACGTACTCCCAATAAATATTTCACCAATTTTAGAGTTAACCACAAAGAGTTATAAGGGTTTACTTTTAAAATAGTCTTTTCCCATAAAATCCATAACTCTTAATCTATACATCCAAAAATTGCCATTTTTGGACACAATCTAGAAAACTCATCAAATTATAATTTCAAATTTTTCCGAAATTTTTTAAGGGTGAGAAAAATTATGAAAGCGCCTCACAGCGTAAAACCCTTTGAATGAAAATACTATTCATATGAATACAAAGGATCATTCACCATGCATACGGTAATCCACATAGAAAAAAGTTATTCCAGCAGAATAATAAAGAATGGAATAATAGAAGAATTCACCATGCATGCGATAGACCCATGCAGAACGAGTTATTCTCAACGAGAATAATAAAGAATGGAACTGTGTCATGCAGAAACCGCATGCATGCATATGATATTCCAATGTAATAATAAAGAATGGAACCGGTCATGCGTAAAAACCGCACAGACGAGGATATTCTAAGCAGAATAATAAAGAATGGAATAACAAAGAATTCATCATGCATGCGATAGACCGCACAGACAGGTTATTCCAATAGAATAATAAAGAATGAAACCAGTCTCAGAGTAATCCTTGACCGAGAGGATATTTCAATGTAATAATAAAGAATGGAATAATGAGAAGAATTTCACCATGTATGCGGTACTCAGCATAGGCGAGTTATTCAACATAATAATAAAGAATAGAATAACAGAAGCTCTCTTCATGAATACGAAAGAAATAATACTCCTTACCTTAAAAAGAAACTGGATACTAGAGTAGAGAGGTAGCAGACTTCTTTTCTTCTTTCTCTTTATAATTTCTCTCTATAATAATTGCTCTAAAGCTTTAGTGAATTGGTGAGAAATGAAGGAAGAATGAGCTTCTATTTATAGAAAAATATATTTTCGATAATTGCACATTTTGGGGCTCAAAATATTACAGTACAATACCTTCAACTTTTCTTTCATTTTTAATTCAGTCCTGCAAGTATTATCAAACTTGCATCACCTCCCCTAATAGTAAATCATGTGAATCAATAGTTCTAGACATGTAAAAATACGAATTACGGTATAATACCTTCATCTATACCTCTATTTTTAACTTAGTCATGCAAGTATTATCAATCTTGCACCAACTCACGTAATAGTAAATGAATGTGACTCAATAGTACACACATGTGAACAAATAGTTATATAAGCATGTGAATTAGTAGCAATTAATTGCTCATATATCCGATTAATTACCCGATTTATCAATATAACCCCCAGACATCAATTATCATCGGAATAGATGTCGATTTCCACTAACACTAATAATCCCAACACAATGGAACTATCAATTTCATCTTTAATCAAACACGAACTTATTCATCATTAATATTATAAATCATAATATTTAACAACCAGATCATTCCCAAGAAAGAGGCGGCTTTCCGATAAAGATTTCTCCTTATTGGCGCGCAATTAGATGACCAAACCTCTCCTTGACAGAACTTCTAGACATTGTAAATATTGCAATTTAATAATATGAATAACTTTGTCGTCTAAATTATTGATTTAATAATATATCATATTATGTCGATGATACTATGACAATAATCGAATCAATAATATGAGAGATATGATGCAGCAATTACTGTAGCAATAATTGAGTATAATTGAGTGACTTCTCACGTAAGCATCAATAATCAATACCGTGTGCTACTATGCAACCACACTTATTACTGTACTTTTACTGCCGAGTAGTTCAACAGTTTTAACGGTAAAACTTCTGTCGTTATTTTCATAAAAATATTTCTGTCATTTTCTCATTCCGACAATAATTCCGTTGTGGGGTCCACCAATGATTGTGTCGTCGTACGGATATTTCCCGACAAAAAGAATATTCCTCGACCAATCGAATATTATATAGCCACTTGCATACTTTTCAAAATTTCTAAATATTACCCACAACTATAACATTATCTCAAATCCACACCATAATTTTGAAAAAAAAATATTTCGAGAAAATTAAATCTTTATTCATAAAATTTGGGGTCTTACAGCCACTTTTCAAGAAACTATTATATGAATGTGTGTGTGTGTGTGTGTGTGTGTGGGTCAATGTGCTTTTATTTGGAAGTAGTGCGAGGTCTCGTTCGCACCTATATATAAAGGGTTTGAATTTGTATAAAAATTCAGTTTTAAACATGACATAGCAGTGAGGTTTTGTAAAAGTGGTTTTTCAAACCCTGTGCTCAATAGTAATTGAGACCTTTTCATACTTCCATTTTATTATTAAATGTTCGGCTTGGTTGCTTTTATTTTTGAGATGCGAAGCATCTTCGAGAAAATAATACATAGGAGTGCCGAACTCCTCATGGGAATGAAAGCCATCTAAGGAAATTCAAACACCGTTAATAACTTATAAGTTGCTTACAGCTGAAAAATGTCCATCACGGGAACCGAATCTAGATTCAATAGACTGAATATGTGATCACATGATTCCTAGGCTCACATGATGTCGCAGTTTATATGAAAAGCAGTAAGCAGTTATATATATAAAAGATGTAAATATATATATACAGACATGATTAACCACCACGAAGCACCTCCGTGGGGGATCAGAAATGCAAATAAATAAAAGCGGTAAATATATATATAGAGACATGATCAACCACCACGAAGCACCTCCATGAGGGATCAGAAATATAAATAAAGCAATAAATCGATCAATGACCATAAGTAAACTCCAAATTTGGACTAAATGTAAAAGAAAGATATAAAATGATCAACCGCCATGAAATAAACTCCAAAGGGACGGAATGTAAATAAAGTAGTAAAGGCCACGAAGTAAACTTGAACTGATGAAATGTAAATATATATATATATATATCCGTAAGCATTGAGGATATATATCGATCTCGACTCGGTTTATCATTTCAGCGATTTATCGCTATATATATATAAAGCAGTAAACGCACCGGATATAAAACCTAGGCTCATCGAACAAAGTCCAAAAATAGTTATATATATATATATATATATATATATAAGCAATAAACGCTTCAGATGTAAAATCTAGGCTTATCGAACAAAGTTCGACAACAGTTCATATATATAAGTATATATATATAAGCAAATAAACGCTCCGGACATAAGTCCAGGCTCAATCGAGACATAACTCGATAATGTTAATCCATATATATAAATATATATATATATATAAGTATATATATACAAGTCGAAATGAAAACCATCGGCCGAAGTTCGGGTATACACACAACACGACTCTCAATGTGAAGAAGAGTGTGTGCAAAGATGAAGAGAAAGGCTTTATAGTGTGTAAGAAGGCTTATAGTGGGCTGCCAAAGAAGACTTCTATGACTTGAAGTGGATGAACACTCGGCTCTAGCCGGTAAAAATACAGCTATATGTGAGCTAACAAGTGTTTAAAATGAGAAAGCACTCAATATGGGGTGTGTACAGAGCAAATTTGACATGAATTCCTCGCCTTTTTTCTCTTGAATATGGCAACCCCAAGCCCTATATTTATAGATTTGGGAGCCATGAGTGTACTTATGGCGTGACCCGCATATATATTCTTGCTTGCCGGGGTACCCTTAGCTCGTGGGGTCCGTAGTCAAGAAATGCGTGCTACGTCTGATATGATGTCCGCTCGAACTTACAAAACTTCAATCCGAGCATCCGATTGAGGTGTATAAGACCTATTTTGGACCGCTGTTATCGAGGACTACGCAATGACATGGGATTAGAGGTTATACGAAGTCAGGAAGATGGAACTATATCCTATTTCTTCAGGCTTCAAATTCTATCCGGTGTTCTACCTTGGGTAGTAGTCACTCGGGATTGGAACTCCTTGGTTCTTGTGGGACATTATTGTGTAGAATGAATGTTATTTGTTGTTTATTGAGACATCACCATGTGGGGTTGAGGTGGCAATTTGATGACTTTGCTCTTCACCAGGGTTATCTCTGGTTTTGACTGATAAAGCAGACGTTGCTCAGGGTTATCTCTGAGATTGGGCTACTGCAAGTGTTGAATGCCCTCAGGGTTATCTCTAAGGTGTGCCTGTCCTCCCAGGGTTATCTCTGGGTTTATGAATTAAGTGCCTCAGTGTGAGTCTCGAGGTTGAAGCTGACTGCATGGGTTGAAACGAGCATCTCCGGGGTTATCTCCGAAACTGCAACTGCAATCCTTGGGGTTATCTCTAAGGTTGATATTGTCTTTCCCGGTGTTTTTTTCGAGACTGAGACTGAACATCTCAGGGTTATCTCCAAGATGAATCGGCCTTCTTCGGTGGAATTTTCGTTATTTACACTGCTATCCTCGGGGTTATCTTCGAGATGGGGAAAGGATACTCCCGGTATATTTTTCGGGTTTGAAACTAAACTTTTGGTGATATTTCCGGGATTAAGCTGAGCTGTCTTCCAAGGTTATCTCAGAAAAAAGATTTCGCACTTCCTGCAATGTTAGTAACAGGTAGGCAGAAAATTTCGAGTGTCTACAATGAGCTGAGAGTTTTTACACGAATATTATCTTCTAGACAATACCCAAACTCAAATGGAGTCCTCATTATATTTATTGTCACACTATTATATAGAATAGTGAGGACTACTATAACACCATCTTGGACCATCACTTTGTTCCAAACTAGTTTTGCCACGTTCTCATTTCTGAAGAGAACAATGGAAGTAAAGGGTGAGCTCAACTAGCCCAAAGAAGAAATATTATGACTAAGATAATGCGAATAAGTTATCGTTAGCCTTCAAAAATGTTAAAACGATAGAATATAATGAGAACAAGTTTAAACTGCAGGCAGAACAAGCAATCCATTAGAAGAGTCAAGTAGAGCATGATATCTACTATCTTCTATGATTTAAAAAATTTATCATTAACTTTATCGTTGGGACTCAGCTTAATAAATAAATCACATCATCGAATCATCCATGCACTACGAGCCAAGGATATTCATTAGTATCACGTCCACAAATTATTCCTGCACTACGGGCCAAGAATATTCGTGTAATCATCAATGGTCATGATTATACCGAATTATTCCTATGCATGTAAGCCAAAGATGACTTTCATCACAATATAAGCATGAGAATGATGACAATGATAAAAGAATTCAATTAAAAGAAAGCAAAGGATAAATTTTTAAATATTTATAATTTAATTTATCCAGAATTCAATAATGTCCAAATTGTCAACATGATACTGCTTAATGGAGTAAAATTCAAGAATAATATCCATGTATCAAAAATAATTTGGACAGAAAAGAAATAAATTTTTCGGTGAATAGTACCCCGTGAATGTACTCCCTATGAATAGTACTCTGTGAATAGTACCCCGACATGAAAAGTGCCCCGAATACCCGAGTCAACAATATTTGAGTGAATAGCAACCGGGTGAATAGTAACTCGTTAATAGTACCCCGACATGAAAAGTGCCCCGAATACTCGAGTGAATAATATTATAGTGAATAGTAACCGGGTGAATAGTAACCCATGAATAGTACCCCGGGTGAAAATATTGATATTTAATAAGAAAGCTCAGATCAATATTCTAATGAAACAATACTGGATGAAGCGCAAAACTCAAGGATATTCCACTAATTTCAAGTATTATAGAAGCAATACTTACCATAGTATGTTTAGATTTAAGAATATGAAAAGAATTAACATACGAAAACTGCAAATGGATTTTCACCTATCATACGGTACGTAATCCGCGTAGACAGGTTATTTCGACATATTAAAGGATGAATAAAAAAATAGTATCCCTTATGAATACGAAAGAAATAATACCCCTTACCTTAGTAGAAGACTGGATACTGCAATAGTGAAGTAGCAGAATACTCTTCTTCTTACTCTCTATAGTTTCTTTCTCTCTATAATGTCTCTTGTGAATCTCAATGAATTGGTGAGAATGAAAGAAGAATTAAGCTTCTATTTATAGGAGAATGGACTAAATAGTAACTGATTCATGAACGGTCCAGATTGACTTACTATTAGAACGAACAGTTCATATTGATTACTATTAAAACCACAACCGACGGTCCAAATTAATTTACTATTAAAACCACCACCGACGGTCCAGATTGATTTACTATTAAAACCACCATCAATGGTCCAGATTGATTAACTATTAAAACCACCATCAATGATCCAGATTGGTTATCTATTAAAACCACCATCGACGGTCCATAAAATTAGTAAATCTTCCCATGGAATACTAAGTCAAACTTACAACAAATGCCTCATAACAATCCCTATATTTATATGAAAAATTGAATAAATATTTACCATAAATTATTTATCTTTAATAAACACATTTTTAATCTATTAACAATTATTCATCATTAATAATATAACTCACAATATTTAACAACCAGCTCATTCCCAAGAAAGAGGGGGCTTTCCGATAAGGATTTCTCCCTATTGGCGCGCAATTAGGTGACCAAACCTCTCTTCAACAGAACTTTCTAGACATCGTCAATATTGCAAATAATAATATGAATAACTTTGTCATCTCAATTATTGATTTAATAATATAAAATATTGATACTGTGACAATAATTGAATCAATAATATGAGAGATATTATGCAACAATTACTGTAGCAATAATTGAGTATAACTGAGTGAATTCTCACATAATCATCAATAATCAATACCGTGTTCTACTAAGCAACCACGTGTATTACTGTACTTTTACCACCGGGTAGTTCAACAGTTTAACGGTAAAACTTTCGCCGTTATTTTTATAAAAAGATATTTCTGTCATTTTCTAACTACGACAATACTTCCGTTGTGGGGTCCACCAATGATTGTGCCGTTGTACGAATATTCCCTGTTAAAACGAATATTCCTCGACCAATCGAATATTTCCCGACACAACGAATATTTTATATCAACTTGCTTACTTTGCAACATTTTTAAATATTACCCACAAATATAACATTATATCATATCCACACTATAATATTCAAAAATATATTTCGAGAAAAATTATTCTTTATTCATAAAAGTTGGGGTCTTACAACATATATATATAAAATAAGCGTCGTATTATTAAACATGTGAAGCATGTTTGCATAATATATAATATATATAAAATACTAGCATGCATACTATAGAATACTATTTTCTACCCGGACTAATTATGAACTTTTATCCTAGTTTGGTTCACTAGAGCCACCAAGTGAACCAAAAGGTCAAACCCTAGGGTTCAAGAATAAACATTTAAATATAACTATTACATTTAAACCCGGCCTCCATTACAAACGGGTCTTCGAGTGCTCTTTTCTCCTTGGTCTCCAGTTCTTCGAGAAATTCTAACTAATCCTATTACATAAACTATTTAATTTAAATAGAAATCTTGATCAGCAGTCAAGGGGAAGTACATAGCAGAAAGATAGATTTTACATCAAGAATAAAACCAGAAAAGACAAGGTACGCAAACCTCATTTAATAAAACTCATTCATTCAAGCATCCAACCAAAATAAATTCAATCACATCGGTCAATAGTCCACAATCAATCCTATTTATTATCATACATATCATCATATATACCGTGACGCCCCCAAAATAGGTATACTTAACTCATTCTGAGTCGCCAAATACATGGTACAGAAATTAAGTACAAACTTAATTTATACAATACGACAAGACGTAGCTGAGAGTTTTAACACGAATATTGTCTCGTAGACAATATCCAAACTCAAATGATGTCCTCATTACATTTATTATCACACTATTTCATAGAATAGTGAGGACTACTATAGCCACCATCTCGGACCGTCACTCCATTCCCCGACTAGTCCCAGCTATATTCTCATTTCCTGAAGAGAACAATGAAAGCAAAGGGTGAGCTCAACTAGCCCAGTAAAGAATATTATAACTAAGATAATGTAAAATAAATTATCGTTAGCCTTCAACAGTTTTAAACTGATAGAATACAATAGACAACAAGTTTAACTGTAGCAGAACAAGCAATCCATTAGAAGAGTCAAGTAGAGCATAATATCTACTATCTTCTATGATTTAAAAGTTCATCATCAATATTTTATCACTGTAACACATCTCAATAAATAATTCACATCATCAAATTATCCATGCACTACAGGCCAAAGATATTTTTTAGTATCACATCCATAAATTATCTATGCACTACGGGCCAAAAATATTCATTGTTATCACATCCACGAATTATCCATGCACTACGGGCCAAGGATATTCGTTAGTATCACCAGTGGTTATGATCATGTGAAACAACAATTTATCTTTGCACCCTTAGCTGAAGAGAACCCATGGTTATGATTATACCAACAACTGTCCATCAATGCACTACGGGCCAATGAGGACTTTTACCACATCATTTGTAACATTACAGTTCACGATTAATTCGTTAGTATCACCAGTGGTCATGATCATGCCAAATAACAATTCATCTTTACACCCTTGGCTGAAGAGAAACCATGGTCATGATCATACCAACAACAGTCCATCAATGCACTACAAACCAATGAGGACATTCATCAATATAAGCATGAGGATGATGACAATGATATAAGCATCAATCAAACGAAATTAAGGATAAATATTAAAGATTTTTAATTTATCCAGAGTTTAAAAAAAATGCCCAAATTGTTAACATGATAACTGCTTTGTGGAGTAAAATTCAAGAATAATATTAAGTATCAAAAATAATTTGGACAGAAAAGAATCAATTTTTTGTCGTGAATAGTACCCAAGTGAATAGTATCCCGTGAATAGTATTTCATGAATAGTGTCGTACGTATGAATATTACCGTACATATGAATAGTGTTGTACGTATAAATAGTACTGTAATAATCCAGAATTTTATTTGTAATTTTAAATATTTATTGAATTAAATAAATATTTTTAATTGATGTATTTGTTATTTAGTAGATATTTGTTGGATTATTTATTAGTAAGTAAATAATTCATGAGTTATGGAAATTAACTTAATTAAGATAAATGAGTGATGAATTAAATTTATGATATAATACTCTAATTTAACTTAATAACTAAATTAGAGAGTTTTTAAGGATTATATAGTTTGCTAGAATGTTGTTTTAATTTAATTTAGTAATTAAAGTTATGTGTTAATTAATTAAATAAAATTATAATGAAAATTATAATTTTGTGGTAATTAGTTTTGTTTATTTAATTAAGGTTGGATATGGAAATCCAAGTAAATAATGTGGGATAATAAAGTATAGTATAAATAATTTATTGAAGTAAATTAAAGTAGTTTTAAATGGATTTACTCAAACAAGGCTTAAAGATATTAAGTCTTTATTTTAAAAAGTGTTTTGCCAAACAAAGCCTTATGACTTTTGAATTAAAAAAAATATAATAAATGTTTTTATAACTGATACATAATTAGTATATTTATTATTATGACAGTTTTATACGTTTTATTTTTATTCTTGCGTCTGTTTTTTTACCTAAGAAGTTTTGGCCTAAGCCTGAGAATAGAGGGGAGGAAGAACAAAGAAGAGAAGAAGAGAGAAAGAGAAGAATTTCTTTGTAATAAGAAGATAGTTCCAAATTTTATAGCTAATCAAAGGTAATAATCTAGCTTTGAGTTTTTAGTATTATACTTGAGTTTTCTTTGAAAAGTTGGATTTCTATGGTTAGATTGTTAAGATATTGATCATATATGTTAATTAGTCTGCATAATTTGTTATATGTAATCTATAACAGGTTTTCATGTAATCAAATTCATGGAAACAAGTGCTAGAAGAAGAAATTTGGTTTATGGCTTAGTATATGTATTTTGGTTTTTTTAAGGCTTAAATTGATGGTTAGATTATGTATATAATCTGAAATTGGTTATAGATGTTGTTAGTATGATGAAAAATGAAAACAACCCAAGTTGAACGAGTCAAAATGGATGTAAAACAAATTCGTAGCGAATGAATTCGCTAAATATGTTTAAAACATGAAAGTATAGCATGAACAGGGAATTGGAACCCTTAAATTGTTTTGTTAAAGTTTTTGAAATGTTAAAATTATTTTGTAGATGAGTATTTCAGTGTTTCACGAGTTCATAGAATCGAAAACCAACTAATTCTGACTTAAAATGAAGAAGTTATAAAGATTTGAAGTAAAAACATCGCAAAATCGTAATCGGGCGAAGCCCGGCCTTGGCCACGCCCAGAGTGCAAGCACACATTTGGTATTTAATCAAGCGCAGTGCTACTGGAGTGTGAAGGATTTGGACGCGGCCATGCCCATAGTGTGTCAAGTGTGACTGCTTTGACATATTTTGGTAAAATGGACATAACGTTTTCATACGAACTCCGATTGAGGTGATTCAAGATGATCCGGAATGAGGACGAGTAGAACTACAATTTTTTTTTCTTTAAGTTTTTCAATTTGATGTCGAGAACAGGGGTCTAAATGGCTATTTTTGGGACTGATATGTATTAGGAGGCAATCGAAGGGCATCGGGCATGCACGTATGCAAGTGTAGTGCTTCTGACAATAAAAGATGTTTTCATAAGTTATAAAATATGAATATTAGTAAATATAATGTTGCTTAACATTAAAAAATGATGTATTAGATAAGTTATATAAGCATACTAAGCACACACAAGAGAGACGAATCGGGCGTGTGACGAATGAACGTCGAAACGCCATGCCAAGTGTTAATGAACTTAAAAATTGTTTCAATTCAATTGAAATAAATATTATAAGATATGGAATAGGGTTAATATAAAACCAATAATGATTTCTAGCAAGACTTAGGCACTTGAATGAACTTCGAGTATGAAATATAGTGAGATATAAGTCGAAAGTTAACACAATCAAATTGAACATTGTGTAATGATAATAGGAAGGGTTATGAGATATAGAGTAAAGTTTACATTACAACTACTATGTGATGCCCCCAAAATAGGTATACATCACCTATTCTGAGTTGTCAATACATGGTACAGAAACAACTACAACTTTATTATTACAACAAGAAAGCGTGAGTTTGAATACAAATATTATCTTCTAGACAATATCTATACTCAAATAAATCCTCATCACATTTATTGATACATTATTTTACAAAAATGGTGAGGACTACTAAACAATCCTTTCTAAAACCTTCATTCCATATACCCACTACACTCGTACTCGCTATATTCTCGCCTCCCCGAGAAAAATGGAACAAAAAGGAAAAGGGTGAGCTCAACTAGCTCAATAAAGAATATTATGACTAAGATAATATACAACAAATTATCGTTAGTCTTCAACGAGGAAAAATATAATAGAATACTGATAGACAACAAATTTTAAATCAATATTCGCATGATGAAATAATAATTCATTAGAAGAGTTAAGTAGAGAATGCAAACTACTATCTTCTATGTATAAATTTAAAAGTTCATCGTCTATCTTTTATCCTGTAACATCAATCAATATACATCTGGAATCAAATATTCATCTTTGCACTACAGGCCAAAGATATTCATCACTGGTCATGTTCCTTTAAACACTGTTCATCTTTGCACTACGGCCAAAGATATTTTTCGTAAATCATTCATCTTTGCACTACTGGGCCAAAGATATTCTTAAGAAATCATTCATCTTGCACTACACAGCCAAAGATATTCTTAAGAAATCATTCATCTTTGCACTACAGCCAAAGATATTCCATAATATCATCATTTAAGACCGAGGATGATGAAAAATATTTTTTAAAGAAAGCGAATCCGGTGAAACAAAATGACAAGGATTAAGGATTAAGGATTCGTACTTGGTTTTATCCACGTCCAAAAATACCTCAAAAATAATCATAGTGGTGTAAAATTCAAGAATGATCAAAACATGGATACAATCGAGTTAGTATCCGAGAATAGATGTTTTAGACGAAAAGAAGAAATTTTATTTTTCATTTGAATAGTACAAGTATACATGAATAGTGTCGTATCGTGAATAGTATCGTATCGTGAATAATAACTCTCAGACACCAAAAGATAGAAATTCCACAAAAACATCTTCACGCTTCATGAATAGTACTCGTGAATAAGTAACTTCGTGAATAGTAACTCGTGAATAGTAACTCATGAATAGTAACCCATGAATATAACCCCGACATGAAAAAGTTCCAAATTTGATAAAACTTCTTGGATCAACATTTCAAAGATAATGATATTGAAGAAATAATATCATTACGAAAAAAAATAATATCCCTTACCTCGAAAGATCAATACTTTAGCTAGAATCACGTATATAGTCTTTGAAGGAACTTGCAATCTAGCAATACTCAAAGTATACTCAAAATACTCACAAGAATCATTTCGATAATATAGAGAGAAAACTTGAGTTTACGGTGTGATTTTCAATTCTAACCTAAGCACCTTTATTTATAGGAAAATCTTTAGAACACCAAAAGTAGAAAATTTAATAAAATAATAATATTTCTTAAAAATATTCAAGCCCACCTTAGAAATCTGATTTCAGATCATTTATAACACATGTGAGCCACTCAATTACAACAAAAACGTTTTTCTTACAAAAATATTTTAAACTCCCAAAAATCAATTATTTGAACTTGAAACTTCAATAATTCATAATAAATAGCCCTTTCATCAAAAAATTCGAATCTCACTTGAGTTTTTATAGGAATTTCAATTCTTTACAACTTTGCAGAAGAAAGTTTTTCCAAATTCCAAATAGAAATTGACCGAAATCCACAAACCAGGCGATTTTACATTTATAATCAAATTTTCATCAATAAATGGGGTCCGCAGACATGTTTAACATGTTTTAAACATTTATTGCAACAAAAATACTCTTCCTCCTCAGTATACTCATATATCCCACATTCGTTGTAAAAATATCACCGATTAATATATTATTAAAATAATATATTTAAATGAATTATTTTATCGAAAAAGATAAAATATTAATTTTCAACAATTGTCATTTTAAAATTTTCTCCATCTATATCCACATAAAATCAATATTTTCCTCATCATATAAATCAATAATTAATTATTCACAAATAATATTACAGAATCACAATATTAATGACAACTGCATAGTTCCCAGGGAAAGAGGGCTTTCCAATAAAATTTCTTCTTCTTGGCGGGCATTAATTAGGTGACCAAACCTCTCCTTAGAGCGAGAACTTTCTAGACATTGCCAATAATGTTATCTAATAATATTATTCAGATAATATGAATTATTGCTTCGATAATCAAAAATTGTGTAATGACAATTATTGAAACAACAATGAATATAAAATATCAACGCAAGCAATTATTGAATCAATAAAATAAAATATCGAACGAAGAATTATCGTAACCATTATTGAGTAGTGCCTTCTTACGTAAGAATCAATAATTGGTGCAATCACTGGTGTGCTCTTGTTCAACAACGCGTATTAGTGTGTTTTAACCAGGGTATTCCAACAAGATAATCTTGCAGTAATAACCACGCCGTTATTTAAAACAACTTATATTTGTCGTTTTCTTCATCCAATCGCTTTCCGTTATGGGGCCCACACATGGTTGCGCATGGTCGCATTTAATATTCTGAAGCGCATTTACGAATATTCCACGACCAAACGAATATTCCCAAACAATAATGAATATTTTATAACCACTTGCTTATTTTGAAATATTTGCGTATTTAACCCTTAACTATCCACATTAATCAAATCAACCCTTACTATTTCAAAATAATAAATAAAGAAAATTCCTTTTATTTAAAAATTTCGGTCTTACAACCTCCCTCCTTATGAAATTTCGTCCTCGAAATTGGACGACGTACACAGTGTTTCAAAAGGTGAGGATACCTCGCTTTCATTTTCGTTTCCAATTCCCATGTCATTTCCTCTATAGCATGATTCCTCCACAAAACTTTAACTTGTGGTATGACCTTTGCGCGTAGGACATGCTCCTTCCTATCCAAGATCTTGACAGGTACCTCCTCATACGTTAAGTCTTCGGCTATCTCGTCCGGTTCTAACTCAATAACGTGGTTCGGGTCTTTCACATATTTACGAAGTACAGATATGTGAAACACATTATGAACACGAGACATACTCGAAGGTAACGCAAGTCTATAGGCTACATTTCCTACTCGGTCAAGAATTTGAAATGGACCAATAAATCGTGGATTGAGCTTTCCTCTCTTCCCAAATCTTGTAACTCCCTTCCATGGAGCAACTCGCAACAATACATGATCCCCTACATTAAATTCCACGTCCTTTCGATGAAGATCCGCATAACTCTTTTGTCGATCTTGTGCCGTTTGTATACGTTGTCGAATCATTTGGATCTTTTTTTAAAGTCATCATGCGTACTTAACTTTCGGGTCCCAACAATGTTGCTACACCCACCTCATCCCAACATATTGGAGAACGACATTTTCGTCCATATAATGCTTCAAATGGAGCCACACCTATACTTGCACGATAGCTGTTGTTGTAGGAGAATTCCACCAATGGTAAATACTTATCCCAACTACCCTTGAAGTCAGGACATGAGTCTTAATAGATCTTCAAGAGTTTGAATAGTCCTCTCGATTGTCTCGTCCGTTTGGGGATGGTATCTTTGAACTAAATCGCAAATCCGCGCCCATAGCTTTTTGCAAGCTAACCCAAAATCTTGAAGTGAATCTTGGGTCACGATCCGAAACTATGGATACAGGCATGCCATGCAACCTCACAATCTCATTCACGCATATACTAGCAAGACGTTCAAGGAATAAGTCTCCGTATCGGCAAGAAATGAAGCGAGACTTGGTTAATCTATCAACAATAACCCAAATAGCATTGATGCCTTGAGAAACCGTAGGAAGACGTAACGAAATCCATAGTAATGTGTTCCCACTTCCATTAGGAATCTCAAGTGGTTGCAACGGACCCTTAGGTACAAGATGCTCCGCACTTTACACGTTGGCAAGTTAAACACATCGAGATAAACTTTGCAATCTCTCTCTTCATATTGTTCCACCAAAATGTATGTCGAAGATCACGATACATTTTAGTACTTCAAGGATGGATTGCAAATGGCGATTGTGTGTGCCTCCATCATAATCTTGTACTTCAAATCAGTCGTTTAGAACACAAAGTCTAGAGTGGACTCAAGTATTCCTTCTTCATCAATTCTAAGCTTAGGAATAGCTCCTTCTTGTACTTTCTTCTTCATACGCATCATTTCAAGGGTCGGTGGCTTGAGCAACCTTAACTTTTCTATTAAAGTTGCTCTACGCGTATACTTGACATCATCGCACTTTTCGTTCAAGATATGATCTTCTACTCAACGCGTCCACTACCACGTCGCTTTTTACCGGGATGGTATTGAATAGTGTGGTCGTAGTCTTTCAATAGCTCGAGCCAACGTCGCCGCCGCAGATGTTGAGTTCTTTTTGAGTGAAGAAATATTTAAGGCTTTTATGGTCGAATATATCTCCACTTTCTCCCATATAGATAGTGCCTCCATATCTTTAAGCGAAAGCATCACGCTAACTCTAGATCATGAGTAGGATAATTCCTCTCATACTCTTTTAAGTTGTCGCGAGGCATAAGGCTATGACCTTCCCACGTTGCATGAGAACACATCCTAACCCTTTGCCTCAAGCATCATTTGAGATAACAAATCCATCCAGAACCGGATGGTATTGTTAGAACAGTCTTAGAAATAAGTCTCCTCTTAAGCTCTTGGAAACTTTTCTCGCATTCTTCGCTCCAAACGAATTTTGTATCCTTCCGAGTTAGCTGAGTTAATGGAGTAGCGATTCGAGAAAACCCTTCCACAAATCTCCGATAATAACCAGCTAAGCCCAAAAAGCTACGTACTTCGGTCACCGACTTCGGTTGCTCCCAACTTTGTATTGCTTCAATCTTCGCCGGATCAACAGATACTCCATGTTTCGACACCACGTGCCCAAGGAATGCTACTTCCTCAAGCCAGAACTCGCATTTCTTCAATTTGGCATATAGTTGGTTTTCACGAAGCCTTTGGAGTACCAAACTTCAAATGGTGCTCATGATCTTCACGGCTTTTGGAATATATGAGGATGTCATCAATAAAGACAACAACGAATTGATCCAAATATTCCTTGAATACTCGGTTCATCATATCCATGAAAGCCATGAGAGCATTAGTTAGTCCGAAAGACATGACTAAGAATTCATAATGCCCATACTGAAGTTCTCAAGGCGTCTTTGGAATATCCTCGATTCTAATCTTGGTGATGATATCCGAAGCTAAGATCGATTTTTGAAAAGAATTGTGCCCCCTCAGAATGGTCAAAAAGTCATCAATACGAGGTAGAGGATACCTATTCTTGATGGTGACATGGTTCAATTCGAGATAGTCAATACAAAGTCGCATACTCCGTCTTTCTTCTTTACAAATAAAAAAACAGAACACCCCAAGGAGATGTACTAGGGCCGAATGAAACCGATGTCCAATAATTCTCGTAGTTGGACCTTTAACTCCACAAGTTCAATAGGAGCCATTCGATATGGGGTTTTAGAAATGGGCTTTGTGCAGTTCAAGATCAATAAAGAATTCAACTTCACGTTACGGGGTAGGCAAGGAAGTTCTTTGAAATACGTCGGGAAAGTCGATAACAACAACAGAATATTATTCAAATTTGGCGTGTCTTTATTCAAATCCATAACATGGGCTAAGAAAGCTTGACATCCGTTTTTCAATAAAGCGAATAGCTTTATGATTAGATATGACGGTGATCGATTTTAATGGTTTAGTTGCTTGAATTAAATGCATAACTGTGGGTTGGTTAGGAATATGAAAACTAACAACCTTACGAAAACAATCAATTTTGGCATGATGAGTAGTTAACCAATCAATCCCTAAAATCACATCAAAAGCAAGTATCTTTAAAGAGATAAGGTCAATGGGTAAGGTAATGGTGCCAACTTGAATCAAACAAGATTTATAAAGCAAATGGATGTGATGAAAGTTTTCCTAACGGAGTTTCCACGAGATAGGTCAAAGTCTAATTTCTCCGGAGTCAAGTTTAAGCGTTGAGCACATGCGGGAGAGATAAATGAATGGGTAGCACTTAGGTATCAAGTAAGGTATAAACTTCGCAAGAATTTATAAATAGCTTACCGTGATCACCTCGTTTGGGTTCTCGCATTATGACCAAATACAACAACGCGCTCTTCCAGGAATCGTTGACTTTGACTTTTCCGAGAGTCTTTTGAGTCACCGTCCCCTCGCTGAACTAGGTTTTCTCTTATCAGACAATCTCGAGCGATATGTCCTTCCTTTCCACAATTATAGCATACCTTGAACTGTTGTGGGCGGTTTGGTGATATATCCCTCTTTTCGCATTTATAGCATATGACCGGTGGTCGTTCTCCTCCCTTAGAACCGATTCTTTAAGACGCATCATCTTCACATGGTCGTTGTTAAATCTCCTCTTTTAAAATCTCCTCCCCGACTCGCTTCTTCTATTTTCATGGCCATGATTACCACCAGAGTGGTTACCATTTCTCGTCCGTCTGCATTTCTTTCTCCATGAGTTATCATTATTACGTTGATCGCTATCTACGATACGATCTGGTTGTGGTCCTCAAGTTGGTAGTACTCGTTATCTCGCTCTAATAATTGAGCCCCATTTACAACATCGAATAAAGAGAAAATTTATGAGAAATGAGATATCGACGCGTATCGGGTTTCAAACCTCTAAGAAACATCCGCGTCATCGTTCCTCATTCTCCACCAAATGAGGTGCAAACACGGATAACTCGCAAACTTTGCCTTATCAGATTGAGACACCGCCATGTTGTTTTGTTCCAATCGATGAACTCCACTTCCTTCATATATACGAACACTTTCGGGAAAGTATTTGTCATTAAATAGCTTCAAACGTCTCCCAAGACATCTTTGAGTGTATTTGGATGGGTACGCTTCACGAGACTCCCACCGAGAGTCCGCCTCGCGCCACGGAACATAAAGGTGGCGAATGGAACCTTCTGTTCCTCCGTGCATCCCAAGACATCGAATATCTTGGTAATTTGCTTGACCCATGTTTCCGCCATGATCGGATCTGGCTTTCCCTTAAATTCGGTGGTTCCAACTCTTTGAAGCGCTTGGTCGTGACAACCCGTGAATTGCTATCATTTCTCCTCGTATTTTGAACACGAGTCTCCTAAATCGATTTTGCATGAACTGCAAAAACTTCTAAACATCCCTCGTTCATCATCGCGCTCAATGGTGTTGTTCACGGGAGGAACATTGCCACTGTTGCACGTTCTCCTCGTTGGTGAGTACTGAGACATCTCCACGGTCTCATTTCCATTGTTAATATTCTCAAATCGACATTCTCAAATCTTGTCATAAAACAAGGGTTAATTAAGGAAATCAATATATCACATAATATCCCTATATATTGACCAACTAACAAATAAGCTTAGGTAGACACACTAGCGAAGGATTTACTCATCTCTCCCTCCTAGTTCTATTCCCGATCTCCGCCAGAGATCATATCCTAAGCTCGATACCAACCTGTGACGCCCCAAAATATGTATACATCACCTATTCTCGAGTTGTCAATACATGGTGCGAAACAACTACAACTTTATTATTACAACAAGAAAAGCGTGAGTTTGAATACAAATATTATCTTCTAGACAATATCTATACTCAAATAAATCCTCATCACATTTATTGATACATTATTTTACAAAATGGTGAGGACTACTAAACAATCCTTTCTAAAACCTTCATTCCATACCCCAGGCTCGTACTATTTATATTCTCGCCTCCCGAGAAAAATGGAACAAAAAGGAAAAGGGTGAGCTCAACTAGCTCGATAAAGAATATTATGACTAAGATAATATACAACAAATTATCGTTAGTCTTCAACAGGAAAAATATAATAGAATCTGATAGACAACAAATTTTAAATCAATATTCGCAATGAAATAATAATTCATTAGAAGAGTTAAGTAGAGAATGCAAACTACTATCTTCTATGTATGAATTTAAAAGTTCATCATCTATCTTTTATCCCCTGTAACATCAATCAATATACATCCGGAATCAAATATTCATCTTTGAACTATGTGCCAAAGATATTCATCAGTTAGTCATGTTCCTTTAAACACTGTTCATCTTTTGCATTACGGGCCAAAGATATTCTTGAGAAATCATTCATCTTTGACTACAAAGCCAAAGATATTCTTAAGAAATCATTCATCTTTGCACTACTGTGCCAAAGATATTCTTAAGAAATCATTCATCTTTGTACTACTGTGCCAAAGATATTCCATAATATCATCATTTAAGACCGAGGATGATGAAAATATTTTTTAAAGAAAGCGAATCCGGTGAAACAAAATGACAAGGATTAAGGATTAAGGATTCAGACTTGGTTTTATCCACGCATCCAAAAATACCTCAAAAATAATCATAGTGGTGTAAAATTCAAGAATGATCAAAACATGGATACAATCGAGTTAGTATCCGAATAGATATTTTAGACGAAAAGAAGAAATTTTATTTTTCATTTGAATAGTAATAGAGTATACGTGAATAGTGCCGTATACGTGAATAGTTCAGATACGTGAATAGTAACTCCGACACCAAAAGATAGAAATTCCACAAAACATCTTCACGCTTTACTTAATAGTACTGTGAATAAGAACTCGTGAATAAGAACTCGTGAATAGTAACTCATGAATAGTAACCCATGAATAGTAAACCCGACATGAAAAAGTTCCAAATTTGATAAAACTTTGGATCAACATTTCAAAGATAATGATATTGAAGAAATAATATCATTACGAAAAAAATAATATCCCTTACCTCGAAAAGATCAAGACTTTTAGCTAGAATACCGTATATAAGGTTGAAGGAACTTGCAACCGCATCTAGCAATACTCAAAGTATACTCAAAATACTCACAAGAATAATTTCGATAATATAGAGAGAGAAAACTTCATTTTCGGTGTGATTTTCAATTCTAACCTAAACACCCTATTTATAGGAAAACGCTTAGAACACCAAAGTAGAAAATTTAATAAAATAATAATATTTCTTAAAATATTCAAGCCCACCTTAGAAATCTGATTTCAGATCATTTATAACACATGTGAGCCACTCAATTACAACAAAAAACGTTTTTCTTACAAAAAATATTTTAAACTCCCAAAAATCAATTATTTTGAGACTTCTGAACTTCAATAATTCATAATAAATAGCCCTTTCATCAAAAAATTCAAATCTCATGAGTTTTATAGGAATTTCAATTTCTACAACTTTGCAGAAGAAAGTTTTTCCAAATTCCAAATAGAAATTGACCGAAATCCATAAACGGGCGATTTTTTACATTTATAATCAAATTTCACCAATAAATGGGGTCCAATTGAGACATGTTTAACATGTTTTAAACATTTATTGCAACAAAATACTCTTCCTCCTCGATACTCATATATCCCACATTAGATTTGTAAAATATCACCGTTAATATATTATTAAAATAATATATTTAAATGAATTATTTTATCGAAAAAGATAAAATATTAATTTTCAACAATTGTCATTTTAAAATTTTCTCCATCTATATCCACATAAAATCAATATTTTCCTCATCATATAAATCAATAATTAATTATTCACAAATAATATTACGTAATCACAATATTGACAACCGAGGCGCCTTCAGGAAAGAGGGCTTTCAATAAAAATTTCTTCTTCTTCAAGCGCAATTAGGTGACCAAACCTCTCCTTGACAGAACTTTCTAGACATTGCCAATAATGTTATCTAATAATATTATTCGGATAATATGAATTATTGCTTCGATAATCAAAAAATCGTGTAATGACAATTATTGAAACAACAAAGAATATAAAATATCAACGCAAAGAATTATTGAATCAATAAAATAAAAAAATCTTTGAAAGAATTATCGTAACCATTATTGAGTAGTGCCTTCTTACGTAAGAATCAATAATTGGTGCAATACCGCAAAGCTTCTTGCTCAACAACGCGTATTAGTGTGTTTTAACTAACCGGTATTCAACGATGATATTGGTGAATAACTACGCCAAGTTATTTAAAAACAACTTATATTTGTTGTTTTCTTCATCCAATCGCTTTCAGTTATGGGGCCCATATATGGTCGCATTTCGTCGCATTACGAATATTCCCCGACGATCATTTAATATTCCACGACCAAACGAATATTCCCCAAATAATAATGAATATTTTATAACCACTTGCTTATTTTGAAATATTTGCGTATTTAACCCTTAACTATCCACATTAATCAAATCAACCCTTACTATTTCAAAATAATAAATAAAGGAAATTCCTTTTTATTTAAAAATTTCGGGGTCTTACATACTATGCATTGCTATGTGACTAATAGTTGATGTGTATGATTATATAATTGTGTAGGGCACGTGAAGTGTAGATAACTGTAAGTTGTTAAACTGTTATTGGTAAACAACGATCGAGGCAAGTCTTTTAGTTCCTACCTGCTATGTGAACTTGAGGATGAAATGTTTTAAATATTTATTACAAATTACATAATGTGTTATATATATGTTAAAAGTATGAAATGTTTAAGTCAATTTATGACTACATTGATTGAGTAAGGAACTCAATCTTTATACTTGTTATATGAACTATAACATGTATGTTATGTTAGTTTAATGTTTATGAGATGTATGTTGAGCATGTTATTATGTGTTATGTGATGCATGAAAACTGTTAGATTTTGCTGAGCTGTCGAGCTCAACCTTGCAAATAACCACTTTTGCAGGTTAAAGATTCAAGGTAAAGTTATGTGCTACTTGAAAGACATGAATCAGATGTGATGCTTGAAGATTTATACACTTTGGCTGAGTTATTATTATTGAACAAAAATAATATCCCTTACGAATATTGAACGAAAATAAAATTCCTTACGAATACAAAAAATAATATCATAAGCAAATATGAAATAAATAATACCCCTTACCTTAAAAAGAGAGTATTTCTGACTGGTATTGCGGAGATTTTCTTGAAGAAAACTTGTGTTTTCTACACTCAAAACTTCCTTAAACTCTAAAGAAATACACTCAATATTATAGAAGAAGAATTCTCTGATTCTGGTGTGATTTTCATTTCTAAACAGAGCATCTTATTTATAGGAGAATGGCTGGGTACTATTTGAATTTGAAAATCATGGACCAACAGTAAATTTTTCACGAGCGCTGCAACCCGTGAAAAAATTTGATTTATTATTCATTAATGTGCAATAAAATATTCTAATAAAACGAAAAAACTTTAAATAAAATATAATATATTCTATTTATAATCTAATAAAATAAAACTTTATATTATATATATATATACATTCTATAACGCCACCCAAAAAGGTATACACAACCCATTCTGAGTCGCCAAATACATGGTAAAAAATTTAAATACAAACTTCATTTATACAATACGACAAAAACGTAGCTGAGAGTTTTAACACAGATATTATCTCGTAGACAATATCCAAACTCAAATGGAGTCCTCATTACAATTATTATCACTCTATTTCATAGAATAGTGAGGACTACTATAGCCACCATCTCGGACCATCACTCCGTTCCCCGACTAGTCTCAGTTATATTCTCATTTCCTGAAGTGAACAATGAAAGCAAAGGGTGAGCTCAATTAGCCCAGTAAAGAATATTATGACTAAGATAATGCAGAATAAATTATCGTTAGCCTTCAACAATGTTAAACTAATAGAATATAATAGACAACAAGTTTAACTGCAGCGGAACAAGCAATCCATTAGAAGAGTCAAGTAGAGTATAATGTCTACTATCTTCTATTATTTAAAAGTTCATCATCAATATTTTATCTCTGTAACACAGCTCAATAAATAATCTGCATCACCAAATTATCCATGCACTACGGGCCAAGGATATTCATTAGTATCACATCCACAAATTATCCATGCACAACGGGCCAAGGATTTTCGTTATTATCACCAATGGTCATGATCATGCCAACAATTGTCCATCAATGTACTACGGGCCAATGAGGACTTTTACCACATCATTTGTAACATTACGGGTCATGATTATAGTGATACATAATTCTTGGTCATAATCATACCAATCAACAGTCCATCTATGCACTACGGGCCAAAGATGACTTTCATCACAATATAAGCATGAGGATGATGACAATGATATAAGAATTCAATCAAACGAGATCAAGGATAAATATTAAAGATTTATAATTTAATTTATCCAGAGTTTAAGAATGTCCAAATTGTCAACATGATAACTGCTTTGTGGAGTAAAATTTAAGAATAATATTCTTGTATCAAAAATAATTTGGACAGAAAAGAAATTAATTTTTGTCGTGAATAGTGCCCCGGGTGAATAGTACCTAAGTGAATAGTACCCCGTGAATAGTACTTCATAAATAGTACCCCGTGAATAATACCCCGACATGAAAAGATTAAAATTTAACAAGAATGTTCAGAAAAATATTTCTGTGATACGATACTAGCTAGATGAAGCGCAAATTTCAAAGATATTCTACTAATTTCAAGGAGTATAGAAGCAATACTTATCAACATAAGTGTAGAATTAGGAATATGAAATGAAATAATATTACTTACATACTACAGAGTATGGAAAAAAATATTATTATTTCTTACTAATATTGAAATAAAATAATATCCTTTACCTTAGTAGAAACTGGATTTGACTGGAATATCAGATATTATTCTGAGAAATCTTGCATAAAAAGCTACACTCAAAGTATCCTTATACTCAAGAAAAATACTCACAATACTTTAGAATAAGAATTTCTGATATTGAAATGGTGTGTCGAGGAAGGATGGGTTACCCCCTATTTATAGCAAAGCACGGAGAGAAAATATAAAATTTTCTTCTTAACTCTCTTATTTTCTTATCTGCCAACTTTCTCATTTTTCAATGCCTAACATATTAATTCTTAATTGGTAAGGCCCACCATTTGGAACAAGGAATGCAGGAAAGATGGCCATCCACCAAAAAAGGACAAAGCATATATATATATGCAGGAAACTTTTTCCATCCACCAATTAGGAAAAAGAGAAGTGCATGGGAACTTTTTCAATTCAATTTGCTAACCTCCACTCCACTTTTATTCTCATACTAAAAATTATATATTATTATAATAATATTACCATTTAAATTATTAAAAAAATGTAATATTATAATAATATATTTGAATGAATACTTTATCGGAGAAAATAATTGCCAAACTTTTAACAAATATTTCATGCTAAATTTTTTCATTTGTATTAAAATTGAACCAATATCCACCACATAATAATTATTCATAAATAATATTATAAGCTCACAATATTAACAACCAGATCATTTTCAGGAAAGAGGGGGCTTTTCGATAAGGATTTCTCCTTGTTGGCGCGTAATTAGGTGACCAAACCCCTTTCCTCGACAGAACTTTCTAGACATTACCAATAATGCTAACTAATAATATGAATAATTGTGTCGTGTTAATTATTGATTTAATAATATAAAATATTTTGACAATAATTGAATCAATAATGTGAGATACTATGTAGCAATTACTGTGCCAATAATTGAAGAAAACTGAGTGACTTCTCACGTAAGCATCAATAATCAAAGATAATCAGAAAAATCGCACATGCTACTATGCAACCACGTGTACATCTTGTACTTTTATCACCGGGTATTTCAACCATTAAGCTGTAAAACTTTTTTTGTTATTATTTTTATTAAAAAATTATTTCTGTCATTTTCTAACTCTGAAAATAATTTTGTTGTGGGGTCCACCAATGATTGTGCCGTCGTACGAATATTCCCTGATAAAAAGAATATTCCCCGACCAACCGAATATTTTATGACAACTTGCTTACTTTGTAAAATTTATAAATATTATCCACAACTATAACATTATATCAAATCCACACTTTATTATTCAAAATGATATTTAGAGAAAATTTAATCTTTATTCATAAAAGTTGGGATCTAACACATTCTCACGGCATCACCAAATATATATATATATATATATATATATATATATATATATAAACAAAACTGAGATAACTTTCTCCCGATAATTTTGAAAAATGAGTAAGTGGGGGTCCATATAATAAATTAAATTTACAACAAATACTTCATAAAAAATCCCTCTATTTATCACAACTCACTTGGCTTCTTAAAACACATTTTTAATAACATTCATCATTAATATTATAACTCACAATATTAGCAACTAGATCATTCCCAGGAAAGAGGGGGCTTTCCGATAAGGACTGTAAGACCCCAAATTTTGTGAATAAAGATTAATTTTCTCAAAATATTTTTTTTAAGTATTATGGTGTGGATTTTATATAATGTTATAGTTGTGGGTAGTATTTATAAATTTTTCAAAGTATGCAAGTTGTCATAAAATATTCGATTGGTCGGGGAATATTCATTTTAACAGGAAATATTTGTATGATGGCACAATCATTGGTGGACCCCACAATGGAATTATTGTCGAAATGAGAAAATGAGAGAAATATCTTTTTATAAAAATAACGGCGGAAGTTTTAGCGTTAACGATTGAAATACTCCTGCCGGTAAAAGTACAAAGAATACGCGTGGTCGTACGGTAGCAATACTGTGATTGATTATTGATGCTTACGTGAGAAGTCACTCAGCTTTGTTCAATTATTGCTACAGTAATTGCTGCTTAGTATCTCACGTTATTTGATTCAATTATTGTCAATATATTATATATTATTAAATCAATAATTGAGACGATATAGTTATTATTATTATTTACAATATTAACGATGTCTAGAAAGTTCTTGTCGAGGTGAGGTTTGGTCACCTAATTGCGCGCCAATAGGAAAAAATCCTTATTGGAAAGCCCACTCTTTCCTGGGAACGATCTGGTTGTTAAATATTGTGAATAATAATAGTGATAAATAAATGTTGTTAAAAATATTGAGAGGATTTTTATGAAGTATAATTTTATTATTTTTATTATGTGAATTAAATGAATATTTAATTAATTATTATATGGAGTAAAGAATTTAATTAATTAAGGGGAGAAGCTATTGAAGGTCATTTTATGACCTAGACATATCGAACGTCAGTAGTATTTTGGCTACACGTGATAGAATTAAAGTGTTTGAATTTCCAAGACGAAAATAAAAACTTTCCGAAAAATTTTCTGAAAAACACTATTCACGCATTTCTGCTCGGGAATTATTTTTGAACTTTCGAGAAATACGTAATGATAGAATATCGAGGTGAGATGGAATATCTAATAATATTTTAGTTATGGAAAATGCAGTTTTTCGCCTGCGGACTTAAAACCTAACGATTAGGAAAAATGAATTTCGAGAAGGAATTTAAATGCGTATAATGAATTAAAGCAAGGATTGTACAATACGTAAGTATTATATGAGGTAATGGATATAAGTATAATACGAGGTATTATACGAGCATGTATGAATGATGGAATGTCGTATATTAAATAAGTATACGAGTTAGAATACGAGATTAATACGTAAATTATACGTTATAAGGCTTTAAGCCAAATGTAATGGATTTGTTGAATTGTGTAGGAAATTGTAATGTCCAATTGGGATAATAATAAAGCCCAATACGAATTAATGTTAAAGCCCAAAGAATTGTTAATGCAAGTCCAATGTATAAGTTAGGTTAATTAAACCTTAAGCCCAAAGTAAGAATCCAATGGATTAGGAAGATCCATGGGGCAACCCATGATCATATGGGTGAATTGGTGATCATGAATTTTGTGTGATGAGCAAGTAGACTTAAGGGTTAAGTAAAGAATAAGTTAAGTAACTTAAAGGCTAAGTAAAAGTGCTTATGTGTGATGAACAAACAAAGTGCTTATATGTGATGATTAAGTAAACTTAATGGATAAGTGTTGTGATGGCCAAGTAATTAATTTAATGAGCAAGAAAAGGATAAGCTATGTGTTAAGCAAGTATACTTAAGAGCTAAGTAAGTGTGGTGGCCAAGTTTACTTAATGTCTTGGTAATGAATAGAAAGGAGGTGATTAAGGAGGTGGGTTGGATTAATGACCCTTATGCCCTAACTTAGGAAGTCCTATAAATAGCAAGCTTGGATTTCATTTTGGTGGTTGTTCATTTCATCCAACAAGTTGAGAGCTTATTGGTTAGAGAGAAAAAGCTACAAAAGCTAGAATAAGTTAGTCTTTGAGAATTCAAGAAGCAAGAAGGAGAGTAAAGATTAACCAAGTGATTATCAAGGGTAAGAACTTAAACCATAAATCTCTTTCTCTTCCATTATTAGAGAGGTGGGTAGTGGTAGAACATATATGCTAAGGAATGATAGGAATGATTAATCAATGGACTTAAGCCATATAAGTCATGAATAAGTAATTCAAACTTAATTAAGTTATGAATTTATGAAGAGTTTATATGAACTACTCATATGTGTACTTTAATAAGATTGTATGATAATAAGAAGTAAGAATGGTGGTTAAAAGACTTAATCTATAATAAGTCACGAGGAAGGAAGTCATAAGTAGTTTATACTTTAATAAGTTATAAACTCACACAAGGAACAAGTAATAACTTATCATGTTTATAAGTTAATGAAGTATGTATGTCAAGATGTTAGTATAATGGATTGAATCCATTTGAAACAATGAACAAATCATAAGAAATGAAGTTAAGGCGAATTCACGAGTTTGGACGATAATCGTCGAATTAAGAAAAAATCTCGGAATGGAAGTCAAATTTTGATATTGAGCTTGGAAGCATTGGTTTTCAATGGAGACAAGTCATATTTGGCATTATAGAGTTGCGGACTCAAAAATGACCGAATTCTGATTTAGAACGAAGAAACGAGCGTTGAACGTTCACGGACGTTTATCGTTTTTCGTTAAAATGAACTAATAGGTGAATTTTTAGCAAACAAAGTCAAATAGATAAAATTCTTGTATGAACGTGTAGAGTACGTAATTTGTGAACCGTAGGCTTTTGAACGAGCCAATTCGGACTTATAACGAAGAAGTTATGCGTCAGGAAGTTCACAAAATTTTAAAAGTCAGAATTTTTCTAAGGCACTGAGTTGGTGCGCATGGGCCAACCAAAGCCAAAAAATGGTGGGCCAGCTGCATGCAGCTGCAATGTGATGTCATCACATACTACGCTAACTTTCGCAGTGTGGCGTGAGATGAGAAGAGTTAAGTGTGTGGCGCCATGGCGGCTGAGTCCAGAGTTTTGACAGACAAGAATGTTTACAAGTATAGAAAGAAAGATAACTCATTAGTAATGAAATAAGGTGTTAATATAACATTGTTAAGGCATTGTTAAACACTTAATGTATGATGATTAAAGGTTAATAATCAATTAAAGATGAACGTAATGAGAACAACGTAATGTGCTAAGCCGGTTGTAGAAATTTGTTGACAAGTTGATTATGAATCCAATGGTTTGCAATACCAGTATGGATTATGTAATTACTTAATGAACATGATAAGACCTTTCCTAAATCATCTTTGTTATAGTGATGACTTTAGGAATTTAATGTTGTTTAATGAGTAGTTAAGCGATGAACGTAAAAGTATAGAGAACGTGAACAATATTCAATAATGATAAGGCCTATAACGTTAAGAGTTACAACTAAAAGTTGTTAAGTAATATACGTGACGTAAGCGGTAATGCAATAAATTGTACTTAACAAATGACGATCGAGTTTTTTGATTAACGTATGGATGTTAGTAAAGTAGTGAGGAAGGATGATTAACTCGAAACGAGTTCTATTAATGAAATAAATTCACGTAAGACATAGAAGAGAAAGAAGTTGGTAAGAATAATGTAAAAATATAATGGCAAGTCGGAACCAATAGTAACAAATCTAATATATGATTAGATTGAGAAGAAGGTAAGATTCATTAGGAACCATGTATGTTCATTCATGACCTAACCTACTGTGGTATGTTATGTGGTTATGTATTGTAGAGACTGTAAAGACTGAAAGGAAAAGTTATTTTTACTATAGCAGACGCTGAAGGCAAGTTTTTCTTAAACGCTTGTCTAACCTTCGTGTTTGCCAAGTTTGTGATTCATGCTATGAGATGCATGAACTGTTTTACTAAAGGGTCGATGCCAGTTTTATCTCGGCTAGACTAATCTTGAAGAGTTGATTGATTTCTTTTGAAGTCTTTCAATATAGAATTGCTAACTTATTTATCCTACGCCAATTGTTTGTGCGGATTCAAGGTAAGCTTTGAGTATGAATAAACAAATGTATTTTCATCGATTATTCGATGGGCACGCGAGGTTGCCAAAACTTAAACGTAAATACGTTTAATGAATGTAGTGTTGATCAACATAGAGTACTATGGGCTGATCACCCAGAAGTGCTCGTAAGATATACCGGACTTACGGACTTAGTGTCGGGTTGTCCTTTTCAAAGAAAATATAAAATGCTCATGGTCTTGAGCTAGAATTGATGTTTTACTGAATATTGTTATTGTAAAACGTTTTGAAGGAAAAGAAATGCTATTTTGAATTATTGATAGTACTTCATAACTATTATCCAGTTATTGAAGATATACGATTCCTATGTTTCAAGCATGTTGTTTAAAAGAAATTGTTGTACTTGCTGAGCTTGTTATGCTCACTCTTGCTTGAACCATATGAATGCAGCTAGGACCGAGAACGAAACCGAGGGATCGATGAGGATAGAGGCAAGGCGAAAATTTGAACGATTAGTTTACCTTGTAATAAACTAGTAAGTTGTATATATATTATAGAATGATGAACAAAGAATGTAATGGTTTTAGAACCCAGGAACGGGATGTAATATTATTAATGTAATAAGAATGTCGTTGATACACACATTTTGATGTCGTTTCAATAGAATGAATGTACGATTATGAGTGTAGTGTAGCACCATCATCATCGGGTTGGAAGATACCCGGATTTGGGGGCGTCACAGGTTGGTATCAAAGCATTAGGTTATAAAACTTAAGGGGGGAAGAACCTTAGGCTAATAACCTCGTTAAGGAAGAAAAGTCTGAAGGAAGTAAACTCAAGCTTTACTTCAGTTGAATGAGTTAATAAGGTATTGAGGAAACTCGGTAAAGTACCGAAAGATTTAAAAGATGGAAAGTAACCCTAAATAAATTAAATGTGATTTGTGCTTATACTGATGGTGTGTTACGTACTAATCAACATGTTGTGTGTGTTATTGTAGGATGTCGATCGATAGCTTGATGTATAGAGATATACAACGCGGTGAGAAGAAGAAGTTGTGAACAAATAGAGAGCTGTACCTATCTATTGGTTGCGGAGGTACCATTAGTGATTCTAGAGGAGTTGGAGGCGGTGGAGTACTTTTACGAGGAGGACTACTCAGGGAGATATGGATATAAGCGTCATATCTTAATATGATGGTCTATGAGGAGGAGGAAATGGAGGTAACATCGGTTAATACGGTGGTACCTACACTAGAAGTCAATACCTCCGGATGCAATGAGAGCATTGTATCTGGCGGTGCTTGATATAGGAATGTGCAACCGAAATGCAGGTTGTGTGAGAATCGAGTGAAGAGATTAATTATCTCCATGAAGCTAAGGTGTCTGCAGTATGATTTTGAGTTAGAACACGATGAGAAGGTGCTTATATGATAAAGCGGGTTAGGGACTATAAGGAAGAGGGTGATAAGCTTCGTAAGAAGCGATTAAGAGAGACCGAAAGAAGATATACGGATGTCTTACATCCATGAGAGTGCTCATATGGATTTTAAGATGAAGGTTGCTTGTCATCCCATGGAGTCAGGACAAACTCGACATACTATTAGTCGGGATACTGTAGTTAAGATTGCGAATGAGAAACACGAGGACGCTGTTATGCATTATTAGAAATCTAGAGTTATAAATACGTGTGTAGTGACGTAAAACCCTCTTTTGTATAAAAGGGTAGTCTTTTTGTAAATCCCAACATTTGAGAAGTTCAATTGCGGGATAGAAATGTAATAGCCTTGGGCTATGTAAGCAAATTGTACATAGTTTTGACTATGAAGAAGCATATTAATATAATGAAGTTTTTATTTAATGTGCTTTGATGTGGTATGAGGTATTAGTATGGAAGGATAACCAAGCAAGTAAATAGATAATAATGAAATTTTATTTATTTAATCGAAAAATGCTGCTAAGGAGAAGACAACGTAAATCGGAAGCGGAATCACGTAATGAAAATCAAGGGGGGTCAAAACAACCCTATGCAAGAGTTCGTTAATTTATTAACGGCTGCATTTAACTAAACTGGGGGTAGAGTACCTGTGGAACCTAGGTTAGCTAGAATGACTACCTTTAAAGAATTTAAAAGTATAGGTCCACTGGAGTTCAAAGGAACGACGGACCCCAATAGAGGCCCAGACATGGGTAAAGGAAATAGAGAAGGCATTTGTTATTACAAACGTAAGTGAGGCGCAAAAGACTTCTTTTGTGACTTACATGATAAAAGGGGAAGCTAACTTTTGGTGGGAGGCTCACCAGGGTGGAGCTAGAACAGATGCGGTAACGTGGGAACAATTCAAGAAGGTTTTCTTCGAGAATTATTTCCCTACAAGCATGTAAGGGAGGAGGGAGATTAATTTCTTAGAACTTAAACTAGGGGACATGACGGTTCCCTAGTACGTGGCCAGATTCAATGAATTGGCAAAGTTTGCTCCACATCAAGTGGACACTGAGGAGAGGAAGGCTCGTAGGTTTGAGCAGGGCCTGAAACCCTGGATCTATAGTAGGATTTCTGTGTTCTATGTGTTTCCTGTGGGACCATTTTGGAAAAGGTGATTATAATGAGGTGGTGGTAGTGAGGCGTTGACTCGATACCACCAAGAGAGAGAAAGAATAAGAGCAAGGTAGAGGAGGAACCAAGGTAGAGAATGCCATTGGCAATATACCAAAAAGAAAGAGTTTTTAACTCCGAGAATACTGGAGAGGGAACAAGGAGATTCTAAGTGTAAGATCGAAGTGTGTAAGACATGTGGAAAGACTCATCTAGGAGTCTGTCTGAAATGGATTATAAGTATCTTTAAACATTACGGTAGAGAATGGGGAAATAACTTTCGTTAATTATATTCGTGGAAATGGCTTCATGAATAAGGAATGTAAGCAAGTATCGGTAGATAAGTACCGATAAAGTTGAGAGAATTTGAAGTAATTCTCGGTATGAATGAGTTGATTAACCATAGAACTTTAATAAATTATTAGAATAAAAGTTTGAATCTTCGGTTTTCTAAGTAACCCAAGGTAGTATTTTATGGAAATAAAATACCGCGACGCTCTTGTTGTCTAACGATGAAGCAAGTTAGGAGGATGTTAAGAAAAAGGATGAGTCGTTACGGTTGCGTATCGACTATCGTAATAGGAATAAGTTAGCAATTAAGAATAAATACCCATGGCCAGGATCGATGATCTATTTGATCAGTTGAAGAGGGCACATAATTTTTCTAAAATAGATTTTTGTGTACGGGGTATAATCGGTGAAAGAAAGTAAGAAAGAAGGAGGAGCCTAAGATGACATTAGAAACTCGTTATAGTTATGACAAGTTTTACGGTTATGTCAATTGGGTGGACTAATGTATGGAAGTTAGTTTTTTTTCGTAAGAGGCGTTGAGCAAGTCGGGGGGTAAATTGATAGATACCCTTATGAGGTGCTATGATTAAAAGTACCATTAGCGTCACAGAGTTGGTATTGTTGAAATGGGAAGTGAGAAAAAAAAATAGTTTTTAGAACTAAAAAGGAAGTTAAGTAAGGTACTGTATTGTCTTTATATCGATGATATGGGAAATTTTGTAGTGTATCTCGATGTTTCGCATAGATGAAGAGGTTGCGTGCTCTATGTAGCATAGCAAAGTTCATTAGGTCATGCATCACGCCGATTAATGGATTATGAGAAGGTCTATCCTACTTATGATCTAGAATTAGCATTTGATAGTTTTTTGAATTAAAAAATTTGAAGATAGTATTTATATATGGGGGAGAAGTGTGAGATATACACGGACTCTAAGAGTCTCAAATATATCTTCACACAAAAGGAGTTGAATATGGAGTAGAGAAGGTGATTAGAATGGATAAGAGGTTTAACGTATGATATGTTATATCATACATGGAAGAAATAAACGTAGAAGCCGAAATAGCGTTAAGTAGGAAGGGTAGGGAAAAGCTATCGATGTTAACGACTCGAGAATGAGTTACTAACGGAGATGTCAAGAACGGAGTTAGAAGTTAAATTATGGAATGAAGTGGTAGAAATGTTATTCACAACGTAGACTCAATCCACGATAATGGAACGAGTTAATTAAATACCACTAGGTAACGAGGAGTGTAAGCGAGTGAAGAAGAAGATGCAGGATAAAGAGACGATCAAGTATTATCTCATTTTGAAGGAGGAATTTGAGTTTCAAATAATTCTAAGTTAAAAGCTAATGAAAGGGTAATAACGTAATGTGTCAATAAGTATTTAAACTTCCAACTCAGATTTATTGATAGGAAGTGACAAGTCATGCTAGTTAAGATAACACCTTCGTTGAAGGTAAAATGAAAGAACCACAATGTCGAAGGAGCATTGTGGGAACTTGAGATTAAAGTAAAGAAAAGTGTTTCCTTAAATGGTGTATGTATTATTAGCGTGATTCTGGGGACAAAATCTTTATAAGGGGGGAAGAGTGTAACGCCCCAGAAATTTTGGATTTTTGAGAATTAAATTTTTATTTTTATTATGTGGATTAAATGAATTTAATTAATTATTTTATGGGAGTAAGCTATTGAAGGGTGGATTCTATGACCTAGACATATCGAACGTCGTAGTATTTTGGCTACGTGATAGAATTAAAGTGTTTGAATTTCCAAGACGAAAATAAAAACTTTTAGAGAAATTTTTAAAAAAAAACACTATTCATGCATTTCTGCTCGGGAATTATTTTTGAACTTCCGAGAAATACGTAATGATAGAATATCGAGATGAGATGGAATATCTAATAATATTTCAGTTATGGCAAATACAGTTTTTTGCCTGCAGACTTAAAACCTAACGATTAGGGAAAATGAATTTCGAGAAGGAATTTAAATGCGTATAATGAATTAAAGCAAGGATTGTACAATACGTAAGTATTATACGAGGTAATGGATATAAGTATAATACAAGGTATTATACGAGCATGTATGAATGATGGAATGTCGTATATTAAATAAGTATACGAGTTAGAATATGTAAATTATACGTTATAAGGCTTTAAGCCAAATGTAATGGATTTGTTGAATTGTGTAGGAAATTGTAATGTTCAATTTGGGTAATAATAAAGCCCAATACGAATTAATGTTAAAGCCCAAAGAATTGTTAATGCAAGTCCAATGTATAAGTTAGGTTAATTAAACCTTAAGCCCAAAGTAAGAATCCAATGGATAAGGAAGATCCATGGGGCAACCCATGATCATATGGGTGAATTGGTGATCAAGAATTTTGTGTGATGAGCAAGTAGACTTAAGGGTTAAGCAAATGATAAGTTAAGTAACTCAAAGGATAAGTAAAAGTGCTTATGTGTGATGAACAAACAAAGTGCTTATATGTGATGATTAAGTAAACTTAATGGATAAGTGTTGTGATGGCCAAGTAATTTATTTGATGAGCAAGCAAAGGATAAGCTATGTGCTAAGCAAGTATACTTAAGAGCTAAGTAAGTGTGGTGGCCAAGTTTACTTAATGTCTAGGTAATGAATAGTAAGGAGAAGATTATGGAGGTGGATTGGATTAATGACCCTTATGCCCTAACTTACGAAGTCCTATAAATAGCAAGCTTGGATTTTATTTTGGTGGTTGTTCATTTCATCCAACAAGTTGAGAGCTTATTGGTTAGAGAGAAAAAGCTACAAAAGCTAGAATAAGTTAGTCTTTGAGAATTCAAGAAGCAAGAAGGAGATTAAAGATTAACCAAGTGATTATCAAGGGTAAGAACTTAAACCATAAATCTCTTTCTCTTCCATTATTAGAGAGGTGGGTAGTGGTAGAACATGTATGCTAAGGAATGATAGGAATGATTAATCAATGGACTTAAGCCGTATAAGTCATGAATAAGTAATTCAAACTTAATTAAGTTATGAATTTATGAAGAGTTTATATGAACTACTCATATGTGTACTTTAATAAGATTGTATGATAATAAGAAGTAAGAATGGTGGTTAAAAGACTTAATCTATAATAAGTCATGAGGAAGGAAGTCATAAGTAGTTTATACTTTTATAAGTTATAAACTCACAAGGAACAAGTAATAACTTATCATGTTTATAAGTTAATGAAGTATGTATGTCAAGATGTTAGTATAATGGATTGAATCCATTTGAAACAATGAACAAATCATAAGAAATGAAGTTAAGGCGGAATTCACGAGTTTGGACGATAATCGTCGAATTCGTGAAAATCTCGGAATGGAAGTCAAATTTTGATATTGAGCTTGGAAACATTGGTTTTCAATGGAGACAAGTCATATTTGGCATTATAGAGTTGCGGACTCAAAAATGACCGAATTTCGATTTAGAACGAAGAAACGAGCGTTGAACGTTCACGGACGTTTATCATTTTTGTTAAAATGAACTAATAGGTGAATTTTTAGCAAACGAAGTCAAATAGATAAAATTCTTGCATGAACGTGTAGAGTACGTAATTTTTGAACCGTAGGCTTTTGAACGAGCCAATTCGGACTTATAACGAAGAAGTTATGCGTCAAGGGAAGTTCACAAATTTTAAAAGTCGTAAATTTTTCTAATAGCGAGAGAGTTGGCGCCATGGCGCCAACCCAAGGCCAAATGGTGTGGTGAAGCAGCTTAAGTAATGATGTCGATCATCATCTTGCTAACTAACTTCGTGCGTGATGCGAGATGAAAGTTAAGTGTGGTGCCATGGCGCCGATCCTAGAGTTTTTGAGAGACAAGAATGTTTACAAGTATAGAAAGAAAGATAACTCATTTAGTAATGAAATAAGGTGTTAATATAACATTGTTAAGGCATTGTTAAACACTTAATGTATGATGATTAAAGGTTAATAATCAATTAAAGATGAACGTAATGAGAACAACGTAATGTGCTAAGCCGGTTGTAGAAATTTGTTGACCAAGTTGATTATGAATCCAATGGTTTGCAATACCAGTATGGATTATGTAATTACTTAATGAATAATGATAAGACCTTTTCTAAATCACTGTTATAGTGATGACTTTAGGAATTTAATGTTGTTTAATGAGTAGTTAAACGATGAACGTAAAGTATAGAGAACGTGAACAGTATTCAATAATGATAAGGCCTATAACGTTAAGAGTTACAACTAAAAGTTGTTAAGTAATACGTGAACGGAATGCAATAAATTATACTTAACAAATGACGATCGAGTTTCGATTAACGTATGGATGTTAGTAAGCCGTGAGAAAGGATGATTAACTCGAAACGAGTTCTATTAATGAAATAAATTCACGTAAGACATAGAAGAGAAAGAAGTTGGTAAGAATAATGTAAAAATATAATGGCAAGTCGGAACCAATAGTAACAAATCTAATATATGATTAGATTGAGAAGAAGGGTAAGATTCATTAGGAACCATGTATGTTTATTCATGACCTAATGTGGTATGTTATGTGGTTATGTATTGTAGAGACTGTAAAGACTGAAAGGAAAAGTTATTTTTATTGTAGCAGAATATTTGAAGGCAAGTTTTTTCTTAAACGCTTATCTAACCTTCGTGTTAGCCAAGTTTGTGATTCATGCTATGAGATGCATGAACTGTTTTACTAAAGGGTCGATGCCAGTTTTATCTCGGCTAGACTAATCTTGAAGAGTTGATTGATTTCTTTACAAGTCTTTCAATATAGAATTGCTAACGTTATCCTACGCCAATTGTTTGGTACGGATTCAAGGTAAGCCTGAGTATGAATAAACAAATGTATTTTCATCGATTATTCGATGGGCACGCGAGGTTGCCAAAACTTAAACGTAAATACGTTTAATGAATGTAGTGTTGATCAACATAGAGTACTATGGGCTGATCACCCAGAAGTGCTCGTAAGATATGTCGGACTTACGGACTTAGTGTCGGGTTGTCCTTTTCAAAGAAAATATGAAATGCTCATGGTCTTGAGCCAGAATTGATGTTTTATTGAATATTGTTATTGTAAAATGTTTTGAAGGAAAAGAAATGCTATTTTGAATTATTTATAGTACTTCATAACTATTATTTAAAAGTTATTGAAGATATATGATTCCTATAGGGATTCAAGCATGTTGTTTAAAAGAAATTATTGTACTTCTTTGAGCTTGTTATGCTCACTCTTGCTTGAACCATATGAATGCGACTAGGACCCGAACAAACCGAGGGATCACGACAAGGATAGAGGCAAGACAAAAATGATGACGATTAGTTTTTACCTTGTAATAAACTAGTAAGTTGTATATATTATAGAATGATGAACAAAGAATGTAATGGTTTTAGAACACAGGAGCAGGATGTAATATTATTAATGTAATAAGAATGTCGTTGATACACACATTTTGATGTTGTTTCAATAGAATGAATGTACGATTATGACTATTCATATTCAAAAATTGATTTCTTTTTTGGTCAAATCATTTTGATACAATATTATTCTTGAATTTTACTCCACAAAGCAATATCATGTTGATAATTTTTGATACAATATTATTCTTGAATTTATTGAATTAGCAATAAATTAAATTATAAATCTTTATTAAATTTTAAATCCTTTATTTTTTATTAATTAAATTCTTATATCATTGTCATCATCTTCATATTTATATTATGATAAAAGTCATCTGTGGCCCGTATTGCATAGATGGACTTGGTATGATTATGACCAAGGATTATTCGGTATAATCATGACCATAATGTTACAAAATATGTGGTAAAGTTCTCATTGGCCCGTATTGCATTGATGGACAGTTTTTTGGTTTGATCATGACCATGGGTTCTCTTCGGCCAAAGGTGCAAAGATGAATTGTTTTATGGTGTGATCATGACCGTTGATGAAAACACGAATATCCTTGGCCCGTAGTGCGTGGATAATTTGTTGTCGTGATACTAATGAATATCCTTGACCTGTAGTGCAGGGATGATTCGATGATGTGGATTATTTATTAAGCTGAGTCTCAACGATAAAATATATGATAAACTTTTTAAATCATAGAAGATGGTAGATATTATGCTTTACTTGACTCTTCTAATGGATTGCTTATCCCGCTGTAGTTGTTGATCTAAAACTTGTTGTCTATTGTATTCTATCAGTTGTTATACTGTTGAAGGCTAATGATAATTTATTCTGCATTATCTTTGTCATAATATTTCTTACTGGGCTAGTTGAGCTCACCCTTTCTTTCACTGTTCTCTTCAGGAAATGAGAATATAGCTGGGACTAGTCGGGGAATGGATTGACGGTCCAAATGGTTGCATTAGTAGTCCTCACTATTCTATGAAATAGTGTGATAATAACTGTAATAGGATTAAATTTGAGTGTGGATATTGTCTAGAAGATAATATTCTTGCTAAAACTCTCAGCTATGTTTTGTCGTATTTTACACGATAGTTGTATTAATTAAGTTTGTATTTAAGTTATGTACCATGTATTTGGCAACTCAAAATGGGTGATGTATACCTATTTTGGTAGCGTCACAAGGACTTCTCCTTATTGACGCATAATTAGGTGACCAAACCCCTTTTTCTCGACAGAACTTTCTAGACATCGTCAATAATGGAAATAATAATATGAATAACTTTGTTGTCTCAATTATTGATTTAATAATATAAAATATTGTGACAATAATACTGTGACAATTATATTGAATCAATAATGTGAGATACTATGCAACAATTACTGTAACAATAATGGAGTAAAACTGAGTGACTTCTCACGTAACCATCAATAATCAAAGATATTGTACAATACCATGCGCTACTATGCAACCATGCGTATTACTGTACTTTTATCACCGGGTATTTCAACAGTTAACGGTAAAACTTTTGCCGTTATTTTTATAAAAAGTTATTTCTATCATTTTCTAACTCTATAGTAATTTTTTGTGGGTTCCATTAATGATTGTTCGTCTGCATTTAATATTCTCCCGATAAAACGAATATTCTTCTTAACCAATCGAATATTTTATGACAACTTGCTTACTTTGTAAAATTTATAAATATTACCCACAACTATAATATTATACCAAATCCATACCTTATTACTCAAAATAATATTTAGAGAAAATTAAATCTTTATTCATAAAAGTTGGGATCTTATATGTATCAATAAATAAAACAATTATCTCATGAAAAATATCATTCTATATATATGAATATCATTTAATGGGCAATTTTAAGTTGCATGAAATCCAATTTCAAGATTAAAATAAACTCTTTATTTTAATTATAAAATAATTAAGATTAATATATATATATAATACTAATCACGTGATTATGTTATTCAAAAAACGTATAGTTAGAATTAATATATATATATATATATATATATATGTATGTATGTATGTATGTATGTATGTATGTATGTATGTATGGGGTTCCATCCACAGCAACCCCTTTTTTGGCCTGTTGAAATGTCGGCCGGAGCAAAATAAAAATAAAAATAATTCAACAGGCCAAAAAAAGGGTTGCTCCACAGCAACCGGTTATTGTGGATGGAACCCCTATATATATATATGTGTGTGTGTGTGTGTGTGTGTGTGTGTGTGTGTGTGTGTGTGTGTCTAATCTGTAAGTGATACCACACGCGAATCACGGAATTTCAAAAAAACAGGTATCGCGAATTTGATAACGGCTTTTTCTTTCTTTTTTTTTAAAATAAATTTTATACAACAAATTATTCTCAATAAATTATTCTAAATACATACTCATACATATATGGAATCAAAATAATTAATAATTCGCATAAAGTTTGGCTCTAATACCATTGTTAGGTTTTGTGATGATCAAAGACGCAATCAAATTGCAAAAATAGTGGAAGCGAAGTAAAATCAGATTTTAAAATTTTTCATAAACCAATTACCCTGATTATCCTTTATGAATATTATTAATTAAAACGAAGAACAAGAAGTTATGGAATCATACCCTTGTAGATACGAGCTTCCACGTGTACGAGTTCAACTCTTACTTCTCCGTGATCTCTTTAAATCTCCGGGTAGATTCCTTCCTTTGATCAATGTTAGCCACCCAAGTGTATGGCCTCTAGAGGTGATCCACCAAGGAAGAAGAATATTCAAGAAGAAGGGTTAAGCCTAGTTTTCTATCTCTGTAGAAAAAGGGGGCGTACTCTCTAACTTTTAAAATTACGTATATCTGATATCTGATATAAGACTCCACTTATAAAGATATCAGGTAACCCTATTTAATTAAAATAAAGTATTATTTATTTAATTAAACTCCTTTAATTAATTGGGCTCCCTAATCTTATTAGGGATAATTAATTAAACTCCTTTAACTAATTTTGCCTCCTAATCCTATTAGGAATAAATGAGAGTACTTATATTAAATTACTTCCTAAACTCTTTTAGAAATTAAAATAATAATAATTGTAATACTATTAATAAGACTCCTTTATTAATTTATATTTAATATTTCTAAAATATTAAATAATAAATATTAAGCTATTTAATTTATTCTATCACCATGGATTAAATTAAATATACTTAACATATTATTACGATTATGTCATTAACTTATTAAATAATTATTCTTCCTTTTAAGGTGTGACCCTTTAGGTTCTCCATATTAAACCGGTTGTGAATTATCAGATAATATAGATTTCAACATTAATCATAAAAGAACCTTTGAGTAAATAGTTACCGTACAATTCAATCCTTCCACCATACAATGTCCCAATTAAATATAAGACATGGAATTACTGTCAAGTCTTATTTTATTTAATTATATGCATTTCGATTCCTAAATGCACAACTCTGAATAAATGCAAAATAAAAACTACTTTCTAATTTTATTTCACCTTGGTCAAGGATGCTTGGGTTGTCATTTATCGAATCATATAGAATATCTCTCTTCTTTTATTAGAAGTAGTAAATTCTATATTGATCATTCATTATCTCCATGTATAACTTATTACACCCAAGCATACTCTTTGATATACTTGAAGAGTCTTAAGGAATAAGTCAAAGTATAATTAAATATATATATATATATAAGATACTATTATGATCTCAAGTCTATGGATCATTTGTACTACTATCACTACAGGAATTTCTATTGACAAGCAAGTAAAACTTCATTAGGTATTCCTTAGCAAGGCACGTTCAGTGAATTTATTCTCCAATAAGCACCTACATACTTGCTTTAGTGTCTCCACACAAATGATCATGAGATCAATTATTCTCATCCAATGAGCAAGCAACGTATGTATCAATCTATCCGGATTCACTAATCCCCTTTTTAGTAATCCATTGATTAAGAACATTTTAGTTTTAAGCTATCTTAGAATTTAGATCTCATTAGCATGATCTCATCATGATTCTAAAAAGCATTGCTTAAAACTATGGGTTTATCACATAGTATTAAAATAACACCATGTAGATAATAAATGCCTTTAAAAAAGAATTCTTTTATTAATAAATAAATAAGATTGATTACAAAATATATGTCATCATACATGATTGGCTTATATGCATACTACTTTCAAAAATATCATAATCATGACGAAATTGCATCGAAAATAAGTGAAATAAAAGCGCGCCTAAAAAAGCACTTATTGTGAAAGATGCATTTGATTGGAATGTATTATTATTTTAATAGAATGTTCTTTAAAATTAGCTAATCCTCGACGAGTATATTTTCGACAGAAATTACGTCGAAAATAATTAGAACCTATTTTACTAACAGACCAGATCTGTATAATCATTTCGCTAAACCTTCCTCTCTCTTTCTCTCAGCCGATCGAATCTTCCTCTCTCTCCCTCTCTGCCAATCCTTCCTCTCTCTCTCTCTCTTTCTCGCTCGCGACTGCTCCCCACCCTTTGCCTTGCCACCACCACACACGGTGCGCTCCCCGAGGGAACACCGGCGGTAGGAGGCCAGAATTCCGGCGAACTCTCTCTCTCCTCATTTCTCCTCTTGTAATTCAAGGTACATACTAAAATTCTTAATTTTTTTTGCTAGATTTAATAAATATGAGTTTTAATGTGTTGATTTTGACTAAAATTTGGATTGAGTTATAGGATTAATTTATTATCACGCTTAAGTTAATTTTCAATCCAGATTTGATTTGAGGTTACTACATCATAATTTTGGGCTTGATTCGGCAGTATAATTTGGGGTCAGCAGTACATTTGCAATACAATTTGGTTCTGATTTGGGTTTAATAGTTCAATTGCAATATTATATCTGATTTGGTTCTGTTATAGTGAATTTGATATATCTGAATTTGGTTCAGGTATTATATATATTTATTTAGTTTACACCTTCAAGTAGCTAATATATTGATTTAGTTTATCATTAGTGCAATTGTATATCCATTTTTCCTTGTAAAATGCAGTAGAGTTTATTTAGTGTTGGGTGTAGAATTATAATAGTTAGAGATGAAAATTAAAGTGTGATATTTGCTATTTACGACGGAATTTCTGACGGAATTCTGTTAGAAATGTTCAATTACAATATATGTGGGCCCTATTTTATTTTATTTATATATTATTGCCCTATTGAATGAATGTATACTTAATTACTTTCCTAATACTAAAATACACTAAGTAATATTTATTTAGGTTTGCACTAATAAATAAATAAAATATTATATAATATAATATAGTATAAAATAAATAAATTAAAATTAAAAAATAAAATTTAAAATAAAATAAATAAGTAAATTTAAATATTTAATTTAATTTAATTTAAGATAAAATAATTTAATTAAATAAAATAATTAGAAATTAATTAATATAATATAATATAATACAAACTAAATTAAATTAAATTAATTTTAAAATAAAAAATTAATTTAATTTAATATAACTAAATTTAATTAATATAATATAACAAATCAAAATAAATGAATAAATTTAATTTAATATAAATAAATTAACTTAATTAATTTAAATAATATAATATAATAAATAAATAAATCAAAATAAATAAATAAATTTAATTTAATATTATTTTATTTATTATAATATAAATAATTAGAAATTAATTAAAATTAATTAAATTAAATTAAATATAAGAGCATATAAATAAAATAAATTTATTTTAAAAAATTAATTAATTAATATAATATAGTATAAGAGAAAATAAAATTAATTAATTAAAATAAACCAATTAAATAAATTAAACTAAATATTATAATATAATAGAAATAAAAAATAAAATAAATTAAAGTAATTATAATTTAAATTATATTAAATTAATTCAAATAATTGAAAATAATATAATATAGTAAACTAAGTAGTATTTACTTAGTTCCACTGCTACATAAAATAAAATAAAAATAAATTTACAAATAAACCTAGTATACTTAGTAGCATTTACTAAACTGAGTATGATTTACTTAGTTTTCTATTGCTAAAGTAAACTAAGTAGTAGTTTACCATAATCTTTAATAAACTCAATAATACTCTCTTTTTAATCTTTAATACACTCAATAATCACGACAATACATTTTGTAGTACATATATATCATTCCATTAATCTGTAAATATGTTGACCGCCTTAATTGAGCTGGATAGGGGTTATTCGACAGTAGTTACAATGTGTAGGAACAACGTAAGTTGGCATCAAATGAGTTAGGATCATATATGTACTATACTTTGCAAAGCAGATGTCAATGTCGATAGTCATGAAGATTTATAAACATCTGAATTTTAAAATTCCATTTCATCATCTGGTCTTCCAACCCATGAACTATAATTGAAGATTGGAGTTCCAGTTATGTTGTTGAGGAATATTGATCAGTATTCTGGATTATGTAATGGAAAAGGATTGATAATAACTCAATTGGGAAAGCATGTTATAGAAGCTAAAGTCATTTCTGGAAACAACGTGGGAGACGAGGCATTTATTGCTAGGATGGTCCTATCTCCATCAATCTAGGTTCCCATTTAAATTTCAATGAAGAGAATATCCTCTAGCTATTTGTTTTGCAATGACAAAAAATAAAAGTCAAGGGCAATCACTTTCTCATGTTGGTTTATATGTGTCAAGACCTGTTTTTAGTCATGGACAACTATATATTGCGATCTCTCGGGTAAAAAGTAGAAATGGGCTGAAGTTATTGATTGTTAACAATGAGTAATACTACAACCAATGTAGTATTTAAAGAAGTGTTTCAGAATTTGAAGTAGGAATGTAATAATATTATTAATTTTTCATTAAATATTTCAATATATTCAACAAGAAATTTTCATTTTTTTAGTATTGATGTTTATGTTATGTGTCAGGCTTATTCTGTGATCCTTATGCTCCTTATAACCTTCAGGTATATATTTTCATTCATTAGTTGTTTTTGCTAGCAAAGAATTTTACCAGGTGATATTATTTCAAATAAACATAAAACAAATGTATTCCTTCTGGTTAATGAGGAAATGAAAGTTTTCTTTCCTTGTGGCTTTCTATGTTTAAAATAGATGGTATTTTCTAAATAGATTATTAGATGCAAAGAAACTATTTGTTTTAAGATTTCATTTATTCTTTTATGGGTTAAAAGATTATACTTTTCATCTTTGATGAGGAAGATTCTTCTCATATTAGATGTTAAGATGTTGCATGTTGTATATTTTTGTTTATTCATATTCTATTTCAAGAATCATATTGTGATTTAGATGATAATCTTAATTGATGCATCATATATCATAAAATTCAAATTCTTATGAATTGTATTTTAGTGAGAGTGAAGTGACGACTAACCATGCTTTGAAAATGTGCAATAGAATGGATGAGATATGGTCATAAGGATGGTTTCATTTTTTTTTTTTTCTGTCACATTTGATTGGAACTAATTAATTATGAATATCAGTACTTTGGTAGGTATTAGAATGGATGAGATGTGGTTTGTATTCAAATCTCTTATTCTTTTTCTATCTTTTTACACAACTGGTCAATTGAAAAGTCTAATTCTTTTATTGAGTTTTTTATTTTAGAGTTGTTACATATTTAAGCATGAAAAGATATATAATATACATGAACATATATCCTTTTATTGTCCTTACCTTTTATAGGTACACTAAAACTCTGTTATGCTTTCTTTTTTTATGTTTAGTTTGGTTGCTATTGGATAATGGTGGAAACAACTACTATTATAAATTTTACTAGGTAGTAATACTTTACTGTATCTAAGTTTGATTTAAAATGCTTGAATGGTTCATTTAATTTTTTTACTATAAGTACTAATTAATTAACAATATCAGAACTTTGATAGGTATTAGAATGGATGAGATGTGGGTTGTGTTAGAATCTCTTATTCTTTCTCTATCTTTCTACACAAAGTTCAATTCCAAAGTCCAATTCTTTTATTGAGTTATTTGTTAGATAGAGTTGTTACATATTTAAGAATGAGTTTTTTTATTTCGGAATATTCACTAAACATATATTTTTTTATCGTCCTTTCCCTTTTTCAGGTACACTGAACTGATCTGTTGTGCTTTCTTTATTTTATTTTTGGTTTGGAACTATTAGATGATGGTTGAAGTAACTACTATTATGAGTCATACTAGGTAGAAATAATTTACTATACTTAACTTTAATTCGAAATAATTGAATAGTTCATTTATTTTTTTCTGTCACATTTGATTTAAACTAATTATTTAACAACATGAGTACTTTAATAGGTATTGGAAGCTTATGTGGGACACAACTTTATTCTGCACATATTTTTTATCAATAGGAATGGATCAGTATTACTCTTTTTTTGGTTTTGAAACATTATTAGCGGATATTTGATTTTTTAAGTACAGGCTGAAATAATATTATATTTCCTTTAATCATCTTGGACAATATTTATATTGCTTGATTCATGTTTGGATGTCCAGAATAAATTATACTTTGGTAGGTATTGGAACGTGGAATTGAACTTTGTTATCCATATAATCTATATCAACAGGAATGGATCAATATTTGTCTTTTTTTGTTTTGAAACACTATTAGCCGAAATTTGTTTTGTTAAATACAAACTAAAATAGTAATATGTTTCCTTTAATGATATTGGAGAATATTTATATTACTTGATTCATGTTTGGATGATCGGAACTAATTCTAAAATATTAGAACATGAAATAAAATGACTAATGTATTTTAATTTGATACTGTGATATCTCAAATATTAGTAGTATTTCTTTTAAGGAAATATTAAATGATTAAATAAAGGTTAGAGATTCAACCTAATTTTAATCAGGGAAATGTGAAAAGAGTGGATTATTTTTATTTATTTATTTATTATCTATGTGCTATAAAAAGCCCAAAGGGTATAAAATGAATGTGAAGAGAGAGACTTTTAAGATAAAAGGCTCTAACTAAGAATGTAGAAGACATTATAAATATTACTTATTCATAATGAAGAGAAAGTAATATGAGGAATTAAATAAATTTTATGAGACATAGTAAGTAAATGAATTGTTAAAAATATACATTTATTATTCAAAATGAAAAGGAAAGCCAACATGACTTAATTGTGAAATATTCTTGAAATAAATCTACCTATTAGATCAATGAAGTAATTGTATCATAACATAATTAATTTCATTGATAAGTATATTTTGGTGACAAATAAAGAGAATGGTGGGTACTACCATGAGTTATTTAAATTACATAAAACCATCATTTTTAATAATGTATGTACTAACTATTTTGCTAGCTTAAATAAATGTGATGGGCGAAATGTATAAATATTTATATGTATGAGTGTCCGCATTTAACCATTGGGCCATATTAAATTGATACTTAGTATTCTTGCAAGCTGCTACATTAATCTTAGTGTTAATGAGTTTCTTGCTATACTTGAATAGGATAATTGTAATACCCGAGAAATTTTAAAGATTATTATTAACGAAATAAGTATTATTTGGTCATAATTGTGTGCATTTATGGGTAATGTGTGTATACAAAATTTAGTGAATGTAATGAAATCTCATCATGAGAAGAAATAAAACTGAGACTATAACGTGCGACAAGCTTGAGTTATGCATTAACTAAGCTTAAAATGATGAGCCTTGTGTGGCATAATGATTCGTGAGGAATTAACTCTAGTGTTTAATTAAACTATGAAAAAAGGAATTTTTATAGGTCCAATGGATAGCTGGTATCAAATTAGTAATTAATCGGTGTTGATTATGTTAGGATTATATGTGATTTACCAAGTTAATTGCGGGACATGGAAGGATTTATAATCTGGTGGGAAAAAAAAGATAGTGGACTGAAGTGGGTAGTTAATTTAGTTGAGCCTAACCGATTAGTGTTTCTAGCCCAAATTAAAGGATATGGCAAATAGGCTGTTTGAGCCCCACGAATTGTGCAGATGATAATAGACAAACGCAATGATACTAGGGTCCGGGTTAGTGAGCCCAAAGAAGGGAACCAGATGGTGAGTTGTTATTCAGTCATGGTATTAAAATTATGTACATACATACTTTACAACTAATTACTTGCTCTCAGCCAAACTAGACCAATGGTCTACAGTCATCCTATGTTACTTTAGATTAAATTCATCCCATGTGGGCTGAAATGATTTCCTACAGTATGGCTAGCAATGAGTTGGTAAGAAACTTTTCACCAAACCTTTATTAACCAACGATTGATTCAGTTAGAGCCAGTCCAAAGATTTGGGTAATGACCAATGATCGAAAAAAATGTCTCCCTATAAATAGAGACCCTGATACACCTTACAAAGCTTGCTGAAATTTTTAGTTCAATAAAGAGAGGGATACTGTGAGTTGAGAATTAAAGAACCAAGAGGAACTCTTGTAGTTCAGTGAGCAGAGGAGATGGGAGGGAAGAAGCAAGCCAGTAGCTTAGACCAGTATCTTAGCAGTAGAAGGGAGCGTCAAGAGGTACACATTCATTAGACCCAAAATTGTTAACTTAATTTTTTATAGTTAATTTTGGCAAACGAAGTTAATAGTCAGTGAAAACTTTCTAAACTATCCATAAACAACATTTAAGAGTTGTTCCTTAACTTAGTTAAGGTCTATATCGAGTACTACTCAGTTTTCATGTTTAAAGGTTATGAAAAGTAAGCTTTAAAGTGTCATCTAACACTTGAATGAAGAAAGGCCGCACCTGAACCTTATAAGCAAGATTCAATAGCTATAACATGGAGTAAGTAAGCTACACAAGCTAAAAGAAATCAAGTCTAAATTGTTTTAGAGCATTGGACTTTTTAAAAATCATGTTTTAGGCAAAAAGTGGTCTGTTTTGGATAATTTTTAAAAGTAGTATGCATACAAGTCAATCATGTTGATAAAAAAGTATATACTTTATAACAATCTTATTCGTTTATTAATAAAAGTATTTATTTACTAAAGACTTTAATTTATCTACATGGTGTTGTTTTTATAATATGTGACAAACTCATAGTTTTAAGCAATGATTTTAGAATCATGATGAGATCATGCTAATGAGATCTAAATTCTTAGATAACTTAAAACTAAAATTGTTCTCAATCGTTGGATCACTACAATGGGGATTAGTGAATCTGGATAGATTGGTACATATATTGCTTGCTCATTGGATGAGGATGATTGATCTCATGATCATTTGTGTGGAGATACTAAAGCAAGTATGTAGCTGCTTCTTGGAGAATAATTTCACAGAACGTGGCTCGCTAAGGAATACCTAATGGAGATTTACTTGCCTGTCAATAAGAATTCCAATAGTGATAGTAGTACAAGTGATCCTTGGACTTGAGATCATCATAGTATCTTGTGTATGATGAGTTATACTTTGACTTATTCTTTAAGACCCTTAGGTTATATCAAAGGGTATGTTTGGATGTAATAAGTTGTACATGGAGATAATATATGATCAACAAAGAATCTACTGCTTCTATTAAAAGAAGAGAAATGTCCTATGTTATTCGATAAATGACAATCCAGTATTCTTTGGCCAAGGCAGAATGAAATTAGAAAGGCGTTTCTAATTTGCATTATTTGGAGTTGTGCATTTAAGAATCAAAATACATATAATTAAATAAAATAAGACTTGATAGTAATTTCATGTCTTATATTTACTTCGAACATTGTATGGTGGAAGGATTGAATTATACGGTAACTATTTACTCAAAAGTTCTTTTATGATTAATGTTGAAATTTATATTATCTGAAAAGTCGTTGACCGCTAAGGAGACTTATCCTTATTGTAGAATAAATGTTATTTATTTAAATAAATTATTAGATTAATTTATTTATTTAAATAAGATTAGAATTATTCTAATTAATTTATTCACATCCCATTTAATATGGATAACCTAAAGGGTCACACCATAAAAGAAAAAATATTTATTTAAGAAGTAAATAACATAATCATAATAATAAGTTAGACGTATTTAATTTAATCTATGGTGATAGAATAAATTAAATAGCTTAATATTTATTATTTAATATTTTGAAAAAATTAAATATAAATTAATAAGAGTAGTCTTATTATTATTACTATTATTATTATTTAATTTCTAAAGGAGTTTGTGAATTAATTAATAAAAGTACTCTATATATATATATATATATATATATATATATATTCCTAATAAGATTAGGAGACTAATTAATTAAAAGAGTTTAATTAATTAAAATAAAATCCATTTTCTTATTTGTTAAGGAGGGTTGCCTACATCTAAAAATGAGAGGAATCTTATTATGGGTGAGAGTTGATGTTTTCACAACACACTTGAATGATTTTTCCAAGAGTTGGGAGAGTACGTATTTTATATGGAGATAGAAAAATTAGGGTTTTGTCAAACACCCATCTTCTTGAATATTTGTTCTTTTTTAATGGATCACCTTTAGAGGCCAAACACTTGGGTGACTAATGTTGATCAAAGGAAGGAATCAAACCCGGTGAATTCAAGTTGAACGCGAAAAGGATTTGGAGGTAAACTTGTATCTGAGGAAGCTCGAATCTTCAAGGGTATAATTCTTGTATCTATTTTTATGCTTCCGCGTTACTTTGATGCAATATGATTGTGTACATGAATCTTACAAACCTAACAGTGGCATCAGAGCCAAACCTTTATACGAGTTATTAATTGTTTAGATTCAATATTTATGTTGATATGTGTTTAGAAAAAAAAATTGGGCAGAATTATTGGTATAGAATCATATTTTTGGAGAAAAAATGCATAATTCACTAACCTAAAAAAAAGCAGTTTACAATCGGCTCTGCGCAGTCACGGATTATAGTGTAATCTAAGTTACTGCAGATCTTTTATCTGTGTTTTTAAAATGGGCAACCCGCTGGCGTTGCTTAGTTCAGTTCAAAGATAAACTTGGTGCGACAAAATGCCAGTCCCGATTTTTGAAAATGGGTAACCCGGAGCTACAGAGCCTGAAACCAATTCTTTTTAAGCGCTGCAGTGCCGGTACCCAAAATTAAAATTTTTTTTATTTAATTTATCAGATTACTAATTAAAATAAAAGGTTTATTTTAAATTAAATTTAGATATACTATTTTTTAGTAATTCTAAATTAGAAATAAAGGAGTTATTTTGATTTGGAATTGTATTAAAATAAAGTTGTTTATTTTAATTGAAATTGGATTCCACGTTCGTTTGAATAAAAGAGTTTGTTCAAAAGTTTTATATTAACTTGGAATTGGATTCCACGTTCGCTTGAATAAAAGAGTTTATTCAAAAGTTTTATATTAAATTAGAATTGGATTCCACATTCGTTTGAATAAAAGAGTTTATTCACATATGGAATAGGATTCCATGTTTTTTAGAATAAAGAAGTTTATTCACATATGGAATATGATTTCATGTTTTCTAAAATTAAAGGTGTTTAATTTTAATAAGGAATAAGATTCAACATATTTTATTTTTCCAATTTTAAGTTAACATAAAGGAGTTTATTTTGTACTTGAAATAGGATTCTAGTTAATTAAAATAAAGGAGTTTATTTTTATTGAAAATTGGATAAAATAAATTAAAGAAATTTATTATGATTTTAATTAAAAATAAAGGAGTTTATTTTGTTTCAAAATTAGATTTTATGCTAATTAAAATTGTCCATTAAATCGATATCAATGTATATATTGAAAGTTTATTATTCACGAGATGAATGTTATTTATTGTTGCATAAGTTGATATGTATGATAATAAATAGGATTGATTATGGACTATTAACCAATGTGATTGAATTTTATTTTAGTTGGATGCATGAATATATGTGTTTTATTAAATGGGGTATGTATACCTCGTCTTCTCTAATTTTTTTCTTGATGTAAATTCTATCTCTCTCCTGTGTACTTCCCCTTAACTGTTGATCAAGTTTTCTATTTATTTTAAATAGTTTTGTAATATGAATAGTTAGAATTATTTTGAAAAATTGGAGATCAAGTAGCAAGGAATGCTTGAAGACCCGTTTGTAATAGAGACCAAGATTTAAATGTAATAGTTATATTTAAATTTAATTCTTGCACCCTAGGTTTGACCTTTTGGTTCACTTAGGGGGTGTTTGATAAAAACTGAATAAATCTGAATGAGCTGAATCTGAATCTGAATGAAAAAAGTTGTTTGATAATTAACATGTCTAAAACATCTGAATGAAAAAACTTTATTATTTTACCCCTCTGAAAAAATTCAAAATTGTTATAAATTTATTTAATATTACTTAATATAATAGTTAATATTTTTTTCAAATTTTTAAATTTTTTTAATTTTTTTTACTTCATTCAGCTGCTCATTCAGCCATTCAGCTAAAAAAATCTGACTTAGCCATTCAACTCGTCCATCTTACCGATTCAGTCATTCAGACCAAAACAAACGCACTGACGGATTCAGCCATTTAGTCATTCAACTCTAAACAAACAGCCCCTTAGTAGCTCTAGTGAACCAAACTAGAATAAAGTTCATAATCAATCCGGGTAAAATATAGTATTCTATATGTGCATGCTTATACTATATATATATATATATATATATATATATATATATATATAATGCAAACATGCTTCGCATGTTAATTAATATGACGCATATTTTATATATATATATATATATGTGTGTGTGTGTGTGTGTGTGTATGTGTGTGTGTGTGTGTGCATGCGCGCTAAACAAGATGAGACAAATAATAACAAACCCCTCAAAGGTTTTTTATTAAGTCCTAAGCGTTCAAAGATATTTGGAATATCGAACGTCACCTTTTAGCATGATAAAAATAATAGAGTATCAATTAATTATTATAAATTTGTTGTGTCCCCACAAGGCTTATCTTAAAATTTATCACATTTGATGTTTATAAATAGACTGAACGATGTTGTTTTATTGTGTCACCACAAGGATAGTATTTTTTCTTTTTTAATATATGGAGTACTAGGTTGGACTTAACTTGAATAATTTTGATTCGGATGAGCCACCACTTGATCAAAATAATCTAAGAGGCAAAATAAAAGGAGTTACATGATGATGTAATTGACAAGAGTTGTCTACCTATTTATTTTTATATAGTTTGTTGTGTCACCATAAGGCTATATACATTTGAAATGAGATCTTTATTCTCACTAGCAAATCTTTAATTAGATTTTGCCGAATTATATAAGTGAGGATAATATATTTTCAAGAAAATAGTGGGAGATACCAATTTAAAATAAGACCTAATTTATTTTGATAATTAATAAAAGAATGTATGCTAAAATGTTGTTAATTACAAATTTGTTTACATACTTTTATAATGTCTAAATTACTATCACTATAAAGTATATTAGATGCTAATTAACCTGGCTAAATTAAACGGATTGGTTAAGGAATTTGAGAATAGGTCTCACGGCTGAAAAGTTATCTTATGTCCTTAATACGTCTATCCCTACAATGGTTGCGAGCAATGCCTCTGAAGAAGAGATTACTACTTTTAGAAAGTGGCAAGATGATGCACAGTTGGCTCAATGCATCATGCTCGCATCCATGAGTAACGAGCTTCAGCGTCATCATGAAACTATGGATGCTCCTACTATACTCCTACATTTCAATTAGTTGAATTATGAAGAAAGTAGGACTGATAAATATCAGATATCTAAGGAGCTCTTCTGATCTAGAATGACTAAAGGCACTACAGTACAGACACATGTCCTAAAGATGATCAATTTGATTGAACAGTTAGGACAACTGGTTTTGTAATAGCTGAAGAGTTGAGCCAAGATTTGATCTTGCATTCACTCCCGGACTCCTTCTAACAATTGTTGTGAATTTTTCATATGAACAAGCTAGATATCAGCTTCGCTAATTTTCTTAACATGTTAAAAATGCTGAGAGTCATTTTCTAACCTAAAAAGACCAAGTCTAACTGGTAGGGGACAAAGGATCTTCTGAAAAGAAGAAAGATACAAAAAAGGTATATAGAAAAGGCAAAAACAAAGGATAATAAGAACAAAACTAATACAGATAGCAAATGAGTTTGCTTCCATAGCAATAAGCTTGGACACTTGAAAAGAAACTGTGAGAAGCATCTTGTAGAGGCTAACCAAAGAAACTTAGTGAATCTTCGGTTACAAATACAGTTTTGTTCATGATTAAAATAAATGTTTCTTCAAGTCAAGGTTCTACTTAGGTATTGGATACCTGTTTTGGTTCTCATAAATATAGATTTATGAAGGGACCAATCGAAAGTAGAAAACTAAATAAGGGATAAGTAATCCTATGTGTGGGAAATGAAGCAAAGGTTGCTGCATTAGCTATAGGAACTTATTGTTTAGTATTGTATTCCAGTTCTCGTTAGAAACATTATTTCCATTTTGTTGTTAGACAATAAAATGTGTTGGTATTATATTTAAGAACAATTGTTGTTCTATTTATAATAATAATAATATTTTGTATAGAACTAGAATATTACTTGATGGATTTTTTATACTTGACTTACGTGAAAATAACTTTGCATATTGAAAAAATTATTATAAGAAAAGGAGATGATCATTCAAAGAGTTAAATGTGTGTATTTACTTAAATAAAAGTGTGAATTATTTGAAAGGTTCAAAGAGTTCAGAAGTGAAACTAATTGAAAAGTATTATAATTATTTGATCAGATTGAGGAAGGAATACTTGTGCAATAAGTTTCTAGATCATCTCAAATGGTTTTTTCAAAATTGAAGTCTCCTGATATGCAATAATTTATTGATGTATCTGAAAGGAAAAATCGTACCTTATTGGACATGGTACGGTCCATAATGATTTTACTGATATTCCAGTATCCTTTTGGGGCAAGCCCTAGAAATGGCTGCATATCTACGAAAAAGGTAAGCTCCAAATCCTGCCCCAAGACTCCATAAGAGTTATGGACATGGAGAATTCCTAATCTTAAGTATGTTAAGATAAAGGGTTGTCCAGCTTATATGAAAAGGTTTCAAAGGATAAACTTAGGACAAGATTTAAAAAATACAGATTTGTGGGACATCCTAAAGTAAGTTTAGGGTATATGTTCTATAATTCTACTTAGCAAAAGGTTTTTGTTGCGACACACGCTACCTTCTAAGATAAAGATGTTTATCATTGAATGGGCTAGTGGGAGGATAATAGATCTTGAAGAGTTCAAGAACTAAAAAGCTATTAGAGTTTATGCCCTAGAGGCCAATTATTTGATATAATTGCTTAATGTTATAATATTATATTTGATTGAATAAATGAATGATTTTATTATGGTTTTATTTACTGCGTTATATAATTGTTAACATAATAAAATTCCTTAGAATAGTGATACAAATTATATAGTTTCAAGTATGTGACTTGAACATGAGATTATATAATTATAATTAGTATCATTGTTCTTAAATATCCCTAGTTGAGTATCATTGTTGATGGGACAACAATGATGCATTGAGACTAGTATGTGGGTTGACTGATGACCAAATCTCATCGGGTCATAAATATATGAGATATTAAGTCAATGCATAGTACATGTTATAGAACGATGTCTTTCGGGCAGACCTACCATGAGAATTTTATGTGGAGCATTATGCGAAGTGTCATTAGAAATTCTCATAGTGACAATAATGTAATGGTCCTCCGACCTGAAATCACTATATTACTACACGGAAATTTATGTACTTTGATATCATCAAATGTCACCTTTAATAAGCTGGACTATAAAGGTGATTATTGGGTACATCATGAATCGTGTAAGGAATATGAGTGATCTAGATGGAATTTAACCCTCCTATATATTAGGGGTGATATCCATAGGCCTCTTGATTGAGTAGGACTATGAAATGCATGGCCATGCTCAAATAGTGATTTGTTTCATATAGTCTACTCATTGATCAAGAAAACTCAGATTAAATTATGAAGAGTATGACAAATTCCATGACTCGAGTTTAATCTAGGATATTAAGGTTAAAAGGATTAAATTACATTGAAACATTGGTCACAAAAAGGTCAGATCGAATCATCGATCTTATTATTACTTGGTAGCGGTGATGCATTACTAGATGTCAGCTCACCGTTTATAATTTTATAATATGATTTTAAAATTATTGCCAACGTAATAATAACCTATAAAGTCACACACATAGAACGTAATTTAAAATAGAATTAATTTAAATTTTAAGGATTTAAATATATTAATATGATTAATAGTATTTAAATCACTTAATTTAAATTAAAAGGATAATTTGTATATATGTATATTAATTAAGTAAGACTTAATTAAGATATATATATATATATATAATTCGGATTATATGAAATTAGGTTTTGATTTGATTAATTCCTTTTAACTACTATATATATGATATATATACTACTTAGGGTTACATCATAATCAAAAACAAAACCCTAGCTTCTTAGAGAGAGACTAGAGAAAAACAGAAAATCCATTCCTTTTGGTGGCTAGTACACGCAATTCCTTCTTTCGCATATCGTAGAGACGATTATGTGCAAGAAGCGTTCGGTGTGGATACCGTAGTAAGTCGCAAATCCGTTTGAATTGTGTTGGAGATTCGACCGCATCGATTCTACTAAAATAATCGGTATAATTTCTAAACCACTGGATTAATTTCTGTTTCGCATGGATCCTGTTTTTAGGTTTCGGAAATTGCTTTGAATTGTTCTATTTCCGCTGCGTTTTATGTGCTGAACCCCTACAAAAGCATTATAAATCAAATAAGAGGAAACTGTAGATAGACATATTGTACCACAACCAAATCATAAATCTAGAATAGTACCGAAGATACCTGGGAGGTATGGATTCATCATAAATGATGATGATAAGGTACGCATCATAGAAGATGATGAACCAGTTACAAATGATGAGGTTAGAGTTGTAGACACTCAGAGAAATTGATTGAGGCAAGCTTCTCAAAATGGAACATTCGTTTTGATAAGAAAATCAAAAGAGTTTGATTTTATCAAAAATAAGAATTAACCTAGTGTATACAAAAGGGTCAATGGGAGCATCGTGATATTTCTAGTATTATATGTTGATATACTATGGATAAGGAATAACATACCAATGCTACAATCATTAAAGATAAAGTTGTCTAAACATTCCTCCATGAATGATTTGGGAAGAGTTTCTTAATTGGGGATACAAATCTATATAGATAGATTTAAAAGGATGATCGGCTTAACCCAAGAAAGGTATATTCATTTGATGTTAAAGTCGTTTAGCATGACAAACTTGAAGAGATATCTCATGTTGATGAGCCATGGAGTTTATCTATCTTAATAGTCCCCATAGACTCCTAAAAGAGAGATCACATGAGTAACTATCATGTATGCAATGAAATGTATGAGACCTGATATTGATCAGTCATATTCTGAAGAAGATCACTGTAAGACGATGAAAAACATCTTAAAGTACTTTACCAGCACTAAGGATGTGATCATATTCATGGTGGGTCTGAATTAAAACTAGAGGGCTTAACAGACTCAAGTTTTTCAGACATACTAAGACGATAAAAAATTCACTTTAAGGTAAAGCGTTACCTTGAACGGTGGTGTAGTGAATTGGAAAGGTTTTAAACCGCAAAGAGTTGTTGGTTTAGTGATAAAGACAAAGTATATAGCTGTAAATGAAGTTGCAAGTTGATTGTTTGGATGAAAATTTCATTACAGAACTGGGAATAGTTCCTAAGTCTCACCTTGGATCTAAACATGTGTTGCGGCACTTTCATTTGATTAGAGGAATCATTGAAAGATGGGAAATATAGAGATAATGGACTCTCAATAACAACATTACATATCCATTTATTGAAGCTTATCCAACAACATGATAATCGTCACTTAGAGAATAAGGGTATGTGATACCATGACGATTGACTTTAGTGCAAGTGGGAGATTGAAAGTAGTATGCACACAAGCCAATCATGTTGATGATAAAGCATAAATTTGTAACAATCTTATTCGTTTATAAATAAAAGTATTCATTTATTAAAGGCTTTAATTTATCTACATGGTGATGTTTTTATAATATGTGATAAATCCATAGTTTTAAACAATGTTTTTAGAATCATGATGAGATTATACTCGTGAGATTTAAATTCTTAGATAGCTTAAAACAAAAATTGTTCCCAATCATTAGATTACTAAAATGAGGATTAGTAAATCCGGATAGATTGGTACATATTTTTTTTTTCTCATTGGATTAGGATGATTGATCTCATGATTATTTATGTGGAGACACTAAAGCAAGTATGTAGGTGCTTATTGGAGAATAAGTTCACTGAACGTGGCTCGCTAAGGAATACCTAATGGAGATTTACTTTTCTGTCAATAGGAATTCATGTAGTGATAGTAGTACAAATGATCCTTGGACTTGAGATCATCATAGTATCTTGTGTATGATGAGTTATACTTTAACTTATTCCTTAAGACCCTTAGGTTATATCAAAGGATATGCTTAGGTGTAATAAGTTGTACATGGAGATAATATATGATCAACAAAGAATCTACCGCTTCTAGTAAAAGAAGATAAATGTCTTATGTGACTCGATAAATGACAACTCAGTAGTCCTTGGCCAAGTCAGAATGAAATTAGAAAGGAGTTTCTAATTTGCATTATTTGGATTTGTACATTTAAGAATTGAAATACATACAATTAAATAAAATAAGACTTAACAGTAATTTCATATCTTATATTTAATTGGGACATTATATGGTGGAATGATTGAATTGTACGATAACTATTTACTCAAATGTTCTTTTATGATTAATGTTGAAATCTATATTATCTAGAAAGTCGTTGATCGCTAAGGAGGCTTATCCTTATTGTAGAATAAATGTTATTTATTTAAATAAATTATTAGATTAATTTATTTATTTAAATAAGGTTATAATTGTTATAATTGATTTATTCACAACCTAGGTTTAATATGGAGAACCTAAATGATCACACCAGCAAAAGGAAAAATATTTATTTAAGAAGTAAATGGCATAATCGTAATAATAAGTTAAGCATATTTAATTTAATATATGGTGATAGAATAAATTAAATAAATTAATATTTATTATTTAATATTTTAGAAATATTAAATATAAGTTAATAAGAGTCTTATTATTATTATTACTATTATTATTATTTAATTTCTAAAGGAGCTTAAGAATTAATTAATAAAAGTACTCTCATATATATATTCCTAATAGGATTAGGAGGCTAATTAATTAAAAGAGTTTAATTAATTATTCCTAATAAGATTAGGAGCCTAATTAATTAAAGAAGTTTAATTATTTAAAATAAACCCAATTTCTTAATTGTTAAGGAGGGTTGCCTACATCTATAAATAAGAGGAGTCTTATTATGTGTGAGAGTTGATGTTTTCACAACACACGTAAATGATTTTTTCTAAGAGTTGGGAGAGTACGTATTTTCTATGGAGATAGAAAAACTAAGGTTTTTTCAAACACCCATCTTCTTGAATATTTGTTCTTCCTTGATGGATCACCTCTAGAGGCCAAACACTTGGGTGGCTAATGTTGATTAAATGAATAAATCAAACCCGGTGGATTTAAGTTGAACGTGAAAAGGATTTGGAGGTGGACTTGTACCTGAGGAAGCTCGAATCTTCAAGGGTATAATTCTTATTCTTCATCTTTTCGTTTAATTAATAATTGTATATAAAGGATGATCCTGGTATATTGTTTGTAAAATTTTAAAATATGTTTTTACGCTTTCGCTTTACTTTGATGCAATATGATTATGTACATGAATCTTAAAAACCTAACAATTTTTAGTATCTGAATTTGTAAGACTATAATGAGCTTATATAAAGTTACTAATACATGCTATAAATGATTCCCAAACATGGCTAAGGCAAAAGCTAACCAGAAGACTAAGTTCTTGTGCATCTTATAAGCCTAAAGTGAGCTTTAATAGGCCAAATTTGGCTAGGCCACTAAACAAAGTGAGGTGATGATAATAGTAACCTTAGGCAACTAAAATACACATGCCTAGACTTTCCAAGTAAACAAAACTGATAGAGATTTAAAAAGCGCCAAAATCAATTTTGGGGAAAAAATGTTAAACTGTCCAGTTTGAGCCTCAATTAAAGTAAGCCTAATTGATATGAATGATGAACCTAAACCCTTATTAAAATACCTTGGTATGTGGTCTAGAAGTAGAGCCAGATGGTAGAGGTTAAAGCTTAACCAAGAAATTCAAGCAAATCATCAAAGTAGGCAGTAAACTCAATTCTACTACAGTTGGGTAGTAGAGTGAAAATCGTAGAGTGAATTCTATAATCGTAGAGTGAAATATGAAAATCATAGATTGAACTCTAAAAATCGTGGAGTGAACTCTGCAATCGTAGAGTGAATTCTAAAAATCGTAAAGTGAACTCTGCAAATCGTAGAGTGAACTCTACAATCGTAGAGTGAACCCTACCAACGTAGAGTGTTTCCATCAATCATAAAATGAATCTCTAAATCGTAAAGTGAAAATCTTAAGTGAAGATAGTTGAGTGAAAATGAGTAAACACCCTAGTTTGTGATCAATTTTGGTTAAATTCCATAACTGAATTCAAGAAATCAAACCTATGGAAAAATACTATGGTATATAATCTAAATGCTTGCACAAACATGAGATCAAATGGGCTAACTCATAAAGTCCAAAAACATCATCAAAGTGGCTTAAAAATTCACTTCTACTGTAGTTGATAGTAGAGTGGAGATGTAAAACACCCATTTTTGAGGCACTATCTTGAGAAGTCATAAGAGGTTGTTTCAGTTGACTAACTATAGAATAAAATACTATGATGTTGGTCTAAAAGCTTGTTCAAGACTTGGAAGTTAAAAGTTCATTACAAAGATTCATAAAATCCCCAAAGTACCCTAGAAAATCATATTTTCTATTTTTTTAAACTATGATGGAATGCTGGGATTTGATTCTTTGAAATGATATAGCATAACTTAAGATGATATTTGAAGTGTATAATGACAAATGATTTATATTATGTTATGATGGGACCGAAATAAGTTTGTATAAGAACTAAGTATGTAATGTATACCATGTGTGTATGATCACAAAGTGATGGACGAAGGCTATATGCATAATCTAAGTCTAAGGAACTTAGATGATTAATGTTTAACCAAGTGTGATACGTGGTAATGGTGTGATACACACACAGTAAACTACAAGTGAGATAAACTAGCATATGTGGTGATGAAAGGGAAATAAAACTGAATTATATAAATAACGAAGTTGAGTATAAAAATGGTATAAGGACGATATAAGTTAAAGTAGGTTATTAAAGTAAGGTTAACCATGAGATCAAGTATTAATGTAAGACCCCAACTTTTATGAATAAAGATTAATTTTTCTCTAAATGTTATTTTGAATAATAAGGTGTGGATTTGATATAATGTATAGTTGTGGGTAATATTTACAAATTTTGCAAAGTAAGCAAGTTGTTATAAAATATTCGTTTGGTCGGGAAATATTCATTTTATAAGGGAATATTAGTACGACAACATAATCATTGGTGGACCCCACAATGGAATTAATGTCGGAGTTAGAAAACAACAGAAATATTTTTTTATAAAAATAACGGCAAAAGTTTTACTGTTAACTGTTGAAATACCCTGTGATAAAAGTACAGTAATACGCGTGGTTACATAGTAGCACACGGTATTGTACAATATCTTTGATTATTGATGCTTACATGAGAAGTCACTCAGTTTTATTCAATTATTGCCACAGTAATTGTTGCATATTATCTCACGTTATTGATTCAATTCTTGTCATAATATTTTATATTATTAAATCAATAATTGAGATGACAAAATTTTTCATATTATTATTTGCATTATTGACGATGTCTAGAAAGTTCTGCCGAGAAAAGGGGTTTGGTCACCTAATTGTGCGCCAATAAGGAGAAATCGTTATCGGAAAGCCCCCTCTTTCCTAGGAATGATCTGGTTGTTAATATTGTGAATTATAATATCAATGATGAATGTTATTCAAAATTTATTTTGAGATGCCAAGTAAATTGAGATAAATAGAAGGGATTTTTATGATGTTTTTGTTGTAAATTTGGCTTATTGCATGGACCCCCACTTACCCATTTTTCAAAACTGTCGGTAGTAGAAAGTTATCTCAATTTTGTTATATATATATATATATATATATATATATATATATATATATATTATTAGTCTCATGAGGGGGGGAGAACTTGGTCACTGGGGGACTATTATTATATATATATATTATAAGTTTTGTTTTTTATATAAAATAGAATATATTATATTTTATTGTTTGCATAGTGTGTGCATAGTGCAGCATAGTAAAATCAAAATTTTCAAAAGTTTTTCGTCGATGTGCGCACATGAAACTTCTACTGTGTAGTTCGTGATTTTCTAAATTCAAATACTATCCTGCCATTCTCCTATAAATAGGATGTTTAGTTTAGAATTGAAAATCATACCAGAATTAGAGAATTCTTCTTCTATAATATTGAGCGTATTTCTTTAGAGTTTAAGGAAGTTTTGAGTGTAGAAAACAGTGCAACTTTTCTTCAAGAATATCTCCGCTATGCCAGTCAGAATACTCTCCTTTTAAGGTAAGGGGTATTATTTATTTCATATTTGCTTACGATATTATTTTTCGTATTCGTAAGGAATTTTATTTTCGTTCAATATTCGTAAGGAATATTATCTTCGTTTAATATTCGTAAAGAATATTATTTTCGTTCAACAGTCGTAAGGGATATTATTTTTTTCCAATATTTGTAAGAAATAATATTTTCTTCCATACTCTGTAGTATATAAGTAATATTATTTCGTTTCAGATTCTGAATTCTACACTCATTTTGTTAAGTATTGCTTCTATACTCCTTGAAATTAGTAGAATATCCTTGAAATTTGCTCTTCATCTAGTATCGTTTCATAAAAATATTTTTCTGAACATTCTTGTTAAATTTTAATCTTTTCATGCCGGAGCACTATTCATGGGTACTATTCATACATATGACACTATTCATACGTACTGTACTATTCATACATATAACACTATTCATGAAGTACTATTCACTCAGGTACTATTCACCCGAGGTACTATTCACGACGAAATATTGATTCTTTTCTGTCCAAATTATTTTTAATACGTGAATATTATTCTTCAATTTTACTCGACAAAGAAGTTATCATGTTAACAATTTGAACATTTTTAAACTTTGGATAAATTAAAAATCTTTAATATTTATTCTTGATTTCGTTTAAATGATGCTTATATCGTTGTCATCACCCTCATGCTTACATTGAAATGAAAGTCATCTTTGACCCGTAGTGCATAGATAGACTTTTGATTGGTATGATTATGACCAAGAATTATGTATCAGTATAATCATGACCTGTAATGTTACAAATGATGTGGTAAAAGTCCTCATTGGCCCGTAGTGCATTAATGGACAGTTGTTGGTATGATCATGACCATCGGTTCTCTTCGGCCAAGGGTGCAAAGATGAATTATTGTTTGGCATGATCATGACCACTGGTGATACTAACGAATATCCTTGGCATGTAGTGCATGGATAATTCGTGGATGTGATGCTAACGAATATCCTTGGCCCGTAGTGCATGGATAATTCGTGGATGTGATGCTAACGAATATCCTTGGCCCGTAGTGCATAGATAATTCATGGATGTGATGCTAACGAATATCATTGGCCCGTAATTCATGGATAATTCAGTGATGTGGATTATTTATTGAGCTGTGTTACAGCGATAAAATATTGATGATGAACTTTTAAATCATAGAAGATAGTAGATATTATGCTCTACTTGACTCTTCTAATGGATTGTTTGTTCCGCTGCAGTTAAACTTGTTTAATATTCTATCAGTTTAACATTGTTGAAGGCTAACGATAATTTATTCTGCATTATCTTAGTCATAATATTCTTTACTGGGCTAGTTGAGCTCACCCTTTGCTTTCATTGTTCTCTTCAGGAAATGAGAATATAGCTGGGACTAGTCGGGGAATGGAGTGATGGTCCAAGATGGTGGCTATAGTAGTCTTCACTATTCTATGAAATAGTGTGATAATAAATGTAATGAGAACTCCATTTGAGTTTGGATATTGTCTACAAGACAATATTCGTTTTAAAACTCTCAGCTACGTTCTTTCGTATTGAATAAATGAAGTTTGTATTTAAATTTTGTACCATGTATTTGGCGACTCAGAATGAGTTGTGTATACCTATTTTGGGGGCATCACAATTGACGATGTTTATTATCAATCTCACATACCATGTAGGTTATGCAAAGGATCACGACAGGTTAATGGTAAATAGTCGGTACAGGCAAGTTTTTCAAAACTTATTTTTATATGTGAACTTCTTACTTGTAATGTGTACATAGTCCCTGTATTATATGTACTCCTTGTAAATAAATCGTGATGTGCATTATATGCTATACTGTTATATAAATCTATTGAATCAAGTTAATAATTGATGTGGATTGAGTTATGGAAACTTACTATATTCATGATATGAGGTATATGATAAGCATGAAGCATGTATAATTGCTGAGTTTGAGCATTATGATGCTTGAATAAATGCAATGTATGAAAAATATGAATTATGTATAAACTGCGAAGCATGAATAATTTAAGTTGTGTTTAAAATGTTAAAAATTTGTTATATATGTGATAACTGTTAAACTTGTTGGGCAACGTAGTTGCTCATCCTTGCTATAAATAATTGTTTTCAGCTAAACCAGAGCGAATCGAAGGATTTTGGATAAACAAAGGAAAAATGAAGAAGTAATTATTGAAGTTGTTCGTATAACTTTAGCTATGCTAGATAACGTTCATATGACATATTGTAATTGCATAGTCAAAGAACATTGTATAGAAGAATAGTTAAGTCTAGTTGTGAGTTCATGGAAACTTAAAATCAATATATCCAAGTGAAAAATATCATTTATAACTTGAAATGTATAATTTAAATCAATATGATTTAAAAGTGTAACACCAGGCTGTAAAGGTTGCGCTTTCTGGAAATAGAAGGAATTAATGTATTAATTGGTATTAAAGCGAGTTTGTATTCATTATTTTATGAATAAATGTTATAAATATTTCGATGAAGGTTGTATCGCAATGCACCATGTCCGAGATTCAAGGGACCCGAATTTGGGGGAGTTATAGTTACAGATACTCTAAAAGATTTTTATATTCAATTATTTTGCCTATCTTATTAGTCAAGTGAAATTATTTAATTTTAATTCACGTGCATCGCACAGGTTCAATTACTAGCTAGTTAAAATAATTTTATAAATTTTTAACAATGATTGTTGGGTTATTATAATTTATATCACTAATAATTTAATAAATTATAACTCATGTCATAAAGCACATAAATAAAGTCATTAATCATCATACAATGACAATTTGATATTAATTAAAGAATGATACAATACAGTTGCTTACATTTACTCGAGTTGTTGAAATTGTCAAATCGAGTTAGAGAATAGAGAAATCAAGTCATCAATGTACGTATCGAGACTTCAATAATTGAGTAATAATCATTAAATTATTTACTGAATAATTTCGAAACTTTAAAAAACTATACATAAATTTGAAGATTGAAAATAAAAACTAGATATCAAATTTAAAAATTGTAAAAAAAATTAATATTAATTAAAAATGACAACAAAAAAATACATTACTAATATTAAATTGTGAGTTTTTGATAATCATTTGTTTGTAGACTCTGCTTGAAGTGGTTGGACCTTGAAGAGTTGAAAGACTTTTGAATATTAGTATTTGATCGTTGATATTTATAAATCAAGAATTTACAAGTACTTGTTAACTTTTAAGTTTTAAGTTATAACTTCTAAGTAATCATTTATGGTTTTGGTCTTTTTAGATGAATGATTATTACAATATTTGATTTAATTTTTTGATTGATTAATTAGACTCTTAGAGAAGATATTTTTTATATTTATTTAACTGTTTTTTGCTTCAGAGCTCTAAGTTTGTGTTCGTGAACAAGTTTGGTGTTCGTGAACATAGTTTGTGTTCGTGAACGTTCGTGAACTCAATTATGTTCGCGAATAGTTTGGAAACACCAAACGATCCGAACTCGTACATAGTTGTTGGTTCGATTAAGTTACTTGAACATGTTTGAGTTCAACTAAAAGTGTTCAAGTTCGATTCGAATTTGATAAAATTCAGTTCAGTTCGATTTGTTTAGAGGTCTAAAGAAGATATTTATGCTCTTACCTCTTCTTTTATTATACAAGATCATAAATTTGAATTTGCCCTTTAACAAAAGTTAGAAGATTTAATTAATTAAAACATTACATTAATTGATAAGTTTTTGCGAAATTCCTCCATATAAATTCCCCCTCAGCCCGAATTCCTTCCCTGGCCCCTTCCTCCAAGGTTCCCTCTCATAATGATATTAACACTGGCGGAACTGGGGTGATCTAGGGGGGTCATATGACCCCCTAATTCAGAAATTTGAAGCATGTTAATGTTAGTTAAATTTAATTTTTGTTATGAGATGGTATTAATTTATTTTCTTCTTCATGTTCTTCCACTTATAATAAATTAATTAACAATATTATTTTAAAATAAAATAATGTTAAATAAGTTTGATAATTAATTAATTAATATTACACTCATTTGTCTTACTGATTTAATCATACTTTGGTATCAATTTTTTGTAAATGAGAATAACTTAATTTATTTTTCGCTTTAACTTTGAGTTTCCTCTCGGTTATCTTGAGGAAGAAGACTAGAACCACAATATAAGGTTTTGAATGTATAATATTATAATTTATAATTTATTCATAAAAGTAGTTAATCAATTGACTAAAAACTTCAAAGTATTAATAGTCTCATAGTTGAGGAAGGAAATTATATATATATATATATATATATATATATATATATATATATATATATAATTTTTAATTAGACTCACAACTCAAAAAGTTGATAAGGGTTAGAATAGGATGTTGTGAAATACTATAATTGGGCAAAGTGAATTTGAAAAAAGTACTCCAAGTGTTAATAAATAAATTTTTTTACTAATGTATTTTGACCCCCTCTAAAAATATTTTAATTCCGCCACTGAATATTAAATAATTTTTTTAATTTATGTGTATAAAATTAAAACCACCATTATTTTTGAATAGTGGAGTATGGATTGTTCGACTATTATTGGCCTAACTAAAAATACTCTACAAAAATGAAAAAATATATAAACTATTTATATTATGGGAAAAATGAGTACGTGTCTTAAACAGACACAATTTTGTGTATCTTACACTTAATACGATGTAATTTTAATTGATAAATTAATGAAATGTCAAAATAATTATTAATAAAAATAATAAAATAACAAAAACATTATTAATAAAATTTCATAATTTTTAATAGAATAAGTCTTGGCAGTCATTTTTATTGGACATGAATATTAGACATTTTCAATTATTATTATTATTTTTTTGCTAGTGACTCTCAAAAAATGTATAGTATTTATTGGACAGACTGTATAACCCTGTATTTATATATGTATCCAAATTATACCTAAAATACTATATTTTGTAAAAATTACTGTTGAAATAAATACTATACATTTTTTGGGAGTCACTAGCAATAAAAATAAAAATAAATAAATTGAAACCTGTCCAATAAACCGGTCCAATAATCCTGTCTGCGTAGCATTGCTCTTTTTAATAAGACACGCGCTCCTTTTTCCCATATATTATACATATCAATATTATCAAAGACCGATTGATCTAGTCAACAAATCCCATCGTCAAATTATAATATGATATATTTAATTCAATTTTAATGGGAAAAAATAAAATTTGATCACTTAATTATAATTTTTTAAAAAAAATCATGGAAGTTAAAAAATAAATTAATAGTTTATATTAGATTCTCTATATCCTCTTAATATAAGGCGTTTTAGAAAAATATTTTTATTTCTTAATATAAAATTAGTTTGAGAATTTAAAATAAGTATTAATTACTTACTTTTTAATATTACTCTAAATAATAAATATAACTTTAACTTTTTTATTACTTCTTGTCTAATTAATACATTATTTTTTTTAATATAAAAATAATATAAATAATATTTGTGCACAATTTTAAAACTTATACAAGGAAAGAGAAAACATTACACGCACAAACACAAAAAACAATACACTACAGTTGTCTACTTGTCTTGTTTTATAGTGTTCACTTTCTTAGCTAGTTTCAATGAACTTGACACATAAATAAATAAATGAATACTAATTGAAAGACGCATGCAAGCCCCACGACAAATAATTAGGGTAGATAGTAAAGAGCATCCTACCCTAATGGAGAGATCACAGTCCTTTATTCGATGGGTCTATATATAGCTGTATCTATCTATAGTCTATACATAAAGATGCTATATATATGTTCACCCTTTGTCTTAAATAATACTCTTCCCGTCTTCTAAAAATTGGTTTAATTTTATTTTTTCTATTAAATTAGTTATTTTAAGAATTAAAATTTATACTATTTTTTATAAATATAGATAAAGAAATTATAACCATAAAAATTATGTCAAATTTACTATCACCTCCAATTTTCATAGATTTAAAAATATAAATAGATATGCTGAATTATTAATTTTAAAATTAGTAAATTTAACCAAAAAAGTCAAATTATTCCAATTTTTGAGAGAGGAGTGCATGTTAAGCTTTCTTAAATTATTTTATGAAATCTTAAATTTTAAGATTAATACTAACTCGTTAATTTCTGAAAGTGAAAAATTATAATAATTAATAATAATTTGTTGGGCCATAATCCTTTTCTTTATCGGTGGACTTAATGGGCCCTCCTTGGATTATGTTATTTTCTTGTCCGATTGGTCAGAATGATTTGGGTCCAATTACTTGATTATTTTCGTTGGGTCCTTTCGGTTGGATCCCGGTCGTTTGAGTCATTTCAGTTATTTGGGCTTAGTCGTTGAATTGGCCCATTATACAAATTGCCACTTAACCCAACTTTGGCAAGTAATCATTATGCCAAATGATAGTTGACTACTATCGCCACCTTTTCGCATGGCATTAATGAGGATGGGACTCGGATAACCCATGATGACAAAAGAGTGGTAGCAGGTGAGGAAGTAGGCTACATACTTTCGGCTGAAGTGACCGGGAGTGGGGAAAAGGTGTCAGGAGGTGATGGGTGACACGGTAAACCGGGATTGGAGTGCGTATGGGGCTAAGATCACAAAAGAGGGTAAGTAACAAAACATTACACACACAATCATATGATTATTCTCTCTCAGGCATTAGATATTATTTTTCCTCCATTGTTAACCTTGTGATCGCCGATACTAACTCTCACGCCAGAGCTATCCCCCGACGGTCAAGCCGTCAAGCTTTTGGTGTTAACTTGTTGAACTGTGCGGGATATCGGACGCGTCTTGGTGATTGGGACGTGGAGAAAGATCCTGACGTTAACATTGGCGCTAGAAGGAGGGCTGTGTTCTAGTGTTCTTGAAGTTTTCAATCACAAATTGTAGCTGCTCTACGTCGGAATCCATGGTGAAGAAGAGTAGAACAGTTATTTCTAAAGGATAGCTGATGGCTATGACTTCGTCTACACAATGAGTATCTATCAAGGATTGATTGGGTCTTTCAAAGAGTGCTTCGCTTGCATCGCTTCCAAGCAAGTTTACGAGGGTTCTCGTTCGAGAGCCCAAGGTGATGCTTAGAAGAAGATTAATTTTTCTTTGAGAGAAGACGACCATGGTCGAAAAAAGGGAGAAGGCATCTTGCTTAGAATCCTATACCGAAGTGGTCGGATCGATGACCGATCAAGTTAGAAAGAAGTCTACACTTTAAAGACATGTCTCGAGGCCATCTTGGGATTATGGTTGAAGCGAGTAGATGAAGACCAATAGCCATTTTCCGATTGATAGAAGAAGGGTATTCCGCCCTATTGGTCTTGGGATTATGGTCAAGCAGAGTAGATGAAGACCCAACGGCCATTTTCCGATTGGTGAAGAAGGGTATTCCGCCCTATTGGTCTTTGGATTATGGTCGAGGCGCACCGAAGCCGCACTCACGAGAATCCACCGAGGCACACCGCTGTGGATACTCATCTTCGGAGATGCCCGCCTAAAGTGCGCAGTTCGAATGGAAAAGACAAGACTATTCAGAAGAGACTTTGAGAAAGTTTATGTCCAAATCGGCAGAAAGATGTTTGTCAATCTTTGGTACGTGGAAAGGGCCGAAGAATGCTAAGACGTTCCAGTGGACTTCGGGCTATGAAGACGCCTTCCAAGGAATAAACAACCTATCTTTATTCGGTACCTTTGTTGGTGAAGCCCGATCCTGCCGAGATATATTATTTGTATCTCGCAACTAGTTCGTGACATGATGGGAAGCGATTTTAGTGCGAGAAGTTGGGAGTAAGCAGCACCCGGTTTGCTATGTAAGCCGTGTCCTTAGGGATGAAGAAATAAGATGACGATAGTTATGGAGAATCTGAAGAGTCCAAACAAGATAGTTGCGATTGCTTGGCGAGAATCGAACTCGTGGGCGTTGTTTGCGGGACGGGTATTCCACTTTGGACTTATCTCCCACTATTAAGGAATTTTGGGTCTTCAGTCAGAAAGGCTGCGAGATGTTCTTCGGAGGGTTCGTATGGGTATTTGTGTCGACTAAATAGTTCGATCCTACATCAACCATCAAAAGGCTATATTCGATTTTATCTCATATACCTCTTGCTGTCTGGGGGGTAGTCGTACTGGGTCCGTTGCCTAGGGATCATGTTAACAGACGCCAGCTCATGGAAATCGAAGTTTGAAGCATTCATGAAGGACTTCGGTAGCTCATCCATAGTCTGACATGCACGGGCAGATGCCACCTCGGTGTTAGGAGGTTTGGGTGGACTCGCTGGCCATTCGATGGTAGCCTTTTCGGCAGGTGGTCCTTATGACCTTGTCAGGCCCTTCGTGGTAGGCAAACGTCATCGGCGTTAGGAGGTTCGGGTGGACTTGCTGACCATTCGATGGTAGCCTTATTGGCAGGTGGTCCTTTAGACCTTGTTATGCCGCCCGTGGTAAGCAAGTGTAAATCATCCTTAAGACGTTGTCGAGCCCTGCGTGGTAGCAATTATCGACACTTAGACCTTATGAGCCCTTCGTGGTAAGCAAGCGTTGTCCTTGAGACCTTGTTGGGCCCTTCGTGGTAGACAATTGCATGTCGTTCTTTAGACTTCATCGAGCCCTTCGTGGTAGGCGAATGTCATCTTTTGGTTTTGTTAGGCCTTTTGGGGTAAACAAATTTCCAATGAAGCGGATCATCTCACACTTGGTAACTAATAAGTATCCCTTTACTTTATTACTTTATTACCTAAATTTTTCTAAGTGTTGAGTTGGAATGCCTCATTCCCTAACTTCATCTTATACGTTATATGACATGCTTAGTTGTTAATTAAGATTCGAGTTGAGTCCATGAAAGAGTTTGTGCATTTTCCGGTTGAATTAATATTGAAGTATTGGCGAGAAAGTAAATGCAATCAAGTCATAAAGAATGAAACCACATTTCATTAATATTTAATCGATTACAAAATCAGAACTTTTTACACAAGTCCTATAAATTAAAGAAAGTAAAATTATCTTGAGACAATGACTTCATCTCCTGAGTTAGCAAGAGGGCGGATCCGGTTGGTCGCCACTAGCTTTTCCTTGCCCGACTTGCAATCTTCGTACCCTTCATAATATACTTTCGAATTTTGCGCCAAGCTCGTCGGATGTACGATAATCCGCATATCGCGCTTGACCAATTCTTGATTCGGGAGAGGTCCGTTCTTGAAGTACCTTTATCTTGCCACGAAGCTTACGACGCTTGGCCTTATGGACTTTCCTATCGAGGCCAAGAGCCTTAAATCGAACTTATTTGAGTTGTGTTGATAAGTTTTGATTAGCTCTGACAAGCCCCTCTTTGGTAGTCTTCAAAGCTTGGTCTCTGCTGCAACAAAGCGGACATTCATGGTAGCTAATTTTTTGTTCATTTGTCTTTTGTCGTCTTGATTCTTCTACGACCGAGCTCGGACGTCATAAGTTTCCTTCATATCCTCCTTGGTTTGGGCCAATTCCCTCTGAAGACTTTCATTGGCATGAAGAACAGATTCACGTTCCTCTCTCTCTCGAGCCAATGTAGCCTTTAACATATTCTTCTCCCTCCTCAGAGTCTCCTCATCAGACTCGGTGTTTATATGCCTGGGACGTAAACGCCCAAAGACTGCGTTTGCCTGCACATATTCGACAATATCCGGTCAATTTCAAATATTTAGGCAAGTAAAGAAATGTTTAACTGATAAAACCCTTACTTACCTTTGCCAGATAACTCATGCCTTCATCAAGAAAATTCCCGTTCGTATGATTATCAAATCGGTGATCATCATTTTCCCGACGAAGGCATCAAAGAAATTTGGAAGGAAAGTTAACGTTGTCACCGAAGGCCCAAAAAGTCGGGCGCCCAATGGCCTCATCATGGAATTTCTGTGATGATGGCCTTGGGGGGGAAGGCATCGGTTGGTCATGAATGGGAGAAGGATCCATATAGATATTTTCGGGGGAAGAAGATTGAGTTGGAGTAGGATCTCGAGCTGGTAGAATTCTGAGGCGTTGAAGCGGGGGTGGTATCGGATGGTTGTTTTCTCTCTTCGAGATGGTGCTGCGGCGAGTTCGATTCTTTTCTTCTTCATTTGCGATTAAAATCTCCACGAGGGTTTGTTGGAGGATGAGCAGTTGAAGAAGTTACTCTAAGCTCATCGGGAGTTAAGGGAATGACTTTGGTTCTCAACTTTTGATTGAAGAAGTCGCTTCTGATCATTTACTGGTAGATCTAATAAACTTGTTCGAACTAATCTTTGGATTGGCGTCTACGGTGGTGTTGGATCAGCGGTTGGCGGTATTAGATTGGCGGTTGGTGGTGTTGGATCAGCGGTTGGTTGATTGAGTCGAAGAGCTTGAGTCGGCGGGATGGAAATTAGTCGAGGCCTTCGGATGGCTCTTTTCTTTCGTCGAAGTTGGAGGACTTTTCCGAGAGAAGAGGTTCGTCATCTATGGGTGCATGGGTTGGAGGTTCATCAGTTGGTGCTTCAGTAGGTGGGTTGAATTTGGAGGAGGCTTCCGGTTGTGAAGGTTCAGCATCGACATCTGCAGATTGTCCGACTGCATTGTCTTTGGATGGGTCTTCATGTTGTGAAGAATCGACGGTGGCTTCTACCGGTTTTCCAGCTAACAAATCCTCTAAGTCTTTCATCTCCGAAGGCGACGGTTTGATCAAAGTTACTACAGAAGATTAACAGTTCTACATCAGAATCTATATCACAAAATTTTCAAATATTCATAAAATGAATTTGTACTTACGTTTGTGGTCGTACAACCATGCTTGATTGGAAAGAAGTCTATAGTTCCATTCCTCCCTCGGGAAATTGTCCAAAAGCTCTATCATCTCGGCCTCACATTCTTCAGAGACGTCTCTGAAGTCCGTAGAAATCTTCTCATCAGTGGCCCGACCGTAAAGAGATGATTTGGGTCCTTTGACGAAAAACCATCTTTCATGCCATCCTTTATTTGCTTGAAGGAGTATTCACTAACGGCGTCTCTCGAACCTCTCTCCTGCTTTTTTGAAGAATGCTTGCTTATAGTCTTAAATTCTTTCTCTCCGGGTAGCCAACCTTGTATCTGATAAAGAAGAAGTCGGCCTTGAGTTCGACACCAAGTTAAATGGCATAAAGCTACGAATGCTAAAATATGAATATAAGAGTTCGGCATTAATTGGGCGAACCCAACACCCGAGAACCCTAATAAAAGTTACTACGAAAGCGTGAAGAGGGAATCGGATCCCTTTCTCCGGGATGGTCGTAGAATGTATGACCATCCATCCTTGAGGCGTTGGTACATCCATTCTCCGGACACTGGAGCTCTCACCAAATGGGTATCAATGGAATGTGGCAACGAGTTGAAGCCTCTCCAAGTCAACCTCTTTAACTTTCGAGGAGTGTTGGCAAGGAGAGTCTTATTCTTTATTCTGTAGAATGCGGAAGAATGGGAGAAGATTTCATTATTGGTTTCTTCTTAGTAGTTGTTGGTGATTCGATCGAAATTTGAAGCATTTTTGGTAGAGTTTGGGCTTGGAGGAACGGAGCAGATTGGTGTCACTAGCAGGGGACGACCTTGCTCAGAATCTTTAGAAGCCATTGTTAACGATTTGCAGAGAATACAAAGAGGGTTCGAGAGATAGAAAGAAAGTTTGAAAGTCTGAAATTCAAATTGGCAGGTAAAACTGTCAAAATTGGTAAAGTTTACCTTTTATATATTTGCATTTACAGTAATGTCGAGGGTTGCATGATTAATTCACAACAATGATGGTGAATTGGAAGAGGTGTCGTCCGGTTTTGGGTCTAAATATCTTAGCAGGAGTGAACTTATGTCTATTGGGCCTCCCATTTACATTTACGATATCAATTTGGACCCGATTTTGTTGGGCTTTGGTGAGTTTCACTTTGGACCTCTTGTGACTTATCATAATTCGTTATATCATGGGCCTATACTGTTTATAGTCTTTCATTAAACACCTGTTTAATAAAAGACTAGGGGGCAATGTTGGGCCATAATCCTTTTCCTTATTGGGCGGACTTAATGGGCTCCTCCCTTGGATTATATTCTTTCTTGTCCGATTGGTTGAATGATTTGGGTCGATTACTTGATTATTTCGTTTGGGTCCTTTCGGTTGGATCCGGTCGTTTGGGTCATTTAGTTATTTGGGCTTAGTCATTGAATTGGCCCATTATACAAATTGCCACTTAACCCAATTTGGCCAGGTAATCATTATGCCAAATGATAGTTGACTACTATGTACGCCACCTTCTGCATTGACATTAATGAGGATGGGACTCGGATGACGGTGGTGGCAAAAGAGTGGTAGCGGTGAGAAGTAGGCTACATACTTTAATTTGAAGTGATAGGGAGTGGGGAAAAGGTGTCGAGAAGTGATGGGTGGTACAGATGGCCGGGATTGGAGTGCGTATGGGGCTAAGATCACAAAAGAGGTAAGTAACAAAACATTACACACAATCATATGATTATTCTCTCTCAGGCATTAGATATTATTTTCCCTCCATTGTTAACCTTGTGATCGCCGATACTGACTCTCACGCCGGAGCTATCCCCCGACGGTCAAGCCGTCAAGCTTTTGGTGTTGACTTGTTGAACTGTGCAGGATATCGGACGCGTCTTGGTGATTGGGACGTGAAGAAAGATCCTGGCGTTAACAATAACTATTAACAAACTTATACTATTATGATAAAAATTAATATTTCTTTTAGAAAAGTAAAATTTATCGTGCTCTTGATTTTAAAGAAAAATAACTCAATTTTCAGAGTTTTATCTATAAATCTAAAATATTAAACATATATTCTTATTTTATATTTATCCTTACAAATAATAAATTCATGTTTTATTAGTGATAAGATAAATTATGGTAAATATGAGAAGATTGAGTCATTTTATACTATCATTAATAAAAATAAATAACTTTTGTAAAATAAAATATCAATAAATAAGACCTTTTTTATTACTCCCTCAATTCCTAAATAAGCGGCGTTTTAGAAGAAAAAATTTGTTCCAAGTTATTTGTCGTTTATAACTTTTTAGGAGAATAAATTATTTATTTTTTTATATCACCCATACCTTCTCTCATTGTCTCAAGAAATTCTCACACTTAGTATTAATAGTTTTCAACTTCTCATAAAAGGGTAGTGATGAAATTTTATACAAATTTTAATTATTAAATAATAATATTAAATGACTTTTTTAATTCATATACAAAAATTTTAAACGACATTTATTTAACAACGGATGGAGTAATTATTACTATTGATTTTGATCTTTTTATTTAAACATACTCCAATATATTTTTCTGATCACCATGACAAAAATTTCACCCTTTCCCACTGACCTGTCAGAAAGAGAACTTTGAGTTTCCAAGGCATGAATACAAAGGGGAGTGGTCGGGAGGTGATTTCTCTCTTTATATGTCAGTATTGTATTGATTAATTGACTAACTTATCATAAAATTAATTTTATGATAACCGGATCCAATGCAAAGCATTGGGGAGTACATGAAAAAAATAGATAAATTAATTAATATAGGAGTTAATTTTTTTATATTAAAATAATAAGCAGTTTGTTATGTGTTTTCCAAACGATTAGCGGGTCACCAATTGAGAAGTTTTAAGTTCAACCCCTATCTCAAATTAATACTCCCTCTGTCTCATGATAAAAATTCTTATTATTATTTTGAGTAAACCCATGTTAAATATCAACTTTACTTTAATAATCAAACGTTTATACATTTTTTCTTATTATGCCCATAACATTAAATATCTCATACTTTTCTTATTCTAATTCTCTCTCCATATTTAAGAAATATGGAGAGAGAATATTTTGAATTAAATAGTTAGAAAGTCATTCTCTCACCTACATTGAAAATAATTAATAACATAATATTATAGGTAATTTTGTCATTTTATTCCTCTTCTTAATATATGTAAAAAATTCACCAAGACTTTTATTTTAGGACGGAAGGAGTAATAAATAAAAAATTAGTCGGTCACATTTGTCTTGCACATTGATAGGTCTCATTGGGTAGCAAAGCAATTAAGTTATTATTGGTCTTGCTAGAACCCTACTCCTCCATGGTTTTTAGGGCCGTCTTTAATTCCCAATATTTCTTACTAAACCATCCTAGCTAGTCTCCTTGCTAGAACCATACTCCATGAATCTCTAAACTACATCAGTTACACGTACATTAAAAATCGTGTCATATTAAGTGAATTCGTCTTATGTATGTCTCATTATAGTTATGCTAAATAAGTTAAAACTAACACAATTCATTCAATTAATCTTGTTAAGATACTCAATACTAATACCAACTTGATTAAATAAAAAAATACAAAACAATTTACCTAGTTACTGAATTATACCACAATTTGTTTATTACAATGATTATATTTAACAAAATATGAGATATCATGCATGGTTAGAAAAATAGTTTAAAAGGCTAAAATTAATATTTAAAGTAAATTATCTTCATAAAATATGTATTTCCTAATTATTTTAAATAAACGGGTTTAATCAAGTACATGTATCAACATGTTGATAACGTGTTTGACTTATTGAGATTTTATGTTAAACGTATCAACTAATTTATGATACTTAACTTTATTGTACGTTATATTCGTGTTGTGTTATCATATCATCCATAAATTGATGCCCTTAGTTGCTCATAATTTTAATATGAAATTTAGAAAATATAAAAATGTCTCTCATTCCTTGGGTAGAATTACTTTTCATCTATGTATCTATAATTTACAAGCACATCTCACAATGTATTAGTATATCATTAATTGCATGTCTAATTTCAAATAAAATACAAGGTCCAAAACCATCGACCATGCAGTCATTCGCAATACTACTACTATATATGTAGGTGTTGCTTTTGTCCACGACACAATAGATTTAAAATACATGAGTTCCCATGCTTCTTAAAAGTTGGTTTCTCAAAAATTCAAATTCAGCACTCTTCTTTGACCTATTGAAGCTAGTGAGTAGTGTCCCAATTCCCACATTGTGCATTTACATTGCCCATCTTAAAAATTAGTGGCGAGATTAAAGAGTACTACTCACTTATCATTATTTTTTTTATCGCTTAATGTTTCTCGTTAATTATTAAGGACAAGGAAATCGTACCTTATTAGGGTTAGAGTTTCGTGTTGAATGAAAAGACGAAAAATTCACGAAGAATACATAATTGATTGATAAATTAAAAAGGAGAGAAGAACAAGTGAACAATTACTCCAACAACACGTGACAGAACTCTTAGGATCCGAGAGCTTTTTTAGGGTATAAAGATCTATATAGCCTTCTGATTATCTAAGGTCGAGAGAGAATCCGTCAGTCTCCAATCTTCCAAAAGTCCCTTCTTCATAGAATGGAAATAGTATTTATAGAGTTTTTTGGAAAGTGACCACATGTCAAGCACATGACCTTAGAAAAATTCGAAAAATACCCATAGTCATCATAATAATTCCTAGATCGTCATGTCCGTCTAGCTACCAATTTAATTCCTCAATCAATTTCTAAAATGAGTTACCTCCATAAGCCTTCTGTCTTGGGACTCATAGAGGCTCTTCCTCGATATCATGCTTCAAAGCTCTTGTTGCTCAAACCATGCTTTCCTACTCTTCCTTCTTTATTTGAGAATTTCGTCGTCGAAAAACCTAGGAAGAACTCAGCACATTACATCGGAGGCCGCGCATTAGGGGGTCGAACCATAGGGAGAAAACCCTAGGGGGGCAAACCCTAAGGGGTGCCAAACCTTAGGGAGAAAAACCCTAGGGAGGATGAACCCTAGGTTTGAGCTTTCTTCAGTTCTTTTCGTTTGTTTTGGCCTTTCTTGGTCACTTTTCATCCTTTCCTCATGATTCTTGGTCTTGTAAAAAGTTCTTCTTGTCATGGAGATTCAAAGGCTAATCACTTCTTGGAGTTTCATAAGATTTAAGTTTCTTTCTGTTGTCCGGGCACATTGCTCTGTCATTGCATTGATCAAAACCCTTATGGCACACAAATTGAGAAAATGAGGTAGCGCGCAGCCAAGGGGGCGAACCTTAGGGTGGCAAACCCTAGGAGGTACTTTGGCTTTCTTTTTGTTAATCTTTTATTCGTTTTCCTTGTTTCGTTCCAATAGTTCCAACCAAATCCATTCGGGGAAGAGATTGATTTAACTTTTCCTTAAGAAGAAGCCATCTTGGACTGATTGATCCTTAGGGTGACCAAACCCTAAGGGGTAAAACTCTAGGGTTTTCACCTTTTTGTTCATTTAATGCTTTGTTCATTAATTGCAGTCTTGTTCATTCATTTCTATCTTTTTTTTTCATTCATTTAACTATCACTACTAGAAATTTGACCTATAGCGACGAGTTATAGCGACGGTCGGGACGGAATCGTCGTAATAGAGTATCTATAGGGACGGTCACGGGCTGACTGTTGGTATAGGGCTTTAAAGGTAGTTTATTTTGAGGGTCATAATCTAGCCATCAGTATAGAGTTTTTTTCGGCACGCACATTATTATATCAACATTTTTCCCACAAATATTATATCAACATTTTTCCCCAAATCAAATCAACATCAGCTCTCATTCTCACTCACTCGATCAGCCCTCTCTCTCCTGGTTCTCATTGCCCTCCTTGCTGCTCGTTACCCTTTCTCACTCGATCGCTTCTCATCTCTGCCCTTTGATTGTTCACTCATTAGATTGGCCATCATGTGGGCACACATCACATTTAGGGTTCCGGAGGATCTGTTTTTGGACGATCAAGAGCCAGGCAATGCCAAATTTCTCTCATTCCTCGGCGGCGCTGCCTCCTCTATCGCCGCAGCTGCTGCTCCAGTCATTATCAGGCATGTGAGATGCAGGTAAAATTTAAATGTAATTGATCTTCTATGAATTAAACCGAACATAGATTTTTTAGATTGAAGCCTATTAGATTGTAGTGTTTAGTGATAAAAAGATGATTTATTGCCTCATATTTTTTTACAGAATTTGGTTAGGGTTTTGTAATAGATTAATCTGTATTCGGAAAGTGTAGTTCTATCCTTTTTTAGAATGTAATAATTTCATAGTGATTCTCTTATTGATTTTTATTTTCTTAAAGTTGTGTTCTATCCTTTTTCAGAAGGTAAGAATTTGGTGTTCTCTAATATAAGTTTGGATTTTAGTTATTTTTAGGTAAAATATGTTTGGAATCAGACCTTTTTAGTTATCTGTATCATTATTGTGCTGTAAATGTTTTGACTTACACTACCAAACCATCACCATTGCTTCTGATTTTTTTCTTAATTAGTTTTGAGGCTACCTATATTTCATGAATGCTTTACACCAGTGTAAGATTAATATTTAGAATTGACATCATGCTATGTGTAGCGGATTGTTTCAAATAATAGACAGATGTTCAATGCTTACACAGGTGGTAGAAAGTTTTAAATCCGGAGCTTGTCAAAGGTCCATGATCTAAAGAGGTGAGGCAAGAATTGTTTATTGATTGTTCGAATTTCCCTATTTTGTTGAGCATTTTCGTATTCTGACTTCATTGTTGCTATTATTTTTGTAACATATGTTTAGGAGGATGAAATAATAATTCAATTGGTGGACCACTATGGGCCAAAAAAAAGGGTCTACTATTGCACAACATCTACCTGGACCCCGTCTTATTATGGCTATGTCTAAGTATCCATTAATTTGTCTCAAATGGAAACTTAACACAGTCTTGATAAGTATTTACCTGGACCCGTCTTATTAATTTGACTGCTTCTATTGCTTCATACTCTTTAAAGATTCATTTCCATCCTTTTCTACAGGTCCATAGAGCATGTGCGGACATTTGTTTGATAAAAGATAAACTATATATAGACTGATTAGAGAGAGCAAAGACGGACAAATTGTGAGCTCCAAAACGAGGTAATTAAGCAATACTCTTCTTTTTGGCATGGCCCCTTTCTGCTTGATAAAATGCTTACAAGAACTATATATTTGTGCTCTGCTGAATTAAGCATTGAGGGCTTAGAAGCTGGTATACTAGTTTGTGACACTGCTATAGACTCTTCGACCATAACACCATAAAGAGAGAGCTAACATCAGAACTTGAATACAAGAGTAAGCTCGACTTGAGCACTTTATTAAAAAAGGTTGAGTACAATTGTTGAGACTTCTGTCTTAACACTTGAGTTTTTTTAGAGTTATTGATGACTTGAGATGATATTATCGAAGTTTTGACATCGCAAGATATTAAGGTCAACTGTTTAACTGAACAACTTTTCCTCCTTGGATTGGAAAAGAGAAATTGTATATTGGTTTACACTTTCAAGTTGCCTTTTGCAAATAAATATTTCAAATAAATATTGTTCAACTGTCAAGATATTAAGGTCAGAGTTACCTTTTGCAGAACTCACAGTTGAAGTTGTTTAATAAATTATGTATATTTGAATAAGAATCAATGTATTGCTCATAATTATAGTTTATAAATTGCATGGTCGTTGTTCTGCACTCATTTTCCCCTATTAAATATTGTAGATTTAAAATAAATATGTACTTCACACCTCAAGCAATTAAACTTTTTCCCCTTTATTTAGGCTTACACTTTCCTTGCACGCTCTGATATGAAAAAACCTTCAAGCCGATTGGCCTTTACTATTGGTGATTCTGTCAAACCGAAGACACGGGACAACATAACTGCTGAAATGTTAATTCTAATTTGTGCATTTAATTCAATTAGGTCATGCGAAACCTAATTTTCACTTGGGCCCACATTTGCCTCATGCACGAGAGTCACGCTTTTGAAGAGACGATCGTGCAAGAATACTTTGAGCTTCCGAACAATCTCTGGGACTCAGTTTTTGTGACGCCCCCAACATAGGTATACATCACTCATTCTGAGCCGCTAAATACATGGTACAAAATTTAAATATAAACTTCATTTACACAATACGACAAAAGCATATCTGAGAGTTTTTACACGAATATTGTCTCATAGACAATATCCAAACTCAAATGGAGTCCTCAATACATTTATTATTACACTATTTTATAGAATAGTGAAGACTACTACAGCCACCATCTCGGATCGTCACACCGTTCCTCGACTAGTCTCGGCTACGTTCTCATTTCCTGAATAGAACAATGAAAGCAAAAGGGTGAGCTCAACTAGCCCAGTAAGAAATATTATGACTAAGATAATGCAAAATAAATTATCGTTAGCCTTCAACAATGTTAAACTGATAAATTACAATAAACAGCAAGTTTAACTACATCGGAACAAGCAATCCATTAGAAGAGTCAAGTAAAGCATGATATCTACTATCTTCTATGATTTAAAAAGTTTATCATCAATTTTATCACTAAGACTTAGCTAAATAAATAATCCACATCACTGAATTATCCTTGTATTGCGGGCCAAGGATATTCATTAGTATCACATCCACGAATTATCCATACACTACAGGCCAATGATATTCGTGTTATCACCAATGGTCATGATCATGCTAACAACTGTTCATCAATGCACTACAGGCCAATGATGACTTTTATCACATCATTTGTAACATTACATGTCATGATTATACTGAATAATCGCTGGTCATAATCATACCAATCAACAGTCCATCTATGCACTACGGGCCAAAGATGACTTTCATCACAATATAAGCATGAGGATGATGACAATGATATAAGAATTCAATTAAATAAAAACAAGGATAAATTTTAAAGATTTATAATTTAATTTATCCAGAATTTAATAATATCCAAATTGTCAACATGATACTGCTTTGTGGAGTAAAATTCAAGAATAATATTGTATCAAAAATGATTTAGATCGAAAAGAAATTAATTTTTATCATGAATAGTACCCCAGGTGAATAGTACGTGAGTGAATAGTATCTCGTGAATAGTACTTCGATAATAGTACCCCGTGAATAGTACCATAACATGAAAAGATTAAAAATTATCAAGAATGCTCAGAATAATATTTTCATGAAAAGATACTAGATAAAGTGCAAATTTCAAGGATATTCTACTAATTTCACGAAGTAAAGAAACAATACTTTAACAAAATGACTGTAGAATTTGGAATCTGAAATGAAATAATATTACTCACATACTACAGTGTATGAAAGAAAATATTATTTCATACGAATATTGAACAAAAATAATATCCCTTACCTTAAAAAGAGAGTACTTCTGACTGGTAGGGCGGGGATATTCTTGAAAAAAACTTATACTGTTTTCTACGCTCAAAGCTTCGTTAAACTCAAAAGAAATACACTCAATATTATAGAAGAAGAATTCTCTGATTCTAGTGTGATTTTCATTTCTAAATTAAACATCCTATTTATAGAAGAATGGAAGGATACTATTTGAATTAGAAAATCACAATTGCCATATGGAATCATTCACTACTAAGCTCAAAGCCGTGAAGAATTTTTTTTTTGATTTTACTATGCAAACACTATGCAGACACTATGCATAATAAAATATAATATATTCTATTTTTTATAAAAAAATAAAACTTATTATAATATATATATATATATATATTGGATATATATATATATATATTTTTGCTATATATATATATATATATATATATATATATATATATATATATAAAGCAAAACTGAGATAACTTTCTAAAGCAGGTTTTGAAAAATGGGTAAGTAGGGGTCCAAATAACACGTCAAACTTATAACAAATACTTCATAAAAATCACCTCTATTTATCTCAATTCACTTGGCTTCACAAAACATATTTTTAAACAACAATTATTCATCAATAATATAACTTGTAATATTAACAACGGATCATTTCCGGAAAAAGAGGGGCTTTCCGATAAGGATTTTCTCCTATTGGAGCGCTTGATTAGGTGACCAAAAACCTTTCGTCGACAGAACTTTCTAGACATTGTCAATAATGCAAATAATAAAATGAATAACTTTTTCATCTCAATTATTGATTTAATATAAAATATTGTGACAATAATTGAATAAATAACGTGAGATACTATGAAGTAATTACCGTAGCAATAATTGAGTATAACTGAGTGACTTCTCACGTAAGCATCAATAATCAATATCGTGTGCTACTATGCAACTACACATATTACTGTACTTTTCATCACCGGGTATTTCGACAGTTAACGGTAAAACTTTCGCCGTTATTTTTATAAAAAGATATTTCTGTCGTTTTCTAACTCCGATAATAATTTCGTTGTGGGGTCCACCAATGATTGTGTCGTCGTACGAATATTCTCTGTTAAAACGAATATTCCTCGACCAATCGAATATTTTATAACAACTTGCTTACTTTGTAAAATTTCTAAATATTACTCACAACTATAACATTATAACAAATTCACACCTTAATATTCAAAAATGATATTTTGAGAAACTAAATCTTTATTCATAAAAGTTGGAGTCTTACACCCTTCTTATGAAATTTCATCCTCGAAATTGGGGTACGTACCTGGTATGTCAAAGAGGTGAGGATACCTTGATTTCATTTCAGATACTAACTCCCAGGTCATTTCCTCAACATCATGGTTTCTCCACAAAACTTTGACTTGAGGTATAACCTTGGAGCGTAGAATATGTTCCTTCTTATCCAAGATTTTAATAGGTACCTCTTCATACATTAAATCTTCCGCTATCTCATCTGGTTCTAATTCAATAATGTGGTTCGGGTCTTCCACATATTTACGTAACATAGATATGTGAAAAACGTTATGAACACGAGACATACTTGGCAGTAAGGCGAGTCTATAGGCCACAGTTCCTACTCAATCGAGGATTTTGAATGGCCCAATGAATCGAGGATTGAGCTTTCCTCTCTTTCCAAATCTTGTAACTCCTTTCCATGGAGTAACGCATAACAACACATGATCTCCAACATTAAATTCCACGTCCTTTCGATGAAGATCAGCATAACTCTTTTGTCGATCTTGTGAGGTTTTTATACGTTATCGGATCATTTGAATCTTTTCTGTTGTCATGCGTACCAATTCCGGTCCCAACAATGTTGCTTCACCTACCTCGTCCCAGCATACTGGAGAACGACACTTGCGTCCATACAACGACTCGAATGGAGACATGTCAATACTTGTTTGATAACTATTGTTGTAAGATAATTCCACTAATGGTAAGAACTTGTCCCAACTTCCTTTGAAGTCTAAAACACAGAGTCTTAATAGATCTTCAAGAGTTTGAATAGTCCTCTCTGATTGCCCGTCCGTTTGAGGATGAAATGCTGAACTAAAACATATATCCGTGCCTATAGCTTTTTGCAAACCAACCCAAAATCGTGAAATGAATCTTGGGTCTTGATCAGAAACTATGGATACTGTCATACCATGTAGTCTTACAATCTCATATATGAATATACGAGCAAGACGTTCAAGTGAATAAGTTTCTGGTATAGGTAAGAAATGAGCAGACTTGGTCAATCTATCAACAATGACCCAAATTGCATCTATGCCTTGAGAAACCTTGGAAAGACCAGTAATGAAATCCATGGTAATGTGCTCCCACTTCCATTCTGGAATTTCAAGTGGTTGCAATGGACCTTTTGGCACTTGATGCTCTGCCTTTATCTCGTTGACAAGTTAGACACCTTGAGATAAACTCCGCTATCTCTCTCTTCATATTGCTCCACCAAAATGTATGTCGAAGATCACGATACATTTTAGTACTCCCAGGATGGATTGCAAACGGTGTGTTTTGTGCCTTTATCATGATCTTATACTTTAAATCAGAGTCGTTAGGAACACAAAGTCTAGAATTGACTCGAAGTATTCCTTCTTCATCGATTCTTGCTTCTAGAATAGCACCTTCTTGTAATTTCCTCCTCATACGCATCAGCTCTAGGTCCGTAGCTTGAGCAACTTTAACTTTATCGATTAAAGTCGATTCTACACATTTATTTGACATCATCACATGGGTCCCTAAAGTCTTTAACTCTATCTCCATCCTTTGCAAGTCATACAAAATGGGCCTTTGCGTTGACAATATCGCACTCGTACCCGCATATGATCTTCTACTCAACGCATCAGCTACCACGTTCTCTTTTCTAGGATGGTATTGAATGGTATGATCGTAATCTTTCAACAGCTCGAGCCAACGTCGTTGCCGCATGTTGAGTTCTTTTTGGGTGAAGAAATATTTGAGGCTTTTATGATCCGTATAGATCTCCACTTTCTCCCTATATAGGTAATGCCTCCAGATTTTAAGCGCAAAAACGACTGCTGCCAACTCTAGATCATGAGTAGGATAATTCCTCTCATATTCTTTGAGTTGTCGTAAGGCATAGGCTATGACTTTCCCATATTGCATGAGAAAACATCCTAACCCTCTGCCTGAAGCATCGCTGTAGATGATAAATCCCTCCGAACCAGATGGTATTATCAGAACAGGTGCTGAAATGAGTCTCTTCTTGAGTTCTTGAAAATTCTTCTCACATTCCTTGCTCCAAATGAATTTTATATCTTTTCGAGTCAGCTGAGTTAATGGAGTAGCGATTCGAGAAAATCCTTCCACGAATCTTCGATAATAACCAGCTAAGCCCAGAAAGCTACGTACTTTGGTCACTGACTTAGGTTTCTCCCAGCTTTTTATTGCTTCAATCTTCGCTGGGTCAACAGATATTCCGTGATTTAATATCACGTGCCCAAGGAATGCTACTTCTTCAAGTCAAAACTCGTATTTCTTCAACATGACGTATAACTTGTTTTCACGAAGCTTTTGGAGTATCATCCTCAAGTGTTGCTCATGATCTTCAAGGCTTTTGGAGTATATGAGGATGTCATCAATAAAGACAATCACAAAATGATCTAAATATTCCTTGAATACTCGGTTCATCATATCCATGACGGCAGTAGGAGCATTAGTCAATCGAAAAGACATGACTAGGAATTCGTAATGCCCATACCGAGTTCTGAAAGCAGTCTTTGGAATGTTATCAGTTTTAATCTTTAACTGATGATATCCGGAACGAATATCGATCTTTAAAAAGAATTTAGTTCCTTGCAACTGGTCAAACAAGTCATCAATACGTGGCAACATGTACCTATTTTTGATGGTGAAATGATTCAACTCCCGATAGTCAATACAAAGTCGCATACTTCCGTCTTTCTTCTTTACGAATAGAACAGAAGCACCCCAAGGAGACGTACTAGGACGAATGAAACCAATGTCTAACAATTCATGTAGTTGGGTTTTTTACTCCTGAAGTTCAATAGGAGCCATTAGATATGAGGCTTTAGAAATAGGTTTTATACAGGGTTCAAGGTCGATACAAAATTCAATTTCACTCTCTAGGGATAGGTCAGGAAGTTCTTCAAGGAATACGTCAGAAAATTTATTAAGAATAGAAATATCATTCAAATCTGACGTACTTTTGTTTAAATCTGTGACATGGCTAAGAAAGCTATACATCCATTTTTTAATAAACGAATAACTTTATGGCTTGATATGACAGTGATTGACTTTAATGGTTTGGTTGCTTGAATTCGCATAATAGGTTGGTTAGGAATATGAAAGCTAGCAACCTTACGAAAATAATCAATTTTAGCATGATGATTGTTTAACCAATTAATTCCTAAAATCACATCGAATGCAAGTATTTTCAAAGAGATAAGATCGACAGGTAACGTGCGGGTGCCGATTTGAATCAAACAAGACTTATAAATAGTGGATGTAATGAATGTTTCTCCCAACGGAGTTTTAACAGATAAGTTAAAGTCTAATTTCTCCGGAGTCAAATTTAAACATTGAGGCAAGTATGAGAAATAAAAGAATGGGTAGAACCGGTATCTAATAAGGTATATAGTTCGCAAGAGTTTATTATTAGCTTACCGTGATAAACTCGTCCGGGTTTATCATTTTTTGGGAGGTCACGACAAACGTTCTCCCTTGAACTACCGACTTTGACTTGTCTGGGACAGCCTTTGGTGTCTCCATCCCAGCTGGACTTGAATTCACTAAATGACAAAATTAGACTAGGTGACCTTCTCTTCTGCAATTATAACATGCTTTGGACTGCATCGTGCAGTTTGGACTGATGTGTTCCTCCCCTCCGCATTTGAAGCATACGATCGGTGGTCGTTCTCCTTCCTTGAAAATGGGTGCTGGTGTCTTTCCATCATTGTTGAACCTTCTCTTCTTGAAATTTCTACTTCTATTGGCTTGGCCATGATTACCACCGAAGTGGTTACCATTTCTGGCATGTTGATTTCCTTCACGTTTGTTGTCACCGCTTCGATAACTGCTACCACTGGTATTACCATTTAGTCATCTGCTCTCTCTTGGTTGGGTTGACTCATTATCGCGCTCTAATAATTGAGCCCTATTCACAACATCTGAATACAAGCAAAGTTTGTGAGAAATGAGGTATTGACGTATTTCAGGTTTTAAACCTCGCAGAAATATTTGGTCCAATCTCTCCTCATTATCTACCAAATGGGATGTAAACCGGGATAACTCCACAAATGTAGCCTCGTACTGCTATACGGTCATATTGTTTTACTCCAACTTGATGAACTCCACCTTCTTCATGTGACGAATACTTTCGGGAAAGTACTTGTCGTTGAAAAGTTCTTAGAACTTCTCCCAAGATATCTTTGGTTCGGCAGGTTGAGTACGTTTTACATATTCCAACCATTAATATGCCTCTCCTCTTATCATGAAGGTGGAAAAGGGAACCTTTTTCTCCTCGGAGCATCCCAAGACATCAAATATCTTGGTGATCTGCTTTATCCACGTCTCTGCCTTAAATGGTTCTGGCTTTTCCAAAAACTCCGGTGGTCCCAGCTCCTTGAACTGCTTAGCAGTGACCATCCGAGAGTTGCCAGTGTTTCCACCTACATTTTGCACAGAAGTCTCTCTCGCCTGATGTTGCATGAATTTCAAAAAGTCTCTGAACATTCCGTCGTTCATTATTTGATCGGTGTTGTTGTTTACATGAAGATTGTTTCCTTTCTGATGTAAATTATCCTGGTTATTGATCATCGGTGACTCAACGGTCTCATATGCTCTATTGCTTATCTCAACATTTTTAGATGTCATTTTCAGACATTGCCACAACACAAGGGTTAATTGACATGCCACATAATGCCCCTATATTCTGAACAACCAATTAAATATTAAATAAGCTTAGGTAGGTCATACTAGCGAAGGATTTACCCTTCTCTTGCCTCCTAGTTCTAGTCTCACATCTCAGCCAGGGATCATATCCCTAAGCTTTGATACCAACTGTGACGCCCCCAAAATAGGTATACATCATCCATTTTGAGTCACCAAATACATGGTATAGAATTTAAATACAAAATTCATTTATAAATAGGTATACATCACCTATTAAAGTCGCCAAATACATGGTACGAATACAAATACAATCTTTAATATACAACAAGAAGTTGTGAGTTTTAATACAAATATTGTCTTCTAGACAATATCCACTCTCGAGAATAAGTCCTCATTACATTTATTGTCACACTATTTAATAGAATAGTGAGGACTACTAATACTATCATACGGACCATCACTCTGGTTCCCAGACTAGTCCGGCTACGTTCTCATTTCTGAAGAGAACGGTGAAAGAAAGGGTGAGCTCAACTAGCCCGAAGAAATATTATGACTAAGATAATGCGAGAATAAATTATCATTAGTCTTGACAACAATTTAAGCGATAAAATATAATAGACATCAAGTTTAAGCTGCGGTTGATGAACAAGAAATCCATTAAAAGAGTCAAGTAGAGAATAAAATCTACTATCTTTTATGATTTAAAAGGTTTTCATCACTTTTATATTTGGGACTCGACAATAAATAATCCACATCATCCCACTTTCTACGACCGAGGATATTCATTAGTATCACAACCACAAATTATCCATACACTACGGGCGAGGATATTCGTGTATTCATCGATGGTCATGATCATGCCAACAAGCGTCCATCGATGCACTACGGGCCGATGAGGACTTTTACCACATCATTTGTAACATTACGGTCATGATTATCTGCAGAATAATCCACGAGTCATAATCATACCAAGTCCATCATATGCACTTCTGAGGCCACAGATGACTTTCAACAAAATATAAACATGAGGATGATGACAATGATATAAGAATTCAATAAAACAAGTTCAAAATTAATTTATTCGAGGAACTAATAACGTCAAATTATCGACATGATACTTCTTTGTAGAGTAAAATTTAAGAATGCTAGAAGAATATTTCCATGAAAGATCTTTGGATGAAGCGCAAATATCGAGGATATTCCACTAATTTCATGGAGTATAGAAGTCAAAACTTTAACTTATTTGAGTATAATAAAGAATGGAATAACAAAAGAAATCACCATGCATGCGGTACTTCGCATGGGCAGGTTATTCAGCGAGAATAATAAATAACGGAACCGGTTAGGCGTGTCGCGCAAGCGAGGATATTCAGCAGAATAATAAAGAATGGAATAACAAAGAAATCACCATGCATGCGGTACCAGCATAGGCGAGGTTATTCAACGAGAATAATAAATAACGGAACGAGGTCAAGCGTAAAACACGAACGGGATATTCAGCGAGAATAATAAAGAATGGAATAACAACAAAATAATAAAGAATGGAATAATAACAAAAAATGCAGTATAGAAGTTATTCAATGAGAATAATAAATAATAGAATAATGAAGAATTTCACCAAGTATGGGTAGCACAGCGTATCTGAGTTATTCAACGAAGAATAATAAAAAACGGAACCCGGTCAAGCGTAAAATGCATGAGACGAGATATTCCAGCAGAATAATAAAGAATGGAATAACAGGAAAGAATTTCACCATGTATACGGTACTTGCATAGGCGAGTTATTCAACGAGAATAATAAATAATGGAATACGGAGAAGAATTTCACCAAGTATAGGGTAAAGTGGCCAGCGTTATCTGAGTTATTCAACAGAATAATAAAGAATGGAATAATGAAGTTCTCTTCATGAATATGAAAAAAAAAACCCCTTACCCTTACCTTATAAAGAAGAGTATATTCAACGGTAGAGGCGAGGATATACTTGAAGAAACTTTACTACGCTTCAAAGCTTTCTTAAAGCGCTAAAGAAATACGCTAAGATTATAGAAGAAGAATTCTCTCTCGGTTTCTCTCTACAGAGTTTTGAGTGAATTAAGTAAGAAATAATGAAGGAATGAGCTTCTATTTATAGAAGAATGGGTGAATAGTAACTAATCCATGAGCGGTCAGATTGATTTACTTTTAAGCAGGCGGTCCAGATTGGTTCTAATAAAATATAATATATTCTATTTATAATCTAATAAAGCGAATAACTTTATAAAAGTATTTACATTTTATATAAAAAAATTTTATATTACTATGCAAACACTATAACTGCACTATAAAATACTATATATATACTAATATAATAATAAAATATAATATATTCTAATTATTGTCTAATAAAATAGATAACTTTATAAAAGTATTACATTTTATATAAAAAGATTTTCTTATATTAGCCTAATAAAAGCGAATAACTTTATAAAAGTATTATTTTTATATAAAAAGCTTTTACATTTTTTATTACATTAATAATATTAATAAAACAAAAACTTCATCATCATTATTATAATTCACACTTTATTAATCGACCGGTCGTTCCCAGGAAAGAGGGGCTTTCGATAAGGATTTCTCCCTATTGGCGCATGATTAGGTGACCAAACCTCTCCTTGGCGAGAACTTCTAGACATCGTTAATATTGCAAATAATAATATTAATAACTTTGTTATCTCAATTATTGATTTAATATATATAAAATATTGACAATAATTGAATCAAATAACGTGAGATACTATGCGAGCAATTCTTGAAGTAATAATTGAACAAAATGAGTGACTTCTCACGTAAGCATCAATAATCAATCTGGTGTGTGCTACTATGCGACCCGCAGCGTATTCTTTGTACTTTTAACTTTGGGTGTTTCAACAGATTAACGGTAAAACTTCGTAGTTATTTTTCATAAAATATTTTTTATCGTTTTCTCGATCAAATAATAATTCCGTTGTAGGGTCCACCGATGATTGTCTTGTAAATCACGAATATTCCTGTTAAAAGCGAATATTCCCGACCAATCGAATATTATATAACAACTTGCGTACTTTGCAAAATTTATAAATATTACCCCTGACTATAACATTATATCAAATTCATTCCATAATATTCAAAAATGATAATTATAGAAAATTCATCTTTATTCATAAAAGTTGGGGTCTTACAATCTCCCTTCTTATGAAATTTTGCCCTCGAAATTAAGTGCGTACTGGTATGTCGAAGAGGTAAGGATACCTTGATTTCATTTGATTCTAACTCCCGGTCATTTCCTCAACATCGTGGTTCCTCCATAAAACTTTGACTTGAGGTATAACCTTGGGGCGTAGAATATGTTCCTTCTTATCAAGATTTGAGCGGGAACCTCTTCATACGTTAAATCTTCGCTATTTCATCGGTTCTAACTTTCGATAATGTGGTTCGGGTCTTTCACATATTTACGTAACATGGATATATGAAAAAGCGTTATGAACACGAGACATACTTGGCGGTAAAAGCGAGTATAGGCTACAGTCCTACTCGATCGAGGATTAAAAATGGGCGATGAATGAGGATTGAGCTTTCCTCTCTTTCCAAATCTCGTAACTCCTTTCCATGGAGCGACACGTAACAACACATGATCTCGATATCGAATTCCCGTCCTTTCGATGAAGATCGGCATAACTCTTTTTTATCGGTCTCTTGTGAGGTTTTTATCGTTGTCGGATCGTTTGAATCTTTTAAAGTGTAGTCATACGTACCAACTCCGGTCCCAACAACGTTGCTTCACCCACCTCATCCAGCATCTTTGGAGAACGACACTTTCTTCCATCTGGCGCCTCGAATGGAGCCATACGATACTTGCTTGATAAGCTTTGTTGTTGTAGGAAAACTCCACGATGGTAAGAACATCCCAACTTCCCTTGAAGTCGAGGACACGAGTCTTAATAAATCTTGAGAGTTTGAATAGTCCTCTACGATTGTCCGTCCGTTCGAGGATGATATGCGAACTAAATCGTAAATCCGTGCCCATAGCTTTTTGCAAACTAACCCAAAATCGTGAAGTGAATCTTGGGTCTCGATCGAAACTATGGATCTTGGCATACCATGCGATCTTATAACCTCGTTTTATATGTACATCTGAGCAAGGCGTTCAAGTGTATAAGTTTCTCGTATAGGTAAGAAATGAAGCGGACTTGGTCGATCTATCAACAATGACCCAAATTGCATCTATGCCTTGAGAAACCTTGGGAAGACCGATGTGAAATCCATGGTAATGTGCTCCCACTTCCATTACGGAATTTCAAGTGGTTGCTGATGGACCTTTTGGTACTTGATGCTCGCCTTGACTCGTTGACAAGTTAAACACCTTGAGATAAACAATGTTATCTCTCTCTTCGTATTGCCCCACCAAAATGTATGTCGAAGATCATGATACATTTTGGTACTCCCGAGATGGATTACAAGCGGTGTGTTGTGCGCCTCCATCATGATTTTATACTTTAACTTCGGGGTCGTTAGGAACACAAAGTGGAGTTGACTCGAAGTATTCCTTCTTCATCGATTCTTGCTTACGGCATAGCACCTTCTTGCTTTCTTCCTCCTATGCATCGGCTCAGTGCGTAGCTTGAGCGACTTTAACTTTATCGATTAAAGTCGGTTCTACTATATATTTCGCCATCATCACGTGGGTCCACAGAGTCTTTATCTCTATCTCCATCCTTTGCAAGTCATCTACAAAATGGGCCTTTGCGTTGACAATATCGCTTTTTTCGTACCCGCATATGATCTTACTACTCGATCGTCGGCTACCACGTTAAACTTTTCGAGGATGGTATTGGATGGTATGATCATAATCTTTCAGCAGTTCAAAGCCAGCGTCATTTATCGCATGTTGAGTTCCTTTTGAGTGAAGAAATATTTGAGGCTTTTATGATCAAGTAAAGATCTCCACTTTCTCCCCATACAAGTAATGCCTCCAAATCTTTAAGTGTGCAAAAACAATTGCTTTACTTGACTCTAGATCATGAGTAGGATAATTCCTCTCATATTCTTTGAGTTGTCGAGAGGCATAGGCTATGACTTTCCCCATGTTGCATGAGAACACATCTAACCCTTTTGCAGAAGCATCACTTTGTAGATGACAAATCCCTCGAGGCGGATGGTATTGTCGAGCAGTCTTTGAAATGAGTCTCCTCTTGAGTTCTTGAAAACTCTTCTCACATTCCTCGCTCCAACCAAATTTTGTATCTTTCAGAGTCAATTTGAGTTAATGGAGTAGCGATTAGAGAAAACCCTTCTCACGAATCTCGATAATAACCGGCTAAGCGAGAAAGCTCGTACTTGATCATTTGATTTAGGTTGCTCCCGACTTTGAATAGCTTTGATCTTTCTTGGGTCGACGGATATTCCATGACTTGATACCACGTGCCCGAGGAATGCTACTTCCTCAAAGCGAACTCGCATTTCTTCAACTTGGCATAAAGCTTATATTCACGAAGCTTTTGGAGTATCGACCTCAAGTGTTGCTCATGATCTTCACGGCTTTTGGAATAAATAAGGATGTCATCGATAAAGGCGACCACAAAGTGATCAAATATTCCTTGAATACTCGGTTCATCATATCCATGAAAGCGGCGGGAGCATTAGTCGATCAAAAGACATGACTAGGAATTCATAATGCCCGTCTTAGGAGTTTAAAAGCCGTCTTTGGAATGTCATCGGTTCTAATCTTCAATTGGTGATATCGGAGCGAAGATCGATCTTTGAAAAGAATTTGGCGCCTTGCAATTTGGTCAAACAGGTCATCAATACGTGGCAATGGGTACCTATTTTTGATGGTGACATGATTTGACTCCAGATAATCAATACAAAAGTCGCATACTCCCATCTTTCTTCTTCACGAATAGAGCAGGAGCACCCCGAGGAGAAGTACTAGGGACGAATAAAGCGATGTCTAACAATTCCTGCGGTTGGGTCTTTAACTCACGAAGTTGATAGGAGCCATTCGATATGGGGCTTTGGAAATGGGTTTTGTCTAGGGTTGAAGGTCGATACAAAATTCAATTTCACGCTCTGGGGGTAGGCGGGGAAGTTCTGAGGAGAATCGTCGGAAATTCATTAACAATAGAAATATCATTCAAAAGCGGCGTATTTTTGTTTAGATCAGTGACATGAGCTAAGAAAGCTTGACATCAGTTTTTAATAAGCGAATAGCTTTATGGCTTGAGATAGCGATGATTGATTTTAATGGTTTGGTTGCTTGAATTAGCATAATAGGTTGGTTAGGAATATGAAAGCTAACAACCTTACGAAAATAATCAATTTTTGCATGATGAGTAGTTAACGATCGATCCCTAGAATTACATCAAATGCAAGTATTTTCAATGAAATAAGATCGACGGGTAATGTGAGGTACCGATTTGAACCAAACAAGACTTATAAGCGAGTGGATGTAATGAAGGTTTCTCCCAGCGGAGTTTCAACGAGATAAGTCGAAGTCTAATTTCTCGAGTCAAATTTAAGCGTTGCGCCAAGTAGGAGAAATAAAAGAATGGGTAGAACCGGTATCAAATAAGGTATAAACTTCGCTAGAGTTTATGATAAGCTTACCGTGATGACCTCGTTCGGGTTCCTTGCTTTACAGGGGAGGTCACGACAAAGCGCTCTCCCCACACTCTTGGCTTTGACTTTTTGGGGCGTCCTTTGGTGCCTCCATCCTAATTTGGACTTGTCTTGGTGAGCGACAAAATCGGGCTAGGTGACCTTCTCTTCCATAATTATAACATGCTTTGGATGGCATCGTATGCGGTTTGGTGATGTGTCCCTCCCTCGCATTTGAAGCATATGATAGGTGGTCGTTCTCCTTCCTTAACCACGGGTCTTTGGTCTTGGCGTCTTTCCATCATTGTTGAATCTCCTCTTCTTGAAATGTCCATTCTTATTATTTTGGCCATGATTACCACATAGAAGTGGTTACCATTTACGGCATGTTGATTCCCTCCACGCTTATTGTCATAGCCCGATATTTTTTTATCTTTGGTATTATCATTTTTTAAATTTGCTCTCTTTTGGTTGGGTTGACTCGTTATCGGCGCTCAATAAGCGAGCCCTATTAACAACATCGAATACAAACACGGTTTATGAGAGATAAGATATTGGCGTATATCTCGGGTTTCAAACCTCTTAGAAACATTCGCGTCATTCTCTCCTCATTATCAACCAAATGGGGGGGAAACAAGCCCGGGACAACTCGGCAAACTTGGCCCGTCTTTGCGACACGGTCGTATTGTTTTGCTCGACTTAATGAACTCTACCTCTTTCGTGTGACGAATACTTTTGGGAAAGTACTTGTCGTTGAACAATTCTTGGAACTTCTCCCAAAGTCATCTTGGTCTGGCGAGGTTGAGTCGTTTCTGATTCCCCCGATAATCTGCCTCTGCCGCGCAACATGAAGGTGGCAAAAGGAACTTTTTGCTCCTCGGAGCATCCCAAGACATCAAATATCTTGTTGATCTGCTTTATCACGTCTCGCCTTAAGTGGTTTGGCTCTCCAAAAAACTCCGGTGGTCCCAGCTCCTGAAGCTTGTTTAGCGGTGGCCGTCAGAGAGTTGCCGGTGTTTCCACTGCATTTTGGATGAGGAGTCCTCTGCTTTGATGTTGCATGAATTGCATAAAAAGCCTACGAACATTCCATCGTTCATCATTTGAGTCGGTGTTGTTGTTTGCATGAGGATTTCGCCTTCGATGCACATTATCACGATTATTGATCTGTGGAGACTCAGCGGTCTCTGTGCTCCATTGATGTTCTCAACATTCTCGGATGCCATTTTCAAATCTTGCCACAAAACAAGGGTTAATTTATATCACATATTATTATCCTATACTACGTGAGCCAATTAAATACCAAATAAACTTAGGTAGGTCATACTAGCGAAAGAATTCCCGTCTCTCCCCTCCTAGTTCTTGTCTCACATCTCGGCCGGGGATCATATCCCTAGCTTTGATACATTTGTGGCGCCCCCAAAATAGGTATACATCACCTATTCTTGAGTCGCCAAATACATGGTACAGAATCTACAAATACAATCTTTAATATACAACAAAGAACAGTTGTGAGTTTTAATACAAATATTGTCTTCTAAAGACAATATCCACTCTCGAAATAAGTCCTCATTACATTTATTGTCACACTATTTAATAGAATAGTGAGGACTACTAATACTATCATACGGGCCAGTCACTCAGGTTCCCCGACTAGTCCGGCTACGTTCTCATTTCTGAAGAAAACGGTGAAAGAAAAGGGTGAGCTCAACTAGCCCGATAAGAAATATTATGACTAAGATAATGCGAGAATAAATTATCATTAGTCTTCAACAATGTTAAGCGATAAAATATAATAGACATCAAGTTTAAGCTGCGGTGAACAAACAATCCATTAAAAGAGTCAGTAGAGAATAAAATCTACTATCTTTTATGATTTAAAAGGTTTTTCATCACTTTTATCATTTGGGACTCGACAATAAATAATCCACATCATCACATGCACTTTCTGACCGAGGATATTCATTAGTATCACGACCACAAATTATCCATGCACTACTGGGCCGAGGATATTCGTGTATTCATCGATGGTCGTGATCATGCCAACAAGCATCCATCGATGCACTATGGGCCGATGAGGACTTTTACCACATCATTTGTAACATTACGGTCGTGATTACAAGAATAATCCACAGTCATAATCATACCAAGTCCATCCCCATACTTCTGGCCCTGAGATGACTTTCAACAAACAAAATATAAACATGAGGATGATGACAATGATATAAGAATTCAATAAAACAAGTTCAAGAATTAATTTATTCGAGGAACTAATAACGTCAAATTATCGACATGATACTTCTTTGTAGAGTAAAATTTAAGAATGCTCGGAAGAATATTTCCATGAAAAGATCTTTGGATGAAGCGCAAATATCGAGGATATTCCACTAATTTCATGGAGTATAGAAGTCAAAACTTTAACTTATTTGAGTATAATAAAGAATGGAATAATAAAGAAAGAAATCACCATGCATGCGGTACCCGCATAGACGAGGTTATTCAACGAGAATAATAAATAACGGAACGGTCGAGGCGTAATACGCATCATGCAGACGGGATATTCAGCGAGAATAATAAAGAAGAAAAATAACAACCGAAATCACCATAAATGCGGTACTTAGCATGACGGAGTTATTCAATGAGAATAATAAATAACGGAACCCGGTCCGGCGTAAAAAGCGCGCAGACGGGATATTTCAGCGAGAATAATAAAAGAATGCGAATAACAGAATAGGAAGCAGAATAATAAAGAATGGAATAATAAAGAATTTCACCATGTATGCGGTACTTAGCATATAGCGAGTTATTCAAATGAATAATAAATAATGGAATAACGAGAAGAATTTCACCAAGTATAGGGTAAGCAGCGTATCTGAGTTATTCAACGAGAATAATAAAGAATGGAATAACGAAGTTCTCTTCATGAATATAAAAAAAAAAATAATACCCCTTACCTTATAAAGAAAAGTACTATTCAGAAGCGGTAGAGGCGAGAGATATACTTGAAAAAACTTGACTACGTTCAAAGCTTTCTTAAAGCGCTAAAGAAATACGCTCAAGATTATAGAAGAAGAATTCTCTCTACGGTTTCTCTCTCTAGAGTTTGGTGAATTCGTAAGAAATAATGAAGGAATGAGCTTCTATTTATAGAAGAATGGTGAATAGTAACTAATCCATGAGCGGTCAGATTGATTTACTTTTTAAAAAGACGGTCAGATTGGTTTACAATAAAATATAATATATATTATTTATAATCTAATAAAAGCGAATATTTTAATTTATAAAAGTATTACATTTTATATAAAAAATTTTACTATAAAAAACACTTATCTATACTTATGCTATATATAAACATATGCATAATAAAATATAATATATTTTAATTATTGTCTAATAAAAGCAGATAACTTTATAAAAGTATTACATTTTTTATATAAAAAGATTTTACTATTAGCCTAATAAAATGAATAACTTTATAAAAGTATTCTATTTTATATAAAAAGCTTTTACATTTTATTACATTAATAATACTAATAAAATAAAACTTCATCATCATTATTATTATAATTCACACTATTAATCGACCCGGTCGTTCCCGAGGAAAGAGGGGCTTTCGATAAGGATTTCTCCTATTGGCGCATGATTAGGTGACCAAACCTCTCCTTGGCGAACTTTTAGACATCGTTAATAATGCAAATAATAATATTAATAACTTTGTTATCTCAATTATTGATTTAATAATATATAAAATATTGACAATAATTGAATCAAATAACGTGAGATACTTATCACGACAATTCTTTGAAGCAATAATTGAACAAAAGCTGAGTGACTTCTCACGTAAGCATCGATAATCAATCTGAGTGTGCTCTTATGCGACCACCAGCAGCGTATTCTGTACTTTTAACACTTGGGTGTTTCAACAGATTAACGGTAAAACTTAGTAGTTATTTTCATAAAATATTTTTTGTCGTTTTCTCGATCAAGCCAATAATTCCGTTGTGGGGTCCACTGATGATTGTCTTGCCGTCGTATGAATATTCCTGTTAAAGCGAATATTCCCCGACCGATGAATATTATAAACAACTTGCGTACTTTGTAAAATTTATAAATATTACCACATACTATAACATTATATCAAATTCATTCCATAATATTCAAAATGATATTTATTGAAATTATAGAAAATTCATCTTTATTCATAAAAGTTGGGGTCTTACTTGACGGAGATCTTCCAATCTGGGCTTTCTCTCTGTTGAGGTGGTGGATGGTGGGCTGATTTTGGCGCTCTAAGGGGTGGAGTGTCTTGATTCTAAGATTGAAAACCCGGAGGGTTAGAATAATTCGGCTTGGTGGATGAAGGTTGTGCTTGATTGGGGTTGTTGTTGTTGTTGTTATTGTTGCCCCATGAGAAGTTGGGATGATATCTCAAACCCGGGTGGTAATGAGTGGGAAGATTAGCATTTTGTTGCCGCCCGTAGTTAGAAACGAATTAAACTGACTCGGGGCTTATTGCACACTGATCAGTAGGGTGGCTCCCTTGACATAATTCACATTGGACTACGACAATTTGCACATTCTGCACTGCTGATGGTCCCACGGTGTCTAGCCATTTTGTTAGCGCTGCAACCTGAGCTGCTAATGATGTGAATGAGTCTACCTCAAATACCCTCGCTGCTCGTCTGGGGGCTTACCTATCATTCGACCATTAATAATTATTGGCCGCCATTGTTACCACTAGTTCGTACCCTACTATGTGATGTTTAGCCATGAAGGCCCCTCCGGACGCGGCATCAATACTCGAACTAGTTGATCCGGATAGCCCATTATAAAAGGTCTGGATAGGAAGCCATTGTAAAGCCCCCCAAATCCAGGTACTTGAAACCCGAACTCGGTGCTTCACGATACCATTTCTATGAGCGAAATAATACTAATAATAATAACAATAATTTAAATAACAAACTTAATTTACATAATTATCAAAGTCTAGCTCCCCAGGTACGAGACCTTTAAACATTCATTACATGATAATTAATAAGTATCATTGTTATAATAATATCAAACTATTACATATACTACCACAAATCTTATTTGGTTAGCTTTCCTTTTCCTTTGTTTCTGCATGAGCTTTCTAGTTCTTCACACTGAGCTGAAAACATTTAAATTAAGCAAGGATGAGCATTTGAGTGCCCAACAAGTAATAGCAATTATATATATAAGCTGAAAGAATTTAAATATTTTCTTTATACTACCCTTCTACAACAAATCAATAGTTGTGAAGTAATCTGAAACGATAATAATAACATAACAACCCTCTTTTAAATTTTTGAAACTACGTATTGACTATAAATAAGGTTAAGGTGACATACTATAAACATTGTTTTCATTTTCGAAAAGGTTAAACAGAACTTCATCTGTAAACCGTCATAACTTACGAGTACGGGGGTGATCAGCCTGTTGTACCCTGTATTGATCAATACTACATGCAATAATGATGTTATCGTTCACTCTGTCCACCTTGGGTGCATAAAAAGTTTTCCCGTGTAAGGGATGTTCATACTTGTCGGGGTTCCAAACCAAAGCAATTCGGTTGGATAATAATAAGGTTTTATCTTGTTAAAAAATAATCTATAATTCAACATATATGTATACGGGTAATTAACAAAGGTGTATCAAGATGTGATTAAATACAATGATTATCCAAGTGGGGACACTTATATATCCATTTATAGAAATTAACGAACAAAATATATATCTGAATTACCATAGGGTTAATAATCTGTACAGTAATAATATAATTCTGAAACATTCTTACTCATGTCCATTGCATAAAAAAAATGCAAAGGTAGGATACTTGCCTGATGCGCTGCTTACAATTCGCAACTTAGTTTTATCTTTTATGTAATCACCTATCAGTAATAAGATCATTTTACTAATTAGAATAACTTATCTTAACACATATCGCTTTATTGCGATAACAAGACATAACCTAATCACCTTGTCACACATGTTCAACAGTCATTGGATCACAAACAAACATTAACACAATCAAAATATCTAAGTCGAGATCAATTTCTGAAACATGTCGGTGTACCGACAACTTTATCGGGTAATTATCGAGTCTAAGACTCTACATCGAAGTTTAATATAATTTAAACATCGGTCAAATTATTTTTAAATGACTTATAATAATTTTTAAACATATAATCTATTATGAATTTTGAAACACCGGAATCATTATTAAATAATTTAAATATCAAATAATTCTATTATCATTAACATTTAATTATTATTAAACTATTAATGAAACCATTGCAAAAAAGATTAAAGTTATTTATAATAACTTAGAATATTTTTAAAGTATTAATATTACCTTAAATGATTTTTAAAATATTTAAAATCATTTATAAATAATTACCATTAATATTTAAATATTACAAGACCATTTATCAAAATATTAAAAGTCATTAAGTATAACTTCAAATATTTTTAATTCATTTATATCCTTTTAAATGATTTTTAAATTAATAAAACCATTTATTTAATATAATTATTAAATAAATTTAATATCATTAATCTTAAATAAATATCATTAATATTAAATTATTAATGAAATTATCTTGTAAATATTAAAAGTTATATTTTATAACTTAAAATATCCTTAAACACTTTATTTTCATTTAAAATGATTTTATAATATCAAAATCATTTTTAAACTAAATTATTTAATATAATTATTAAATAACTTTAATATCATTAATAATAATTAATTAATGAAATTTACCTTTAAATATTGAAAGTTATATTTAATAACTTAAAATATTTTTAAATGCCTTATTATTATTTAAATTGATTTTAATATAATAAAATCATTTTTAATTTATTCATTTAATTTATTTATTAAATAACTTAATTATCATTAATATTAATTTATTAATGAATTTCTTCACAAAATATTAAAAGTCATTAATAATAACTTAAAATATTTTCTTATATCATTATATAATTTTAAATAATTTTTAAGTATTAAAATCATTTTTAAATAATTTATTTAATATAATAATTAAATAAATTAAATACCTTTAATATTTCAAAAATATTAAATATTTATGAAATATATTAAAATAATTAAAAACTAATTTTCGGACTTTAAAATAATTTTTAATAATTTATTTTGAATTTTTAATAATTAAAAACTATTTTTTTATAATTATTTAATAAAAATAATTTTTATAAATAATCTGTCACTAAAGATCACCTATAGCGTATTTTAAACTGTGCTATAGGCATTCTTATTTGCTAGATCTTCATCACCAGATATCGAGTCAGCTAGTTTGACTAATCATAGTTGTTAGACCATAATGATTCTGAGCTTGAAAGTTTTCTAGGATTGTAGTATTAATGTAATACTACAATAAGCAACTGGTTTCATTCCCATTCCATAACATAATAGAAAGAACTAGAGATCCAAAAATATTGTCAGGAGTGTTCTTCATTTTCTGGGTTTTCCCAGAAATGAAGAACAGTCGAGACACCCACTTTCCAAGCCTTGTGTCACACATTATAGGCTTGCTATGTTTGTTCTAATGGTTTTAATTTGCAGCCAGAATGTAATTAAGGAGATCTATTACCAAACATAAGCAAAATAACAACAGAATAGAAAGATCTTGTCCGGTCAAACCATGTCAGAAGCCACGCTCATGAACTTTCTGGGTTACCCAGAAAGCTCATCCGTGAACTTTTTACTTGGTTTGACCATCCCCCAATTCCAGTATGTTTATGATATCTGCGATTTAAAAGAATTAACATGTAGTATAACTATCATACTATAACTTTAACACAACAACAAACACAAATCAACATCTTGCAAGATCAGAGGCGTCAAAGGTCTTGTCAGACCTTTCTGGGCAAGATCTGGGTTACCCAGATTTTGTCCAGTAATGGTCGGTCAACGACCTTTGACCTACAATATCTTGCAATATGTTCATGCTATGACCTTGATTCAACATCTAGCGTAAAGATCTCATATCACACTACAATATCAAACACTTAAAACACCAAATCAATAAACACACTGTGATCGAGAAGGTCTGACATTCGGTTGTCAGGCCATAATAGAAAAATTTCCAAATTTTGAAAAATGCAAGATCTGAGCCTATAGATGTTATGGATCCAACATCTATCAACCCAGATCATCATTATACACTACTAACAACATGTTTAACACAAAAATTTTAACATCTAACATGCAGATCAAGATCAGATTATAGCTAGGGTTTTTATACCTTCTATGATCAATTCTTGTTTCTAGCTTTCTGATTTGATTGTGGTGTTAGTGGGGCTTGGTTTGTGTGACTGAAAAACTATAAATTTCGAAGGTGGGGAGCTTGAGAGAGATTGGTTGAGTGTTGTGCAAAAATTAAGCTAGCAAATGATTTTCTGTCTCTCTCCAATCTATATATAGAAGTCTAGATGCATGTATTGGTGATATACAATGGCTGAGATGTGTATAACTCAGTCACATGGTAGGTCAAGAGTGGTTGAACCACTAAAGCATTGTCCAATTTTACAAGCAACCAATAGAAAATGTGCATAAGGGCAATTTGGTCAATTGTATTATAATTTTAATGGTAAACTTGTAATCTTGACTAAATCTTAGGGTTTGACCCTTAGGGTTTAACCCTAAGGTTTATCACAAAATTAAATTCTAGATTTTCATTTAGGGTATAAACTAAAAATAAAAATAAAAATAGTTTCTAAAAATAGAAATTTAGACTTTATTAATTAGTTAGGTTTTCTAATTACATTATACAGGAACATTAGGGTTTAATATCACTAATCACAATTAGCCTAGCTATTTATAGCAATTAGGGTTTACAATTATGATAATTAGGGTTACTAAATTACAATTAAGGTTTATAATTACTAAATTAGGGTTTCTAGAAATTAATATATCTAAATGTTAATTAGGGTTGACCTAATTAATCATAAAGTCATATAACACAGTTATATAATAGTCTTAAACTCACAATTGAGTTTCAATTTAGGGTTCCCATAGTAAAACTAGGGTTTTCAAATATTATACCATAATTGACCAATCATTGTCAGTATGTACATACAATACATATTTATAGTACTGAAAAATCAAAATATAATTAACATTATATTATTATTCTCATGCCTTGCTCAAAATCCAAAATTAGGGTTTGGATTCCATATCTGATTTATCTGCCATACTTAACATTATTAATTAAGTTAAAATAATTAACTTAATAATCTGTACTAAAATTCATATAATAAAATAATTATTATAATGATTCTAAAAATCATTTCATATATTATTCAAATAATATATAATTATATTTTCATGGAAAATAATTAATAAACAGTATGTCCTCGGATTTTATTCAGTATGTCCTCGAATTTTTCTCTCTGTAGTCGTCTGTATGTTCTATCAACCTCAGGATCGAGAGGCAATATGTTCCGACCTTTTCGAGGTGGCATAAACAGTGAAGACTACCTGAAAAGAGAGTTAAACAGAAGAATCGGTTTAAAATAAGATCGTAATGACTTAGTTTTAATATTGAAAAGCAATTAATACTAAGTCCCCGGCAACGGCGCCAAAAACTTGTTGGTCGATTTAGCTATTGCCAAATCGTGTGCAAGCATACGCGGTCCACAAGTAATATATGAAAGTAGAGTGTCGAACCCACAAGGATAAAGTCTTAAGAGAAAACAATTACTAAGGTAAAGTCGTTACTTATCTTATCTAAACAAGTAAAATAAGATAGTTGGTTAAGCTATGTGTTTAAAACTATAGAACAAGAGAAGTAGTTGTGCTAGGAAGTCAAGATAGGATTACAACTCCCCTAATGTGTCGCCTAATCTCCTAACTCTCCAAATTACAAACGAATCAAGGAATGGTCAACCGAGAATAGTAAATACGCATAAGCTTCTGTCGAAGGTCAAATGCACATCCCTAGCCAGATAAATCACAATATGTCTATTGGTGAAAATAGCTAGGCCAAGCTCATTAAGCTAAGTCTCAAGGTCACACAAGGAATATAGAGATATGTTTATCCTATTAGCAGTTTATGCACACATTCTATTGGCATGGTCATAACAGGTGTTATTGTATTTAAAGATAGATAATAACACCCATTTGTCAATTTCCATTATTATCAAAACCAATTTCTCTATCAAGCAATTAGTCATTAAGTAAGAAATACAACAACCCATTCCAAAATGATTCATTATATAAAATAGGAGAGAAAGTTAATTAAGCTCTACAAAAGGTTACATTGTAATCCTAAAAATGGAGTTAGTTCATATCTATGGTACTAACACACATTTTCAATACATTCAATATTATCAGTAATACACAAATAAATGGGAGAATTGGAATAAGAAAACCCCTGTTTGAAGTGTTCTTCCTCCAAATCTTCTCTTCACTATGTAGCTACTTAGCTTCTGTCGGATACAATAAATCTTCTTTCTTTTTGGCACAGCTTCTTTCTCTTCTAGAATTTAAGACTGTAATAAAAATAATCCTAAGCTAAGCTCTCTGACTAAGATTTTATCACAGGCGGCTAATATTAACTCATTCTCGCCTCTCTCTCTCTCTCTTCAGGTCATTTAAAGCCCTTTACTATCTGGACATCGGAGCTCGCGCTGCGGCACGGGCATTGAACTAACAAGTGGCGCTGTGGCGCCACATAGGCTTAAAAAGACCGGAGGTGGCGTTGCGGCACGACTACATAAAGGATCTCGGTGTGTGCACAAGCAAAGTCGACCTTAGAGGAAGAAGGCATGATTAAAGCCAAGGCAACAGCCTTGAGTGAGGGCTCGTATTTCCAGTGAGAACCAATGTAATGTGGCGTTGCAGTGCGGGCTCTTTATGCACTCCTTGGCGCCAGGGCACCGAATTCCAGTATGGTCCAACATACATTGGCATTGCGACGCGGGCTGTAAAGTTAACTTTGGCGCTGCGGCGCCACTACAGCAAAAATGACCATTAAGCTCTGTAAAGCCCTGGATGATAGAACTTAGACAAAATAACAATAAAATATATATAAAAGCCAACTAAATGACTAAAAATAGGCAACAACTTAAGCCACAAAGGATCTGATTCGCGGGTATAAATCTCACTCATCAAATACCCCCAAACTTAAGCTTTTGCTTGTCCTCGAGCAAACTACTATTAGACAACCATACCCCATTACTGCGAGATATGAATGAAAGCTAATCCTATAGACTAATAATATGGCCTCTAAGCACAATCATAAACATCCTCTGAGAATAGGACAAGAGGCATACAAACGAGGGCTTAATGTCTATTAATAAACATGAGACTGTAATCGATCCATTCTCTGTGTGTGTGTAGATAAAACATCTTAACTAGCTATGACCCAAATTAAGATCACACAATCGATTGTGATAACGAATAAGCTTACTATGCAACCCACAGAAATAACAAGCATTAAGAAGAAGATGTAAAATAAGAAAGGATCAAAAGGTTCTAAAAATATGGAGTAAATCCCGACTTAGACGGTACTTGATTACTTTTAGTCTAAACAGAGCACTCATTAGCAAGCTTTTGATCAATGACTCCCAAGCTAGATGACTTTAGGGAATTAGGTGTAAAACACCCCTAAGAATCTAATAACTCAAGCAACAAAGCCCCGTAATCAAAATAAGTCTGGAAAAGATTTTACTAGCCTACGTTTATGGACGAGTGCGTTTCCACGCTTCATCTCAACCCACCACAGGACTGTTATTGATTTTTTTTTATTTTTTTGTTTAAGAACTATAGACCCGAAAGTGTAAAAACGTCTAAGTCTTTTATTACCTTGAAATCAACAGAGTTTAACAACATACAAATTTTTAATACAATAAATAGACAACCTAAATCTGGACACATAACTAGAAACGATAATTGGTCAGTGCTCACTAAAAGGATGGATCCAAAATAGTCTCAATTTATCTCATAAACACACCCCAAGTTCACATAAATTTTTACACTACTCTAAGAAAATAATATAATAATCAGGAGCTTATCATCGGCCACAATTAAAACCTAAACTATCCTATCCCAACATATAAATAGTTAGAGATGGGGGTTAGGGTTAATCAACATGTAAAAGGCAAAAACTATAACTATAGAGCACCTTGTCAAAATAGGGTCAAAATAGGGCAAGGACTATACCAATGATCAGTGTAAAATATCCCCAAATATGCAATCCCAAAATGATAATAATTATAAACATAAGATATACCAAAAACATGCATTCATCCAAAATTACCCAATCACAATCATATAAAGCAATAATCACAATAATATTTAAACATAATAAAAACATAGTTAAATAGCAGGAGTCTGGGGCTATTCAGCCCAAATGATTCAGTCACGTCCTCACACCATAAACATAATTAAACAACAGTTCAAATATTAAAAGACTAACACAATTCATATATATAATAAATAAAAGGAAGTCTCCCCCCCAAACTTGCAATTTTGGCCAGTGTCCTCATTGGCCTCTTTTCATCATCTTCAAGCATCAGGAGCATCACCGCTTTCATCACCATCAAGATCAAGATCATCATCATCTCCGACCACCTCCAGATCATCATCATCTCCATCATCCTCCACGTTCACTGGCTCATCTGCACGGGCCTCCTCAGCTGGCGGCGGAAATTGTGGCAGATAAGGAGCATACATTGGAGGCGCGGGAAATGGGAAATGTATGAAATCAGCGTCCTCGCCCCCCTGAGCAGCATGAATATTTGCGAGTGTGTTTGCGAACTCTGCATGGTAATGGTGGAATTGGCTCTGCCACTGGGCGACAGTTTCTACCTTGCAGTGTAAAAAATTCAGGCTGTTTAGGATTTCCGTAAGGGCCCCAGGAGGAATCGTCTCAGATGACGGAGGTTTAGGCACTTGAGTGGAGGTCCCCGCTTCATTGGATGGTATGGGATCACTGGATGGCGGTGGTGGAGGTGCTGGCAAATAGCCCTCTCCTCGAGGATGCGTTGATGCTCCTTCCAATCCATATATGTGGCATGAGATGATGATCGATACGATGACATTGGCGGCAGGGTGACATCTTCCATCTCCCACTGAACACCCGCCCTTTTGCATAGACGGGTAATAAGAGACGGATGTGGGAGGCCAGACATAACATTGCTCTTTATAGCCTTCTTGATGGACTCATTGATCAATACCCCTACATCGACCTTTAAGCCCGTAACTATGGCATAGAGCAGAATTGCCCTTTCCCGAGTTACATCACTTAAATGATGTGTAGGCATGATATTGGAATAGATAAATGAATACCAAGCCTTACCATACTTTCTTAAGGCATGCTGCAGGAATGATGTCCTTTCACCATGATATTCATTAGTTTTCCAAGCCGTCTCGGGCTTACAGAGTTTGCTAAAAATTTCGTCAGTGTTGTAACTCTGAATTCCAACTTCCCGATAATCATGATCGTCATAATTGGGAGTCCCATATACTGCATTGATAGGCTGAACAAACGCATCTTTAAAAATAAAAGAATCAGACTTGGCACTGCGACGCTGGTAAGGGTTTGCCTTAGCATTGCGGTGTGGATAATAGAAGGGTGTACGGCTCTACGGCGTGAGTTTGTAGTGTGTTCTCCTTATAGATGGCGCTGCGGCACCGAGAATGGCGCCTGGGTGCGAGTTTACAGTATGCTTTGAGGTTATTGTGGCGTTGGGGCGCCGAGTATGGCGCTGGGGCATGGATTTCCAGTATGTAACCTCTTGAGATGGCACTGTGGCGTGAAGGTCCCTTTGTGTCTGGCGCCGGACGCCAGTTTATAGTAGCTCCTCCCTTTGCCTGGCGCTGCAGCGCGAAACTTGAGGCTGCAGCGTGAATATAGGATTGCGGCGTGAATACCAGTATAAACTTTGGCGCCGCAGCGCGGAGGCTAAAATTTTGATACTGAGTTAAGCAGTCCTGCACATGCCAAAATCTCATATCAGCAATCCAGACAGCAAAAACACAACAAACACAGTATTCACAAGTTCTAACTGCTTAAAGCCCTTACACATAAACTAACATACATGCACTATGCAGACTACATGTTATACTAAAAACTACAGACAGTAACTAAAGACAACCAAAATAAGACTTAAGTTAATAAAAATAAAAACAATTTGTTTGATACTGAGATGGGGATGCCTCCCATCAAGTGCTTGATTTAGAGTCATCAGCTTGACTATTATCCCATCTTACACCGAGTCTCCCAATGTAATGGAGGTGTTCTGCTGGTCTACCTCATCGCCCCAGTAATGTTTCAAGCGCTGACCATTAACCTTGAAGGTTTTGTTTGAATTGGGGTCCTCAACTTCTATTGCCCCATACAGATACACCTTGGCAATCGTGAATGGCCTCGACCATCTGGACTTTAATTTCCTTGGGAATAACTTCAGCCTAGAGTTGAAGAGAAGAACCTTTTGACCCAGCTCGAAATTTCTTTCCAGGATTTTTTTATCGTGCCACCTCTTTGTTTTCTCCTTATACAACTTAGCGTTTTCGTACGCTTGCAGATGAAACTCGTCTGATTCATTGAGTTACAAGAGTTGTTTCTCACCGGCTTCTTCTAGATCAAAGTTGAGCTTTTGAATAGCCCAATAAGCATTGTGCTCCAATTCCACTGGGAGATGACACGCCTTACCATAGACAAGCCTATACGGAGACATTCCGATAGGCGTTTTGTAAGCTGTGCGGTAAGCCCATAAGGCATCGTCGAGCTTCTTTAACCAGTCCTTGCGATTGGGATTAACAATCTTCTCCAAGATTCGTTTCACTTCTCGATTAGAAATATCGGCTTGGCCACTAGTGTGTGGATGATATGCAATGACTATCTTATGGGTCACCCCATACTTAGCTAAAAGGGCTTCGAAGTATTTGTAACAAAAATGCAACCCTTCATCGCTAATAATAGCCGGAGGCGTGCCGAAACGAGTAAAAATGTTTTTCTTAAGGAATTGAAGCACTACCTTCGCATCATTAGTCGGCAAGGCAACTGCTTCAACCCAATTGGAGATATAATCCAATGCTACAAGAATATAGAGATTGTTGTAGGAGGACGGGAATGGACCAATGAAGTTAATACCCCAGACATCAAAAAGTTCCACTTCGAGGATATTCTGCAAGGGCAATTCATGCCTTCTCGAAATAGTTCCCACCCTTTGGCATCTATCGCAATGCAACACATATGTGTGTGCATCTTTGAATAGGGTGGGTCAGTAAAATCCAGACTAAATCACTTTAGATGTCGTTCTTTGACCCCTAAAGTGACCACCATAATTTGAAGAATGGCAATGATGTAGCACATCTTCAATTTCTTCATCCGGCAAACATCTTCATAGAATTTGATTAGAACACTGCTTGAACTAGAAGGGCTCATCCCACAAATATTGCTTGGCATCTTTTAGGAATTTCTTCCTCTGTTGATAGCTTAGGTTTAGAGGAAGCACTTGGCAAGCCATAAAATTGGTAAATTCTGCATACCACGGGGCTTTGCTATGGACGACAAAAAGTTCGTCCGAGAAAAAATCATTGATGGCTTTTTCATCATCTCCCGAACGCGGGGTGTTTTCCAACCTTGATAAGTGATTAGCTACCTGATTTTCTGTCTCCTTCTTATCTCGGATCTCTAAGTCAAACTCTTGGAGAAGCAAGGCCCACCTTATCAATCTCGGCTTAGCATCTTTCTTCTCAATCAAATATTTGATTGCCGAGTGATCAGTGTATACAATCACCTTCGTCCCGATGAGGTAGGAACGGAACTTATCAAATACATAAACCACTGCTAGAAACTCCTTCTCAGTGGTAGTATAATTTAGCTGAGCATCCGTTAAAGTTTTGCTGGCATAGTATATGGTGTGGAAAACCTTCTCCCTTCTTTGGCCTAGAACCGCCCCAATAGCAAGATCACTTGCATCGCACATTAGCTCAAAAGGGACGGTCCAGTCAAAGGCTACAACAATAGGAGCCGAGACAAGTCTTTTCTTTAATAACTCATACATACTTAGGCAGGCTTCATCAAATTGGAAAGTCATGTTCTTTTTCAATAGTATACACATCGGTTTGGTTATCCGTGAGAAGTCCTGGATAAACCTTCTGTAAAACCTTGCATGCCCAAGGAAACTCCTTACTCCTTTTACTGATGTCGATGGTGGGAGGTTATTAATCACATCAATTTTCTCCTTATCAACCTCAATACCGCCAGTAGAAACCCTATGACCCAGAATAATGCCCTCTTCAACTATAAAGTGGCACTTCTCCTAATTCAAGACAAGGTTAGTCTTGACACATCTATGGAGAACGACAGTCAAATTCCTCAAGCAATTATCAAATGAGCTCCCGAATACCGAAAAGTCATCCATAAAGACTTCTAAGGTCTTTTCAACCATATCAGAGAAAATCGACATCATACACCGCTGAAATGTTGTGGGAGCATTACATAGCCCGAAAGACATTTTCCGGAAGGCAAAGGTCCCATACGGGCATGTGAACATTGTCTTCTCTTGATCTTCAGGAGCAATTGATATCTGATTATACCCCGAGTACCCATCTAGCAGACAATAATATTCATGCCCCGCTAACTTATCAAGCATCTGATCAATAAAAGGAAGAGGAAAGTGATCCTTATAGGTTAATTTGTTCAATTTCCTATAATCCATACACACCCTCCAGCCTGTCACCGTTCTGGTTGGGATCAGCTCGTTGTTTTCATTAGGTACTACAGTCATTCCGCCTTTCTTTGGGACGCATTGGATAGGACTTACCCTAGGACTATCAGATATGGGGTAGATGATGTCTGCATCTAGCTGTTTTATAATCTCCTTACGAACCACCTCTTTCATGATGGGATTCAACCGCTGCTGATGCTCAATAGACGACTTAGACCCTTCTTCTAGTAAGATTTTGTGCATGCATAGTGTTGGACTAATCCCCTTTATATCAGAAATGGACCACCCTAGGGCCGTTTTGTATTGCTTAAGCACTAGTAATAGCTTTTCTTCCTGGCTCTCGGTTAAAGAAGAAGAAATAATCACAGGTAAAGTGGAGGAGTCCCCTAAGTAAGCATACCTTAGGTGATTGGGCAAAGGCTTTAACTCTAGGACAGGGGGTTCTATGATCAACGACTGAGCATTGGAAGTTGACGCCTCATCATCATTTAGAGACTCAAATTGTCGTTGGAATTGTTTGGATCTTTGGGGTTCATCTAGCCACTTGGAACATTCCACATGTGTGGGCTCTTCCGTAGTATTGGCCCTGTTAATGTAGCTTCTAAAGGATTCGTAGTGCAAGTTTCTGAGAACACTTCCCTTACTGAATTATCAATCGCACTAATCTGGAAGCAATCCTTAGAAGTATTTGGATATTTCATTAATTTAAAAACATTGAAGGTTACTTCTTGATCTTGAACCCTCATTGTTAAATCCCCTTTTTGTACATCAATTAGGGTCCTCCCCGTCGCCAAGAATGGCCTGCCCAATATTATAGGGACTTCCTTGTCTTCTTCAAAATCTAGAACAATAAAGTCAGCCGGGAATATGAACTTGTCAACCTTAACAAGCACATCTTCTACTATCCCCTTCGGGTATGTAAGAGATCTATCAGCCAATTATAAAGTGATGCTTGTAGGTTTGGCTTCATTTAGGCCCAGCTTCTTATATATAGACAGGGGAATCAAGTTGATGCTAGCCCCTAGATCACACAATGCCTTGCCAATGAATTGGTCCCCGATAGTGCAAGGAATTGTGAAGCTTCCTGGATCTTTTAGCTTCGGTAGAAGCTTGTTTTGTAGGATGGCACTACACTCCTCTGTCAGCGCCATTGTTTCATAATCCCCCATTTTCTACTTCTTAGATAAGATGTCCTTCATAAACTTGACATAACTTGGCATTCCCTCCAATGCCTCCGTAAATGGGATGTTTATGTGAAACCTCTTGAACACCTCTAGGAATTTAGAAAACTTCTTGTCCAGCTTCTGTTTCTGCAACCGCTGGGGGAAAGGCAACTGAGGGAGAGGAGGATTGATTGTATTCATAGGAGGAGAAGGTGTTGGAGGGTTATCTTTAATACTTTCCTCACCCCCAGATTGCTCATTATTTTTCTCCACTACCGGTTCCTTCTCAATAACTTCATCTTCCAGTGGAGAACTCTCTCCACCTTGATCATTAGTAGTTCACCCACTCCTGAGTGTCACTGCTTTGCATTGTTCTTTGCCTTCCCATTTTGGGTTGACATCAGTGTCACTAGGCAATGTGCCTTGTGGACGGCTATTTAAAGTAGTAGCCAATTGTCCCATCTGTACTTCCAGATTCCGTATGGAGGCTTCATGATTGTTACTCCTTGTTTCATTCTGGGAAATATACCTCGACAGGAGATCTTCCAAACTGGGCTTTCTCTCCTGTTGAGGTGGTGGATGGTGGAACTGATTTTGAGCGCTCTGAGGCTGTGGAGTGTACTGATTCTAAGATTGAAAACCCGGAGGGTTAGAAAAATTCGGCCTGGTGGATGAAGGTTGTGCTTGATTAGGGTTGTTGTTGCTATTGTTATTGTTGTTGTTTCCCCATGAGAAGTTGGGATAATTTCTCAAACCCTGGTGGTAATGAGTGGGAAGATTAGCATTTTGTTGCCGCCCGTAGTTAGAAACGAATTAAGCTGACTCAGGGCTTATTGCACACTGATCAGTAGGGTGGCTCCCTTGATATAATTCACACTGGACTACGACACTCTGCACATTCCGCACTGCTGATGGTCCCATGGTGTCTAGATGTTTCATTAGCGCTGTAACTTGAGCCGCTAATGATGTGAACGAGTCTACCTCATATACCCCCGCTGCTCGTCTTGGGGCTTGCCTATCATTCGTCCATTGATAATTATTGGCTGCCATTGTTTCCATTAGTTCGTACCCTGTTGTGTGATGTTTAGCCATGAAGGCCCCTCTAGACGCGACATCAATACTCGAACGAGTTGATCCAGATAGCCCATTATAAAAGGTCTGGATAGGAAGCCATTCTGGCAAACCATGGTGAGGGCATTTCCTTAGAAGATCATTGAATTGTTCCCACGAGTCGTACAAGGATTCTGATTCGAATTGGACAAAAGAAGTGATATCATGCCTGAGCCTGGCTGTTTTGGCAGGCGAAAAAAACTTCACCACAAATTTCTGTGCCAAGTCAGCCCATGTGGTGATGGAGTCTGACGGTAATGAATGAAGCCAGCTCTTGGCTTTGTCCCTTAAGGTAAACGAAAACAACCGGAGTCTGATGGCATCGTCAGACACTTCGTTGCATTTAAATGTGTCACAGATCTCCACAAAATTGATTAAGTGATCATTGGGATCATCATTCGGTAGTCCCCCAAACTAAATATTGGTGCACATTTGAATGTTACCCGGCTTGATCTTGAAATTATTAGCTTGGATGGTGGGCCGTAGAATGCTCGCCTGGAGATTGTCAATATGAGGCATAGCGTACTCCCTCAAAGATTTCTGAAGTTCCTCAGCCATTTTGATAAGAGCAGGTATGTCCTCAGATTTTTCTCTCCGCAGTCGTCTGTATGTTCTATCAACCTCGGGATCGAGAGGCAATATGTTCTGACCCTTTTGAGGTGTCATAAACAGTGACGACTACCTGAAAAGAGAGTTAAACAGAAGAATCGATTTAAATAAGATCTTAATAACTTAATTTTAATATTGAAAAGCAATTAATACTAAGTCCCCAGAAACGGCGCCAAAAACTTGATGGTCGATTTAGCTATTGCCAAATCGTGCACAAGCATACACGATCCACAAGTAATATATGAAAGTATAATGTCGAACCCACGAGGACAAAGTCTTAAGAGAAAACAATTACTAAGGTAAAGTCGTTACTTATCTTATCTAAACAAGTAAAACAAGATGGTTGGTTAAGCTATGTGTTTAAAACTATATGAATACGAGAAGTAGTTGTGCTAGAAATTCAAGATAGGATTATAACTCCCCTAATGCGTCGCCTAATCTCCTAACTCTCCAAATTACAAACGAATCAAGGAATGGTCAACCGAGAATAGTAAATACGCATAAGCTTCCGTCGAAGGTCAAATGCACATTCCTAGCCAGATAAATCACAATATGTCTATTGGTGAAAATAGCTAGGCCATGTTCATTAAGCTAAGTCTCAAGGTCACACAAGGCAAATAGAGATATGTCTATTCTATTAGCAGTTGATGCACACATTCCATTGGCATGGTCATAACAGGTGTTGTTGTATTTAAAGATAGATAATAACATCCATTTGTCAATTTCCAATATTATCAATACCAATTTCTCTATCAAGCAATTAGTCATTAAGTAAGAAATACAACAACCCATTCCAAAATGATTCATTATATAAAATAGGAGAGAAAGTTAATTAAGCTCGACAAAAGGCTACATTGCAATCCTAAAATGGAGTTAGTTCATATCTATGGTACTAACACACATTTTCAATACATTCAACATTATCAGTAATACACAAATAAATGGGAGATTTGGAATAAGAAAACCCTTGTTTGAAGTGTTCTTCCTCCAAATCTTCTCTTCACTATGTAGCTACTTAGCTTCTGTCGGATGCAATAAATCTTCTTCCTTTCTGGCATAGCTTCTTTCTCTTCTAGAATTTAAGAATGTAATAAAAATAATCCTAAGCTAAGCTTTCTGTCTGAGATTTTATCGCAGACAGCTAATATTAACTCACTCTCGCCTCTCATTCTCTTTAGGTCATTTAAACTTTTTCTTGTCTGCGGACGGAGCTTTCGTTTTGCTGCACGTGCATTGAACTAACAAGTGGTGCTACGGCGCCATGTAGGCTTAAAAAGACCGGAGGTGGTATTTGCTGGCCTTGAATACATAAAGGATCTTCAGCCATGCGCCTGGTCGACCTCGAGGAACGCTTTGAGGCGCGCTTAAGTCTTTGGGGTGCGGTTAAGAGACGTTGGCGCCGAGCCTCGCAACCTTTGGGGTGCGTTTTTCTAGTGAGAACCAATGTAGAAGCAGTACTTTAAAGACAGGCTCTTTATGCACTCCTTGGCGTAGGCACATCAATTCCAAGATGGTCCAACATACAATGATTGCATGGTACGGACTATAAAGCTAACTTTGGCGCTGCGGTGCCACTACAGCAAAAATGACCATTAAGCTCTGTAAAGCCCTGCATGATAGAACTTAGACAAAATAACAATAAAATATATATAAAAGCTAACTAAATGACTGAAAATAGGCAACAACTTAAGCCATAAAGGATCTAATTCGCAGGTATAAATCCCACTCATCAAGACTCGGCTCAATAAATAATCCACATCATTGAATTATCCATGCACTACGGGCCAAAGATATTCATTAGTACACTACAAAAAAATAGGTCATTCTTGGACGGGCTATGCCGCCTTGATGACCCTCTTCGCCGACGACAAGGTCAGGTTGCCCTTCCGTCAGGTAGATTGGGTCGCCCACGGCTTCCGTCATTTCATGCGTCGGCAAGAGTGTCATTCTGGATGGAATTACGATTAGCGACGACTAATTAGTCAGTAATGATTTATTGGCGACGGCATTGGCGATGAATAGACCGTCAGTAATATTTTTCCCAAAAAAATAAAAAACAGTCATTACCGACGGCATAGCCGTCGCCAATGACCCTCAACGCCCGTCGCCAATGAGTTTTTTAGAAAAAAAAATTTGAAAAATTACAAAATACCCCTGTTCATTTAGATATACATAATTATACCTATTATAAACTAAAGAAAAATTATAAAGAATTCTTCACGAACGCATATCAATAACAATAATAGCTTTTGCTATATCAACCATCAAATATGTAAACAACGTAATGACTTATAGATATAAGTCGTACAATGTAAATACAAAATGTAATCATAAATAATCAATATAGTTAGATACATATACCATCAACTTAACTATATTCTAAACTCTAGTCTGTACAACTCAAAAGCTGTATAAATATACATATATGAAAGTCAAAATATAAACATAATGGGTACTACAACCCAAGATCAGGAATGTCGGTATCACCATCGCCGCCGGTCCCATCGCCGGTCCCACCGCTGGTCCAACCTACGGTCCCACCGCCGGTTCCCGGTGGTCATAACCATCTCCACCACAGCCTCCACCCGTTGAAGTCTCATTGACAAGACCCTATAATATTAAAATATTAATAATGAATTCGAAAATAGAGCATATTTAAATTAGTTTTGTTTGTGTTCTTCAAGTGTTGTTGAGTTTTGCAAACTGGGCGATAACTCGGTCTCCGTATGTCGGAATCGTGTCCCGTAAGTTGTAACGCATGTCTAATACATACGCGGTGCTATGTGTGTGTTTGCGTGGCGTTCAGACGGCCGATGCGGGTTTTGGGCTATTTTTCGGCCTTTTACCTAAGTGTTGTTGAGTTTTACAAACTGGGCGATAACTCGATCTCCGTATGTCAGAATTGAGTCTCGTAAGTTGTAACGTGTTCAATACCTCACGAGGTTATATGTGTCTTTGCGTGGCGTTTGGACGGCCGATGCGGGTTTTGGGCTATTTTTTGGCCTTTTGCTTAAGTGTTGCCGAGTTTTGCAAACTGGGCGATAACTCGGATTCCGTATGTTGGAATTGAGTCCGATAAGCTGTAACACGTGTTTAATACCTACACGGTGCTATGTGTGTGTTTGCGTGGCGTTCGGACGGCCGATGCGGGTTTTGGGCTATTTTTCGGCCTTTTGCCTAAGTGTTGTTGAGTTTTGCAAACTGGGGGATAACTCGGATACCGTATATCAGAATCGAGTCCCATACGTTGTAATACATGTCTAATACCTATGCAGTGCTATGTGTGTGTTTGCGTGGCGTTCGGATGGCCGATGCAGGTTTTGGGCTATTTTTCGGCCTTTTGCCTAAGTGTTGGCGAGCTTTGCAAACTGGGTGATAACTCGGATTCCGTATGTTGGAATCAAGTCCCGTAAGTTATAACGCGTGTCTAAAACCTACGCGGTGCTATGTGTGTTTGCGTGTCATTCGGACAGCCGATGCAAGTTTTGGGCTATTTTTCGACCTTTTGCCTAAGTATTGGCGAGTTTTGCAAACTGGGCGATAACTCGGATTTCGTATGTTGGAATCGAGTCCCGTAAGTTGTAATGCGTGTCTAATACCTATGCGGTGCTATGTGTGTGTTTGCGTGTCATTCAGACGGCCGATACGGGTTTTGGGCTATTTTTTGACCTTTTGCCTAAGTGTTGTCGAGTTTTACAAACTGGACCATAACTCGGTCTCTGTATGTCGGAATTGAGTCCCGTAAGTTATAAGCGTGTCTAATATCTACGCGGTGCTATGTATGTGTTTGCGTGGCGTTCGGACGGCGGATGCGGGTTTTGGGCTGTTTTTTGGCCTTTTACCTAAGTGTTGGCGAATTTGTCAAACTGGGCGATAACTCGGATTTCGTATGTCGGAATCGAGTCCCGTAAGTTGTAACAAGTGTTTAATACCTATGCGGTGCTATATCATACGAAATCGAGTCCCGTAAGTTGTAACAAGTGTTTAATACCTATGCGGTGCTATATCTGTGTTTGCGTGGCGTTTGGACGGTCGATGCGGGTTTTGGGCTATTTTTTGGCCTTTTGCCTAAGTGTTGTTGAGTTTTGTAAACTGGGCGATAACTTGGTCTCCGTATGTGGGAATCGAGTCCCGTAAGTTGTAACGCGTGTATAATACCTATGCGGTGCTATATGTGTGTTTGCGTGGCATTCAGACGGCCGATGCGAGTTTTGGGTTATTTTTTAGCCTTTTGCCTAAGTGTTGTTGAGTTTTGTAAACTGGGCGATAACTCAAATTCTGTATGTTGGAATCGAGTCCCGTAAGTTGTAATGCGTGTCTAATACCTACGCGGTGCTATGTGTGTGTTTGCATGTCATTCGGACGACCGATGCGGGTTTTGGGTTATTTTTCAGTCTTTTGCCTAAGTGTTGACGAGTTTTGCAAACTCGGCGATAACTCAGATTCCATATGTCGAAATCGAGTCCCTTAAGTTCTAACGCGTGTCTAATACTTACGCGGTTCTATGTGTGTGTTTGCGTGGCGTTCGGACGGCCAATGCGGGTTTTGGGCTGTTTTACGGCCTTTTGCCTAAGTGTTGTTGAGTTTTTCAAACTGGGAGATAACTCGGATTCCCTATGTCAGAATCGAGTCCCGTAAGTTCTAACGCGTGTCTAATACCTATGTGGTGCTATGTGTGTATTTGCGTGTCATTCGGACGGCCGATGCGGGTTTTAACCTCTTTTTTGGCTTTTTGCCTAAGTGTTGGCGAGTTTTGCAAACTGGGCGATAACTCGGATTCCGTATGTCGGAATCGAGTCTCGTAAGTTCTAACGCGTGTCTAATATCTACACGGTGCTATGTGTGTGTTTGCGTGTCATTCGGACGGCCGATGCGGGTTTTGGGCTATTTTTTGGCCTTTTGCCTAAGTGTTGGCGAGTTTTGTAAATTGGGCGATAACTCGGATTCTGTATGTCGGAATCGAGTCCCATAAGTTCTAACGCGTGTCTAATACCTACGCGGTGCTATGTGTGTGTTTGCATGTCATAGCAATACAATTACAAATTACAATTATAAATTACATAAATAAAATAAAGAAATACAGAATTGAATTATTTTTACCTGTCGAATATGTGGTGGGAAGATGTTGGCCATGACAATCGTGACAAACGCGGATGGCCTCCTCCGTCATTACACCCATGAGGTCGTCGCTCGGCAATTGTAGGATCTATAGAGTCATGGACAACCTCCTGAGCTAGCTGGTAGATCCGCTCGCGTGATGGTGCACTTGACTGCACAACACCGCTCGCCATTCACCCCTCTATGATCCGCCGAAAGAAGTCATCGAATAATGAAGGGCCGGCACCCGATCCACTCGCACCAGTACCTCTAGTGGGTGGGCGTCGCCTAGATCTCGCAGCAGGGACTAGGGTGTAAGCTGGGACATGGGGAATGCCCATAACTCTACCCTTCTTCGGTCCCCCTATAGCCTACAGCCAATCCTCTATCTCCTCGTCGGCACGCGTAGACTCGTCTACTAGAGTGTCACCTCTCTGGCTGCTCAGGGCCACTGCAAGATCCTCGAACCGTCATTGAATAAAAACACATTAGTAGATGATACGCAAAGAATAAAATGAAATAATACAAAAGAATATCCAAATTTTAAATACATACTAAATAAGATAATTACATAACTTATAGCAATGCATTCTGCCTCAGGTGAGATATAACCACCATCACCTTTCTTTTGGTGGGCGTGCCACCAAAACTCCAAACGGGAGGGTGCATGCTTTAAACTCATCTCGAGTCTCTCCCGGTATAGGTCTTACGACTGAGACCCAGTGCAGTGTGCGAGACGACTCTGCTATCGGGCAGCTGAACGCCGTGCCGACATCTTCTGGAAGGCCTCGCCATCCCAAATGCTGAACATCTGGTCTCACGCTGCAGCAGATATGAAATCTGGCCGGACATCCTTAAGTGTATGTCCATCACCATCTTAAATCGTCCGCCTTCTTCTTCTTCAAATCAGTAGACCACTTGTGCCAATTCATCTCAGTATATCATGCGGAATAGTCATGCTATAGGGCTTCCGCCCATCCTCAAAACGATAATATCTCTGTACATTACACATTAAGAAGCTTAGTAGACAACATAAATCAAAGAGGTAACAATATATTCAAATGGAATATAAAACTAGCATATGAATGATTGACATCCTACCCTAAACTCATCAATAATCAGCTGTCGTGTGCGGTAATCCACATCCGCCCACTTCATCCATGGGATTGAGAATCGGTTGCGGACGATCTCAAGCAACGTGTTCCTTGGCGTGGCATCAAGGATACTATAATTAAAATTAATACATTGCAAATTACAAAAAATATATAAGAACTAAATACTTATGTTATAGTAATACTATATAAGATTATGAAATTAATTACCTATGAGTCCCAACACGACATATATAAGCGGTATACTGGGGATTCCCTAGCAAGTTAACGTCTTTAGTCCTCACAGAGGCCTCACGTCGATCACCTATGTAGTGAAATACATCAATATTTATATAAACGAATATAATGTCAATACAATATAAAATATAAAATATGTAATTATACGGACGATCCTACCGATCATCACGCAGCGTAGAATCGCCATCACCCACGACTACACGCCCACCACGATCGCCATGTGTGGTGTGTGCATAATATATGTATGTATATTGTTAAATCATAAAAAATATTATTACATTTGAATACAACTAAAGAGGATAACATACTGAATACAACTATATTATTAAACATTCGTAAATACTATATTTGAGCACAATAACAAAGAGGATAACATACAGATACAACTAAAAGAATGCAACATAAATAGTAACCTAAAAGGATACATCATAAATAGTAACACCTTTAGTAGATTAATATAAGTTGAAGATAATGATTGCACTACTACAAACTATTACATTTGAATACAACTAAAAGGACACAAAGAGTACATACTCTTAATCATTTATATCGTCAAAGCCATCAATATCAGAATCTCATCTTCGAGCAATAGATCTTTACTATCGTTGTCATCACCATCTTCGTCGTCCTCAACGATTTCTTCAATTATATCTACCTCCTCAACAACATCGTCTTCACTTTCGACAGCGACAACATCATCCTCTTCTTCACTAGAATACTAATAATTGTTACATCAGCATGTGTGACATTAGTAGACTCGACTTATAAAGGTTCATCGTCTGGACGAGGAGTTGTGACTTGAAAACCACGGGCACTGGTGGTTATAACAGCATGCCATGGGCTTGCAGGGATCTTAACACTCTACGCGTAGTACACCTGTGTTGCTTGACTTGCTAAAATAAAAGGCTCGTCCATACCACTCATCAGTCTTAGTTTTGACTTAACGTTAACAGTCACCCGTCCTGATTTTTTATCTACTTTAACTCCATTCTCAACATCAAACCAATGACAATTGAAGCAAACTAATTCTTTATGACCCCAATATTTGAGCACGACAACTTCTAGCAATCGTCCATACCAGTCATCCCAAATGTTATCGTAGCAGCTACCTTTCACCACAACACCAGAATCAGCAAAAGCGACTTCCCCAATATCGTAACACTTAAAATCTGTAACCGTTAACAATGCAGCATGTATAAGTATCTACAGATCTTTCAGGGCCATCGGCTATAAGCTTTAGCCGATTGTCAGCTAACTCATCTGTGAGGACCTAATGTACATTAACACAACATATTCTAAAGTTAATTACGCCATAAGAATAAATCTATGATAGTAGATTCATTAAACTTGTAAAGGTTAGACTTACATAATCTTTAAACCATTGCACAAATTCTCCATTTCTCAAAATTTTCAAATCCCGGTCCGATATACTCGAATTCGCTTCACGTACTTCAGCATCATATTGACTACAACACAGTTATATGCTCAATGTGTTTGTAAAGGAACTTAACTCAATTATACCAGACATATATAGTTATGACTACTTACATAATGTATGGCGCTACTTCATTCATGTTGACAAGTGCATACAATGTGGCAGCTGCATACTCACTATCAGTCAAGAAGTGCCTTTTTTTACCACCGAATGGGCGTACAGGATGACCAAAGGCTGTTAATTCTCCATTTTCCACGTCATGAATGTACGACTGATTCGACGTGGCGATTGTGCTTCAATGCGAACATTCGACTCAAAGTACAACGAGCAGAAATTAACAAGTTCCTCCCTAACATAACTTTCGGCAATTGACCCCTCTACACGGGCTCTATTCTTCACCTTTTGCTTTAGACGTCGCATATACCTATGTGATATATAGATTAGCAAAAAAGAATGAACATTTTACCGTATTAAAAACATTAATGTCATTACCTCTCAAATGGATACATCCATCTATATTATACGGGACCGCCAAACTTAGCTTCGTATGGTAAGTGAATAAGCAAATGCTCCATTGAATCAAAAAATGATGGGGGGAAGATCATTTCTAACTTGCACATTATTTCCACTATTTGCATCTCCATTTTATCTATGTCTTTGAGCTGAAGCTTCGTCAAGCATGGATCTCTGAAGAAATTAGAAAGCTCTGTCAGTGCTTCAACCACACGTTTTGGTAACAAGTTGATAAATGTCACAGGGATCAACTTCTGCATGAATACGTGACAATCATGACTTTTGAGACCCTGAAACTTCAACTCTCCGACTTTACAACACCTTGCTATATTTGAAGAATATCCATTTGGGAGCTTCAGTCCACTGATCCAATTACATATTAATATCAACTATTCCCTGGTCAAAGTATATTCAGCTTTAGGCGTTACAGTCTTACTACCCTTCTGATACAACCACAGATCTTCCCTAATGTTCATTTCTACCAAATCACGCCTCGACTTGTTGTTGTCCTTTGTTCTACCACTGGCATCTAGGACTGTATAAAAAATGTTATCAAATATGTTCTTCTCAGTATGCATCGGATCAATACAATGACAGATGCAGAGTGTAGCCCAATAAGGCAGGTCAAAGAACATGGATTTGTGTGTCCAGTTGTGAACCTTGTCGTAACCATAAGCTCGCTCTAATCTGTGATTCTTCCCTGGAGGTGGAAACTTCAAATAACTAATCCAACTCAACACTACTGACCCAGAAAGACGGCCAGGTACTTGACGTTTCTCTATTTTTCGATTGAATTGTCTACTCATCCGTCGATAACGATGTTCAATTGGCAAAAACTGTCTGGATGTTGCGAAGAAACTCATTTTTCCCCCCATGTTTGAGCCGCACAACTTTAACTGACCCCATGCACATGGGACATGACAAGCCCCCGTGAGTCGACCATCCACTGATCATTCCTAACGCCGAGAAGTCATTTATTGTCCACAGTAAAGCTGCCCTCATGTCAAAATTTTGCTTAAGAGATACATCATAAGTTTAAACCCCTTTATCCCACAACATCTTCAACTCATCAACTAACAGCCTGAGGTATACATTGATGTCTTTACTCGGACTCTTATCACCCGGAATCAGTAAAGGCATGAACATGTAGGGATCTTTCATGCACATCAAAGGGGGAGGTTATACACCACAATAATCACCGGCCAAGTTGAGTAAGGCTTTGTGTAAGGCCTGTTAAACGGATTAAACCCATCCGTAGCAAGTCCAAGCCTAACATTGCAAACCTCTTCAGCAAATGAGGGGTGCTTGTTATCAAAAAATTTCCACTCAAGCCCATCTGCCGGGTGCGTCAGTTGACCTTCGACTATGTCCCGAGTAGAGTGCCACCTCATATCCTCGGCGGTATGTGTTGACATGAACAACCGCTGAAGCCTCGGGACAATGGGAAAGTAACGTAAGAACTTTCTCGGCACGTCTTTTCCCTTTTTCTTGCGCTGTTCATGGTATCTACTTGTACCACAAATATCACATGACCTCTTATCTTTATTGACATCACCGTAATACAACATACAGTCATTCTCACAAGCATCAATCTTCTCATACCCTAGATGTAGCCTTTTGACCATTTTCTTCACATCATAGTACGACTCCGATAACTTATTGCCTGCAGGTAAGCACTCCTTCACAATGCTTAACAGTTCATTAAAAACTCTCTCGCTTCTGATCATGCTCATTCTTGAAGTGTAAAAACTTAGTCACGATCGATAAAGGCGGTGTGCTTTTCGTGCGCCGTCATCTTTGTGGCGTCCTTTGCTTCATGCAATAACTCATAGAAACCCTTAGCCCCGTCATTCGGCTCTTGCTCGATGCTACTTTCATCCCTGTCTGTATTCCACTAGAAGTATGAACCAGCACCTTCGACTATCATGTTAGTACAGTCAAAGGTTTTGTCACCTCTAGATTCTGATTCTGATTCATGTTCATCCAACCAGGTTTCCCCATGATAGATCTATGTCGTATAACCCTGCTTGAACCCATACGCAAATAAGTCGCACATGACATCACTCCTTTCCTTCCACACTTCATTCACACACCTCTTACAAGGTCATCTAATCTCATCGCCGCTGACTTGCTCAAGCCTTGAAATTGAGAAAGCTATTCAACCCCACTACACGGACTTCAAAGCTAAGCCCACTCTAATCAGTGGCTACCCTACGTTCCATCCAACTTCGATCAACAAACATCTTGGATAACTGTTTGCTATATATATGGAAAGTTAGACAAACACAATCAAGTCTCCAAGTTAATGTATATGCAAGCTTTTGAGTTTCCTAACTTCATCTCCCACTCTAATGAATCGGGGGCTTCTATCCCATTCCGGATGTGTCGCCTCACTTAATGCCAACAACTTGAACACATCTTTAAATTTTTCGAAAATTTGCGCAAACACCTCCCATGGTCTTCAAGTACGAAATAGACTAACACATCGTAGTCTAAATATGCATCCAAGAACGTCAAGAGATATATATCGATAGAAAATTCAAAAAATATAAAGGCGTGCTCAAGTCGTTAACAACAGAACCTAAGTGAGATCGAAACATACAAGAAACGATCCCAAAAGCGGGAACTATTTGAGATTCACTCCTACTAAGTGAATCTCAAACGGGGTTTCTAAGCTTCCTAAACTATATGAAAATATACGCACGTGTCAAAGTAAGGATTATTTTTGTATAACAAAAGAATACTAGCTTTTATCAGTCACAAACTATTATTAAACTTTTTAAAACCCACCCACACCCCACCCCACCCCACCCCACCCCACCCCACCCCACCCCACCCCACCCCCCCACAACAACAATTTATACATCGCAATATAATTTCTAAGATAGTAATCTTTTTTAAAATGTATATTTATTTATTTTTTAAAATTAATAAATTGTCAATTTAGGAGTAGTGGAATGCTAATGATAAAGGCATGACAAACTTGAGAACAATATGTCACTTTATAGTACTATTAATACAATAAAAAATTATGAAAAAGAGGCAAATGAAACGATCTTTTTTGTTGGTAAAATTAGGATATTGACCAATTTATTGAAAATAATAATAACCACAGTTCAGTCACTAACTCGCATGATTCTCACAAGTCACATTAACAAAAGCAAGAACAAAATAGCCACACAAACCTAAAATGGAAAGAAAAAATATTACAAAGATTGCACATCTATGATTAGTAATATTAAACAAATAGCATATCATAAGACTGAAATAGCATCATGCGTTTAGCATCATGATGCGTTTAACTGAAATAGCATCATGCGTTTAACAAAATGACATAATATCCTTTAATATAACAATATAATTTCAATACCATGTCACCAACACTAACCTAAACACTAACTATATTTAAGAATAAATATTGAAAAAAATACTTTTAATAAATCTTGGAAACAATACTCTTTTTAATCTCACTTCCAGAAAGGAAGGAAGGATGGAATATTTATTATGTACACAAGCAAAATCAATAGTAGTGGAAGAATAAAAACCTTTGCTTGAAACAGTGTATAAAAATGGATTTTGAAGAAAGATTGATTAGCCCAAACTTAAATAAGTAATGATAAAGTAGTGGGTGGGTTAGTTACTTAAATAATACTATATCTTATTCTTTATGTGGCCTCAAGTTTTCATATAAAAATTCCACTTCCCCCATTATGCTTTTTATCCTAACATAACATAAGCAATCATGAAAGCAGCTGTAATGGAAGAAAATTAAACAATGCACTCAAAGTGAAAATTAAACAAATAGCATATCGTAAGATTTGAAAGAAAAACTGTCGAGATGCTGATGGAGTTTGAAATTTATTTATACATCGCAATATATATATATATACAACTATAATATAATTTTTTATGTAAACTTGCAAACATTTGAAATTGCAATAAGGTGTTGTACACTGCAAATACACTGCAATATTCCAACTTAAAATTTTCATGTAAACTAGCAAACATTTGAAATAGTAATACACTGCAATGGAATTGATATTTGGGGAAAATAGATTGAAATTGTAGAGGAAGGATTATTAGGTTATATTTGGGGAAAATTGAAATTGGGAAGACATTACCTTGCTCGATCCGAGAGATGATGACGGGAGAGAGGCGATTTACAAGCAAGAGAGGACCCAATGATGACGGAAAGAAAGAAGCGGATGACTGACGTAGCGAGGAAGGAGAATGAGAAAATGAATAGCAGAAATGAAAACAAAAATCTAAGTTACCGAAAGTAAATAAAAACCCATTCTCGTGACACTTTCAATCTCAATGAAGAAAGGTCGTCGCTTTATGCCTTTCTTTTCCCCACTGCGCCAAAAAAATTCCCACCAAATTTAGGCCCGGGAATGGTCATTCTCGACAGGCCTCATTAGCGAAGGTTATGCCGTCGGTAATAAGGTTAGTGGCGACGGGGATACTGCCGTCGCCAATGACTTGTTTTCTTGTAGTGGTATCACATCCACGAATTATCCATGAACTACGGGCCAAGGATATTCGTGTTATCACCAATGGTCATGATCATGCCAACAACTGTCCATCAATGCACTACAGGCCAATGAGGACTTTTACGGCATCATGTATAACATTACATGTCATGATTATACCGAATAATCTCTGGTTATAATCATACCAATCAACAGTTCATCTATGCACTACGGGCCAAAAATGACTTTCATCATAATATAAGCATGAGGATGATAACAATGATATAGGAATTTAATTAAATGAGATCAAGGATAAATTTTAAAGATTTATAATTTAATTTATCCAGAATTCAATAATGTCCAAATTGTCAATATGATACTGCTTTGTGGAGTAAAATTCAAGAATAATATTGTATCAAAAATGATTTGGACCGAAAAGAAATCATTTTTTTATGAATAGTACCCCAGGTGAATAGTACCCCGTGAATAGTATTTTAGGAATAGTATCCTGTGAATAGTACCTCGGTATGAAAAGATTAAAAATTATCAAGAATGCTCAGAATAATATTTTCATGAAAAAATACTAGATGAAGCGCAAATTTTAAGGATATTCTACTAATTTCACGGAGTATAGAAGCAATACTTTAACAAAATGAGTGTAGAATTCAGAATCTGAAACGAAATAATATTACTCATATACTACAGAGTATGGAAGAAAATATTATTTCATACGAATATTGAACAAAAATAATATCCCTTACCTTAAAAAGAGAGTACTTCTGACTAGTAGGGCGGGGATATTCTTGAAGAAAATTTATACTATTTTCTACGCTCAAAGCTTCCTTAAACTCAAAAGAAATACGCTCAATATTATAGAAGAAGAATTCTCTGATTCTGGTGTAATTTTTAATTCTAAACTAAGCATCCTATTTATAGGAGAATGGAAGGATACTATTTGAATTAGAAAATCACGGACTGCACAGGGAATCATTCATGGGCGCTCAATCGGTGAAGAAATTTTTTTGATTTTACTATGCAAACACTATGCAGACACTATGTAAACACTATGCATAATAAAATATAATATATTCTATTTTTCATAAAAAATAAAAGTTATTATAATATATATATATATATATATATATATAATAATCCAATTCCCTCCCATCCACGTTTTCTCCCCCTATTCAAAATCATTCAATATATATAAAGCAAAACTGAGATAACTTCTACCAATAATTTTGAAAAATGGGTAAGTGGGGGTGTAAATAACACGTCAAACTTACAACAAATACTTTATAAAAATCCCTTTATTTATCTCAATTCACTTGGCTTCTCAAAACACATTTTTAAACAACAATTATTCATCAATAATATAATTTGGAATATTAACAACCAGATCATTCCTAGGAAAGAGGGGGCTTTCCGATAAAGATTTCTCCCTATTGGCGTGCAATTAGGTTACCAAACCCCTTTCCTCGACAAAACTTTCTCGACATTGTCAATAATGCAAATAATAAAATGAATAACTTTGTCGTCTCAATTATTGAATTAATATAAAATATTGTGACAATAATTGAATAAATAACGTGAGATACTATGCAGTAATTACTATAGCAATAATTGAGTATAACTGAGTGACTTCTCACGTAAGCATCAATAATCAATACAGTGTGCTACTATGCAACCACACGTATTACTATACTTTTCATCATCGGGTATTTCGACAGTTAACGGTAAAACTTTCGTCGTTATTTTTATAAAAAGATATTTATGTTGTTTTCTAACTCCGACAATAATTCCTTTGTGGGGTCCACCAATGATTGTGTCGTCGTACGAATATTCCTTGTTAAAACGAATATTCCCCGACCAATCGAATATTTTATAACAACTTACTTACTTTGCAAAATTTGTAAATATCACCCACAACTATAACATTATAACAAATTCACACCTTAATATTCAAAAATAATATTTCGAGAAATTAAATCTTTATGCATAAAAGTTGGGGTCTTACAGTTTTACAAGTCTTGAAGACGAGGTCCTAGAAAAGGGAATCTCTAGGGGGCGAACCCTAATTGTTAAAACCTAGGGAGACAAGACCTGAAGGGGTTTTTTTTGACATCTTGGGAAATCTTTTGAAAATCTGTCCAAATCTGGTTCAATCTTTGTTTCCTTAGTTTTTTTGGAAACTAAAACAAGATATATCATTTTTTGAAATCATATATATATTACTAAATAAAATCCAATTTTATTTTATTTTTGAAAATAAAATCTTTCTTTTGGAATCAAAACTTTCCTTTTTATTTAAGAATCAAATCAAATATTACCAAATCAAATCTTATTTTATTTCAGAATTAAATAAAATCTTTTCATTATTTTATTTTGAAAGCAAGATGTAACGACCCCAAAATTCATACAACTCAATTATCGACTTCAGTCGTTAATAATACGTCTAATTTCTGATTTTACATCGTTGTTTGATGTTAAACTTAATAAAATGTGGAATAATGTAAACTTTTCTGTCTTCTTACTTTAATTCCCTGAATTAAAACCTTTATCATATACACATCTTTGAATCAAGTTATTTTACGATTCGCTTCATCAAAGTTATTATATAGAATCTTACATTTCAATCCGATAACCTTTACATATCAGATAACTTAAACTTTACAATTTATTATTACATAATTATTGTGATTTATCAAGTACATTTCTCAAAACCATTATCTTTACCTACCTTTGAACCATACTTAGCTTATTACTCACCTTATCAGAGTTAATAAATAAAACTTACATCCAGGTTCAATACCCTTTCACACAACAAACAAAACTTAAACTTTATATCTCAACATTTATTAAACAATATACATTATTCGGAACCATAAACATGGTTCAAGTAATAATAATTCAGCCAAAGTGTATAAATCTTCAAGTATCACATCTGAATCATGTCTTTCAAGTAGCATATAACTTTATCTTGAATCTTTAACCTGCAAAAGTGGTTATTTGCAAGGTTGAGCTCGACAGCCCAACAAAATCTAGCAGTTTTCATGCATCACATAGCACATAATAACATGCTCAACATACATCTCATACATATTGGACTAACATAACATACATGTTGCAGTTCATATAACAAGTGCTTAAGTTCATACTATATTTCTTCTTAGGTCACACTCGAAGTTCATTCAAGTGCTTAAGTCTTGCTAGGGCTACTTATTGGTTTTATATAAACCCTATTTCATATCTTATAACATTCATTTCATTTGACTTAAAACACTTTTTAAGTTCATTAACACTTATCATGGCGTTTTGACGTTTATTCGTCACACGCCCAATTTGTCTCTCTTGTATATGCTTAGTATGCTTATACAACTTATCTAATACATCAGTTATTAATGTTAATCCTCATTATGTTTACTAACATTCATGTTTTATAATTTAGAACAATATCTTTTATCATCAGAAGCACTACACTTGCATACATGCATACCCGACGCCCTCCGATTATCTCTAAAAACACAACAGCCCTAAAGATGACAATTTTTACCCCTGTTAACAACCTCAAATTGAAAAACGTAAAGAACAAAAGTTATAGGTCTATTTGTCCTCGTTCCGGATCATCTTGAATCGTATCAATCAGAGTTCGTATGAAAACGTTATTATTGTTTTAGTAAAATATGTCTGGTCAGATTTTCTCAACATTTATAAGTCAGACTACCCCCCGCGGGGGCGAGGATTGTACACTATAATAGTCCGCTGGGGCGGGGGTACCTTCTACAGTTCACGAACGAACACTGCAGAAAGCCAAATTAGGCCTAAAAACTAATTTCTAACAACCATACCATCCTACCCAAGTTGTAATATGTTTACAGAAACATAAACTAATGTTTCTAACACGTTTCTAATCACATAAACAACATAATCATCAAAATTACAACCATTAATTTCACTATTTCTATTATTTCTTCTGCTTTTGACATTCATAATGAAATTCCTCACTGTGAATTCGTTTTACAACGAAAACAGTTAGTTTCAATTACTTTGTTTTCGTTTCTTCATGTATTAACATATTCTAGACTCAATTTACAGTTTAGTTCACAAACTAACTACCAATTTTTGTACTTTCACAAGCCATATACATAACCACATGCATTGTAAACTATTTTCTTCCTTTTGAACGTAATTAGCACACTAATTCCTTGTCTAGATGCTAACTCTAGCATCACAAACTTACTAATAAACACAATAAATCAGTTTGTATAACAACAATTCATCAAACATGCAATTACAGAAACTTTTGAAACTCATGAACATGAACTCTTTATATAAACGTAAACTCAAGATTGAGAGGTTATACCTTTAATTTGCTTGGAGATAATCCTTGATAGAAGATGAAGATTTCCTTTGAAATCACAAAACTCTTTCTCTCCTTTCTCAAGCTCTCTCTCTCTCTCAAACTTTCTTTGTAAACTCTCCCTTCTCTCTTTGGCCAAACCTTTTACGTAACAACAAACCAACGCTCCAAAACCCAAACGTCTAAAAATCGACGTTTTAATAATTATAATAATGATATATCAATTATAAAAATTTAATAAATTTTATTTATATATTTTTTATTATTATTTAAAAATCAAAATCAAATTCAAATTCAAAAAGTCATAAGGCTTTGTTTGGCAAAACACTTTTATAATAAAGACTTAATACTTTTAAGCCTTGTTTGGTAAATCCATTTAAACTACTTTAATTTATTTTAATAAATCATTTATACTATAGTTTATAATCTCATATTATTTATTTGGATTTCCATATCCAATCTTAGTTAAATAAACTAATTACAACATGTTAAATAAATTTCTCACTTAACCAATTACCACAAAATTATAATCTCAATATAATTTTATTTAATAAATTAACATATCACTTTAATTATTAAATTAAGACATCAATATAGCAACTCATGTAATCTTTAACATTTCTACAACTATTAAATTAAATTAGAGTATTATCTAATAAATTTAATTCATAAATATCTACTAACAACAACCACATAAATAAAATATTTATTTAATTTAATAAATATTTTAAATTACAAATAAAATCCTGGATTGTTACACAAGATCTTTTTCGTATTTTTATTTAAAAGGAAATCAAATATTCTCCTATTTTGAAAACAAAATCTAGTCCTTCCCTTGTTATGATTAAAATGACTACTTCCATATCTGATGCAAGCATACTTAGGGACTCCCCCACTTAAATTTCTTACGTCCCCGTCAGAATCGATCACATACACAGCCTAAAGATCTTTGTCTCTCTAGCCATTGTGGGATAATACTGGCTGGCTTCATGTCCCCACCTTCGGACCTCCATCACTCCATTGTGGGATAATACCACCAGCCTTCGTGTCCCCACCTCTCCGTGAACCCGTCGGATGACAGGCAAGAGCTTTTGAGAGTCGGCTCTGATACCATACTCTGTAACACCTCAATCCCACATCGAAAGATAGGGGAAATATATATATATATATATATATATATATATATATATATATATATATAGGTCCGGCCTCGTAAAGGAGCCCTTACTTTCTTAAAATGCGGACTTTTTTTTTGATTTTTTTGCTTTTTTTTAAAACAACTAAAAAAAGTTTAATATTTTATCGAAATTTTTCATAATCGGTGTTTTGGATGTGATTTGGATATGTATAACAAAATAGAAGTGCATGCGATGCATGCATTGTATATACATTTTTTGGTATAGGTATTCAAATCACGCCTAAAAACATCAGATTATGGAAAAATTCGGCCCATAAAATATTAAATTTTTTTTAGTTGTTTTTTAAAAAAGTCCGCATTTTAACAAAGTAAAGGAGCCCTCACACGATTCATATATATATATATATATATATATATATATATATATATATATATATATATATCCCAAGTTACTCATGCTTCACTTTTCGTCTTGTTTCCTTTTGGAATTTCTCTCCTCCTATAAATTGGTAAATCATCAAGAAGGTATCAAGCAAACATTCTTCAATCTAGTCAAACAAAAGGTGAGGAAAAGGATTTCTCCCTGGGTGGATGAACCCTAGCACTCTCTTTTTGAGTTTTGAACTTAAAAGAAAATAATAGAAACCTTATATTGGAACAAAAAAGAAAAGAATATAAAACTTGAAACTTTCCTTTGTGTTGTTTCTGAGTTTTTAATAGAAAAAAATAGAAAATTTAAAAAAATTCTTTTCTTGTGTTTTTGAGTTCCAATGAAAAAAAAAAGAGAAAAATATCACTTTTTCAAATTTACCCTTCTATTAATTATAACAATTGAATCATGAATAAAAATATGCAAGAAAAATTTAATCAAAGAAAAAATTTCATAATCAAATACAAATATCCAAATAAATGTTAAATAAAAACTACTTCTACAAAGTCATTGTCATACCATATCCAAAAGTCATCAAACATAATCTGTATTATTAATACTAACATAGATTATTCATCGAATTCTTTAAGAAATTCAATCTCCTCTCTAATAGTAACCCAAACACTACTCGTGCCTTGTCTTAATTTTCTATTAGCCAAAAATAGGCCTCATCAATTTTTGCCTCACCAAAATCATTATAATTGCTAAGATAATTATTACCTTAATATGTTTATTATATCTTTTAAGATTATATAATTACAAGCTAATTACTAATTTTATGTTTATAGATTATTTTTGCATTAATTTATTCATTAGTTTTGATTTTATTTATTGATAATAAAATTTTTAAGTTTTTAAATTTTTCAACGTAATTTTATAAAATAATACATAATGAAAAATTATAGACTTTTTTTTTGGAACAAATTTAACTCAAATAATAATACAATAAAATATATGAAAAAAGGACATGACTCGTGCCTCACATGGGCATTCATGCTAGTATTTATAAAATGTAAAATGGTACTATTGATTAATATAACTTAATGAAATGAGCCCAATTACCCAAAAAAATTATTCTCTTTATTTAATTAATGAAATTAATTAATTTCAAGTTATATTAAAATTAATTAGTTATCGTTCGCGACAGTCTGAGAACTCCTTCGCAGTAATAAAAAAGTCGTTTGCGCCAAGAAATCTCTTTCTCTCTATCAACTTAGGTTTAGTAGATAAAAAAAATTGGGGACATGAGTTGTAATTTAAAATTTATTATATTGAAAGTTGAGGATAATATTGGAATTATAAAAATATTACTTATTCTAATTTCTTTTCCGTCTAAATCATGCCAATTTTGAATGGAAAACTTTGGCAAGAAAAGTGGGCAAGTTTTCTATCAATTTCTTTTCTTTTTCATTTATTAAAAAACTCAGAAATATAGGAATTGGAAAGAAAACATAAATTTTTCGTCTATTTCTTTTCTTTTCTATCCATTTTAAAACTCAAAAATAGAGTGTAGGGGTTCTAGCCCTTCCTCTCATCTTCACTTTATTTCCCTTTTCTTGTTTATTCGAATGCTTCCTTTCGAATTCTTCTTGATTTCCTTCATCTATTTCTCTTTTCAGGTAATATCAGTCTTTCTATTCTGGGTTATCTCATCTCAACAAGAATTTTGACTTTTTCCCCAGATATTCTCTAAGAAAGACCATAATTTATTTGTATGCAACGAAGTAGAATCCATTCTGAACTGTTGATTCATCAAGCAAGGAGATATTAAAGGTACGAGGGGAGGACCCCTAGGTGGCCGAACCCTATAGGTGCCAAACCTAGGTGTCTTGGACTCTAATTTTATTTTTTCGTTCTTCTTTTATTCGAACAACTTCTTTTATTTGGGCTTTTTCTTGTTTCTTCTTTTAGGTAACTCTAATCTTTCTTTTGTTTTCGAAGCCATATTACCTTGACCATATCTTGGTTTTTTCCCTCGGATCATATATAAAGAAAGATCGATGTTTTTGTGAATTCAAAGTGACATTTTGCTCCAATTATCAAATAACAAACCATGAAGGAAATAATGCTCTTCAGCTAGGTGGCCAAACCCTAGGAGGTCAAGCCTTAGGGTGGCCAAATCACACAACCCAAATAAGCAAATAATGGAAGAAAACCAAGTTTGAGAAGGGTGGTCGCTGTTTTGACCATAAATTTTGATCCGCTTGGAATTACAAGGCCCATAATATATCAAATCGAAGCTTGCTAAGAACCCTACAAGAATCATCACATTTGGGCATGACAATAACTTTATAAGTCCAAAAAAGGTTGGGAAGCATGTGTTTGGGTTGTCCAAAGTTTTTTTCAAAAAGTAATTTCTTGCGTAATTATGATTTCTAACTTTTGCTGACTTTGTTTCTTCTTCTTTTCAGGTGTTCTTAGGTTTATGTCTCAGACTTTCTTCTTTGCGATGGTAAGTACTTGGGTTTAATTATTTTTTTATAATTTTTTCTTGCTCTTTGAAATTCTTATGCTAAGTTTTCATTGTTTCCAGGCCAATTCCATTGAATGTTCCGTAGACCCGAAAACCACCAAAGAGACCCCCTTCATCAGTGATTGGGGAAAAGCTCCCTTCTATATGCCTTTCGATGTTTTCTAGGAGTGAGCTAACACTTATGATCGTACATTTTTTCCTCTACCAAAGAAAGGGGGATTGTTTCTATATGTCGTGGCTTGCAAAAGTTTGGATAGCTTTCCCCATTCTCCTTGCATTCCCCGTATATGCATAGAGAAACAAGAGTAAACTTTAAGTCCCATTCTCTTCTTGTCTGATTCATCCATTCGCCTTCAGGGATGGCAACATTGGACTGACAAGATCATCAAAAATTCTGATTATGTGGACATATTAGAGAATGATGGCATTGATGAGTGATTTTTATGCCCATGAATTGAGAGCGTTTAAGCTTAATCTTTTTGAAGTTTTTAATTTTTTGTGTCTATTCATGCATGTTTTATGTTATTTTGTAAGAATTTGGACAAAAGTTACTTGGATCGACGTTTGGGGTTGCTAGATTCGCATATTCGGCTTGCTATTTACATAGCAGCCACTTCTGGGCCAATTTCATCATTTCTCTAGCCCTTATTTCAAAACACTTAAAGTATGAAAGTCGTAGATCTACGTCTCCTCTTTCTGGAACATCTTGAATTATCAAAATCAGAGTTCAGAAGAAGAAGTTATGGCTATTTTTCCAAGGAACATTAGAGCAGAAAATTCTAAAAAAGCTTCCAGCGCCGGGGCGCCCATTCCTAGGGTATTCCCAGCGTTGGGGCAATCTTGAGGTGATTTCCAAAGACTACAAGCAGTGGCGGGGCACCGGGGTCGGGCCAGATCAAGTTGGGACGCATTTTGGGGTGAATTTTAATATTTTTTTGACTCCAAATTGGATTGGGTTTCCTCCTAAGCTAGAAATTGAACTTGTAGCCTATAAATACATGATGTGAGGCATAAAATAGAGGGAATTAGATAGATTAGATTAGATAAAAATAGTCCATTATATTAGAACATAAACCCTAGTTAGTATTAGATTGTTAGAGATTGAAGCAACTTGGATATCATTGAAGATCAAGAGTAGGAGCAAGTGGGGAGCATCATATTTGCAGATAACATATTTTATTCTCTACTCTACTTTTATTATTGTCTTTTAATGTTTATTCAATTGTGAATTCTAGACTTTAATTCAATAAAAATGGACTAAATTTTTGTTTAAGATTGCAACGAATCTTATTACATAGCTTATTTTAGTATGCTTCTCTGTTAATTATTGTTATCTATTCTATGGATTGTCTATTATGATTCCGTATAATTGTTTAATTGTCTAGCTAACAATTATCATGATAAATTATATGAATTCGGGAGATGAAATATAGATTTAGATATGATCATAATAGTATGTGATTGTGTTTTCTGCATCGTGTTGGAATTCATAATTTGTGTTTAGGATAGTGATATGCCTTTACGCCGCGTGTAATTTGATAGGGAACATGTGCTTTAAATCTTTTTTAAATTGTAATTAACATAGGAATTAGTTAATTAGGGTGTTTGATTTAATTCTATCAACTGTGGATTTGGAATATGTTTGTGATGCATCGAAAGGTGGTTATAAATAATAATAAGTTCCTGATTAAAAATCCAGAATAGTGAGCATAAGTATTTTAATATAAATGAAATAATAAGTGAAGTAGTGATCTTAAATCTCCATAACCTGATTTATAACTAGTGGTAGTAGTAGTAGTTTAATTATATATTTTAATTCACAACATTAAATTGATTGTTTAAATAAAATTAGTTTGGTTAAGAACTAGTATTTGGTAATTTTTATTAAATAATTTCTCGTGGGAACAATACTCTACTTTCATTTTATTACTTGTTGACCGTGTATACTTGCACGTATATTTTGATTATGAAATCGATCAACAAGTTTTTGGTGCCGCTGCAGGGGAATTAATTTAATAATATTTGCCAATATTATTTTTTATCAAATTAGTTTTACTTTAAACATTTTTTTATTTTATTTAATTCTCTTTTTATTTTTTTTTCTCTTTCTTTTCAGGTACCATGGAGGAATTTAATTATCAATGGTCGTATACGAGAATGACTCAGCTAAGGGCAGCGGAGATTGATGGACTCGCGACACTTTCTGCTTTGTCAGCACAGATTGAGACACTTTCTAGGAGGTTGGACGCTTTTGTAGCACAACGTCGTCAAAGTGTGACGGTTACTTGTGATTATTGGTATGAAAATCATCTGAGTCATCAATACGCCATCAGTTTTGAGCCGGTACAGTATGGTAGTGATTACCCCAATAATTATGTATATCCCAACAACTATCGTCAGGATTGGAGGTATCACCCAGATTTTTCATGGAGCCATACTCATCAAGATCAATATTATATTCCAAATTGAACATACTCACCAGAGTTCTCATGTCCACCTTCACTACAACAGGAAGAACATTCAAATTTGGAGGAAATTATGTCCAAGTTCATAGCTTCAAGTGAGGAAAGAAGGATTAGTCATGAGATATTGAGTAAAAAATTTAAACCAAATGGAACAACTAATCAATGCCTCGAACATTTATCCTCAAGACACTTGGCTCTGTGACATGGATTCCGAGACTTATGGAGAACCCGAACTAAATCTGCAACTGGATGTACCAAATGATATAGATAATGAAAGAGAGGAGACACTTGGGGACCAAGAAAAAGAGATTGGCGAAGATCTAAGTTTTAGTACCAACGAAGATGAGCCTATTTTGATAGTGTCCCATGTACCTTCTCCACCAAAGTTCAAGGATCCAGCCAATTTTGCAAGACCGTGTCCAATTGGTAGTCATGTCATAGGCAAGGCTATATGTGATATGAGAGCTAGCCCAACTTTAGAGCCATGGTGGGATGAGAAAGGGAAGATAGAAGAAGACCCTGTTGTGTTTGACAAGCTTCCATGCCATAATTTGATCACAGACATAATGGGGAAAGCACCTAGTGGTTTATCGTACTTAATGGGGATCCTATCTAAAAAGATCGTGCTAGGTGACTTAAATTCAATGGCCATTACTAATGGAAACCTCTCAAAAGAGACATTATTACTGATGGATGGAGGGTTCCTCAATTTTCGTTGGGGAATTAGATAGAGAATTGAAGAAGTCAGGCTGAGACTATAAAATAAGCACTTATTGGGAGGCAACCCAAGTTTAACTTTTAGCTTTGAATTTGCATTTATTTAGGATTTAATAAAATTGCTTCTATTATGGGTTTACAGGTTATTCAAGTCAAATTCAAGTGTGGTGCCCAATTTGTTCCATGTGCCTAGCCTATTCTCCAAACTTAGCGGACAGAGTGGAAGATTGTTATATTAGTCCCTTGCTTTACTTTTTCCTATTTCAGCCATTGAGGAATATGTCTAGTTTAAGTTTAGGGGCATTTTAATGTCGTACTGCGTATAGTTAGTTATCTGCATGGTAGTTCGTGGTTTTTTTATGTGTTAGCATTGTGAGTTTTTTTAGGTTGCATATAATACATGGTAGTTAATTGCATATACATAAATGTGGTGCATTAGTATGTGTTCATGTATTATAATTGCATTTTTTTCATGAATCTGTGTGATCGATTGGTGTGGTCTTAGCTCGGCCTATGATAAGATTGGTTTTGCATGTTAACTTGAACAGTGTTGATAATTGATGATGAGTTCTAATTTTTATCATGATGATAATATGAGCCTGTCTGAAACTTATGTAACCGGATAGCACTTAAGGTTTAACTTTTTTAATCCACTAGGTTCAAGGGTTTCATAGTTTATTTATGGGGGAAAATCTTAGTTAAAATTTAAGGAAATTAGTGAACTAGCAGTAAAGGTTGGAATGACATAAAAGCCTGAGTTTGGGGGAATCTATGGGGTATATATATTGAAAAAAATAAAAAAAATGAAAAAAAATTAGAAAATCCAGAAAAAATATATATAAATAAATATATTGACTAGTTTGGTTTTGTGGCCTTTGTTACGTGAGTAAGTACGCCCTAGGGGATGTCTCTACACCCAGCGCCCTAAGATCATTTGGTTTGGGAGTCGTTGGTCGAAAGCTCATTAATGGGTAACATTGAAAAGCCTAAGAGAACTAGACATTGCACAGTCAATTGTAAACACGAGAAAGAGCACAAATGCCCTCGTGGTTAAATAAAGGTATAAATAAATCATGTATTTACCCTTAGACTTGGTAATTGCTTAGTTTTAACCGGAGTTGTCATGTTCATAGAAGTAATTGAATTGGAACTAAAATTTTCCTTCTAAGAAGTTTGTTATGTGATTATATTGAACTGTGGTTGGTTAGAATGGTTAACAAGCACACACGCATAACATGAGTGATGATAGGTTTGGATTGACTAACTGGTTAGAGTTTTGGACTTTGACTTAATTGGATATATTATTTGAGTATCATTTGTATCTTTGAGGCTTGTTGTTATATATCATACTGATTTATTACTAGGTTCGTAGGTATATTAGGAAGTAGATCATGCATATGCATTCATGTAGTTGATTTAGTTCGTTTATTTTTAGTTCCTTTATATTTTTGCTTGAGGACAAGCAAATATTTAAGTTTGGGGGTATTTGATGAGTGAGTTTTATACTCATGAATTGAGTGTGTTTAAGCTTAATCTTCTAGAAGATTTTAAGTGTTTATGTCTATTCATGCATTTTTATGTTTTTTATAGGAATTGGGATAAAAGTTACTTGGATCGACGTTTGGGGTTGCTAGATTCGCATATTCGACTTGCCATTTACTTAGCAGCTACTTCAAGGCCAATTTCATCATTTCTCCATCCCTTATTTCGAATCATTCAAAGAATGAAAGTTGTAGATCTACGTCTCCTCTTTCCGAAACATCTTAAATCATCGAAATCGGAGTTCAGACGAAGAAGTTATGACCATTTTCCCAAGGGACGTCAGAGCAGAAAATTCCAAAAAAAAGCTTCTAGCGTCGGGGCGCCCATTCCTAGGCTATTCCCAGTGCCGGGGCACCCAGAGGCAGATTTCCAGTGTCGTGAGCAGCGCCGGGGCACTGGGATCAGGCTTGATCAAGTTGGGACGCGTTTTGGGGAAAATTTTGATACTCTTTTGACTCCAAATTGGATTGGGTTTCCTCCTAAGCTAGAAATTAAACTTGTAGCCTATAAATACATGATGTGAGGCATAAAATAGAGGGGATTAGATAGATTAGATTAGATAAAACACTCCATTATATTAGAACATAAACCCTAGTTTATATTGGATTGTTGGAGATTGAAGCAACTTGGAGATCATTGAAGATCAAGAGCAGGAGCAAGAGGGGAGCATGCATCAGATTTGCAGACAACATATTTTATTCTCTACTCTACTTCTATTCTTGTCTTTTAATGTTTATTCAATTGTGGATTCTAGACTTTAATTCAATAACGATGGACTAAATTCTTGCTTAAGATTGCAATAGATCTTATTGCATAGCTTATTTTAGTATGCTTCTCTGTTAATTACTGTGATCTATTCTATGGATTGTCTATTATGATTGCGTATAATTGTTTAATTGTCTAGCTAACAATTACCATGATAATTTATATGAATTCGAGAGATGAAATATAGATTTAGATTTGATCATAATAGTATGTGATTGTGTTTTCTGCATGGTGTTGGAATTCATAATTTGTGTTTAGGATAGGGATATGCCTTTACACCACGTGTAATTTGATAGGGAACATGTGCTTTAAATCTTTTTTTAATTGTAATTTACAGAGGAATTAGTTAATTAGGGTGTTTGATTCAATTCTATCAACTGTGGATTTGGATTAATATGTTTATGATGCATAAAAAGGTGGTTATAAATACTAATAAGTTCATGATTAACAATCCAGAATAGTGAGCATAATTAATAAGAAGTATTTTAATATAAGTGAAATAATAAGTGAAGTTCTGATCTTAAATCTCCATAATCTGATTTTTAACTAGTGGTAGTAGTAGTAGTTTAATTATATATTTTAATTCACAACATTAAATCAATTGTTTAAATAAAATTAGTTTGGTTAAGAACTAGTATTTGGTGATTTTTATTAAATAATTTCTCATGGTAACGATACTCTACTTTCACTTTATTACTTGTTGATTGTGACGCCCCCAAAATAGGTATACATCACCCATCTTGAGTCGCCAAATACATGGTACAAAATTCAAATACAACTTAATAATACAACTGTCGTGTAAAATACGACAAAACATAAATCGAGAGTTTTAATACGAATATTGTCTTTAGCGCATGATTCAACTCAAATGGAGTCCTCAATATATTTATTATCACACTATTTCATAGAATAGTGAGGACTACTAATGCTATCATTTGGACCGTCACTCTATTCCCCGACTAGTCCCGGCTACGTTCTCATTTCCTGAAGAGGACAATGAAAGCAAAAGGGTGAGCTCAACTAGCCCAGCAAGAAATATTATGACTAAGATAATGCAAAATAATTTATCGTTAGCCTTCAACAGTGTTAAACTGGTAAAATATAACAAACATCAAGTTTAACTACAGCGGAACAAGCAATCCATTAGAAGAGTCAAGTAGAGCATAAAATCTACTATCTTATATGATTTAAAAGGTTTTTCATCACTTTTATCGCTGAGACTCAGCTTAATAAATAATCCACATCATCGAATCACCCCTTCACTACGGGCCAAGGATATTTGTGTATTCATCAATGGTCATGATCATGCCAACAACTGTCCATCAATGCATTATGGGCCAATGAGGACTTTTAACACATCATTTGTAACACTACGGTCATGATTATACCGAATAATCCCTGGTCATAATCATACCAAGTCCATCTACGCACACACAGCCACATACGACTTTCAAATGTAATATAAAATGAGGATGATGATAATGATATAAGAATTCAATAAAACAAGTTCAAGGATAAATTCTTAAAGAATTATAATTTAATTTATCTAGAAATCAATAAAGTCCAAATTGTCAACATGATATTGCTTTGTGGAGTAAAATTCAAGAATAATATTGTACCAAAAATAATTTGGACCGAAAATGAATCAATTTTTTTATCATGAATAGTACCACGGGTGAATAGTACTTGAGTAAATAGTACCCCGTGAATAGTACTTCGAGAATAGTAACTCTGTGAATAGTACTCCGGCATGAAAAAGTTAAGACTTATCAAAAATGCTCAGAATAATATTTCCATGAAAAGATACTGGATGAAGCGCAAATATCAAGGATATTCTACTAATTTCATGGAGTATAGAAGCCAAAACTTTAACAAAACGAGTATAGAATTTGAAATCTGAAATAAAATAATATTACTTACATACTACAGAGTATGGAAGAAAATATTATTTCAAGCGAATATTGAACAAAAATAACATCCCTTACTACTGTTGAACTAAAATAATATTCCTCAATAAACAATAATTGAGTAAAATTCAAGAATGAAGATCAAAACATGGATACAATCAAAGATAGTAACCATAATAGACATCTAGGATGAAAAAGAAAAAATTTTATTTTTCGGTGAATAGTGCCGTATTCGTGAATAGTGACGTATACGTGAATAGTAACCCCGACACAAAAAGGTATAAATTCAATAATAAAATTCATATCAATATTTTGGCATAATGATATTAAAGAAAATAATATCATTTACGAAGAAAATAACATCCCTTACCTCAAAAGAATAGTATTTCTGATCGGAATATTGGATGTAAAGCCGATGGAAACTTGCACTGAATAGAAACTCTCAAAGTATCTAAATACTCACAAAAATACGCTCGACAATATAGAGAGAGAAAACTTATGTTTCTGGTGTGATTTTCAATTCTAACTTAAGCGCTTATTTTTAGAAAAATGCTAGAACGCCATAGGAGACTAAAATAATAAAATAATATTATTCTTTTCCTCAATTCTACGCACACCTCTCTTGAAATATCAAAGCAAGCCAACTTGGAAAAAATAGCAGCCCACATGTTTTAAACAACAAAAGTGGGTCCCACCCAATTTTAATAAAAATCATTTTATTTTCCGAAACTTCAGTAATTCATAATAAATAGCCCTTTTATCAGAAAAATATGAATTTTATGTCCATTCCACACGAAATCGAATTCTCTACAACTTTGTAGTTTTAAGTTTTTTTCAAATTCCAAACACAAAATATCTGAAATCCACATACGGACGTTTTTCAATACCTCATAAAATTCATAACAAATCATACGTTAATTTTTAACGATTCAAAAATTGTGGATATATACTCAACTTATATATGTATAACATATCCAAAAATCACAACGATCCAACGGTCAGATTAAAATTATAACTCACGCAATAGAGCTTTAAGAACACCGATTTAATTATTTAACACCTCCATTCCGACAAAATACTGAGAAAACATCTCAGCTTTAATTCCTTCATTTATAACCACATAAAATAAATATATCCAACAATTATATCCCCAAAAATAAATATTTTCTTATCATATAAATCAATAAATAATTATTCACAAATAATATTACAGAATCACAATAATGACCACGTGTAGCTCCAGTGAAAGAGGGGGCTTTCCGATAAGGATTTCTCCTTACTACTACAAGCAATTAGGTGACCAAACCTCTCCTCGATGAACTTTCTAGACATTGCCAATAATCTTTGTCTAATAATATTATTCAAATACTATGAATTATTGATTTGATAATAGGAAATACTGTGCAATGACAATTATTGAAACAACAATAATATAAAATATCAACACAGCGATTATTGAATCAATAAAGTAAAATATTGAACAGTAATTACCGTAACAATTATTGAGTAGGCCTTCACGTAAGAATCAATAATTTAAAAATATTGTGCAATACCGCAGTGCTATTGTTATTGCAACAACGCAGCAGACATCGTGATTTTAACCACCAGGTATTCCAATAGTGTTAACGATAACAACTACGCCGTTATTTATAAAACTTAAACTTGTCATTTTCTTCATTCGATAGTTATTCTGTTATGGGGCCACAAATGGTTGCGCCGTCGTACGAATATTCTCCGACAAAAAGAATATTCCCCGACCAATCGAATATTTTATAACCACTTGCTTACTTTTCAAAATTTATAAATATTACCCACAACTATAACATTATTTCAAATCCACACCATAATATAAAAAAAATATTCGAGAAAATTAAATCTTTTTTCATAAAATTTGGGGTCTCACATTGACCATGTATACTTGCACGTATGTTTTGATTGTGAAATCGATCAACAAGCATTTTGCGCTACATTCAACTGTGTAGGGATGTACGTATTCAACATGACCATTATGCCCTTACCATATTGATTTCACACTGGTGTTCCTCTACATACACATTTTTTATTGCTTGGGGGAAATTCACCCCTACTCTAGAGGATGTGTACGCCAGCTACCAGTAAAGTTTCTCTTTTATTTCTTTCATTTATCCTCATTTTTCCTATGTTATGTACTTCTTCTGAACTATATCTTGTAGCCTTTTTGTTATTATTTCGACTTCTTGTGGTCCATCCAGCATGTCTCCTAGGGATACTAAATGTGTTACATACTTGATAGAAACCTTTAGGCTGGCTTCCCGTTACACATTTTTATTTAAGGGCGATACACTCCTTCCAGGCTTCGAGACCTCCAACCGATAGAAAACATCCTAGCTATCTTGGGTATGTTACTTCTTTTAGGAATACATGCCTAGCCAATGGGATAATTTCGTTCACAACGAATAAGTCCTCGCTTTTCATGAGGAGCCTTTCCCTTTTCCTCTAGAAGCTTATCTGGCTATGTGGTTGTCCCACTTTTTCTTTCCCAGATCACCCATAGACGGTCCTTCAACCCGTATGTTTAGTTTGGCAGCTTTGTTATCTCGGGGTTTGGAGATCATCTTGCTTCCCTCTTTTTGGGGACCTTTTATCGTCGCTTGGACGAAACTGCCTTCGTCTTGAAAGAATCTGTTGGAAGGTACTCATTTTTATTTTTTTTATTAACTGTCTTTCATATTGCACTTTTCCTTTTTTTTCTCATTTATTCAGGTATGGTGTGAATTATTCTGTTCCCTGCTCATTTCTTCATATTTTTCTCTTCGAGCACTTTCGGGGCTACTCTACTCCTATACCCCTTTCTAAGAAGAAAAGAAGTTTTCATCCGCTTTTTCATCACCCAACATCATTCCTCGAATAGCTCGATGGATAGATCACCGGTCTAGTTTAGATTTGCGACTTTTTATTGATGACTTTTCATGCTTCACTTCTCGTCCCTATACTATTGTTCCAGAAGACGGTCTTCTGCCTCACTTCTATAGGCATGATTTTTTCTCCTACTCGAGCGTCAAAGAATTAAGTGGTTCTTCACTTTCCTGGTTCATCTTCCTTCAGGCTGCGGAGCTTCCCTATTTCGTTGAGGATAATGATTTTGGCATTTTACTTTATTCACCTCTCAAGGTCACGAGGTAGTTTGGATTTGACCAGAATCGACCCTTCGGCCGCTCTTGTTGGGAGAATTATGAGAGTGGTCTCCTCAAGTTCGTCTCTACCTCCCTCTCATTTGTATAGGAATTTTCAAGACCTTCAAATGCTCCTCACGACCCCCTTCTTTTTGTCATATTAGATGATTCTCGGAGAGGGTGATATACTACTGGTGAGCGCAAATACTAGCTCATCAACATTAAAAGGTGGGAGGAAGATACCATGACTTATTCGATACCAAATTCTCCTTTCGAATGTCTCCAATGGGCCAGGATGCTATGCTCTCCTAAAACTAATGCTCGTTAAAAATGTTAGCCAACTAGTAGTAAGCTTAATGAGCGTGAGGCTTTAATACCTAAGTCATCTCCTCCTCAGTTAGAAAATAGTCATCCTCAGAGTGCCCCGAATGTTCCTCCCGCACAGGCCCCTACTAATTCTAGGAGTCTTCTACCACGGGCTTCATCTCAGATACCTCCATCACGCCAAATGCCAAATGGGTCTAGTTGGTCGTTCTGTCATTAGGCAAATGCCAAATGGGATGACACCTATCTTAAAGTTATTAGCAAAGCGCCTTATTAATGATGTTGGTTCTAGTATGCCGGCAGTCAAGGATTTGGTCAAGAAGCACCGAAGACTTTTGGTAAAATTTGTGGCATTTTCATTTATGTCTTTTAACATTTGTATAGTTGCTTTCGTCTTTCCCTATGTCATTATTTCCTTTCTTTTTAGATTTTCGAGGTTGATGAAGAGAATGATGATGCTCCCATTGGGCTTCTTGCCGATATTGCAAATGAGGTGGCGACGACGGCTTCCAATACTTGTGAGCCTCCCCGACCTATCCCTATTGATATTGAGTCTTCTTAACCAAAGGATGATCATTTCAGTCTTGATGCTAAGCATTCTTTATCTGATGTAAGCTCGAGTACTGTTGTGGGTGGTACAACTCTCTCTTCACGCCTTCCTACAACATTTGCACATGACATCCTTGAGGGTACCGATGAGACTCCTGCTTCCTTGAGGGGGAGTCCTTCTGAGACTATTGTTGATTTTCATCCTCCCTAGAAGGATTCTACCAAGATTTTGTTTGCTCGGGAAGGTATTGTTGATAGCACTTTGGGTGGTACAAATCACATTCCGCTTTCTGTGGCATCTCACGATTCTCTTTCCATTGGTTATATTATGAGTATTTTCTTTAGCTAACAGATACTTTTCTCATTGAATCTTCTTTCTTTCTCCATAATAGATTATGTTTTGTTATTTTATTTTCAAAGAGAGAAGATGAAAGATTTACCTTTGTCTATTGAAGCACTTACTTTATTTGATGCCTTCAATCCGGATGTTGCCACTTCACTATATAGTGACCTTGGTTATCCTCATATTAGCTAAGGCTTCGAGGAGTCCTCAACAACACATCAGCCTCCTACTCACTCATCCTATGTCTTGAAGAATTCTATGATGACTTCTAAAGTAGCTTCCACCAAAGCTTCCTTCAATCCAAGTGGAGATCTTATTTCTTGGAGGGGTTTTCAAGTAACCTCTTCTAGTAAGATGTTCTCAAGCGTCTACTAGCTCGATTCCCACATATACTTGATCGGATGATTATTAAGATTCCCCCGCCCAAACTTTTTTCCTAGATCAACTCGCGAGCCTTGTTCTCGAGCTGCACAATCTTTCTTTCTATTCTTTGCGAGCAAAGGACTTGGAGAGATTTAGAGGTGAGGTTAACGACCTTGCAACCATGGATTTTGATATGTCTGTGACACCCCCAAATCCAGGTACTTCATTCCCACAGGATTTGGTGTTCACTGTCAAAACATTTATTTCTAAATACCCAAATTAAATAAAACTTAAGCAAAAAAAAACCTTCCCATTAAAGGGTTACATAATTTAATCAAATAAATTCTAGGTTGTCTAACCTTAATATAATCATCAAATACAGAAAAATTGATTATATTACATAATTAATATTTAAGTCTGAATACATAAACTATAGCAAATTAACAAATCTTCAACACTTGTTCATCTTGCCTTTTCCTTTACTGGTGGTTGGCTCTTCACCCTTCTCAACTTTAGCTGTAATGGTTATATATATGCAAGAGTGAGTAAAACAAATGCTCACTTGAGAGAACATAATAACTGGTAATGAATAAGCTTAATTGAATTGAATAACATTTTCTATTATTCATAATCAAGAACTGAAATTAGAATTCATCTGAGGGTCACAAGACCATGAACTATGTCCTAGGTTGTAGGTATTTCTACTTAAACCTTTAACAATCGTTAGACTATATGGACATTTCTTCTCATACTTAGGGGGATCAGCTCTTCGTACCATGTATTGTGCACAAACATCTTAACGCTTTCGCATAAATAATCCCCTAAAATAGGGTTGTTCATCTCAGGTTTAACTTACGAGTCCGTACCAAAGTAAGTTTGGTTTGGATTAGCTTTAAGGGTAATTTAGAGTTCAAAACGATCATCAACTAAGAATTAGTTGAATAAAAAAGGTCGCTAATCATTTAACAATTCAATAACAATATAGGTTTGAACAATGATTTATAATCAAGGTTTAAACAATAATAACTCATGATTGAATAACAATGTACATCAAGGTAATGCTTTCGAAAGAATTAGAAAGCCTCATTTAAAGTCAAAGACTAAAATAGTTCAAGTTTTGAATAGCGAGAAACAAAATCTAGAAACTTTGCTCATTAACGATTAAAGTTAAAGAGCTTGAACATGTAAGGATAACAAACTTGCTGAATCATAAACAAGGTAAAGTAAGAAACTTGTTTAATATAAGAGTAAGGTTCAGAAACTTGCCCCGTGATTAAGCTAAGTAGTTACTACTCAGTTTCCCAAATAATCCTACACCATTTAGTGTCACAACAACAATTAATTGCAACACAATTACCATAATTGGTTCATTTCTTTTTAGCTTAACTTTATAACTCATAACACGTTATCACACTTTACGACAAAAGTTTTACTTCACATTTAATCATATTAATCAACCACTTCAAACCATTCTTTACATGTTAAAAATCTGGTTAAACATCTTATAATATGCTTAACACACTTTCATTATCATTACATCCAATTAGATTAACATCCCAAAATTTTATACATTAAAATAGCTATTTCGAAATTTACGCTAAGTGTGTCTTTAAAGATCGCTAAATGAACCATAAGAGCGTCAGAGCTCGATCTTTCTTGTTGCAACGCTCACTTTTTACTCACGAGCAGAATGTGATACCGCAGCAATACCAGATTTGTCAACCTAAGATTGAGTAATACCGCAACGCCTGTTTTTCATTAAAAAAGTCTGCGGCGCTACCAAAGACAAGATCACGCAGACAAAGGTTCATGAAGAACACAAAATAAAGCCAAATTGGCCTAAAAACTTGGCTTAAACAATAAATTTAACATATATAATTTACATAAACTTCACAGAAACACAAACTAATGTTTCTTACATGATATTAACCATATAAACAACATAAACATCCAAACTAAAACCTTTAAATTCACTATTTTTGCTATTTCTTCCCTTTTAAACATTCTTAGCGAAACAAATCACCGTAAATTCATTTTTCAACAAAAGCAGTCTATTTAAAACTCATTGTTTTCATTTTTTCACGTATTTACACAATCAATAATCAATTTAAACATTAACATATAAATTGACCTCTAACTTTAGTATTAAACAAGCCATACACATAAATATTTCACTACATTTCACTGTAAACATGATTTCTTCACATATATCACACTTTCATGAATTAATCAACTCTAAATCATATACAAATTAAATAAAAGTAGTTTATGTCAACAAATTAGCATATTATAGCCATATATTTAACAATCATTGATGAAAACACAATTATAGAGAATTTCTAGAAAACAAAACCATAACTTTAAAATTGAGAATTATACCTTTATTTTCTTGTTTAGGTTAGCTAGGAGATAAGAATTAGCCTCTCCTCCTTCTTTAGCTCTCAAAATCACAGAACTTCTTCTTTTCTTCCTTCTTCTCCCTTTTCTCTCTGTTTTTTTTCTTCTAACTTTACGTAAAACAACTGATATAGCATATAATACATATTATTACGTAATATAAAACTGACAAACATATACTACCCTTACTTAATAATATATCAGTTATATTTTTTTTAAAATTCAAATGCCACTAAGGCTTGTTTTGTGATGCCCCCAAAATAGGTATACCTCACCCATCTTGAGTCGCCAGATACATGCATGGTACAAAATTCAAATACAATCTTAATTATACAACAGTCGTGCAAAATACGACGACATATATACTGTGAGTTTTAATACAAATATTGTAACGTATATAATACGACAATATTCATACTCAAATTAATACATGCCATATAAAGTAGCAGCAAATATTTCAAGTCTCCAAAGGGACACGAGAAGATTTCTGTTCTCTTCATTTTATTGTGGTGCACTTTTGACGCTTTCGTGAATCTCAAGTTCTCATCACCCTATTGTTGTTCACCAAAATCAATTATTAAGTGACGTATAAAATACGACACACACATCTTAGGTCCTCAATACAATTATATATTGCATGTCATGCCATAGTAAGGACTACTAATGCTATCATCTGGACCGTCACTCCATTCCCCGACTAGTCCCAGCTATATTCTCATTTCCTAAAGGGAACAATAAAAGAAAGTGTGAGCTCAACTAGCCCAGTAAAAAATATTATGACTAAGATAATGCAGAATAAATTATCATTAGTCTTTAACAATGTTAAACTGATAAAATACAATAGACATCAAGTTTAACTGCAACGGAACAAACAATCAATTAGAAGAGTCAAGTAGAGCATAAAATCTACTATCTTCTATGATTTAAAAAGATTTTCATAAACTTTATCACTGAGACTCAGCTTAATAAATAAACCACATCATCCCTGCACCACGGCCAAGGATATTCATGTAATCATCAATGGTCATGATTATACTAAATAATCCCTGGTCATAATCATACCAACAACTGTCCACCAATGAACTACAGGCCAATAAGGACTTTTACCACATCATTCGTTACATTACGGTCATAATTATACCGAATAATTTCTGGTCATAATCATACCAAGTCCATCTCTGCACGTAAGCCAGAGATGACTTTCATCACAATATAAGCATGAGGATGATGACAATAATATAAACATTAATCAAACGAAAACAAGGATAAATATTAAAGACTTTAAATTTATCCAAATATTATCCATCACTTAAATAACTCATAATCTAATATTGTTAATATTATAACAATATTTTAATCACTTCTTAAACTTATAAACAATTTAATTTAATTGTTTACACTTTACCAAATAATGCATTTAATCATTCAAAAATGCCATACTCATAAGATTTCATCACCAATGATCAAATCACTCATCAAAATCAAGATATACCTTATATAGGATTTTCAAGCCCTAAAATCCTATTTACCAATTCTTCAACTTCACATAACATATTTAACTCATATGTTTGAAACTAAACCATTTTCATGAAAAATTACCAAATCAACTTATTATTTTTCTATCCTTCGTCCAAACATATATACATATATTTCATACAAAACAAGTATTTTTTTTTATAATTTTTCAACTCTCTTAAGTATTTTTCAAAAATCAATTTCTAATTAATTCCTTAAGAAATTAACTACCTCAAGTTTAACTCTAGAAATTCCCAAATCTTGGTAGAATCTTACACCTGTTAACGTGAGCTTCCAGTTTAAATTTCATGGTCATTGGAGTTATAGAACTCCGGTTATAGCATTTTTCGTTAAAAAAACTGAAATATTGAAATGGTCATAACTTGCTCATTTTAAGTCGGAATGTGCTCATTTTTGGACAGGATGTACTTTATACCATATATTTCCATGTCCCAAAAGGCCAGAATTTTTCTCACAAATTAAGTGGCCGAAAATTCCCTTTAAAATTTATGGCCAGTAGCTTTTTGGTACTTTTCAATTTTTGACTCCTTTACTAAAATCAGTCCACACGAAAATCTTTAACACCTTTTCCAGTGATTCCACTTGGATAAGTTAGAAAACTCATAGATATAACTCTAGAACTTGACCACACTCAAAAATTCAAAATATAATAGGAGATATGGTCAATTGAATTTCATGTTTCATTTTTACCAAAAATCTGATTTTCAACTCTTTGTGATTTCTAAGAAACTTACATATTTTCACATAATAACCAACATAACTCATCATAACACTTACTAATACTACATATACCCATGATTTTCATCAGTCCAATGCTTTTATTATGACTTTCATCATAATCAACAGTCCAATGCTTATATTATGACTTTCCAGAATTTTTGAGGGTCAAAAAAATTACGAAACTGCAAATAGATTTTCACCCGCCATGTGGTAATCCACGTAGACAGATCATTTCCATAATTTAATAAGGAATGAAATACAAAGGATCATTCACCATGCATGTGGTAATTCACATATACTGAGTTATTCCAATGAATAATAAAGAATGGAATAATGTAAGAATTCACCATGCATGCGATGGATCGCATGACGAGTTATTCTCAACGTAATAATAAAGAATGGAACCAGTCATGCATAAACGCATAGGCAGGATATTACGGCGTAATAATAAATAATGGAGCCAGTCATGCGAAAATGCATGCATGTGATATTCTCGACGTAATAATAAAGAATGGAATAACAAAAGATTTCACGGGTACGCGATGAAGCGCATACAGATAGATTATTCCAACAGAATCATAAAGAATGGAATAACAGATGAATTTCACCATGTATGTGGTACTTCGCATAGACAGGTCATTCCAACATAATGATAAAGATTGGAATAACAGAAGAATTTCACCATGTATTCGGTACTTCGCATAGACAGGTTATTCCAACATAATGATAAATAATGGAATAATAGAAGTTATCTTCATGAATACGAAAGAAATAATACCCCTTACGAGTACAACAAATAATATCCCTTACCTTATAAAGAAGAGTACTCCGACGGGTAGGGCAGGGATATACTTGAAGAAAACTTGCACTACGCTCAAAGCTTTCTTAAACTCTAAAGAAATACGCTCAAGATTATAGAAGAAGAATTCTCGAACTTCTGGTGTGATTTTCAATTCTAACTAAGCATCCTATTTATAGGAAAATAAAAAGGATACTATGCAATAAAATATAATATAATATATATATATATATTTATATATTTTATTTAAAATCTAATAAAATAATTAACTTTATAAAAGTATTCTGTTTTATATAAAAAGCTTTTCTGTTTTATTACATTAGTAATACTAATAAAAAAATATATATATATATATATATATATATATAAACTTTCGTGACTTCATTAAAAGACACTTCAATATATTTAACAACATTTATCATCATTATTATAATTCACAATATTAATCGACTGTGTCGTTCCTGGAAAGAAGGGCTTTCAATAAGGATTTCTCCCTATCATAGCCAAGCAATTAGGTGACCAAACCTCTCATCAAGCGTAATTTTTAGACATCGTTAATATTATAAATAATAATATTAATAACTTTGTTATCTCAATTATTGATTTAATAATATATAAAATATCGACAATAATTGAATCAAATAACGTGAGATACTATGCGCACAATTCTGTGAGCAATAATTGAACAAAACCGAGTGACTTCTCACATAAGCATCAATAATCAATACCGTGTGCTAATATGCAACCACGCCAGACATTCTTGTACTTTTTACTACAAAAGTAGTTCAACAGTTTTAACGGTAAAACTTCTGTCGTTATTTTTATAAAAATATTTTTGTCGTTTTCTCAATCCGACAATAATTTCGTTGTGGGGTTCACCAATGATTGTGCCGTCGTATGAATATTCCCTGTTAAAACGAATATTTTTCGACCTATCGAATATTATATAACAACTTACGTACTTTGCAAAATTTATAACTATTACCCACAACTATAACATTATCTCAAATCGACACCATAATTTTGAAAAAAAAAATATTTCAAGAATAAATCTTTATTCATAAAATTTGGGGTCTCACCTGTTTGGCAAAAATTGAATTAAAATAAGGATTTAAAAGCCTTAAGCCTTGTTTGGTAAAACCAAATTAAATCTCTTTTAATTTATTTTAACACCTCATTTACCATATAGTTTAATTGTCACCATCTATTTAATTAAATTTCCATATTCAAATTCAATTAAATGGAAGTAACATCAACTTATTAAATCAAAATTCCACATAATCAAATTGCTATAAAATCATAATTTTTATTATAAATTATAATTTTATTTAATAAATTAGTAAATCTCTAATTAATTATTATATTAAATTACAATTCTATTATAATTATTCAAAAATTCATTTAATTTAATTAACTTATTAAATTAACTTTAAAACACAAAATTACTAAATATCAACTTAATTAATATATTACACTTAATTAAGTTAATTTCATTAACTCATGATTTATTTATTTAACAAATAAATAATCAAATCAATCAAATATTTATTTAACAATAAACACATCAACTAAAATATTTATTTAATTTAATAAATATTTTAAATTAAATATAAAATTTCGGATCGTTACATCATTCCCTCCTTATAAGGATTTTATCCCCGTAATCATAAATCAAATAATTCATTCGCCACAATGTCTCTTTATAGTCAAGGTTAAATTTAGATCTTCCCAGCCCAATTTTCATATTGTTGCATTACGTTCGGAGGTAGATGTATGTAAGTATGAAGATGAATCCTTTTCGGTACAACTTTCGGATCTTGACGAGATCGCAAGCAAATTGAAGTCCCAGTTTCGGGATCTAGAGTTCTAACTTCAGGACTTAAAGTCAACTACCCAAAATGTTTGGAAACCGAAAGCCAAAAATCATAATATTTGAGATATCATCATTCTTAACATGGAGGCTTTAATTATGCCCCTCTTTGATTTGATATGTCATGGCCATTAGATCATGGCTTTTTATAGTTTTTCCATATACAGTATCAGAAAACACATTTGCATATATTTTATTTATCATAATAGAGTTTCTTTAGCCTTATTGATTGCCTTTAATTTGAATGATTCCTTAAAACCCAATGTTTAACATTGAATCTCAAGTTGTTCAAATTAATACTCCAAGACAACAATAGGCATAATAAAATAGCAAACATGAATTTTGTTAAAGAAAAAAACATGTTTTTTTCTTCAATTTTTCACAAGCAAACACTGGAATCTATACTTTTTATACATGAATCCACACTTTTTTTAACAAATCAGAAAATTATTCAAATATAAGTGAAAGTTTGACATTTTATTGATAATCAGATTGCTTTTAACGAAAAGTATAAAATTTTTAAAAATAATAATAAATCTTTCTTTTGTCAGAGAAAGCATAACGTTCATTATTTTTATACATAAAATGTAACTTTCTCAGATTTGAGGGCTTATACTCAAGTGCCTTAATCACTTTTAAAGTTGAAAGTGTAACTTATCGAGTTCGAGCACATATAGTCAGGTGTCTCGATTACTTTTCAAGTTGAAAGTATAACTTATCAATTCTGAGGACTTATAGTCAGGTGCCTCGATTACTTTTAAAGTTGAAAGTATAACTTTTTGGGTCTAAAGACTTATAGTTAGGTGCCTGATGAATGGATAATATACCCATGAATTGGATACACTTGGGTTTAAATTATTGTATTCTCAAGTCTTTTAGAAGAATTTTTACTGTGTTTATTTATTATTTTGCAAATTGAGGAGATGCAGGGACAAATTAGGGATTTAAGCTAATTAATTGCAAAATCATAATTTAATCGAATAGTGGCTGGGCGCTCTAATTGAGTAATGCTTTCAAAGACCTTTGGTATTTGAGGTTTTGAATGGACGTTGCTAGGGCACGTGCATGGGGAAGAGTTTGACTTGGGTTAGGATTATGGACAAATTGAAAAGAGTATTTAAAGAAACAATCAGCTGAAAGTAAGGGGGATGTTCAAGTATAGCTGAAGATCAATCAAGGATTAGCAGGAGATTGTGGAGAAGAATTCCAATTAAAGATTGAAGCTTGGGAGATTTTCTTTTAGAGTTTCTTCTTCTTATTATTTTTAATTGTGCAATTCTTTCAAGATGATTTTCATGAGATTGTTGATTTTATTTTTTGTTATGAACTAATTCTTCTATTAAGACTACAAATTGAACATTGGATTGACGTTATGACCATTCTCTAAGCTGAAAAAAAATTGGACTTGTAACCTATAAATACATGATGTAAGGCATAAAAAAATTGGATTGGGTTTGTTCTTATAAAATTAGATTAACCTATAGATAAATGTAAGGCATAAAATAAAGAGAGATTACATAGATTAGATTAGAATATAGAAACCCTAGTTCTTAATTAGCCATTGGAGATTGAAGCAAATTGAAGAACACTGAAGATCAGAAGCGAGAGCAAGAGGGGAGCATCGATTTCTTGACAATGATTTTATTCTCTTCTCTTATCATACTTTTATCGTTTAATGTCTATTCAGTTGTGGATTCTTGGTTTTAATTCATTAATTATGAACTAACTCTTTTATTAAGATTTCAATTGAATCTTTTATGTCTATAAATTAGTTATTCAATTTATTCCAATTATTGGTGTTAAAGTGAGTTTTTTATCTTGCCTTATGCTTATTGATTAATTATCTGATCAGTAATTACCTTGTTACTCTAGAAGGAATTGAAAGAGGAATTCTAGGGTTAGAACTAGGCATGATATCATGTGACTTAGTTATTTGCAAAGTGAATAATTAGGTTTGTGAATTGAATGAAATAAATATTCACTCACCGCATGTAACACATAAGGAATTGGGATTGAAAAGAGTTTAATTCAATTATTTTGCATAGGAATATAGCAAGATTAATCTGGATTAAATAGAAGGCAATTGATCACTTGGAAAAGGACTTTTGGCATTTGAGAATTCCTGTTAACAATCGGTGTAGGCATAAATATTGGGATAATTGGATAATTGATTTAGAGTTCATAATTGGGGATATTGAAGTCTTAATCCTTATTTATCTGAATTCATTCAAATCTTAGTTTTGTTTATTTGATTTATTTTAGAATAATTTCTTTTAATTGTTAATTTAGTTTTCTTAATTAGAAAAATCACAATTTCTGATTGTTTAAATAAAATTGATTTGGTTAAGAGTTAGTATTTGGTAATTTTTATTAAATAATTCCTCGTGGGAACGATACTCTACTTTCACTTTATTACTTGTTGGCCGTGTATACTTTGCGTATTCATTGATTCATGCAAAATCGATCAACAAGTTTTTTGGCGTAGATTCTACGGGAATTAATTTAATAATTATTTACCAATATTAATTTCAATCAAATTAGTCTTAATTTAAACATTTTTATTTTTATTTTAATTCTCTTCTTATATTTCTCTCATTTTAGGTACCATGGATGACTTTGAGTATCAATGGCCATATACGTTCATGGCTCAACCAAGGGAAGCGAGGATTGATGGACTTAATACATCTTCTATAGAGCCAATACAAATTGAGGCAACCGAAGCGTTGGAGGTTATCATGACCAACAGAGTCGAAGGATGGCAAGAATGACTCACCCGATGGAAAAAGAGATTAACGGACTCACGACACTTTTTCGGCATTGGCACGACAGTGTCATGATAGCTAAGAATATGTTAACATGGAGTCCACCATCCACGCAACAAGTTTTTGCATTATCTGCACAAATTGAGACACTTTCAAAGATGGCCGACGCTTTTGAAGTACAACGTCGTCAAAGTGTGGCGGTTACTTGTGATTATTGTGCTGGAAATCATATGAGTCATCAATGCACCATCAGTTTTGAGCTGGTACAGTATGGTGGTGATTACCCCAATAATTATGTCTAACCCAACAACTATCATCAGGATTAGGGGTATCACCCAGATTTTTCATGGAGTAACAATCAAGCTCAAGATCAAGCGCCGAGACAACAAAACACATCCGGATTCCAAAATCAGACTCAACAACAACAAGAGAGGAAATCAAGTTTGGAAGAAACCTTGGAGAAATTTATTAGAGCTTCTAAAAAAAGAACGAGGAACAAGACAAAGTATTGAATCAAGTAGAGCTGAATGTGAAAAGCCAAGGTGTTTCATGGAACCATACTCATCAAGATCAATTTTATGCTCCAAGTCCAACGTACCCACCGGATTTCTCGTGTCCACCTCCACTACAACAGGAAGAACATTCAAATTTGGAGGAAGCTTTGTCCAAGTTCATAGCTTCATGTGAGGAGAGGAGGATTAATCAAGAGATATTGAGTCAAAATTTTATGAACCAAACGGAACAACTAACCAATGCCTCAAACATTTGTCCTCAATACACTTGGCTCTATGACATGGATGACGAGACTGATGATGAGCCCGAACCAAATCTGCAACCGGATGTGCCAAATGATATAGATGTTGAAAGAGAGGAAAGACTTGGAGACCAAGAAAAGGAGATCGGCAAAGATCTAACTTTGAGTACCAACGAAGATGAGCCAATTTTGATAGTGTCCCATGTACCTTCTCCATGAAAGTTCAAGAATCCGGGCAGTTTTGCAAAACCATGCCCAATTGGAAGTCATGTCGTCGGCAAAGCTCTTGGTGACGTAAGAGCTAGTACAGTTGTGGAGTCATGGTGGGATGAAAAGGAGAAGATAGAGGAAGATTCCATTATGTTTATTAAGCTTCAATGCCCTAATCTGATCATCGACATAATGGAGGAAACACCTAGTTGTTGGACGTTCTTAATAAGGGAACCTATCTACAAAGAGCATGCTAGGTGACTTTAATTCTAGGGTCATTACTAATGGGAACCTCCCAAGAGAGACATTATTCTTGCGATGGATGGAGGATTCTCAATTTTTCGTGGGGAATTGGATAGAGAATTGAAGAAGTCGAAATTTGAGACTATAAAACAAGCGCTTATTGGGAGGCAACCCAAGTTTAATTTTTATTTTTAGTTTTTATTAGGTTTTATATTAGCAGTTTTGAATTTGCATTTTTTTTAGGATTTAATAAAATTGCTTCTATCATGGTTTTACAGGTTATTCAAGTCAAATTCAAGTGTGGTGCCCAATTTGTTCCATGTGCCTAGCATATTCTCCAAACTTAGCGGACAAGGAGGAAGATTGCTATATTTTCAAGGAAGTCCTCTGCTTTAATTTTTTCTATTTTAGTCATTGAGGACAATGTCTAGTTTAAGTTTGGGGGCATTTTAGTGTCGTATTGCATATAGTTAGTTATCTTCATGGTAGTTCATTTTTTTTATGTGTTAGCATTATTTTTTTTAGGTTGCATATAATACATGGTAGTTATTTGCATATTCATATATGTGTTGCATTAGTATGTGTTCATGTAGTATAATTGCATTTTTTTTTTTTGCATGAATCTGTGTGATCGGTTAGTGTGGTCTTAGCTTCGGCCTATGATAAGATTGGTTTTGCATGTTAACTTGAACCAGTGTTGATAATTGATGATGAGTTCTAATTTTAATCATGATGATAATCTGAGCTCTGTCTTAAACTTATGTAAGGTTAGCACTTAAAGTTTAACTGTTTGAATCCACTTGGTTCAAGGGTTTCATAATTTGTTTACGAGGGAAAATCTTGGTTAAAATTTAAGGAAATTAGTGAAGCTGGCGAAGTAAAGGTTGGAATAGCGTAAAAGCTTGAGTTTGGGGGGGAATCTATGGGATATATATATTATATAAAAAAAAAAAAAAAAAAAAAAAAGAAATGATGATGAAAAAAAAGAAAATAGAAAATCAAAAAAAAAAAAAAGAATAAACACCGTGGCATGCTTGTCTAGTTTTGTGGCCTTTGTTACTTGAGTAAGTAAGCGAGGGGATTGTCTTTACACCTAAGCCCTAAGGTCTTAATGGCTTGGGAGTCGTTGGTGAAAAGCTCGTTAAGGTAGCCTTTGAAAAGCCTAAGGGAATAAGACATTTGCACTGACCATGAGAAAAAAAAAATGAATAAAACACGAGAAAGAGCAAAAATGCCCTCGTGGTTGAATAAAAGTATAAATAAATCTTGTATTTAACCTAAGACTTGGTAATTGCTTAGTTTTACTTTGGAGTTGTCATGTTCACAAAAGTAATTGAATTGGAACTGAAATTTTCCTTTTAAGAAGTTTGTTATGTGATTATCTTGAATTGTGGTTGGTTAGAATGGTTAACAGCACACACACACGCACAACATGGGTGATGACATGGTTTGGATTGACTAATTGGTTAGAGTTATGGATTTTGACTTGATTGGATATATTGTTTGAGTATCATTGGTATCTTTGAGGCATGTTGCTATATATCATCTTGATTTATTCTTTGGGTTCGTAGGTATTATTAGAAGTAGATCATGCATATGCATTCATGTAGTTGAGTTAGTTTGTTTATTTTTAGTTCTTTTGTGTTTTTGCTTGAGGATGAAGCAAAGGTTTAAGTTTGGGGGTATTTGATGAGTGAGTTTTATACTCATAATTGAGTGCGTTTGAGCTTAATCTTTTGGTTAATTTTAAGTGTTTGTGTCTATTCATGCATGTTTTATGTTGTTTTGTAGGAATTGGGACAAAAGTTACTTGGATCGACGTTTGGGGTGGCTAGATTTGCGTTTTCGGCTTGCCATTTACACAGCAGTCACTTCAGAGCCAATTTGAGTATTTCTCCGGACCTTATTTCGAAAAACTTAAAGAATGAAAGTTGTAGATCTACGTCTCCTCTTTCCGGAACATCTTGAATCATCAAAATCGGAGTTCGGACGAAGAAGTTATGGCCATTTTCCCAAAGGACGTTGAGATAGAAAATTTCAAAAAATGGGAGGTTGCCAGCAAGGCGCCATTTCGAGCTTATTATGCAGCGTTGGGGCACTAAGGGGGCAATGTTCAGTTGTTGCCATGCCGTGCCCAGCTTTGGGGCTAGAGGAAGGACTTAGTGCGGGCTTGGGCGCATTTTGGGGTGAATTTTGACACCTTTTGACTCCAAATTAGATTGGGTTTGTTCCTAAGCTAAAAATTGGACTTGTAACCTTTAAATACATGATGTAAGGCATAAAATAAAGAGAGATTACATAGATTAGCTTAGATAAAACACTCCATTAGATTAGAATATAAACCCTAGTTCTTAATTAGCCATTGGAGATTGAAGCAAATTGAAGAACCTTTGAAGATCAAGAAAGCGAGAGCAAGAAGCGAGAGGGGAGCATCAGATTTGCTGACAACAGATTCTATTCTCTTCTCTTATCATACTTTTATCTTTTAATGTCTATTCAATTGTGGATTCTTGGTTTTAATTCATTAATTATGAACTAACTCTTTTATTAAGATTTCAATTGAATCTTTTATGTCTATAAATTAGTTATTGATTTATTCCAATTATTTGTGTCAAAGTGAGTTGTTTATCTTGCCTTATGCTTATTGATTAATTATCGATCGATAATTACCTTGTTACTCTAGAAGGAATTGAAAGAGGAATTCTAGGGTTAGAACTGGGCATGATATCATGTGACTTAGTTATTTGTAAAGTGAATAATTAGGTTTGTGAATTGAATGGAAATATATGTTCACCGCATGTAACACATAAGGAATTGGGATTGAAAAGAGTTTAATTCAATTGTTTTGCATAGGAATATAGCAGATTAATCTGGATTAAATAGAAGGCAATTGATCACTTGGAAAAGGATTTTTGGCATTTGAGAATTCCTATTAACAATTCAGTAGGCATAAATATTGGGATAATTGGATAATTGATTTAGAGTTCATAATTGGGGATATTGAAGTCTTAATCCTTATTTATCTGAATTCATTCAAATCTTAGTTTTGTTTATTTGATTTATTTTAGAATAATTTCTTTTAATTGTTAATTTAGTTTTCTTAATTAGAAAAATCATAATTCTGATTGTTTAAATAAAATTGATTTGGTTAAGAGTTTAGTATTTGGTAATTTTTATTAAATAATTCCTCATTGATGGGATACGATAGTTGGAGTTTATCTACTTTCGACACTTAATTTTACTTTATTACTTGTTACTTGCATAGATAATTGATTGTGTATACTTGCGTATTCATTGATTCAATTGACTCATCTAATCCTCCAAAAACACCGGGAAAGTTTGAATGGGGTGCAGTGACAGCGTTGACAGCGTTAACTAAGAGGATTGAAACATGGGGTCAACCATCAGCACCGCAAGTAGCAATGGTTTGTGAGTTGTGTGCTTGGAGTCATGCTACAGATCAATGTGCCATCAATGACGAATCAGCTCAGTTCATGGGAAGCTATAATCGATCAGTCCAACCTTATCCGAATCAAAATGCATATAATCCGGGTTGGAGAAATCATCCGGGATTTTCTTGGAGCAATAATCAAGCTCAAGCTCCTAGACCGCAAAACCCACCCGAATTTCAAAATCAGACTCAGCAATAGCCAGAGAGGAAAACAAGTTTGGAAGACGCTTTGGAAAAATTTATTGTAGCTACCGACAAAAGGATAAGTGAGCAAGACAAGTTATTGAATAAGGTAGATATGAATGTGAAAATTCAAGTTGTTTCGATCAAGAATCTGGAAAATTAGATGGGGCAGATAGTACATGCATTGAATAGTCGTCCACAAGGAACACTCCCCAGTGATACAGAGATAAATCCGGCCAAAGATGAGCATTACAAGGCTGTAACTTTACGCAGTGGAAAGGAATTATAAGAGACACTCAAGGACAAGGAAAGATGGACAAAGCAATCGTGGAAAAAGAGGAAGTCTCAGAAATTGGAAACCGACAGGATGAGGAGTTAGAGCAGAAAGCACCGGAACAAAGTCTTACAATGCCTCCCATACCATATCCACAGAGGTTTCAGAAATCAAAGTTAGATAAGCAGTTTTCAAGATTTTTGGACATTTTCAAAAAGCTGCATATCAACATACCCTTTGCAGAAGCCTTGGAACAGATGCCGAGTTACGCCAAGTTTATGAAAGAAGTTTTGTCCAAGAAGAGAAAATTGGGTGATTTTATAACGGTGGCGTTAATTGAAGAGTACAGCGCAATTATCCAGAATAAATTACCCCCAAAGTTAAAAGATCCAGGTAGTTTTACTATTCCATGCAAAATTTGTAATCAGTTTTCGGGAAGAGCATTGTGTGATTTGGGGGCCAGTATAAATTTGATGCCACTATCCATCTATAGCCAGTTCAGACTTAAGGCACCAACATCGGCAAATATCAGTTTGTAGTTGGCAGACTGGTTAGTTACATATCCACAAGGTATTGTTGAAGACGTTTTAGTAAAGGTGAATAAATTCGTCTTCCCGGCGGATTTCTTTATCTTGGATTGTGACATAGATAGGGAAATTCCCATCATTCTCGGGCGACCATTTTTAGCAACGGGAAGAACTTTGATCGATGTACAAAAAGTTGAATTGACCATGCGAGTTGAAGACCAATAGGTCACCTTTACTGTATATAAGTCAATGAGATTTCCGAAAGAGGAGGGTGAATGTCCGCGGGTAGATGCCATGGACGAATTAGTTAATCACAAGTTCAGCGGAAATTATTCAGAGGATCCATTAGAATTTGTTTTATTCGGGATGGACGACTACAATATTGAGGAAGAAATTGAGTATGTCAAATGGCTAGATGCATTACCGGCTGCCAAGAAAGTTAAACAATCATTCGACACTCTTGATCGGCCTAAAACGGAAGAGAAAAAGTTCAAACCATCGATAGAAAAGCCACCGGTTTTGGAATTAAAACCTCTACCATCTCATCTGCAATATGCCTATTTGGGAAAAGATGCTACCCTTCCAGTTATTATTTCGATAAATTTGACTGACACGTAAAAAGAGAAACTGTTAAGGGTATTGCAAGAGTTCAAAATAGCAATCGGATGGACTATAGCGGATATTCGAGGAATTAGTCCGTCATTTTGTATGCATAAGATCTTATTAGAAGAAGGAGCAAAACCAACCATTGAGTAGCAAAGAAGGCTGAACCCCATTATGAAGGATGTTGTGAAAAAAGAGATCATAAAGTGGTTGGATGCCGGCATTATTTATCCTATCTCGAATAGTTCATGGGTAAGTCCTGTACAGTGCGTACCAAAGAAAGGGGGAATGACTATAAGGAAAAACAAATCTAATGAACTCATCCCCACTAGAACAGTTACAGGTTGGAGAGTATGTATGGATTATCGCAAACTGGATAAATCCACACGCAAGGATCACTTTCCCTTATAGTTCATTGATCAGATGTTGGATAGGTTGGCGGGACATCAATTTTACTATCTATTGGATGGATATTCCGGATATAATCAGATTGCCATAGCGCCAAAAGATCAAGAAAAAACCACATTCATATGCCCTTACGGTACGTTTGCATTTCGGCATATGTCTTTTGGCTTATACAATGCTCCGGTAACATTTTAACGATGCATAATGGCCATCTTCTCAGATATGGTAGAACAAAACTTGGAAGTGTTCATGGATGATTTCTCCGTGTTTGGCGATAGTTTCGACTTATGCTTGAAGAATCTGATTTTAGTGTTGAAGCGCTGTGTGGAGACGAACCTAGTTCTTAACTGGGAAAAGTGTCACTTCATGGTGCAAGAGGGGATAATTTTGGGGCATAAGGTCTTCGTAGCAGGGTTAGAGGTTGATAAAGCCAAAATTAAGACGATTGAGAAATTACCTCCTCCAACATCTGTGAAGGGAATATGGAGCTTCTTGGGATATGCGGGTTTCTATAGACGCTTTATTAAAGATTTTTCTAAAATATCGAAACCCTTGTGTTCCCTCTTGGAGAAAGATGTGCCGTTTAAGATGGATCTGTTGTGCGTCGATGCTTTAGAAATATTGAAGAAGAAATTGGTTTTAGCTCTCATTATAGTGGCTCCCGACTGGTCTTTACCGTTTGAATTGATGTGCGACGCTAGTGATTACGCAGTTGGAACAGTATTGGAACAACGTCGCGATAAAATTTTTCACACTATTTAATACTCCAATAAGACGTTGACGGATGCTTAGTTAAATTACACGACCACGGAAAAAGAAATTCTTGCGGTCGTGTTTGCCTTCGACAAGTTCAGAGCATATCTAATAGGAACCAAGGTAATCTTCTACACTGATCATTCAGCCATTAAGTATTTGATTGAGAAGAAGGATGCCAAGCCACGGTTAATACTGTGGGTGCTTTTGCTACAAGAATTTGACTTGGAGATCCGAGATAGAAAAGGCACCGAAAACCAGGTGGCAGATCATCTTTCGCGATTAGAAAATGCAGAGGTTCAGCAAAAAGACGAGGTCATCATAAATGAGATGTTTCCCGATGAAAAACTTCTTCAAGTAACAATGATAGTGCCATGGTACGTAAATTTTGTGAATTATCTGGTTAGTAATGTGTTACCTCCGAATTTGAACTCGCAACAACGAAAAAAGTTCCTCTATGATGTCCGACAATACTTTTGGGAAGAACCGTTTTTGTTTAAGGCTTGTGTGGACCAAATAATTAGACGATGTGTGCCACAAGAGGAGATGGATAGCATATTAGGTCATTGTCACTCATCGGATTACGGAGGTCACTACACTGGTGATAGAACAGCAGCCAAAGTGTTGCAGTCGAATTTTTTCTGGCCTTCCCTATTTAAAGACACATATCTCTATGTGCTAAAATGTGATCGGTGTCAACGAGTAGGCAATATCTCCAAACGCAATGAAATGTCGCTTAACACCATTTTGGAGGTGGAGTTATTCGATGTGTGGGGAATTGACTTTATGGGACCCTTCCCATCATCCTTCAATAATCAGTACATTCTATTGGTGGTAGACTATGTTTCAAAATGGGTAGAAGCTGCAGCCTTACCAACTAATGATGCCAAGGTGGTACTACGGTTCTTGAAGAAAAACATTTTCACATGATTTGGTACGCCGAGAGCGATAATTAGCGATGAGGGAACTCACTTCTGTAATAAACAGTTCACCAAATTGCTTACAAAGTATGGGGTCCGACATAATATTTTAGCTGCGTATCATTGCCAAACCAATGGTCAAGCAGAAGTCTCGAATCGGGAAGTTAAGTGAATCTTGGAGAATGTGGTTAATTCGTCACGGAAAGACTGGGCCATGCGATTAGATGACGCCTTATGGGCATATCGAACAACTTATAAGAACCCTATCGGCATGTCACCTTATAGGATGGTATATGGAAATGTGTGTCATCTCCCGATCGAATTAGATCATAATGCATACTGGGCCATTCAAAAACTGAATTTCGATTTACAAGCAGCTGGGGAGAAACAGTTACTTCAGTTAAATGAGATGGACGAATTCCGGCATAATGCATATGAGAACGCCAAATTGTACAAGGAGAAAATCAAAACTTGGCACGATTAGAAAATCATTGACCGGAAGTTCGAACCTGGACAACAAGTATTGCTTTTCAACTCTAGATTGCGTTTATTTCCCGGTAAATTGAAATCTCACTGGTCAGGGCCTATCGTGGTTATATCTGTCGCTCAACACGGGAATGTTGAAGTGGAAGAACCAAATTCCAAGCGAGTATTCAAGGTCAACGGCCAACGACTTAAGAATTATTGGAGTGGGCCCATCGATTGACAATCTACGGTCACGTACCTCTCTAATCCAGGGGACAATTGAGCAACACACCAAAGTCGGGCTGACGACTTGAAACCAAGCGCTATGGGGAGGCAACCCCAGAGTTTTCATTTTATTTTGTTATGGGTTGTTTTCTTTTATTTTTCTTTTTAGTAATTGCAATAAATTAATTCTTATTGTTATTTTTAATATTTCACAGTATGATCTTTTGGTGTAAGTACAATATTAATAATGCGGAAGTGTTTGTTTGTTTTATGCTAGACTTCATTGCTAAAGCGGCTATACTACCCAGAGAGAGAGAGATCTGACGCTCTGCCGGCCCCAAAATCAAAGCATTTCGAGCCCGGTGCCCAACATCGAGAGCTCATTGCGAGTTCACTACCTAACGCTTGCCTTGATAGCCATGACAAAAGGTCCAAATACCGACGCTAAGATGCTATTTTCGCCACTGATGCTCAGCGCCCCGGCGCCCAATGCAGACCAAGACCCAGCGCCTCGGCGCTGGGATCAATTTTTAAATGTCGATTTTAATTCACAAACTCTTCATGCACCAAACTCCTAATTCTTTTACATTTCTAACTTCTCTCCACCACTTACACACGTCTAACTCTTCAGTTTTATTCTATGGTACTTGTCCACTCTTCTCACGTCACATATTCTGATTGCACTTTGAGGCATCACTTGGTGATTTAAGCACTTTCTTTTCCTACTTTATTTCAGTTTATTCTTTAAAGGTCCAAGGTATGTTGTGCACTCAATTTCATCTTACATCCTTTCATGTTTTGCTACGAATTCTAGATTACTGGTATATATTGCACTCAATTTAAATATGTGATACTCAATTTTTTATTCATATGTTCGGGGCTTTTCACACTGGTAATGCATGCTCTTCTACTTCAATTCTTTGTATGTGTCACTTATCATCTAAATTGGGTATTGGATGCCATGCTTATGCTATTATACATATGAGTTTGTATGATGTTCACCTATGATGTGATTCCAAGAGATTTATAACAAGCCTACAAGGTGTTTGATATATTTCCCAAATAAATTTTCTTTGTTAATTCCCACCAAAGGCATGTATATCAATAAATCTAATTATGAAGTTCTCCTTGCATGATCGTGGTTTGGGTTTTCTCCTAGGATAAGGGCTAATTTCACTTGTGGGCTATGGGTCATGCGGATATGCACTTGAGTTGTCTCAATATATCATGAAACGGTTTTCTTTAATGTCTCATTATCCAATGTGTGTACGTGTTTGTCCGTCTCTCTATGTGCCATAATTGTGGTCATCTATTTGGGCACTATTAAACCATGCGTACCTACTCATACCCCTAACCCCTATTACACCCAGTAATTCTAATCCATGGTATGGGGGTTGTGGTATACTTAAAAGATTACTTATAAAATCTTAATCAAATTCTAACATGTGAGTTTTCATTTTCAGTTTTCTAAATGGCCTCTAAGCGTCAACGAGGAGAAGGTTCTGGATCTGCCTAGACACCCCAAAAATTTAACGACCACCGGTTCGTGAGTGCCGCAGCCCAAGAACGCTACAATGGGATGGCCACCCGTTCTCTCATCCCCGAACGCATGTGAAGGCCCGATCAATCCAAGGATGGGGACATAGCGGTCATGATTGTTGAACGGAATTGGTTCACACTAACCGAACAACTCGACCCGGTAGTGATTGCAGTCGTTAAAGAGTTCTACGCCAACGTTTCTAAGAACTTATACTATAGAGTGTATGTGCGAAGCAAGACCATTGAATTCGGTGAAGAGGACATCAACAGTTGCTACCAACTACCTTTGGAGGGTCAACGCAATGAATATGCTAGTTTTGTAAGCCACAGACCAGACTATGAAGTGATCATTTGCGAGCTTTGTCAACCAGGCACCACATGGACAATGTATGAATGTGGCAGCATGACTTTCCCGCATTCGCGCCTCAGTCTTTATGGGAAGGCTTGGTACGCCTTCATATGCGCCAAATTAATGTCGTGCACACATGTTATCCATGTCACCAAGGAAAGGGTCGTGTTATTATATTCGATAATTCAAGGTTTGAAAATGGATGTGGGCCTAATTATTCAGCAGTCTATTCTAAGAGCTGCCCGAGGGGGTACCACGAGAGGGTTACCCCACCCATCTCTCATTTGTGCTTTATGTTCTAAGTTTGGGGTCAAATGGAAGTCGGATGAAATGATTCAGGTTTTGGACCACAAAATGATAATCAGATATTGGGTGTGGACTAGTGGAGCAAATCACCCACGTGGATTGGGCTTTATAATTCCTCAAGCCGCTGCTCCACTTAGTCCACCAGCTCCTGCTCCACCTAGTTATGGTTCCTCCTCTGCTGCTAAATGTGGTGTTGTTCCCGATGCGGTTCAGCGAGAAATAGACTGTTGGTTCTACAATATTGAATCCCAGAATGTTCATTTGTCTAAACGTCAAGATGTGATCTACAAGTTTTTAGTCGACTACTTTATCGCCCAGACTGTTATGTATGCTCAGCTGTACCCTGGAGTTGATCTTAGCCATTTCCTTACTGCTCCTGTTCTGCCTGTGTTTCCCCCTTCTGATCAAGAGATGAACAAGGATGATGATGATGCGCCCGAGGAATAAGCTCATCAGGGAAGTCCTCTGTTTTAAATTGTTATATTTTTCGCATGAAGACATTGCTCTCTATAAGTTTGGGGGATAGTTTAGTTTCTATTTGCATTTTTAGGTGCCATATTTATAGTAGCTTGTGGATATTATGTTATTACTTTTTCGTTAAGTGTTGCATTTAGGATGTCACATAATTCCAGCTGTTTAATAGTTTAAGTATATTCGGGGCCAATGATGAAACTAAAATTGCATAAACAAGTCTAGTAAGGATTATTAAGCTTGTGATGTGCTTTCTTGACATGATTTAAATCTTTATCTGTTTAAAACTGATATTATCATGATAGTACATGTTAAGAAATGACCATGTTGGCTGAGTAAGTTTAAATGGATAGATAATAGATTTCTAAAGGATAAATGCTAGTTGATGAAAGAATAACATGATTAGCTAGTGATGGCTGAAGTTTGACATGAATTTAAGTTTGGGGGGAAATATTTGGAGTATATAAGCTTTGAAAAAAAAAGTGACTAGTTTTGTTTCGGGGCCTTTGTTACTTGAGCAAGTAAGCCCGAGGGAGTGTCTCTACACCTAGCGCCCTAAGGTATTATATGGTCTGGGAGTCGTTGGTCGAAAGCTCGCTAAGGGCTAGCATTGTTAGCCTAATGGAATGAGGTATTGCACAGTCATGAATATATATATATATATATATAATGAATAAAATGGGAAAAAGTGCAAAAAGCCCCTGTTAGAAAAGATAAATGAAAATAAAGCATAAGTATTCCATTTTGATCCCTGGACTTTGGTAATTGTTTGATTTTAGCCTAATCTAGTTTATTTGAGGAGTTCTCGAGTTTACATTGTATGATGCCTTCTAAGAAATCTATTATGTTTCGTATTTTGCTTTTCATCAGTTAGCATGGTTGTTGAACACACACACACGATATCATTAATAACAGGTTTAGATTTGATGATTGTTGGGATAATATTGATCTGTCTTGATATGATGTACTAGCATGTTATTGTGATTTTTCTGAGGCCGGATGAGTATACTGTGTTCTGTTTGATTGCTGGAATTACAAACATGTAGATAGTTATATGTGCATTTGCATGGTATATTTAGTTTTTCTTGTTGCATTATGTTTTCTTGCTTGAGGATAATCAACGATTTAAGTTTGGGGGTATTTGATGAATGGGTAATATACCCATGAATTGGATACACTTGGGTTTAAATTATTGTATTCTCAAGTCTTATAGAAGAATTTTTACTGTGTTTTTTATTTTTTTTTGCAGATTGACGAGATTCAGGGACAAATTGGGGATTTGAGCTATTTAACGGCAAAATCATAATTTAACTGAATAGTAGCGTTGGGGCGCTCTAACTGGAGTAATGCTTTCGGCGTAGGAGGTATTTTGGTATTTGAGGCGCTAAGGCTCGATTTGGGTGTGGCTAGAAACGTGCATAGGGAAGAGTTTGACTTGGATTAGGATTATGGACAGATGGAAAAGAGTATTTAAAGAAACAATCAGCTGAAAGTAAGGGGGATGTTCAAGCATAGCTGAAGATTAATCAAGGATTAGCAGGAGATTGTGGAGAAGAATTCCAATTGAAGATTGAAGCTTGGGAGATTTTCTTTTAGAGTTTCTTCTTCTTATTATTTTTAATTGTGTAATTCTTTCAAGATGATTTTCATGAGATTGTTGGTTTTATTTTTCGTTATGAACTAATTCTTTTATTAAGACTACAAATTGAACCTTTTATGTCTATGAATTAATTATTCAATTTATTCCAATTATTTATGTCTAGGTGAATTTTTTATCATGTCTTGCACTTTTTGATTAATTATTTGGCCAATAATTACCGTGTTACTCTAGAAGGAGTCGGGAGATGAAATCTAGGGTTGGAACTGGACATGATAACATGTATGCTTAATTATTTGCATGAGATGAATAATTAGGGTTGTGAATTGAATATGAATATATGTTCACTGCATGTAACAAATTGGGAATTGGAACTTAATGGGTTTAATTTAATTATTTTGCATAGGAATATCGCATGATTAATTGAATTGAATAAAAGTTAACTGATCACTTGGGAAAGGGCTTTTAACACTTAGAATTCCTGTTAACAATTCAGGAGGCATAATAATTGGGTTAGTTGGATAATTGGTTTATAGTAAATAAATTGGGGATATTGTAGTCTTAACCTTTATTTATTTGAATTCATTCATATAATTTTAACTTTCATTTATTTGAATTAATTTTAAGAGTAATCTAGTTTTAATTGATTAATTTAGTTTTCTTAATTAGAAAAATCATAATTTGCAGTTGTTTAAATAAAATTGAATTGTTATAGTGCTAGTAGTTGGAGTTTATTGATTGGAATTCCCTGTGGGATCGACACTTAATTTTACCACTTTATTACTTGCTGACTGTGTATACTTGCACAGATAATTGATTGTGAAATCAACCAACAGTGCCTCATTCACTTTTGATGATAAAGTGTAACACTCGGGTGCCTCGTCACTTGGGTTATCCAATTTTTTTTGGCAAATGTGATCTACCAGGACTTGAAATCGGGTGCCTCGTTACTTGGGTCATTCAATTTCTTGGCAAGTGTATTTTATGTTTAACCACCATTTTGAGTGGACCACCTTCTTGGGTGAATATTAAATCCATCAATTCTAGTGTCTCCTCCCTTGGTCATCCAATTTCTTGTCAATAGATACTCTTGAGGACTTAAACCACCATTTTCGATGGACCACCATCTTGGGTGGATTTTTGATATTCTCGTCTTTACAGTTTTGAGATCTTTTGATGGTAGAGCCAGTATTTGGGTTGTCCATCATCTTGTTTTGATGAAGTTTGTGTAACAAAACATCTCATAATTTTGACATGAATATCAACTAATAATTCTTGATGTTTGTTTATTGTATGTTACTAATTTATGTTGTCTTGAATAGACTATTGTGGCCTTTGATCGTGTTTCTTGAAATCTAGTATGAGTTTCCTTCCTTTTTGCCTTCATGTGGCAACAAATGTGTTCTTTTCTGCATTATCATAGTAAGATAGTCGTGGAGGAAGTAAGTAGGGCTATAATATTCTTTTTGGATTGATGTCACACAAGCCTTTATCATGGCGTTATGATTTTTGGCCCTTTTGAATAGCTTTCTATGTCACGGCGGACTTGAGGGAGATCATCCCTTAGTCTTCATGTATTTTTCGCCACTTTCCTTAGTTTTAATCATCTTGATCGTCACGATAACTAAGGTTTGCTCGATAAATCACTTCGGAGCTCGAAAAGGAGTGTGCCCCCTAGAGGCCAAACCCTAGGAGGGGAACCTTTGAGTTCTTCTTTTGCTCATTTCTTTTGTTCTGGTCCTCACTTTCTTCGGTAGTTAGTCTTATGTCAAGAAAGGAACTCTGAAGAGTTGAAGGTTTTTTTAAGCTCGAGCATCCTTCAAGCTTTCTTAAGGAGTTGCTTGTTTTCCATCTTCAAAATTGAGTTTATTAACCCCTTTGCCTCAATCATCCTCCCGAAGGGAGTCCATTTGAAAGGGATCCATTAAAATCATATGCCAACTTTGGAGGATGTTTTGTCAAGAATATAAATATATATATATATATATATAAATAGATATTGTCTGGTAACCTTACAGAACCAGATTTATTAATTATATGGGCATTTATATATTAACACGTGTACATATGTACGAATGAAAATATGTACGGGAATCGTATAATGTACTTTCCTTGATGTGAAAAGTTGGAATTATGGAGTCTTTTTGCCCCCAGTTTTCTTTACTTTCGAGTTTTCTTTACTTTGAGAAATCGAAAGTAAAGAAAAATTCTTGGAATACTTCCTTAAATTTTTTACGTGGTTGCTTTATTGGTGGACTTTTGGTTTCTTATTTTAAAAAAATTTCGTTTTCAATAACGTTTGTCAGTAAGACCTCTTTAGCTCTAGTAGCATTCACCGATAAAATCTTCGTTAGCATTATGTTGTTTTTAATGAAACTCTTCCTATAGTTCTCCCACTTTGAGTTGTGGGCATACCCTTCACGAATTGATCTACACCTCCCCAGTAGAGTCGCCAAAGAAATGTGGGCAACAAAATCGTACCTTACTAGGGTTAAGATTTCGTGTTGGCTAAGGAGGAGAGAAATCCACATAGAGTACGAAATTGATTGATGAATTGAAGAGGGGAGAAGAATAGGTGAATAATTACTCCAATAACACGTGACAGAACTCTTAGAATTCGAGAGCCTTATTAGGGTATCTAGGATACAGAGAGCCTTCTTGAGTTTCTAGCATTGAAAGAGAATCCATCGGTCTCTAATCTTCCAAAAGTCCCTTCTTCATGTAATGGAAGGAGTATTTATAGAGTTTCCTGGAAAATGGTCACATGCCAGGCACATAACCTGAGGAAAATTCTAGAAATATCCTTAGTCATCAGAATAATGTATATATCGTCCGGTCCTTTTAGCCACCAATCCAATCCCTCAATTAATTCCCAAAATGAGTTGTCTCTATAAGCCTTATGCCTTGAGATTCATGGAGGCTCCTCCTCGATATCATGCTTCAAAGCTCTTGTTGCTCAAACCATGTTTTCCTGCTCTTCCTTCTTTATTTAAGAATCTTGTCGCCGAAAAATCTAGGAAGAACTTAGCACAGAACACAGAAGGTCACGCCCTAGGTGGCCGAACCCTAGGTTTGAGGTTCCTTCGATTATTTTAGTTCATTTCGACCTTTCTTAGTCGCTTTTCATCCTTTCCTCATGATTCTTGGTCCTGTAAGAAATTCAATCTTCTTGTCATGGAGATTCTAAGACTAATCATTTCTTGGAGTTTTACAAGATTTTAGTTTCTTTTCGTAGTCTGGGCTCATTGCTTTGTCATTGCCTCAATCAAAACCCTTCTGGCACACAAATCAAGAAAATGAGGAAGCGCACCTCCTAAGGGCCGATCCCTAGGAGTGTCGAATCCTATGAGATACTTTGGCTTTCTATTGTTCATCTTTTGTTCATTTTCTTTGTTTTGTTCCAATAGTTCCAACCAAATTCAATCGAGGAAGAGATTAATTTATCTTTTCTTTAAATAGGAGCCATCTTTGAGTGGTTGATCCCTAGGATGGCCGAACCCTGGGGGCCAAAACCCTAGGGGCCAAAACCCTAGGGTTTTTCCCTTTTTGCTCATTTAATGCCCCGTTCATTAATTATGATCTTGTTCATTTATTGTTGTCTTTTTCGTCATTCATTTAATTATAATGTGGACCCTAATTTGTGCATTTAATTCAATTAGATCATGTGAATTCTAATTTACACTTGGGCCCACGATTACAATTTACGTTCAACGTAAAATTAATTAACATATAATTCATTTTTCATTATTTTTTAGCTGTGGTAAGAAACTCATACATGCTACATTATATATGTACAAAGTTAAACAATAAATTTCTAGAAGATGTACTAAAAAGAAGTAAATATCTAGTTTTTTTTTAAAAAATTATAAAACTTTGATATTTTACTTTAGACCCCAAAATTTATAAAAGAAATTTAAATATATAATAATAATAATAATAATAATAATAATAATAATAATAATAATAATAATAATAATCTTTAAAAGAAAATAAGAAAGTACATCTCCATTCATTTTAATTTGTTAAGTCAACTTAAAACATGGGCAATTCAATAAATAGATCACTCTTTTTATTTTCTTAGCATTATATATATATATATATATATATATATATATATATATATATATTAGGTCTCTGCTTTTAGTTTTTAGTTTGTCGACTCAAGGTTTTCGGACTCGGATCAATTATCGAACAAGAAAAAGATATTGGGTGATGGATCAATGATCGAACCGTTATTGACTCAAATGATGTCATTAATATATAAAAATATATATTATTAGTAATTAATAAAAATTTAAAAAAACTCATTTTTATGAACTAAAACATAATAATGTTGAGTTACAATATTACTAAAAATGGTTAATTTTAATATTAAAAAAATTGGTACAAAAAATGGTTCACTATGCCAATTAACTAGTTTTACTGGTTGAATCACCGGTTCGACCAATAATCAACCGGTTTTTGATCAAATTGAACCTGAGTGCCAACCAGTTTCAATTTTTACCGATTAAATTGGTTTTTCGATCCGGGTTTAATAACCATGCATCCACTATAAAAATCTATATATACTGCATACAAAAAGTAATATTCTCTTTGTCTAAGGATAAAAGTATTAATTGACTTTTTACGTATATTAAGAAAGAAGATAAAATGATAAAATTGTTTATATTTAAATTTTTATTTAATTGTATAGTTTTCTGCACATTATTAGTGATACTTCATAAATATGTATAGAGAATGAAAATATGACAATTAATACTTAGAGTATTATAGATAAATTATTATAAAAAATAGATTATTTATGATAAAGTAGATATTTAACTTAAAACGATCTAAAATAATAATAAAGACTTTTATCTTTGGAGGAATGAATAATTTTATTTTAATCCAAAGATATAAAAACTTCAAAATATTGGTCTGAAAGAGTTGTCACAACTTTTGTCAAATTATTTGTCTTTACGAGAGTGGTTAGTATGAAATGAATTTTATGGTAAATTCATTTTATGTCTAATATAATGCTGACACGCAAATGAAAAGATCACCCTCCCCTATATATCAACATTGTATTGAACATAAAATGAACTTATTATGAATTTCACTTCATGCTAATTGGATACTGTTTTACAGTATTATGCTCTCACCACAAGATTTTTTCTGTAGGCTTCATCTATGATGTTAAAGACACGTGTCATGTATCATCTCGAGAATCATCACATGGCATGCCACGTCACTTGGCGACAACATGACTGACAATTTTTTCCAAGACTAACCTGGATTTAATCTTACCCAGAGGATAATGCAGAAGTATATAATGTCTCTAGGATCAAATTCCAACAACTTGGTAGAATTTTTTAAATTGTTGGAGTTGGCCAGTTGGGCTCCCACTCACGGCATCAACAATCTCACTACAAGCGATGCCTTTGCAAATCAATAGAGAATCGCAAGTTAGACAAAATAAAATAAAATACCATTAATTAGTAATGTTCTATTGCTTTTGGTCGGAAAGTAACCATATACTAATAATTTTATTACAATTTATTATATATATAGTTTTGAAACGTGAACATGACAATGTTTGGTTAGCAAGTGTGATTGAGAAACCCCATGAGGATTAGTTATCCTTAAACTAATGCCTAAAGATGCTTCCCACATATCATCTCTAATTTTTTTTTCTTCAATTGAAGATGACAATTATAATAGGGATCTTGATTCTAATAATTTCAAATGAATAATACATTTCGCAATCTATAGAAACAAACTGTATTTTATGTACTCAATCAATGTTAAATTTACATAATACTTGTATAACAAAGATTATCAGTATAAAATATAATTTATTTCTATAAACTACCTAAATAAATTGTCCATTTATAACGGTCTGAAATTCAATATTAATGTCATTTTGGGCTGCTCACTTCCTAGTAGCTATGTTATAGATAATTGAAAAATATATGTTTAATGGATTTCTCACCAACACGAGTTATTCAAAGCTTATGTCACATGCAATGAATTAAAAAACTTTAAAGGAATTGATTAGTTAAATGATTAATGTGGATTCTTATGTTCCCATATCCATAAATAATAATTTGGACGCAATTATCGAATATTCACACTCATAAGATTGGTCGAGATTAGTATAATAAAGTCTTTTTATTTATTTATAATATTTTTTATTTTTTTAATACAATTGATATGAGGTCTGGCATGTGAGAAGATGTTAGGATTGACTCCTTCAGCACGAGGTAGTAGACAAGTTTTCCTTCCTCCCCTTTCATGATCCAATCTCAAATCTTTCATGATTAGTCTTTATGTTTAATTAATATGAAATTAATCAAGCTAATACATAGTAATCTATACAGCATGTTCTTCATGAATCCAGTTACCATGAAGTTAACTTTAATTTATGATAAGTTGATTAATTGACCAATACAATGGTGACACGCAGAAAGATATCACATTCCAAACTGTGTGTTAACACTATATTGGTCAATTGACCAAAGTTAACTTCGTGCTAACTACTCCCATTTTTCACATATGAACACCATTTTAGGTTTTTATTTTTATTATTTTTAAATAAAAAAAATTTTAAGAAAACTTTTCCTAAAGTTTTATAGGACCATAGTAAGGTCAGCAATGTTAAAGATTTAAATGGTAGGTGATGAAAAAGTAATAAGATGAGAGTTGTTGAGATAAAAATATTAAGGTGTATATGTGTGTGTAAACAATTCTTTCGGAGAGCGGAGGTATATACGAACTAGCAATCGATCTAACTTGCTGGGAAAGACAGTATAGATGAGACAAGAAACTAGTTTGTTGATTGTTTGTGGAAAACCACTCAGAGTACCATATGGAATACTAGTAGAGACTCGATGTGTGTTAAGTCCTAGAAAATTTATAAGAAGAAGATAAGAATATAAATCATCAAAGATGATGATCGTATGAGTTAAGACATCTCCGTATGTCATGACGTCATAAAACGATAAAAAAAAGGTGGTCGCGTAAACTTAGATTGCAAGAACGCGAACCCTAAGAAGTAAAGTTAAGTTTAAACCAATGCGTAAGTCAAGTATATGACTAATTGGTGTATGTGTTATTTCCTTATGTGTTATATAGGGATTTCAATGAGCAGTTCAACATAAACTGTAAGTTGTAGCTGTGCGTAAGACAAGTTTCCTAACTTCATTCATATTTTAAATGAATTCTAGTTTCTTAAACTTTCTCAGATGTTGAACTTGAGAAGTTTATCTATGTGCAAATGTGTGATATTTGTATAAGGTGATAGAATGTATGAGGCCTTGTGCCACAATTTTAACACTTCGGTGTTTCTATGAGATGAACTGTTCTGTGGTTGAACTGTTCAATTTGAAAATATTTTGTTTATTCATGAACCGTTATTGTTAAGTCTGTGCTAATAATTCTAACCAGATACAATGTTCATGAAAAAAGTTGAAGAATGTATTGCAAAGTGAATGTGATTAATATTTTAAAATAATAGGAATCAAAATTTATTCCTATTATTAAAGTTGCTTTATAACCTTTGTTCGATTATTGAAGTTTTAAAGGAATGTTTAAATTCTGAATGTTGTTTATTCAACTGTTATGACTTGCTGAGAAATTGAATGCTCAGACTTACTTTAAATAAAAACATTTTCAGCGAACGATGTTAAAAAGAACTTAAGGATCCCGTAAAGATCAAGTTGACGTATCCAGACAAAGTGTCATTCAGTATGAATGAGCTTGAAGATCAAGCCAAGACTTGTAATGTAGAATAGTTTAATTAAACTATAGACTAGTTTAATGAACTATTATGTATCCTTAGTGGCGGATGAAAGTCACTCTTGTAAGATGTAAAGAATAATTTAATTATTATTATTTGTAATGAACGAGGTTATAAGGTATTAGAACCTGGGATTTGAGAATGTATGTTGTTATATTTAGCTATATAATAATGTATGTTTGGAAAGATATGGAACCGTGATGTACAGAATCCGGGTGTGAAAATAGACCGAATTTCGGGGATGCACAGGCCCAATAAACATGTTGAACCACATCCTTACCTAAAAGGTTAACTAATTAGGTTGAGACTCCACCAAACTTATTAATTCATATACACTCTTGAATTTATCCAATATGAGATTCATGTAAAATATCCCAACACAAACCATGTCTCCCTACAGGCTGCAACTCTTGAATAATAACCCCTAGCCCCATGGTGGGGCATAATATCTTGATCTTCTTAAGTCAGTTATTTCTCGTCTAATTCCATGACACAAACTTCACATTATTCAAAAAATTGAACCAAGTTTTATTTTATGCCATTTGTTTTGAACTTTAAGAAATTAATTCAATTTCTTCAAACAAAATGATATATGTATAACACTTTAATTTTGTTAACTTAATAAAATAAAAAATAAAGTACTTCCTCCATTCCTTAATATAAGTCATTTTAGAGAAATGTTTTTGTTCCTTAATATAAGTCGTTTGAGAATTTTAAGTAAGCATCAATGTGACGCCCCCAAAAAAGGTATATATCACCCATTCTGAGTCTCCAAATACATGGCACAGAAAATAACTACAAACTTCATTAATACAATTGTCGTGAAAAATACGACAACACATATACTGTGAGTTTAAATACAAATATTGTCTTCTAAACAATATGCACACTCATATAAATTCTTCATTACAATTATTGATGCACTATTTTACAAAATAGCGAGGACTACTAAAACAACTATCTTGAACCATCACTCCATACCCCGACTAGTTCCTGCTAAATTCTCACCTCCTGAGAAGAAAAATGAAACAAAAAGGAAAAGGGTGAGCTCAACTAACCCAGTAAAGAACGTTATGACTAAGATAATGAACAAAAAATTATCGTTAGCCTTCAACAAATTAAATAAATATAATGGAAATCAGTTTTAAATCAATATTCGCAGCGAAAATAACAATTCATTAGAAGAGTTAAGCAGAGAATAAAATCTATTATCATCTATGAATTTAAAAGTCCATCATCAATATTTTATCCCTGTAACATCGATCAATATACATCTTGAATCAAATATTCATCTTTGCACTACGGGCCAAAGATATTCATCTGTATCACCAGTTGGTCATGTTCATCTCAACACCTGTTCATCTTTGCACTACGGGCCAAAGATATTCATCAGGTAATCATTTATCTTTGCACTACAGGCCAAAGATATTCAGTAATATCATTATTTAGGACTGAGGATGATGAAAAATATTTTTAAAGAAACGAATCTAGTGAAATAAAAGGACAAAGATTAGGGATTCGTACTTTAAAAAATCCAAATTCAAAAATACTTCATAATAAACCATAGTGGAGTAAAATTCAAGAATGAAGATCAAAACATGGATACAATCAAAGATAGTAACCATAATAGACATCTGGGACAAAAAAGAGAAAATTTTATTTTTCGGTGAATCAGTATTTGTGAATAGTGTCGTATACGTGAATAGTGTCGTATACGTGAATAGTGTCATATACGTGAATAGTATCCCCGACACAAAAAGGTAAAATTTTCATAATAAAATTCTTACCAATATTCTTGTATAATGATATTGAAAAAAATAATATCATTTAGGAAAAAAATAACATCCCTTACCTCAAAAAGACAGTACTGCTGACTAGAATATCAAATATAACGCTAAAGAAAACTTGCACCGTATAGCAACACTCAAAGTATTGAAATACTCAAAAAAATACGCTCGATAATATAGAGAGAGAAAACTTCAGATTCTGGTGTAATTTTTAATTCTAACTTAAGCATCCTATTTATAGGAAAATGCTTAGAACACCAAAGCAGAAAATTTAATAAAATATTATTATATTAAAAAAATTCACGCCCACCTCTTGAAAATCTAAATTCAGCACATTTACAACACATGTGGGGCCCACCCAATTGCAAAAAAGTTTTTCTTAAAATAAATATTTTAAACTCCAAAAATCAATTATTTTGAAACTTTAATAATTCATAATAAATAGACCTTTTATCAGAAAAATTCGAATCTTATATCCATTCCATAGAAAATTTAATTCTCTACAACTTTGTAGCTTTAAGTTTTTTCAAATTTTAAACAAAAATTGACCAAAATCCACATACGGACGATTTTGTAGACTATAATCAAATTTTAGTCAAAAATGGGGTCCACTAACATGTTTAACATGTTTTTAGCATTTATTGTAACAAAAATACTCTTCCTTCTTATTTATTCATATATCACACATTCATTGTAAAAATATCACCATTATTATATTATTATATTATTGCATTATACATTTATAATGTAATATAATAATATATTTGAATGAATTATTTTATCGTAAAAGATAAAATATCCATTTTCAACAATTATCACTTTTCTAAAAATTCCTCCATTTATGTCCACATAAATAAATATTTTCCTTATCATATAAATCAATAATTAATTATTCATAAATAATATTACGTAATCAATAATAATGACAACTGTGTCGTTCCTGGGAAAGAAAGGGCTTTCAGATAAGAATTTCTCTTCTAGCACAAGCAATTAGGCGAATACTCAAACCTCTTTCCTGCATGTAACTTCCTTAGACATTGCCAATAATGCTATCTAATATTATTATTCAAATAATATGAATTATTGATCTAATAATGGAAAAATCGCGGCAAAGTGACAATTATTGAAACAACAATAATATAAAATATCAACATAGCAATTATTGAATCAATAAAATAAAATATTGAATAATAATTATCGTAATAATTATCGAGTAGTGCCTTCTTACGAAAAAAAATTAATAATTGGTGCAATACTGGTAATCTTTCTTGCGGCAACACCGCCAGACATATTTGTGTTTTAACCACCGTGTATTCCAACAAAGATTACTTCAGTATCAAATACGCCGTTATTTATAAAAAACTCATAATTTTCGTTTTATTCACCAATCGTTTTCTGTTATGGGGCCCACAAAAGGCTGCGTCATCGTACAAATATTCCCCGAAAGTAAGAATATTCCACGACCAAACGAATATTCCCCGACAATAATGAATATTTTATAACCACTTGCTTATTTAAGATATTTGCGCATTTTACCCATAACTAACCACACTAATCGAATCAACCTCTTACTATTTCAAAATAATAAATAGAGGAAATTAAATCTTTATTTATAAAAAGCTGGGGTCTTACAACATCCCCTCCTTATGAAATTTCGTCCTCGAAATTGACGTACGTACCTGGTGTTTCGATCCATAAAACTTTGACTTTAAGTATAACCTTTGAGCATAGGACATGCTCCTTTCTATCCAAGATCTTGACAGGTACCTCCTCGTACGTTAAATCTTCGGCTATCTCGTCTGGTTCTAACTCAATAATGTGGTTCGGGTCTTTCACATATTTACGTAGCGTGAATATGCGAAAAACGTTATAAACACGAGACATACTTGGCGATAATGCGAGTCTATAGGCCACATTTCCTACTCGATCGAGAATTTTAAATGGACCAACAAATTGAGGGTTGAGATTTCTTCTCTTCACCGACTCTTACCTCTAAAATAACGCCTTCTTGCACCTTCTTCTTTATATTCATCTGCTCCGGTGTGTAGCTTGAGCGGTTTTAACTTTATCGATTAAAGTCGGTTCTACTCGTATATCATCACGTGGGTCCCTAGGGTCTTTAACTTTATCTCTATCATTTGTAAGTACCCGCATACGGTCTTCTACTAAACACGTTAGCTATCACCTTCGCTTTTTCAGGAAGGTATGGTCAGAACAGGTGCCGAAATGAGTCTCCTCTTGAGTTCTTAGAAGCCTTTCTCACATTCTTCTCTCCATTCAAATTTTGTATCTTTTCGAGTCAGCTGAGTTAATGGAGTAGAAATTCAAGAAAATCCTTACACGAATCTCCGATAATAACCAGCTAAGCCTAGAAAGCTACGTATTTCGATTACTAACTTAGATTGCTCTCAACTGTGACTCATATCCCAATCTTGGATAGCAGGTCACAATGGCACCTATCAGTTTACCACCGCACGAATATGACGTCCCCTACGAAGAGTCTGGCTTCGGTACATTCTACAAAGGAAGTCACCAGATAGAGGCTAGGGTAACAACTCCTATAGTTGGGTTTTTAACTCCTGAAGTTCAATAGGAGCCATTCGATATGAGATTTTAGAAATGGGTTTTGTACCGAGTTCAAAGTCGATACAAAATTTAATATCACGCTCTGGGGGTAGGCCAGGAAGTTCTTCAGGAAATTCACTAACAACAAAAATATCATTCAAATTTGACGTATTTTTGTTTAAATCCATGAAATGGGTTAAGAAAGCTTGACATCCAATTTTCAATAAACGAATGGATTTATGGCTTGATATAACATTGATTGACTTTAATGGTTTGGTTGCTTGAATTCGTACAACAGGTAGGTTAGGAATATGAAAACTAACAACCTTACAAAAATATTCAATTTTAGAATGATGAGTGGTTAACCAATCAATCCCTAAAATCACATCAAATACAAGTATTTTCAGTGGAATAATATCAACAGGTAATGTGATGGTGTCAACCTGAATCAAGCAAAATTTATAAACAGTGAATGTAACAAAAGTTTCTCCTAACGGAGTTTCAACAGATAAGTCAAAGTCTAATTTCTTAGGAGTTAAGTTCAAACATTGAGCATAAGTAGGAGAGATAAAAGAATGGGTAGAATCGGTATCTAATAAGGTATAAACTTTGCAAGAATTTATAATTAACTAACCCGTGATACCTTCGTTCAGGTTCCTCGCATTTTGGGCAGTCACGACAAATGCTCTTCCAGGAACCGCTGACTTTGACTTGTCCGGGATAGCCTTTGGAGTCACCATCCCCACTGGACTTGGTTTCGCTACAGGAAAATCTCGAGCTATATGACCGTCTTTTCTACAACTAAAACATACCTTGGAAGGCTGTGAATAGTTTGGACTTATGTGTCCTTCCTCTCCGCATCTGTAGCATCTAGCTGGCGGTCTTTCTCCTCCCCTAAAATTTATTGTTGGTGCTGGTGCCGACGTCTTCCCGTCATTGTTGAATCTTTTTTTTCTGAAATTTCCACTTGACTCACCTTTCCTATTATCTTGGCCATGATTACCACCGAAGTGGTTACTATTTTTAGCATGATAATTTCCTCCATGATGATTATCATTGTCCCGATCGACGTTGCCACCGGTATGATTATTATCGTGTTGTTGCCCGCCCGGCTGAACAGACTCATTATTTCACTCTAATAATTGAGCCATGTTCACAACATCTGTATATAGAGAAAATTTATGAGAAATGAGGTATTGACGAATTTCGAGTTTCAAACCTCTTAGAAACATCCGCGTTATACGTTCCTCATTCTCTATCAATGAGGTGCAAACCTGGATAACTCCGTGAACTTCGCCTCGTACTGGGACACCGTCATGTTGTTCTGTTCCAGTCTAATAAACTCTACCTCCTTCATATGACGAATACTTTCAGGAAAGTACTTGTCATTGAATAGTTTTTGAAACGTTTCCCAAGACATGTTGAGTGCAATACCGGTCAAGTACGCCTAGCTAGATTCCCACTAGTAATCTGCCTCACCACGGAACATAAAGGTGGCGAATGGAACCTTCTGTTCCTCCGTGCATCCCAAGACATCAAATATCTTGGTAATTTGCTTAACCCACGTTTTTGCCTTGATCTGATCCGGCTTTCCCCAGAACTCTGGTGGTCCCAACTCTTTAAACTGCTTAGCAGTGACCAGCTGTGAGTTGCCATTGTTTCTACCTGCATTTTAAACAGGAGTCTCTCTCATCTAGTTTTGCATGAATCGCAAAAAGCTTCTAAACATCTCATTGTTCATCGTTTGATCAGTGTTATTGTTTACATGAGGATCATTGTTGTCCTGTTGCACGTTCTCCTGGTTGGTGATTAAAGGTGTCTCCACGGTCTCATTCATTCCATTATTAACATTTTCAGCTCCTATTCTCAAATACTTTCACAAAACAAGGGTTAATTAAACAAATTAACATATAACATATTAACCCTATGCTCCGATTGACCCATTAAATACCAAATAAGCTTAGGTAGGACACACTAGCGAATGATTTACTCGTCTCTCCCCTCCTAGTTCTATTCCCCGATCTCCGCCAGAGACCATATCCCTAAGCTCTGATACCAACTATGACCCCCCAAGAACAGGTATACATCACCCATTCTGAGTCACCAAATACATGGTACAGAAAACAACTACAAACTTCATTAATACAATTGTTGTGCAAAATACAACAACACATATACTGTGAGTTTAAATACAAATATTGTCTTCTAGACAATATCCACACTCATATTGTGATGCCCCCAAAATAGGTATACATCACCTATTCTGAGTCGCCAAATACATGGTACAAAAATACAAAATACAACTTAATAATACAATTGTCGTGTAAAATACGACAAAACATAAACTGAGAGTTTAAATAAGAATACTGCCTTCTAGACAATATTCATTCTCAATGGAGTCCTCATAGGCGTGATACAAACTCAAATTCAGGTCCTCGTTACATTTATTGTCACACTATTTAATGTAGAATAGTGAGGATTACTAATCTTTATCATCCGGACCGTCACTCCGGTTCCTCGACTCGTCCAAACTATATTCTCATTTCAAGAAGAGAGCGGTGAAAGAAAGGGTGAGCTCAACTAGTCTAGTAAGAAATATTATGACTAAGATAATGCGAGAATAAATTATCGGTAGTCTTGATAATGTTAAACCGATAAAATACAATAGACATCAAGTTTAAGCTGCGGAATGAATAAGCAATTCATAAGAAGAGTCAAGTAAAGAATAAAATCTACTATCTTCTATGATTTAAAATGTTTTCATCAATTCTTATCATTTGAGACTCAAAACTTAATAAATAAACCGCATCATCGAATCATCTCTCGCACTACGGGCCAAGGATATTCATTAAATCATCAATGGTCATGACTATCTATAGAATAATCCACGGTCATAATCATACCAAGTCCATCAACTTGCGTAAGCCAAAGATATACAACAATAAAATCAATAATCAACAATCCATCTTTGCACATAAGCCAAAGATATACAATTCAATAATCAACAGTCCATCTTCGCACGTAAGCCAAAGATATACAACAATAAAATCAATAATCAACAATCCATCTTTGCACGTAAGCCAAAGATATACAATTCAATAATCAACAGTCCATCTTCGCACGTAAGCCAAAGATAATTTTCATCACCATATAAGCACGAGGATGATGACAATGATATAAGCATTAATCAAACTAAAATAAGGATAAATATTAAAGACTTTAATTTTATCCAAATATTATCCATCACTTAAATAACTCATAATATAATATTGTTAATATTATAACAATATTTTAATCACCTCTTAAACTTATAAACAATTTATTTCAATTGTTTACACTTTATTAAATAATACATTTAATCATTCAAAAATGTCATACTCATAAGATTTTATCACCAATGATCAAATCTCTTATCAACAATCTACATATACCTTATATGAATTTTCAAGCCATAAAATCCTATTTTTCAACTTTGTTACTTCACATAACATATTTAACTCATATGCTCGCAACTAAACTATTTTTATGAAAAATACCAAAGCAGTCCCAAAAATATTTATTTTCTGGGATTTAACATAATATAGTCCCATGATGAACATATATTTTTTTCGGAATTTTTAAAATTCATTTACTATTTTTCAAAAATTAATTTCTAATTAATTCCTTAAGAAATTAGCTACCTCAAGGTTAACTCCAAAAACTCCCAAATCTTGGCAGAATCTTACACATGTTAACGTGAGCTTCCAGTTTAAATTTTATGGTCATCGGAGTTATAGAACTCTGGTTATTACGTTTTTCGTCGGAAAAACCTAAATATTGAAATGGTCATAACTTGCTCATTTTAAGTCGGAATGAGCTCATTTTTGGACAGGATGTTCTTTATACCATATACTTTCATGTCCCAAAAGGCCAGAATTTTTCTCACAAATTAAGTGGCCAAAATAGCCCTTTTAAAAACATGGGCAGTAACTTTTTCGAAATTGGCAGCTTTTGCATCCTTTGCTAAAATCAGTCCACGCAAAAATCTACAACACCTTTTCCAGTGATTCCACTTGGATAAGCTACAAAACTCATAGATCTAACTCTAGGACTTGACCACACTCAAAAATTCAAAATATAACAGGAGATATGGTCAATTGAATTTCGTGTTCTATTTCTACCAAAATCTGATTTTCAACCCTTTGTGATTTCTAAGAAACTTTCATGTTTTCACATAATAACCAATATAACTTATCATGACAATGACATAATAATTCAATAAAACAAGTTCACGAATTAATTTAACTAGGAACCAATAACGTCCAAATTGTCAACATGATACTTCTTTGTAGAGTAAAATTCAAGAATGCTCAGAAGAATATTTCCATGAAAAGATACTGGATGAAGCGCAAATATCAAGGATAATCCACTAATTTCATGAAGTATAGAAGTTAAAACTTTAACCAACTGAGTATAATAAAGAATATATGAAACTGCAAATGAATTTTCACCCGTCATTCGGTAATCCACGTATACAGATCATTTCCACAATTTAATAAGGAATGAATACAAAGGATCATTTACCATGCATATGGTAATCCACATAGACAGGTTATTCCAACAGAATAATAAAGAATGGAATAACAGAAGGATTCACCATGCGTGCGATAGACTACACAGATAGGTTATTCCCAATAGAATAATAAATGATGGAACCGGTCCCACGCGTAAGCGTTACGACGCAGGATATTCTCGCGAATAATAAATAATGGAACCAGGTCTGGCGTAAAAAGCACAGACAGGATATTTCGACAGAATAATAAATGCGGAATAATAAATAACGGAACCAGGTCAGGCGAAATTCGCACCGACAGGATATTCCAACATAATAATAAATGCGGAATAATAAATAATGGAACCAGGTCAGGCAAAATTCACACCGACAGGATCTTCCAATAGAATAATAAAGAATGGAATAATAGAAGAACTTCACCATATATACGGTGATTAGATAAGCAAAGTTATTCAACATAATAATAAAGAATGGAATAACAGAAGAAGATCACCATGTATGCGATACTTTGCATAAACAGGTTATTCCAACATAATAATGAAGAATGGAATAACAACTCTTATGAGTATTGAAAGAAAACAATTCTCTTCATGAATACGAAAGAATAATACCCCTTACAGGTACAACAAATAATATCCCTTACCTCAAAAGAAGACTGGATACTGGATTTGTGAGGGAACAGACTTCTCTTCTTCTTTCTCTCTATAGATTTCTCTATATAATAATGGCTCTAAAGCTTTAGTGAATTGGTGAGAAATGAAGGAAGAATGAGCTTCTATTTATAGGAAAACATAGTTTCGATAATTGCACGTTTTAGGGCTCAGAATATTACAGTACAATACCTCCAACTTTTCTTTCATTTTTAATTCAGTCATCCAAGTATTATCAAACTTGCACCACCTCCCCTAATAGTAAATCATGTGAATCAATAGTAAATTATGTGACTCAATAGTTCTAAACATGTGAAAAAATTAATTACAGTATAGTACCTCCATTTTTAACTTAGTCATGCAAGTATCATCAATCTTGCACCAACTCCCTTAATAGTATAAGAATGTGATTCAATAGTACACACATGTGAATAAATAATTATAATCATGTGAAATAATAGCAATCAATTGCTCATTTATCCGGTTAAATACCCGATTGGTCAATATAACCTCCAGACATCAATTTTTATCGAAATAAATGTCGATTTTCACTAACACAAATAATTCCAACACAATGAAACTATTTTTATCAAAAATATAAATTTTGAAATTTTGAAGTTTGACTTTTCCCAAAAAAGTCAACTGTTGACTTTTTGACCAAATAGTAAAAACTGGAAAATTTTGTGTTTATAGTCTATTTTACTAATTTCATCATTCGGACTCAAATATCACGTCAAATCTCCAAATTCAACTCAGAGCACAACTTCAATTTTAATAACATTCATCATTAATATTATAACTCACAATATTTATCAACCAGTCGTTCCAGAAAAGAGGGCTTTCAATAAGGATTTCTCCTATTGGCAAGCAATTAGGTGACCAAACCTCTCCTTGGCGTAACTTCTAGACATTGTAAATATTTTAATTTAATAATATGAATAACTTTTGTCGTCTCAATTATTGATCTAATAATATATCATATTATACGATGATAATCTTTGTGATAATAATCGAATCAATAATATACGAGAGATATGATCAAAACAATTATCGTAATAATAATTGAGTATAAGCGAGTGACTTCTTACGTAAGCATCAATAATTAATAGTGTGCTCTTATGCAACCACGCGTATTATTGTACTTTACTATCGGGTAGTTCAACGGTTTTAACGATAAAACCTCCGTAGTTATTTTCATAAAATATTTTTGTCGTTTTTCTAACTACTGACGACGATTACTTAGTTGTGGGGTCCACTAATGATTATGCTTTGTAAATGCGAATATTCTCCGACAAAAAGAATATTCCCCGACCAAACGAATATTTTATAACAACTTGCATACTTTGTAGAATTTATAAATACTACCCACAACTATAACATTATCTCAAATTCACACCATAATATTCCAAAAAAAAATTCGAGAAAATTAAATCTTTATTCGTAAAATCTGGGGTCTCACACATATAAAGTCCTCATTACAATTATTGATGCACTATTTTACAAAATAGCGAGGACTCCTAAAACAACTATCTTGAACCATCACTCCATACCCCGACTAGTTCCTGCTAAATTTTCACCTCCTGAGAAGAAAAATAGAACAAAAAGGAAAAGGGTGAGCTCAACTAGCCCAGTAAAGAACATTATGACTAAGATAATGAACAATAAACTATCGTTAGCCTTAAACAAATAAGATAAATATAATGGACAATCAGTTTTAAATCAATATTCGCAGCGGAAATAACAATTCATTAGAAGAGTTAAGTAGAGAATGAAATCTACTATCCTCTATGAATTTAAAAGTCCATCATTAATATTTTATCCCTGTAACATCAATTAATATACATCTTGAATCAGATATTCATCTTTGCACTACGGGCCAAAGATATTCATCTGTATCACGGCCAGTTGATCATATTCATCTCAACACCTGTTCATCTTTGCATTACGTTCCAAAGATATTCATCAAGTAATCATTCATATTTGCACTACAAGCCAAAGATATTCAGTAATATCATTATTTAGGACTGAGAATGATGAAAAATATTTTTAAAGAAACGAATCCAGTGAAATAAAAGGACAAAGATTAGGGATTCGTACTTTAAACAATCCAAGTTCAAAAATACTTCATAATAAACCATAGTGGAGTAAAATTCAAGAATGAAGATCAAAACATGGATACAATCAAATATAGTAACCATAATAGACATCTGGGACAAAAAAGAGAATTTTATTTTTCGGTGAATAGTTCCATATTTGTGAATAGTGTCGTATACGTAAATAGTAACTCCGACCCAAAAAGGTAAAATTTTCATAATAAAATTCTTACCAATATTCTGGTATAATGATATTGTAAAAATAATTTCATTTACGAAAAAAAATAACATCACTTACCTCAAAAGGACAGTACTTCTGACTGGAATATCAAATATAACGCTGAAAGAAACTTGCACCGTATAGCAACACTCAAAGTATTGAAATACTCACAAAAATACGCTCGATAATATAGAGAGAGAAAACTTCGGATTCTGGTGTGATTTTTAATTCAAATTAAGCATCTTATTTATAGGAAAATACTTAGAACACCAAAGTAGAAAATTTAATAAAATATTATTATATTAAAAAAAATTCACGCCCACCTTTTGAAAATCTGAATTCAGCACATTTACAACACATGTGGGGCCCACCCAATTGCAAAAAAAGTTTTTCTTAAAATAAATATTTTAAACTCCAAAAATTAATTATTTTGAAACTTCAATAATTCATAATAAATAGCCATTTTATCAGAAAAATTCGAATCTTATGTCCATTTCATAAGAAATTTAATTCTCTACAACTTTGTAGCTTAAAGTTTTTTCAAATTATAAACAGAAATTAACTGAAATCCACATACGGACGATTTTACAGGCTATTATCATATTTCAGTCAAAAACAGGGTCCACCAACATGTTTAACATTTATTGTAATAAAAATACTCTTCCTTCTCTTTTATTCATATATCACACATTCATTGTAAAAATATCACCATTATTATATTATTATATTATCGCATTATACATTTATAATGTAATATAATAATATATTTGAATGAATTATTTTATCAAAAAAGATAAAATATTCATTTTCAACAATTGTCACTTTTCTAAAAATTCCTCCATTTATATCAACATAAATAAATATTTTTTTATCATATAAATCAATAATTAATTATTCACAAATAATATTACAGAATCACAATAATGATAACCAGGTCGTTCCTAGAAAAAAGGGGGCTTTCCGATAAGAATTTCTCCTTACTGGCGCGCAATTAGGTGACCAAACTCCTTTTCTAGACAGAACTTCCTTAGACATTGCCAATAATGCTATCTAATAATATTATTCAAATAATATGAATTATTGATCTGATAATGGAAAATACTGTGCAGTGACAATTATTGAAACACCAATAATCTAAAATATCAACGTAGCAATTATTGAATCAATAAAATAAAATATTGAACAGTAATTACTGTAACAATTATTGAGTAGTGTCTTCTTATGTAAGAATCAATAATTGGTGCAATACCGTGTGCTACTGTGCAACACCGCGTATTACTGTGTTTTAACCACCGGGTATTCCAACAGTGTTAACGGTAATAACTACGTCGTTATTTATAAAAAACTCATACTTGTCATTTTCTTCATCCGATCGTTTTTCGTTATAGGGCCCTAAAGGCTACGCTGGCCGTAAATTTAATATTTCCGAGCGGTAAGAATATTCCACGACCAAAAGAATATTCCCCGACAACAATGAATATTTTATAACCACTTGCTTATTTAAGATATTTACGCATTTTACCCATAACTAACTACATTAATCAAATTAACACCTTACTATTTCAAAATAATAAATAGAGGAAATTAAATCTTTATTTATAAAAAGTTGGGGTCTTACAATCAATTGCTTAGTTTCTAATATTACCTCAAGTATTAAATATAATTTTAGTTCTATCACTATTCTTTGTCCAATAAATAACACTTTTTTTTCAATACAAGAGCAATATAGACAATTGATATTATATTTAATATTTTATAATCATTTTCTTAATACGTGTGCACCTCTAAAATGACTTATATTAAGTAACGGAAGGAGTAGTATTCTTGATTTGAGCTACTAGATGATTATTGCACTTTTATACTCCCTTTGTTCCTTAATATAAGTCGTTTTAGAGTTGTGAACAAGTATTAAAGAAATAATTGTATATCATTAAATATAATATCAATTGTCTATATTGTCATTGTATTGGAAAAAAAGAGTGTTATTTATTGGGCAAAAAATAATGAGAGAACCAAATTTATATTTATTACTTGGGGTAATATTAGAAACTAAGCAATTAATGCTTACTTGAAATTCTCAAACGGCTTATATTAAAGAACAAAAATAATTCTCTAAAACGATTTATATTAAGAAATGAAGGGAGTATTTATTAATAATAAAGTTAAAAATGGACTTGATGTATATCAACTTTTAATGTTTTAGTTTAATTCCCTATAATCTTAAAAGTAAGCAAATTTTATTTTTTAGCGGAATTCAATCGATAAAATTTAGAATACGTTTGTCGTTTATCAAAGCAAAAATAAAAGGCTAGAAGCTCATAGGGAATGACAACGGGATAGAACGGGACGGGGCTGTAATAACTCAAATTTTTGTTAATAATTAATATTATTTTATTTTTCTTAAAAGTATAAATAAAATAAAAAAGGTAATTTACTCATTTTTCTTTCTTGTTTCGTTTAAAAAGTTAAATTTTTTAATAGATAATTAAATAATTAATTTAATTAAAATTAAGGAGTCCATTAAGGTTTTGGTAACTCTTATTATTTTCATATTATTAAGGCTGTAAACGAGTCAAACAGTTCAGGCTCGATTCGAAAAAAATATGAACGAGATTTAGATTCGTTAATAGTATGATCAAAATCTGAACATTAAAAATAGTTCGAATAAAAAAATGAGTAGAATCTGAGCAAGGTTATACTCGACTCGTTTAAGATTTAAACTACTCGAATTCTTGATTGTGATTCGATACATACTTGATTGATACAGATTCGATTAGATGCGCAATATATTCTTTTATAATATATACAATTTAAATCAAATTAGGATAATTAATTATTATTATTTTGTCTTGTTTTTAATTGTAATTGTGATTTTATATTTGTAAAGTATAATATTAAATATATTTTCTCATTTCTAAGTAAAATAACAAATTCAATTTATAATTATATTTATTATAAAACTAGTTATTATGTGGAGACTCGAATTCTAGCTTGAATTTGAAACTCACGAATAGTTTGAATATGATTTGATTCGATTCGGATCGAATTCGAGTAATAAATATTCAAGTCGAATTTTAGTAGAATTTTTCAAATACAATTCAAATTCGAGAATGAATTTAGCATTTCGAATCGAATTCGAGCAATTCTTTGTTCGCTTCGTTTCGACTCGTTTACACCCTTACTTGTTATATTTAAAGAGTTGAGATGTAATTATATTCTTATTCTAATTTGGTTAGTTGAATTCCCGAGTAGAATACTTATACGCACTATAGCTCTTTAGAAAAATCAAAATTAATTAATCCAATATCAGAATTGAGTGAATCCAAAGCCTGTTTCTTCAGTTTTTTGTTCTCTAAAATTTTGAAAAAGGAAGATAAGTTATTTGACGTAATCTTCATGCCTTAAATTGTTGAAAACCTCAATCTGTCCTGATTCTCATCATAATTTTCAGCTCTAATTTTGAAAATTCGTAACTCAGTCATATTAACTCCAAATTGAGTGATTCTTTGAGCCTATTTCGTGTATCTTTTCGAGGGCTACAATTTTCGTTAAAACATTAAGAGAGTTTGAAGATCTAGAAGACCCGAAATTTAGATTCTTTATTGTTGCGTATTGAAGAAAGGTGAATAAGAAAGATACGTATTATTTTGTATTTTGATTTTAAATTTAGTTATAAGGGTTTTTAATTTAGAGATTATTTTTAAGTAAAATATAGACATGGAAATAGATATCATGATAATCGGAAAGAGGAGATAACTTTATATAAAAAAATATAATTGGATTAAATGTAAACGTTAAAATCTAAAAATTAGTTTTTATATTTTAAGGTGTATTGTGTGGGTTATATCTCTTAATCCAACCGTTCGATCGTTATAATTTTTGGATATGTTATACATATATAAGCTGAGAATATGTTCACCAAATTTGAACCGTTAAATATTAACATAGGATATGTTATGAATTTTAAAATATGACTAATCTGAAATTTTTGTAGCAGATTTTCAGCAGTGAGTTCTAATATATTAAAATGTAGAACTTAATGATTTTAAATTTTATTTGGATGGTTCTTGAGGCTAAATTTTAGTATTTGATATCTAGTTTCTATTTATAATTTTAGATTTTGGAAATAAGTTAAATATGAGGAAGTTTTGACAAAAATAGTGACCTGAGGTATTGATGATATTTGGACATATTTGGGAATTTGATGTTTAAGATTTATAATTAAATATTAAAACTATAATTATGCACACTACAAGAAATAGAGGTATTTAGACATAATTATCTCCGATGAATTTATTCCTCGTAATTAGTATAATTTCGATTGAATATTCCGTCTAACATAATTCCCTCGGACATACGATTATTTGATTTAAATTCCATCGGAGTTATAAGCCATTACTTAACGCTAATCTTCCCGCCAGTGCCAAGCATATGCTCGATGGAATTAGAGATAAATCTGACGAATTGTCCGTCAAACATAATGTATTTTATGTTCGAGGGACATATTTCCGACGCAGAGTCCGTCAAAGTTAACTAAAAAACCTAATATCGGTTCTGATTCTTTGCTTCTTATTTTTTACCTCTAAGCGATATTATCAAGACCACCTCATCCACCTCATGCCAATTAACACCACCGTCATTTTTGCCACCGTTAGCACCACCGTCGTTCTCCGTACGGTGGTTCTCCGTTTCGATACCTCGCCACTTTCGAGTTTTTCTCCTTGCCACAGTCGTTCTCCTCCCTGTTAGGATGTGAAGCAGTGTTCCGCCGGCTCCTCCTCCTCCCGGTTCCGTCGATTCTTCCACCGTTAGCTGAAAATTTCTTCTTCTCGGGTTAGTGAATTATCAGTATATATGCCCTAATTTAGTAAATTAAATTTTTTATGCCCTAATTTTGAATTCCCCTAATTATCAGTTAATATTTAAGGATAGTGCAAGAATTCATAAAAAAATTAGTAAATATTTCATTCAATTTACATGTCAACTGAAATTTTGATAATTTTTGCCCTAGTTTTTCATGTACCAAAATTAGTAATTCTGAATAATTGTTGAATCTAAAATTGTGACTAATTGTTATATCTACATTGACTTAAATGTGTAGGATATTTAAAGGGCGTGTCATTAGTAATTTTGTAAATAACGCAGCAGTAAGAAGTTCCCTAACTTTGCTTATACTTTAATAGTAAGCAAAGTTCCTAACTCGTACAATTCTTTTGTACATGTACGAATTTCCTATGTATATGCAAGCTTCCTAATTCTTTTCCTAAAGCATTACTTTGAAAAATAATACTTGTTCAATTATGAATCATTGTAGCTCTATTTCTAAATATGAATCATTATAGCTCTATTTCTAAATAGAGTTATTGAATCGTGACTTATTTATGTACAATTATTCGGTATGATATTGTTATCAAATCCTTGATTGATTATCGAAACCATTTGATTTAACTAGTTCATAGTGGATACACGTTCTAAAAAGTTTAGAATTCTTTCTGAAGTTATTCCAAACTGAATTATTTTTTGTGCGGATTCCTAAGATAAAGCTGAGATGAACAACCCTATATCAGGGGTATATGTTATCGAAAACTATAATTTTGAGTTACACTATAGCGATAATATGTTTGTGCACAATACATAGTACAAAAGGGTTGATCACCTGGTGTACGAGATGGATAGTCCACAGTCTTTAGATTGATAAAGGTTATGGTAGAAATATCTGTTAACCTAGGACATATTTAGTTCGTGGTCTTGTGACCTTCAGTATATACATCTGAACTCAATATCTATGATTCGATTCAAAAGTCAATTATTCCATTGAATTCACAAGTTCTTGATTAACAGTTGATTGATCCCAATGAAGGACATTTTTTTCAGTAGAAGAATAAACATTTGATCACTCTTATACTATTTATTGTATATTGTTCTACTTGTGGGCAATTTGATTGCTCACTTTTGCATAAAACATTTCAGCTATGGTTGATAAACCTAAAGAGCCTCCTTCAAGCAAAGACAAGGGTAAGGTGCAGGAGTAGACGCCTTCTAGTCTATCTTTATTCGTGATGTATTATGTAATAGAATTATTTATAATTTTCGCCATTATGATGTATTAATAAAGGTTAATTGGCATGGAATATGTGAGACCCCGAATTTTATGAAATGAAAGTATTCAATTTTCTTATAATTATTCTATTTAGTAAATGGTTAAATTGATAAAAGGTTAAATTTAAGGGTGATATGCGAAAATTTTTCAAAGTAATCAAGTTATCATAAAATAATCGGTGATAAGAGTATAGTAATATGCGTGGTTGCATAGTAGCACACAGTATTGTACAATATCTTTGATTATTGATGCTTACGTGAGAAGTCACTCAGTTTTATTCAATTATTGTCACAATATTTTATATTATTAAATCAATAATTGAGATGACACACTTATTTATATTATTATTTACAATATTGACAATGTGTAGAAGTTCTGTCAAGGAGAGGTTAGGTCATCTAATTGCGCACCAATAGGGAGAAATCCTTATCGGAAAGCCCCCACTTTCCTGAGAACGACCTGATTGTTAAATATTGTGAATTATAATATTAATGATGAATAAGTTCGTGTTGATTAAAGATGAAATTGATAGTTCCATTGTGTGAGAATTATTAGTGTTAGTAGAAATTGACATTTATTTCGATAATAATTGATGTCTGGAGGTTATTGACCAATCGGGTATTTAATCGGATAAATGTGGAATTAATTACTATCAATTCACATGATTATAACTATTTATTCACATGTGTGTACTATTGATTCACATTCATTTACTATTATGGGAGATGGTGCAAGATTGATAATACTTGCATGACTAAGTTAAAAATGGAGGTATAGATGGAGGTACTATACTGTAATTAGTTTTATCACATGATTATACTATTGAGTCACATGAATGAATTATTAATTCACATGATTTACTATTAGGGGAGGTGGTGCAAGTTTGATAATACTTGCAGGACTAAATTAAAAATGAAGAAAAAGAGGGAGGTATTATACTGTAATATTTTGAGCCCCAAAACGTGCAATTATTGAAACTATATTTTCCTATAAATAGAAGCCCATTCTTCCTTCATTTCTCACCAATTCACTAAAGCTATAGAGCAATTATTATAGAGTGAAATTATAGAGAGAAATGAGAAGAGAAGTCTGCTACCTCACTATTCCATTATCCAGTTTTTTCTAAGGTAAGGGGTATTATTCTTTCGTATTCATGAAGAGAGTTATTTTCTTTCAATACTTATAAGGGTTGTTATTCCATTCTTTATTATTATGTTGGAATAACTTTTGTCATGCATCAATACCGCATACATGGTGAAATTCTTACGTTATTGATTCTTTATTATTACATTGGAATAACACATGCATGGCGGTCTATCGCATGCCCAGTAAATTCGTTGTTATTCCATTCTTTATTATTCTTGGAATATCACATGCATGCTGATTTTGCATGACTGGTTTTGTTCTTTATTATTACATTGGAATATCCTATCTCGTAAGTGGATTACGCATTTAACTGGTTCCATTCTTTATTATTACATTGGAATAACATGTATACATGTGGATTATCGCATGCATAATGAATGATCCTTCAGTATTCATTCTTTAGTAAATTATGGAAATGATCTGTCTCACGTGGATTCTGATAAGCGAAGTGAAAAATCCATTTGCGATTTCAGTATATTCTATTATACTACTAAATCGAGATATCATTTCTTTTGTACTCGCCATGGAATATCATTTTCTTTGGTATTTTTTTTACGAGTTACTATTCACGGGTTAATATTCACCCGATTACTATTCACTCTGGTATTATTCATTCGGGTATTCGGGGTACTTTTTGTGCCGGAGTACTATTCACGTGTTACTATTCACCCGATTACTATTCACTCTATTATCATTCACTCGGGTATTCGGGACACTTTTCTTATCGGGGTACTATTCACGGGGTACTATTCACAGGGTACTATTTTAACCCAAAAAATATATTTCTTTTCTGTCCAAATTATTCTTGGTACATAAATATTATTCTTGAATTTTACTCTACAAAGCAGTATCATGTTGACAATTTGGACGTTATTGATTTCTGGATAAATTAAATTATAAATCTTTAAAATTTATCCTTGAACTTGTTTTATTGAATTATTATGTCATTGTCATCATCCTCATGCTTATATTGTGATTAAAGTCATCTTTGGCTTACGTGCATAGATGGATTTGGTATGATTATGACCAGGGATTATTCGGTATAATCATGACCATAATGTGACGAATGATGTGGTAAAAGTCTTCATTGGCCTGTAGTTCATTGGTGGACAGTTGTTAGTATGATTATGACCAGGGATTATTTGGTATAATCATGACCATTGATGATTATATGAATATCCTTGGTCGTGGTGCAGGGATGATTTGATTTTATTTATTAAGCTGAGTCTCAACGATAAAGTTGATGAAAAACTTTTTAAATCATATAAGATAGTAGATTTTATGCTCTACTTGACTCTTCTAACGGATTGATTATTTCTGCTGCAGTTGTTGATCTAAAACTTGTTGTCTATTGTATTCTATCAGTTATTATACTGTTGAAGGCTAAGGATAATTTATTCTGCATTATCTTAGTCATAATATTTCTTACTGGGCTAGTTGAGCTCACCCTTTCTTTCATTGTTCTCTTTAGGAAATGAGAATATAGCTGGGACGAGTCAGGGAATGGAGTGATGGTCCAGGATAAATGACTTTAGTAGTCCTCACTATTCTATGGAATAATGTGATGATAATTATAATGAGGACACCATTGAGTGTGGATATTGTCTAGATGACAATATTCTTGTTTAAATTCTCAGCTATGTTTTGTCGTATTTTACACGACTGTTGTATAATTAAGTTGTATTTGAATTTATGTACCATGTATCTGGCGACTCAAGATGGGTGATGTATACCTGTTTTGGGGGCGTCACAGTTGGTATCAGAGCTTAGGGATATGATCCCTGGCTGAGATGTGAGACAAGAACTGGGAGGGGAGAGACGGGAAATTCCTTCGCTAGTATGACCTACCTAAGTTTATTTGGTATTTAGTTGGTTGGTCAAAGTATAAGGATAATATATAATATATGTCAATTAACCCTTATTTTGAAACTATATTCTAGAATGATATCTGAAATACAGGAGATGAGAAATGGAAAAATCATGATAGAGAAGAAATAACCGGGAAGGTACAATCCGAAAAAAAAACAAGGTATTCTCATTTCTTCGAACTACTAGACACATAAATTTTGAGGGCGAAATTTCATAAGAAGGGGAGATTGTGAGACCCCGAATTTTATGAAATGAAATTATTTAATTTTCTTATAATTATTCTATTTAGTAAATGGTTAAATTGATAAAAGGTTAAATTTAAGGGTGATATGTGAAATTTTTTCAAAGTAAACAAGTTATCAAAAAATAATCGGTGATAAAAGTATAGTAATATGCGTGGTTGCATAGTAGCACATAGTATTGTACAATATCTTTGATTATTGATGTTTACGTGAGAAGTCACTCAGTTTTATTCAATTATTGTCACAATATTTTATATTATTAAATCAATAATTGAGATGACACAGTTATTCATATTATTATTTACAATATTAACAATGTCTTGAAGTTCTGTCAAGGAGAGGTTAAGTCATCTAATTGCGCGCCAATAGGAAGAAATCCTTATCGAAAAGCTCCCTCTTTCTTGGGAACGACCTGGTTGTTAAATATTGTGATTTATAATATTAATGATGAATAAGTTCGTGTTGATTAAAGATGAAATTGATAGTTCCATTGTGTGGGAATTATTAGTGTTAGTGGAAATCGACATTTATTTCGATAATAATTGATGTCTGGAGGTTATTGACCAATCGGGTATTTAATCAGATAAATGAGAAATTAAGTGCTATTAATTCACATGATTATAACTATTTGTTCACATGTGTGTACTATTGATTCACATTCATTTACTATTAGGGGAGATGGTGCAAGATTGATAATACTTGCATGACTAAGTTAAAAATGGAGGTATAGATGGAGGTACTATATTGTAATTAGTTTTTTCACATGATTATACTATTAAGTCACATGAATGAACGATTAATGTACATGATTTACTATTAGGGGAGGTGGTGCAAGTTTGATAATACTTGCAAGACTAAATTAAAAATGAAGAAAAAGAGGGAGGTAATATATTGTAATATTTTGAGCCCCAGAACGTGCAATTATTGAAACTATATTTTTCTATAAATAGAAACTCATTCTTCCTTCATTTCTCACCAATTCACTAAAGCTATAGAGCAAATATTATAGAGAGAAATTATAGAGAGAAAGGAGAAGAGAAGTCTGCTTCCTCACTATTCCATTATCCAGTTTTTTCTAAGGTAAGGGGTATTATTCTTTCGTATTCATGAATAGAGTTATTTTCTTTCAATACTTATAAGGGTTGTTATTCCATTCTTTATTATTATGTTGGAATAAACTCGCTCATACATAAATCTTGCATACGTGGTGAAATTTTTTCATTATTCCATTCTTTATTATTCATTGGAATAACTTTTATCATCTTGATCTCATCGCATGCACAGTGAATTCTGTTGTTATTCCATTCTTTATTATTACGTTGGAATATACTTTGCTCATGCGGATTACGCATGAGTGGTTTCGTTTTTATTATTATTACATTGGAATATCCTATCTGCGGAGTGATTACGCATGACACGGTTCCATTCTTTATTATTACATTGGAATAACACTCGCCATGTGGATTACGCGTGCGTGGTGAATGATCCTTCGTATTCATTCTTTATTAAATTGTGGAAATGATGCATCTCATGTGGATTACTGCATGACGGGTGAAAATTCCATTTGCGATTTCAGTATATTCTATTATACTACAAATCGAGATATAATTTCTTTTGTACTCGTCATGGAATATCATTTTCTTTGGTATTTTTTTTACGAGTTACTATTCACGAGTTAATATTCACCCGGTTACTATTCACTCTGGTATTATTCACTCGGGTATTCGGGGTACTTTTTGTACCAGAGTACTATTCATGAGTTACTATTTACCCAAGTACTATTCACACTAGTATCATTCACCCGGGTATTACCATGATTATGGCCAGTAGCTTTTTGATACTTTTCAATTTTTGACTCCTTTACTAAAATCAGTCCACACGAAAATCTTCAACACCTTTTCCAGTGATTCCACTTGGATAAGTTAGAAAACTCATAGATCTAACTCTAGAACTTGACTACACTCAAAAATTCGAAATATAATAGGAGATATGGTCAATTGAATTTCATGTTTCATTTTTACCAAAAATTTGATTTTCAACTCTTTGTGATTTCTAAGAAACTTACATGTTTTCACATAATAACCAACATAATTCATCATAACACTTACTAATACTACATATACCCATGATTTTCATCAGTCCAATGCTTATATTATGACTTTCCAAAATTTTTGAGGGTCAAAAAAATTACGAAACTGCAAATAGATTTTCACCCGCCATGCGGTAATCCACGTAGACAGATCATTTCCATAATTTAATAAGGAATAAAATACAAAGGATCATTCACCATGCATGTGGTAATTCACATATACAGGTTATTCCAACAGAATAATAAAGAATGGAATAATGAAGAATTCACCCACGCATGCGATAGGCCGCATGCATATGAGTTATTCTCAGCAGAATAATAAAGAATGGAACGAGTCATGCGTAAGCATAGATGCAGGATATTAAACGAGAATAATAAATAATGGAACGAAGTCATGCAACCTTATGCATGGATATATTCGGCTGACGAATAATAAAGAATGGAATAACAAAAGATTTCACCAGGCATGCGATAGACTGCACAGACAGATTATAATGATAAAGAATGGAATAATAGAAGTTCTCTTCATGAATACGAAAGAAATAATACCCCTTACGAGTACAACAAATAATATCCCTTACCTTATAAAGAAGAGTACTCCGACGGGTAGGGCGGGGATATACTTGAAGAAAACTTGCACTACGCTAAAAGCTTTCTTAAACTCTAAAGAAATACGCTCAAGATTATAGAAGAAGAATTCTCTGAACTTCTGGTGTGATTTTCAATTCTAACTAAGCATCCTATTTATAGGAAAATAAAAAGGATACTATGCAATAAAATATAATATAAAATATATATATATATATATATATATTTATATATTTATATATTTATATATTTATATATTTATATATTTTATTTAAAATCTAATAAAATAATTAACTTTATAAAAGTATTATGTTTTATATAAAAAGCTTTTACTGTTTTATTACATTAATAATACTAATAAAACAAAATTTATATAATATATATATATATATATATATATATATATATATAAACTTTCGTGACTTCATAAAAGACACTTCAATATATTTAACAACATTTATCATCATTATTATAATTCACAATATTAATCGACCGTGTCGTTTCAGGAAAGAGGGGCTTTCAATAAGGATTTCTCCTATTATTAGTAGCATGATTAGGTGACCAAACCTCTCATTGGCGAGAACTTACAGACATCGTTAATATTATAAATAATAATATTAATAACTTTGTTATCTCAATTATTGATTTAATAATATATAAAATATCGACAATAATTGAATCAAATAACGTGAGATCTTATGCAACAATTCATCAGAGTAATAATTGAACAAAACCGAGTGACTTTCTCACGTAAGCATCAATAATCAATACTGGAGTGTGCTACTATGCAATCACGCCAGATTCTTTACTTTACTATCGAGTAGTTCAATGTTTTAACGGTAAAACTTCCGTCGTTATTTTTATAAAAATATTTTTGTCGTTTTCTCAATCAAAACAATAATTTCGTTAATGGGGTCCACCAATGATTGTCTTAGTTGTTTGAATATTCCTGTTAAAAGCGAATATTTTTCAACCAATCGAATATTATATAACAACTTACGTACTTTGCAAAATTTATAACTATTACCCACAACTATAACATTATCTCAAATCCACACCATAATTTTGAAAAAAAAAATATTTCAAGAAATTTAAATCTTTATTCATAAAATTTGGGGTCTCACATGTTTGGCAAAAATTGAATTAAAATAAGGATTTAAAAGCCTTAAGCCTTGTTTGGTAAAACCAAATTAAATTTCTTTTAATTTATTATAACACCTCATTTACTATATAGTTTAATTGTCACCATCTATTTAATTAAATTTCCATATTCAAATTCAATTAAATGGAAGTAACATCAACTTATTAAATCAAAATTCCACATAATCAAATTGCTATAAAATTATAATTTTTATTATAAATTATAATTTTATTTAATAAATTAGTAAATCTCTAATTTAATTATTATATTAAATTATAATTCTATTATAATTATTCAAAAATTCATTTAATTTAATTAACTTATTAAATTAACTTCAAAACACAAAATTACTAAATATCAACTTAATTAATATATTACACTTAATTAAGTTAATTCCCCATAACTCATGATTTATTTATTTAACAAATAAATAATCAAATCAATCAAATATTTATTTAACAATAAACACATCAACTAAAATATTTATTTAATTCAATAAATATTTTAAATTACATATAAAAATTCTGGATCGTTACATCATTCCCTCCTTATAAGGATTTTATCCCCAGAATCATAAATCAAATAATTCATTCGCCACAATGTCTCTTTATAGTGCTAGGCTAGATCTTCCCAGTTCCAATTTTCATATTGTTGCATTACGTTCGGAGGTAGATGTATGTAAGTATGAAGATGAATCCTTTTCGGTACAACTTTCGGATCTTGACGAGATCGCAAGCAAATTGAAGTCCCAGTTTCGGGATCTAGAGTTCTAACTTCAGGACTTAAAGTCAACTACCCAAAATGTTTGGAAACTGAAAGCCAAAAATCATAATATTTGAGATACTGTCATTGCTAACATGGAGGCTTTAATTATGCCCCCTCTTCAGTTTGATATGTCATGGCCATTAGATCATGGCTTTTTATAGTTTTTCCATATACAATATCAGAAAACACATTTGCATATATTTCATTTATCATAATAGAGTTTCTTTAGCCTTATTGATTGCCTTTAATTTGAATGATTCCTTAAAACCCAATGTTTAACATTGAATCTCAAGTTGTTCAAATTAATACTCCAAGACAACAATAGGCATAATAAAATAGCAAACATGAATTTTGTTAAAGAAAAAAACATGTTTTTTTTCAATTTTTCACAAGCAAACACTGGAATCTATACTTTTTACACATGAATCCACACTTTTTTTTAACAAATCAGAAAATTATTCAAATATAAGTGAAAGCTTGACATTTTATTGATAATCAGATTGCTTTTAACGAAAAGTATAAAATTTTTAAAAATAATAATAAATCTTTCTTTTGTCGGAGAAAGCATAACGTTCGTTATTTTTATAGATAAAATGTAACTTTCTCAGATTTAAGGGCTTATACTCAAGTGCCTTAATCACTTTTAAAGTTGAAAGTGTAACTTATCGAGTTCGAGCACATATAGTCAGGTGTCTCGATTACTTTTAAAGTTGAAAGTATAACTTATCAATTCTGAGGACTTATAGTCAGGTGCCTCGATTACTTTTAAAGTTGAAAGTATAACTTTTTGGGTCTAAAGACTTATAGTTAGGTGCCTGATGAATGGGTAATATACCCATGAATTGGATACACTTGGGTTTAAATTATTGTATTCTCAAGTCTTTTAGAAGAATTTTTACTGTGTTTATTTATTATTTTGCAAATTGAGGAGATGCTTGGAAAAATTAGGGATTTGAGCTAATTAATTGCAAAATCATAATTTAACTGAGTAGTAGCGCTGGGGCGCTCTAATTGGAGTAATGCTTAGCACTGGGGTGTTGAGGCTTGAATGGACGTTGCTAGGGCGCGTGCATGGGGAAGAGTTTGACTTGGATTAGGATTATGGACAAATGGAAAAGAGTATTTAAAGAAACAATCAGCTGAAAGTAAGGGGGATGTTCAAGTATAGCTGAAGATCAATCAAGGATTAGCAGGAGATTGTGGAGAAGAATTCCAATTGAAGATTAAAGCTTGGGAGATTTTCTTTTAGAGTTTCTTCTTCATATTATTTTTAATTGTGCAATTCTTTCAAGATGATTTTCATGAGATTGTTGATTTTATTTTTTGTTATGAACTAATTCTTCTATTAAGACTACAAATTGAACCTTTTATGTCTATGAATTAATTATTCAATTTAGTCTAATTATTTATGTCTAAGTGAATTGTTTATCATGTCTTGCACTTTTTGATTAATTATTTGGCCAATAATTACCGTGTTACTCTAGAAGGATTGGGAGATGAAATCTAGGGTTGGAACTGGACATGATAACATGTATGCTTAATTATTTGCATTAGATGAATAATTAGGGTTGTGAATTGAATAGGAATATATGTTCACTGCATGTAACAAATTGGGAATTAGAACTTAATGGGTTTAATTTAATTATTTTGCATAGGAATATCGCATGATTAATTGAATTGAATAAAAGTTAACTGATCACTTGGGAAAGGGCTTTTAACACTTAGAATTCCTGTTAACAATTCAGGAGGCATAATAATTGGGTTAGTTGGATAATTGGTTTATAGTACATAAATTGGGGATATTGTAGTCTTAACATTTATTTATTTAAATTCATTCATATAGTTTTAAATTTTATTTATTTGAATTAATTTTAAGAGTAATCTAGTTTTAATTGATTAATTTAGTTTTCTTAATTAGAAAAATCATAATTTGCAGTTGTTTAAATAAAATTGAATTGGTATAGTTGAAGAGTGAGTTTTATACTCATAATTGAGTGAATTTGAGCTTAATCTTTTGGTTGATTTTAAGTATTTGTGTCTATTCATGCATGTTTTACGTTGTTTTGTAGGAATTGGGACAAAAGTTACTTGGATCGACGTTTGGGGTGGCTAGATTCGCGTTTTCGGTTTGCCATTTACATAACAGCCACTTCAGAGCCAATTTGAGTATGTCTCTAGACCTTATTTTGAAATACTCAAAGAATGAAAGTTGTAGATCTATGTCTCCTCTTTTCGAAACATCTTGAATCATCGAAATCGGATTTCGGACGAAGACGTTATGGCCATTCTCCCAAAGGACGTCGGAGTAGAAAATTTCCAAAAATTGGGTCAGCGCCAGGGTGCCCATTTCAGGCTTATTTTCAGCGTCGGGGCACAAATGGGCTGTGTTCCAGCGCCGTGCCCAGCGCTGGGGTGCTGAGGAAGGGCTTGGTGCGGCCTGGACGCGTTTTGGGGTGAATTTTGACACATTTTTGACTCCAAATTGGATTGAGTTTGTTCCTAAGCTAAAAATTAGACTTGTAACCTATAAATACATGATGTAAGGCATAAAATTAAGAGAGATTACATAGATTAGCTTAGATAAAACACTTCATTAGATTAGAATATAAACCCTAGTTCTTAATTAGCCATTGGAGATTGAAGCAAAATTGAAGAACCTTTGAAGATCGAGAAAGCGAAGAGCAAGAAAAGAGGGGAGCATCAGATTTGCTGATAACAGATTTTATTCTCTTCTCTTATCATACTTTTATCTTTTAATGTCTATTCAGTTGTGGATTCTTGGTTTTAATTCATTAATTATGAACTAACTCTTTTATTAAGATTTCAATTGAATCTTTTATGTCTATAAATTAGTTATTCAATTTATTCCAATTATTTGTGTTAAAGTGAGTTGTTTGTCTTGGCTTATGCTTATTGATTAATTATCTGATCAGTAATTACCTTGTTACTCTAGAAGGAATTAAAAGAGGAATTCTAGGGTTAGAACTGGGCATGATATCATGTGACTTAGTTATTTGCAAAGTGAATAATTAGGTTTGTAAATTGAATGGAAATATCACATTCACCGCGTATGTAACACATAAGGAATTGGGATTGAAAAGAGTTTAATTCAATTGTTTTGCATATAGGAATATAGCAAGATTAATCTGGATTAAATGAAGGCAATTGATCACTGGAAAAGGACTTTTGGCATTTGAGAATTCTTGTTAACAATTGGTGAGGCATAAATATTGGGATAATTGGATAATTGATTTAGAGTTTATAATTGGGGATATTGAAGTCTTAATCCTTATTTATCTGAATTCATTCAAATCTTAGTTTTGTTTATTTGTTTTATTTTAGAATAATTTCTTTTAATTGTTAATTTAGTTTTCTTAATTAGAAAAATCACAATTTACAGTTGTTTAAATAAAATTGATTTGGTTAAGATCTAATATTTGGTAATTTTTATTAAATAATTCCTCGTGGGAACGATACTCTACTTTCACTTTATTACTTGTTGACCGTGTATACTTGCACGTATTCATTGATTGCGAAATCGATCAACAAGTTTTTGGCGCTGTTGCCGGGGAATTAATTTAATAATTATTTACCAATATTAATTTCAATCAAATTAGTCTTAGTTTAAACATTTTTATTTTTATTTTTAATTCTCTTCTTATAATTCTCTCATTTTAGGTACCATGGATGACTTTGAGTATCAATGGCCATACACGTTCATGGCTCAACCAAGGGAAATAGGGATTAATGGACTTAATACAACTTCTATAGAGCCAATACAAATTGAGGCAACTTCGAAGATGTTGGAGGTTATCGCAGCCCAACAGAGTCGAAGGATGGCAAAAATGACTCAGCCAATGGAAACAGAGATTGACGGACTCACGACACTCTCAACATTGGCAGCACAGGTGTCCGCAATAGCTAAGAATATGTTAACATGGAGTCCACCATCCACGCAACAAGTTTTTGCATTATCAGCACAAATTGAGACACTTTCAAAGATGGCCGACGCTTTTAAAGCACAACGTCGTCAAAGTGTGGCGGTTACTTGTGATTATTGTGCTAGAAATCATATGAGTCATCAATGCACCATCAGTTTTGAGCCGGTACAGTATGGTGGTGATTACCCCAATAATTATGTCTATCCCAACAACTATCATCAGGATTGGGGGTATCACCCGAATTTTTCATGGAGTAACAATCAAGCTCAAGATCAAGTGCCGAGACAACAAAATACATCCGGATTCCAAAATCAGACTCAACAACAACCAGAGAGGAAATCAAGTTTGGAAGAAACCTTGGAGAAATTTATTAGAGCTTCTAAAAAAAAGAACGAGGAACAAGACAAAGTATTGAATCAAGTAGAGCTGAATGTGAAAAGCCAAGGTGTTTCATGGAACCATACTCATCAAGATCAATATTATGCTCCAAGTCCAACGTACCCACCGAATTTCTCGTGTCCACCTCCACTACAACAGGAAGAACATTCAAATTTGGAGAAAGCTTTGTCCAAGTTCATAGCTTCATGTGAGGAGAAGAGGATTAATCAAGAGATATTGAGTCAAAATTTTACGAACCAAACAGAACAACTAACCAATGCCTCAAACATTTGTCCTCAATACACTTGGCTCTATGACATGGATGACGAGATTGATGATGAGCCTGAACCAAATCTGCAACCGGATGTGCCAAATGATATAGATGTTGAAAGAGAGGAAAGACTTGGAGACTAACAAAAGGAGATCGACAAAGATCTAACTTTGAGTACCAACGAAGATGAGCCAATTTTGATAGTGTCCCATGTACCTTCTCCATGAAAGTTTAAGAATCCAGGCAGTTTTGCAAAACCATGCCCAATTGGAAGTCATGTCGTCGGCAAAGCTCTTGGTGACGTAAGAGCTAGTACAGTTGTGGAGTCATGGTGGGATAAAAAGGAGAAGATAGAGGAAGATTCTATTATGTTTATTAAGCTCAATGCCCCAATCTGATCATCGACATAATGGAGGAAACACCTAGTTGTTGGACGTTGTGACACCACCAAATCCGGGTACTTCAATTCCACGGGATTTGGTGTTCACTGTACAAATATCATCTATCTATCTACCCATAATAAATGCAAACCATGCAATAGATAGAAATAATAATAAATCTCCCCTTATGGGGTTACATCAACTACATAATAAATACAATCCCAGGTTACTCTAACCTTAAACATCTGTGCGGAATCATAAACAATTAAGTCTTAAACAACATCATTAACTTAAGTCTAACATAAATACATCATCAAATAAAATAACAAGTCTTCAACACTTGCTAACTTTGCCCTTGTCTTTACTAGTGGAAGGTTCGTCGGTTCTTTCGTTCTTAACTACAATGTTATTATTAAGCAAGAGTGAGCACTAATGCCCACAAGTATAATAATGAAATAACAGTATAATAACATGTGAGTGAATCAAAGACATCTGAATAAAAGCTCAACTTTTGAATCAAGAATGAATAACAAGAACAAAAAAGAATTACGAGGGTCATAAGACCTTGAACTATGTCCTAGGTTATCAAGGGTTATACTTGAAACCTTTAACATATCATAAGACTATGGACCTTTCTACTCGTGCTAGGGGATCACCCTTAGTACAATCATCATGCACAATATCTTAACGCTAAGCGATAAGTAAATCCTTTGCGCAGGTTGTTCATCTCAGTTTGACATTCGAGTCCGCACCAAAGGAAGTTTGGTTTGGATAATTCAATAAGGGTTTTGAAATTTAGAACGTTCATCAACTATGGACTAGTCGAATCAATATGGTTCACTAGTCTAACAAGATTCAATAATAATGATATTTAAATTGAATAATAATCTCAAGAAGTATACAATAGGACAATTATTGTATAACTGAATCATGCTTTGAAAAGATAATCAATCTTTAATATAACATTTGAACTTGAATAATAATAATGATAATTTACTCGAGGTAAATAATAAACTTGAACAATAATGACAAGTAGGGTTAGGAAACTTGCCTCGTGCATAGGCTAAACGATTACTACTTCCGTTCACCACAAATCCTACACACATACCATAAGTATTCACGACATTCATTAGTTACATTTTCACTTAATTATTTAATATAAACTCCACTTTATTTAACACATCATTACCCTTCTAATTTAATTACTTAATTAAATTAGAATATTTTCATTCTCTTACTATTATTACACTCGAATAAATTATTTCATAATAATTTCCATCGAATATTTAATTTATTCTATAAATTTGTGCGACGCATCACTATATACCACAAAATTTCCTGTGTCATCTAGAAGAGATAACACAGGGGCTGAGCTTAACCTCTTCTTTAATTCTTGAAAGCTTTTCTCACACTTCTCCGTCCAAACAAATTTCATCGATTTTCTAGTCAGATTCGTCAACGGGGTTGCGATCTTGGAAAAATCCTGAATGAATCTTCTGTAATAACATACCAATCCAAGAAAACTTCTTACTTCCGACGGCGTCTTCGGCTGATCCCAGTTAATCACAACTTCGACTTTGGAGGGATCCACCGAAATTTCGTCCCTATCGATCACATGTCCAAGAAATTGTACCCTTTCAATCCAGAATTCACATTTCAAAAATTTAGCGTACAACTTCTCTCTTCTCAACGTCTCTAATGTCACCCTCAAATGTTCTTCATGTTCTTCCTTGGTTTTTGAATATACGAAAATGTCATCTATAAATACCACTACGAATTTGTCCAAAAACGGCTTGAACACTCCATTCATTAAGCCCATAAATCTTTGCGGGAGCATTTATTAGACCAAATGACATTACCGTAAATTTGTAATGACCGTATCGGGTTACGAATCTTTGTCTTCGTTACATCTTCTGGTCTCACCTTCAGTTGATGATAACCACTCCTCAAATCTATCTTTGAAAAGTATCTCGCTCCCTTTAACTGATCGAACAAGTCGTCGATTCGTGGTAATGGATATGTATTCTTGATCGTGACCTTATTCAGTTCTCTATAGTCGAAGCAGAGCCGCATTGTTCCATCTTTCTTCTTTACGAATAAAACCGGCGCTCCCCACGGTGATACGCTTGGTTGGATATACTTCTTGTCTAGTAATTCTTGTAGTTGAACCATCAGCTCTTTCATCTCTACCGGTGCCATTCGGTATGGTGCCTTCGATATTGGAACCGTTCTTGGAGCCAAATCGATCACGAATTCAACCGCTCTATCTGGTGGAAGTCCTGGAAAATCATCCGAAAATACGTCTGTGGAATCACTCACTACTGGTATCTCCTCTATTTTCGGATTTTCTTTACGAATATCGACTATGTAAGCAAGATATCCTACTGACCTTGTCTTAACAACTTTCGGCTGCATCATCGCCGACAACTCGCTTGTCAGGCGATTTACTACCATAAAACACAACCTTTGGCGGAGTCATAAGGTTAATCGCTTCTTCGGCAATCAATTATCGCCCCATAATTGGATAACGGTCCATACCCAAGATAATATCGAATTCTCCAAGTCGAATAGGATAAGATCTACGTTCATAATGTTACCCTTAATATCCACTCTACAATTCTTGTGCACGTATTTTATGAGAATAATTTCTCTATTCACAATTTCTATGTTCATGGGGTATTCTAACTCATCCTTAGGCAATTCTAAGTTCTTGGCAAAGTCATCGGATATAAATGAACAAGTAGCACCGAATCAAAATAATACATAAGCATTAACTTTATTGATCGGAATGATACGACACCACATCGCGAGGATCGCCTTTGCATCTCGAAATCATGTTGAATGTTACGCGATTCGGTCGATTAGTTGCAGATTGGTCTGTGATAGTCAGAGTGCTTCCACCGTTGTTTCCTCTATTCCCTCCCGATCCTGTTCCTCCAGATCCTTCTTAGGACAATCCCTTGCAAGATGATCCTTTGAGCCACAAGTGAAGCAGGCACCCTTCTTTGGTTTAGAACAGTTAGGTGTTATGTGGCCTTCCTGACCACAATTGTAGCATACTCGTTTTCCCTTCATGCAAACTCCCAGATGAGCTTTTCCGCAGGTTGAGCACGCTTCAATCTTCTTCTTTTGCCCTCCTTGTTGACTTCCAGCTGACGAGTTATCGGACCACTTTCTCTTCTGATTATTATTACCTCCCGTGCTACTTCCACCAGTCTTGTTAATTCCTTCATTTTCACTCTTTTTCTTCTTCTGATCCTGATTATATTTAGATACCGCATCGCTTCCACCTTCAGCGAGTATGGCCTTCTCTAACACTCTCAAAGAAAAGTGTTCAATTGGAACATTGACACCTTGTTATACAACCAACTTGAGCTTCACCTTTCGTCAAACGTCTTGCCTTTCTCTCGTCAGTATGCACTTGATATGTGGCGAACCTAGCCAATTCGTTGAACCTTGCCGCATAATCTGCTACTGACATATTTCCCTGTTTCAACTCCAAAAACTGAACTTCCATTTGGTTTTGCGAACTAGTCAGAAAATACATCTCGACAAACGTCTCCTTAAATCTCTCCCAGGTTATTACATCTTCTCCTCCCCGTACTTTGTTTGCCTGCCACCAATAGGCGGCTTGGACTTGACAAAGATGAATGTTCTATATTTGGTCTTACGGTCTTTCCTTACTACTCGCGACGCCAAACACCTTCTCCATCTCCATAACCCATGTTTGAGCTTCGATTGGGTTCATAGAACCTTTAAAAACTCTGGCGGTCCCCGCCTTGAAATCCTTGAACGTGGTGTTTGGTGGGGCTTGTGGTTGATTGTTAATTGCTCCGGCCGATAAATTCACCCACTTCTTTGAGCGAAGTACGCATTGGTGGTGTTATTATTGTTATTCGTTGACCCTTCCGGGCCGGTGAGTCGACGATTTGGTCGTCTTCTTGGGGGCATTTTTCTATTAAATAAATGCTTTATTAGAACTTTATTTATTTCCTAAATAGTTAAGGCATTACTCAATAATTTAACATATCACTTAACACATCATCTCAAACAACTTGATATATTTGCATTCAAATCAAAGTTTTAACATTAAACGATAGCATAACTGCTATTTACATCAACTATCCTGGAATAAAGAATCCAAAGGATTTAAAACATTCAAATATTCTTTCGTTCATAAACACGTCAGAATTTACATATAAAAACTAATTAAGTCTTTCACATAATTAAACAAATTCTATCACCGCTTCATCAAGGTCTTTGAATAGCCTTGCCACACTCCTCATCCATGATACGAGACATCGTCCTGCGATCCAAAGATATACGATGGAAGTCCTTGAATCGAATGGGGTACCTCAAAACTCGATCTTGGGCCTCATCCATTGCATGATTAAGTGTAGAATATGTCTCTTCAAGCTTTGCCTTCTTTGCACGACTATCATCTTCTGCACGATCAGCTCGACGCGATTCTCTTACCCATCCCTCTTCTCGCCATGTTCGGTCTTTTCGGAGGTTTCCTTGATTTCCTTCTTGACTTTTACGTCTCCTCGGTCTTATCTTCAATTTGACCCTTCTCATGGACCAAATCCCATTCTACATTTGCTATCGAGAGTGAAGAGTCAAAATCTCCTCTCCTACGCTTTCTAGAGTAATATCTTTGAATAACCGCCATTTCGACCAAATCTCGAACCTCGTCTCGTAACTCTACGTTACGGTCAGATAACGTGTCATACATCTCAAAGATCAACGGTGTAATGTGGTAACTCCTCTTCTTCCTCTTCCTCTTCCTCAACAAATTCCTCCTCGGGATCATCCTCGGGATCGATCCTGGGCTCATGCTCTCGACCAACAACGGTGATCAATGGAGATGACTCCCTCTGCATGCATTACCGCCCCTAACGACATGAATGTCTCGGGGCTCCTCCTCTGCTTGCATTACTATAGGTACACGGGGTTCTTCCTCCCAAACTTGACTAGCTTCTCCAACATTTGACATCTTGACACAAAATTTTAAGTTTTAGTTACTAAGTCGTATCATCTAACGCATACTTTAACACATAAACACATAAGGTCTTTTATTATCTTCAATGAATTACATAAATTCATTTCTTATAACTCGATAAGAGTTTTCCATCACTATCTTCTTTCTATAAGGCTACTACCTAAGGTTGTTCCCCCACCTAAGGTTCATAACCTACAGCTTTGATACCAACTTGTGACACCCCCAAATTTAGGTACTTCAATTCCACGGGATTTGGTGTTCACTGTACAAACATCATCTATCTATCTACCCATAATAAATGCAAACCATGCAATAGATAGAAATAATAATAAATCTCCCCTTATGGGGTTACATCAACTACATAATAAATACAATCCCAAGTTACTCTAACCTTAAACATCATGTATGGAATCATAAACAATTAAGTCTTAAACAACATCATTAACTTAAGTCTAACATAAATACATCATCAAATAAAATAACAAGTCTTCAACACTTGCTAACTTTGCCCTTGTCTTTACTAGTGGAAGGTTCGTCGGTTCTTTCGTTCTTAACTACAATGTTATTATTAAGCAAGAGTGAGCACTAATGCCCACAAGTATAATAATGAAATAACAGTATAATAACATGTGAGTGAATCAAAGACATCTGAATAAAAGCTCAACTTTTGAATCAAGAATGAATAACAAGAAACAAAAGAATTCTGAGGGTCATAAGACCTTGAACTATGTCCTAGGTTATCAAGGGTTATACTTGAAACCTTTAATGATCATAAGACTATGGACCTTTCTACTACTCGTACTTTGGGGATCGACCCTTAGTACAATCATGTGCACAATATCTTAACGCTAACAAGATAAGTAAATCCTTTGCGAGGGTTGTTCATCTCGGTTTGACATTCGAGTCCGCTTTTAAAGGAAGTTTGGTTTGGATAATTCAATAAGGGTTTTGAAATTTAGAAGCGTTCATCAACTATGGACTAGTCGAATCAATATGGTTCACTAGTCTAACAAGATTCAATAATAATGATATTTAAATTGAATAATAATCTCAAGAAGTATACAATAGGACAATTATTGTATAACTGAATCATGCTTTGAAAAGATAATCAATCTTTAATATAACATTTGAACTTGAATAATAATAATGATAATTTACTCGAGGTAAATAATAAACTTAAACAATAATGACAAGTAGGGTTAGGAAACTTGCCTCGTGCGTAGGCTAAACGATTACTACTTCCGTTCACCACAAATCCTACACACATACCATAAGTATTCACGACATTCATTAGTTACATTTTCACTTAATTATTTAATATAAACTCCACTTTATTTAACACATCATTACCCTTCTAATTTAATTACTTAATTAAATTAGAATATTTTCATCTCTTACTATTATTACACTCGAATAAATTATTTCTTAATAATTTCCATCGAATATTTAATTTATTCCATAATATCTCAATTAAAATATTTAATTTATTTTATAAATATTTTAATAATAATTTTCATCGAATATTTATTTTATTCCATAATATCTCAATTAAAATATTTAATTTATTTTATAAATATTTTAATAATAATTTTCATCGAATATTTATTTTATTTCATAAATTTCTTAATTAAAATATTTAATTTATTTTATAAATATTTTAATAACAATTTTCATCAAATATTTATTTATTATTTTTTATTTATTTATTTATTTTTATTTTATTTATTTATTTATTTATTTATTTTATTGTAGGAGGGTGGTATTTAGTTTTGTAACGCTTGGCCGAAGTGGGTTACCCAGCTCATTTTTCGATTCTTCATAGATTCTACGGATTCCATGAACATATGAGGCCAAATTAGGCCAAAATCAATCACACGTAAAATTATACATGAATATGGCCATAACTTTCAATTAGTTATTTTTTTTTAGGCAATTTAGACTTACCCAATCATTGTAATACATATATAATCATTACTTAACCCATCTAGCATGATTTTAACAAGTTACAACACATAATTTGCAAAATCAACACATTTACTTTCACTTTGTTCTTGATGTTCTTGAAGGTTTTGAAAATAAAACATGAAAATTGTCACTACGGATTCGTTATAACACAGAATCCGTTTTATTTAAACTTTGGTCTCTTCAGTATCAACATGCATAATAATATCGAGTGTAAAATTTAGGGATAACATACGATCAATACATAAAATATCACGTATAAGGCCATAAGGCCAAAACCCATACTCAGTAAATTTTTGAAATAGCAATTCATAGTATTATGAAACTGATGACATGATAATTCACATAATATATATATATAATCAAATACGATTTGATACATCTTCACCCATATATAAACTCATAATCAAACCCTTTCTCAATTACAGACATTTTACAAAATATATGAAAGCCATTTTTATAAAAACTAAATGACGTAACTTTAAAATTTGGGAAGAAGGATTTACCTTGAATACTCGCTTAGATTACACAGGTGACAACAATTCCCAATTTCTCACACTTCTTCACCTTTAATCATAGTATTCGCAATCTCTCTCAAAGTTCTCAAACTCTCTCTCTGCCTCTCTACGCTTTCCAGGACTTAGAATAATAATAATAAAAGAAGGCGTAATATAACGAGAGAGGAGAAGAGAATCGACAGCGTAAGAATGGTCGATTAACCCAAACATGGGTAGCTCGCATCCAACCACTACTAGGGCCTTTTTTTGGCAACCCTTAATTGATTCAAAGTCATTTAATTTAATAAAGCTTTATCATATAGTTTGAAAATGTCACACTCCTTATAAAAAAATCCAATATTTTATTTAATATATTTTAAATAAAATATAATAATTTCTCATAAATTAGCATAGTCACATAAATAATTTTCTCATTAATAAATAATGTCAAATTATTAATTCTCTAATTAATAATTAAATTAATTAAAATACTAATATGCTTATTAAATATTTCTTTTAATACAATAAGCTCACATAATCACATACTTTGATAATAAAATTCTCTACATTAATTTAATAAATGTAACACATATAATTAAATTAATCTACCACAATTGCGTCAATTAATTATTTAATCTAATAATTAAATCATCGAAAAATATTTATTTAATTCAATAAATATTAAAATTAATTACAAAATTCTCGTTTATCACATCTTTCCCCCCTTAAAAGGATTCTGTCCCCAGAATCACGACTCAATAAATTCGACCCGTTACATTCTCCCCTCCTTACAAAGATTCTGTCCCCAGAATCGGTTACACATAATTAAGTAAATAAATGAGGGTAATTCTTCATCATATTCTCTTCGAGTTCCCACGTAGCTTCGTCAGCGTTGTGGTTCCTCCAAATTACCTTAACAGAAGGTATAACTTTATTTCTGAGAACTTGTTCTTTTTCGATTCGACAATTTGGATGAGAATTTCTTCGTAAGATAAGTCTTTCTCAAAATGTAGGGGTTCATATTCAATTACATGCTTGTAAATCGGCCTTGTAGGGTCGTGTCTGAAACATGGAAGGCGTTGTGGACATTCTCGAGTGCTGGAGGTAAGGCTACCTCGTACGCAACTTCTCCGATTCTTCTCAGTACTTCAAAGGGTCCAATGAATCTTGGGCTCAATTTCCATTTCTTTCCGAACCTGATCTTCCCCTTCCAAGGAGAGACCTTCAAGAAAACATAACTACCTGATTCAAACTCGATATTTTTACGATGTGGATCAGCATATTTCTTCTGTCAATCTTGAGCCGCTACTACCGTGGTGCTCGGATCACTTGACTATTTCTCTGTCATTCTGTTGTACCAATTTCGCCCTAGCAATTGTCTTTCACCAACTTCATCCCAAAGAAAGCGAAGTTACGCACTTTACTAGTAGTATAACGCTTCGTGGCGGCATGCCTATACTAAGCGTGGTAAGCTGTTGTTGTGTAGAACTCTACTAATGGTAGGTGATCATCCCAATTTCCTTTAAAGTCCATCACACATGCTTTTAGCATATCTTCTAATGTCTGAATCGTTCTCTCACTCTGTCCGTCTGTTTGAGGGTGGTAAGCTGTACTCATTCGCAATTGCGTACCCATGCATTCTCAAGGCGTTTCGGAAATTTGATGTGAAGCGCGGATCTCTATCGAAACAATTGACACCAAAGACTCTCGTGTCTCGAAACAATCTCTTTCACATATAACCTTGCCAGCTGATCTAAGTTGAATCTGATTTTGATTGGAAGGAAGTGTACGGATTTTGTCAGTCGGTCAACGATAACCCATACTGCGTCATAGCCTTTCTGAGTCGTCGAAAGGCCAACCACGAAGTCCATTGTAATATGTTCCCATTTCCATTCTGGGATTTCTAACGGTTGTAGAAATCCACTCGGTCTCTAATGTTCTACTTTTACTTTCTGACAGTGTCAGACACTTGGCAACACATTCTGCAACATCGCGTTTCGAATTCGGCCACCAGAAATTTTGTCGAAGATCTTGATACATCTTTGTACTACCTTGGTGAATCGAATATCTCGAACTATGAGCCTCACTCAGAATTTCTTCCTTAATTTCTTGTACTGGCGGAATCCAGATTCTATTTTCAAATCTCAGTATTCCTTCCTTATCCATCTTAAATCTTGGTTCGGTTCCTTCAGATATCTTCTTTGTCACCTTTTTACATTCTTCCTCCTGAAGCTGAGCCTCCTTTACTTTATCTAGTAGAGTTGTACCAGATTGCATCTGAAATAGCTTCTCATCAATCTCCATAGGATACTTCACTTCCAACTCCGGTTTCTCCATTTTTACGTAAGCTCCTCCTCTGAGTAGTTAACATCATCAATTTCTCATGACCCTTTCTACTTAAGGCGTCGGCAACCACATTTGCTTTCCCCAGATGGTATAGAATCTCACAATCGTAGTCCTTAATTAACTCCAACCACCTTCTTTGGCACATATTCAAGTCTTTCTGTGTAAAAATATATTTCAGACTCTTGTGGTCTGTATATATTTCACACTTCTCCCCATAGAGATAGTGCCTCCAGATTTTCAAAGCAAAAACTACATCGCTGACTAACTCCAAGTCATAGGTGGGATACCCTTCTCATAATCTTTCGGTTTGTCGTGACGCGCATACGCAATGACTCGCCATTTTGCATGAGCACACTGACCAAGTCCTTTGTGCGATGCATCACTATATACCACAAAATTTCTGTGTCATCTAGAAGAGATAACACGAAATTTAACTTAACCTCTTCTTTAATTCTTGAAAGCTTTCCTCACACTTCTCCGTCCAAACAAATTTCATCGATTTTCTAGTCAGATTCATCAATGGGGTTGCGATCTTGGAAAAATCCTGAATGAATCTTCTGTAATAACCTGCCAATCCAAGAAAACTTCTTACTTTCGGCGGTGTCTTGGTGATCCCGATTAATCATGACTTCGACTATGGAGGATCCACCAGAAATTCAGTCCCTATCGATCACATGTCCAAGAAATTGTACCTTTCAATCCAAAATTCACATTTCAAAAATTTAGCGTATAAACTTCTCTCTTCTCAACGTCTCTAATGTCACCTCAAATGTTCTTCATGTTCTTCCTTGGTTTTCGAATATACCAAAATGTCATCTATAAATACCACTACTGAATTTGTCCAAAAGCGGCTTGAACACTCCATTCATTAAGCCCATAAATCTTTGCAGGAGCATTTGTTAGACCAAATGACATTACCAGAAATTCGTAGTGACCAGTATCGGGGTTACGAATCCTATCTTGGTACATCTTACGGTCTCACCTTGATTGATGATAACCACTCCTCAAATCTATCTTTGAAAAGTATCTCGCTCCCTTTAACCGATCGAACAAGTCGTCGATTAAGCGGTAATGGAAATCTATTCTTGATCGTGACCTTATTTGAGTTCTCTATAGTCGATTGAGCCGCATCTTTGTCCCATCTTTCTTCTTTCTGAATAAAATCAAGCGGCTCCCCACGGTGATACGCTTGGTTGGATATACTTCTTGTTTAGTAATTCTTGTAGTTGAACCATCGGCTCTTTCATCTCTCTGGGTGCCATTCGGTATGGTGCCTTCGATATTGGAGCCGTTCACGGAGCCAAATCGATCACTTAATTCAACCACTCTATCCGGTGGAAGTCCGGCAAATCATCCGAAATACGTCTGTGGAATCCCTCACTCTTGGTATCTCCTCTATTTTTGATTTTCTTTACGAATATCGACTATGTAAGCTAGATATCCTACACGGTAGTGTCTTAACAACTTCACGGCCTACATCATCGTCGAACTGACAACTCGCTTGTCTAGGCGACTTACTACCATAAAACACAACCTTTGACGGAGTCATAAGGTTAATACGCTTCTTCTGGAAATCAATTACCACCCTATAATTGGATAACCAGTCCATACCCAAGATAATATCGAATTCTCTAAGTCGAATAGAGATAAGATCTATGTTCATAATGTTACCCGTAATATCCACTCTACAGTTCTTGTGCACGTACTTAACATGAATAATTTCTCTATTCACAATTTCTATGTTCATGGGGTATTCTAACTCATCCTTAGGCAATTCTAAGTTCTTGGCAAAGTCATCGGATATAAATGAACAAGTAGCACCCGAATCAAAATAATACATAAGCATTAACTTTATTGATCGGAATGATACCTGACACCACATCGCGAGACTGCACTACATCCTGAACTGTCATATTGAATGTTCTGGCGGTCGGTCGGTTGGTTGCTGTTGGTCCTGTGATAGTCAGAGTGCTTCCACCGTTATTTCCTCTATTCCCTCCTGATCCTGTTCCTCCAGATCCCTTCTTAGGACAATCCTTTGCAAGATGATCCTTTGAGCCATAAGTGAAGCAGACACCCTTCTTTGGTTTAGAACAGTTAGGTGTTATGTGGCCTTCCTGACCACAATTGTAGCATACTCGTTTTCCCTTCATGCAAACTCCCAGATGAGCTTTTCCGCAGGTTGAGCACGCTTCAATCTTCTTCTTTTGCCCTCCTTGTTGACTTCCAGCTGATGAGTTATCAGACCACTTTCTCTTCTGATTATTATTACCTCCCGTGCTACTTCCACCAATCTTGTTAATTCCTTCATTTTCACGCTTTTTCTTCTTCTCGATCTCGATTATATTTAGATTCGCATCGCTTCCACCTTCAAATGAGTATGGCCTTCTCTAACACTCCAAAGAAAAGTGTTCAATTGGAACATTGACACCTTGCTATATACAACCAGGCTTAGTCCTTGCTCAAAACGTCTTGCTTTTCTCTCTCGTAAGTATGCACTTGATATGTGGCAAACCTAGCCAATTCGTTGAACCCTTGCACATAATAATCACATGAGACATATTCCCTATTTCAACTCCAAAAACTGAACTTCCATTTGGTTTTGCGAACTAGTCAAAAAAATACATCTCGAAAAATATCTCCTTAAATCTCTCCTGTGTTATTACATCTTCTCCTCCCGTACTTTGTTTGCACCGCCACCAATAGGCGGCAGACTTGACATGAATGTTGTATATGCGGTCTTCTGGTCTTCCATTACTCTGGCGACGTCAAACACCTTCTCCGTCTCCATAACCAATGTTTGAGCTTCGATTGGGTTCATAGGACCTTTAAACTCTGGCGATCCCACCGCCTTGAAATCCTTGAACGTGGTGTTTGGTGGGGCTTATGGTTGATTGTTAATTGCTCCCGATAAGAATTCACCAATCTTTGAGCGAATTCGACATTGGTGGTGTGTTATTGTTGTTATTCGTTGACCCTTCACCGGCCGGGTCGACAATTTGGTAAATCTTCTTGGCGGCATTTTTCTATTAAATAAATACTTTATTAGAACTTTATTTATTTCCCTAAATAGTTAAGGCATTACTCAACAATTTAACATATCACTTAACACATCATCTCAAACAACTTGATATATTTGCATTCAAATCAAAGTTTTAACATTAAACGATAGCATAAGCTGCTATTTACATCAACTATCACGGAATAAAGAATCCACGAGATTTAAAACATTCAAATATTCTTTTGTTCATAAACACGCCGAATTTACATATAAAAACTAATTAAGTCTTTCACATAATTAAACAAATTCTATCATCTTTAATCATCAAGGTCTTTGAATAGCCTTGCCACGCTCCTCATCCATGATCACGAGACATCATCCTGCGATCCATATATGCGATGGAAGTCCTTGAACTGAATGGGGTACCTCAAAACTCGATCTTGGGCCTCATCCATTGCATGATTAAGTGTAGAATATGTCTCTTCAAGCTTTGCCTTCTTTGCACGACTATCATATTCTGCACGATCAGCTCGACGCGATTCTCTTACCCATCCTTCTTCTGCTATGTTCAGTCTTTCGGAGGTTTCCTTCAGTTCCTTCTTCGGCTTTTCTATCTCCTCGGTCTTATCTTCGGTTTGACCCTTCTCATGGACCAAATCCCATTCTACATTTGCGGTCGAGAGTGAAGAGTGAAATCTCCTCTCCTTACGCTTCTCAGAGTAATATCTTTGAATAACCGCTCGCTCGGTCAAATCTCGGACCTCGTCTCGTAACTCTACGTTACGGTCATTATAACGTGTCATACATCTCAAAGATCAGCGGTGTACCGTGGTAACTCCTCTTCTTCCTCTTCCTCTTCCTCAACAAATTCCTCCTCGGGATCCTCCTCGGGATCGGTCTCCTGCTCATGCTCCACGACCAACAACGGTGATCAATGGAGATGACTCCTCTCTGTACCATTTGCTCCCTAACGACATGAATGTCTCTGGGGGCTCCTCCTCTGTCGGTCTTATAGGTACACGGGGTTCTTCCTCCCGACTTGACTAGCTTCTCCAACATTCGACATCCCGACACAAAATTTTAAGTTTTAGTTACTAAGTCGTATCATCTAACGATACTTTAACACATAAACACACAAGGTCTTTTATTATCTTCAATGAATTACATAAATTCATTTCTTATAACTCGATAAGAGTTTTCCATCACTATCTTCTTTCTATAAGGCTACTACCTAAGGTTGTTCCCCACCTAAGGTTCATAACCTCTGACTTTGATACCAACTTGTGACACCCCAAATCCGGTACTTCATTTCCACGGGATTTGGTGTTCCTTCATCTGAAATATCATCTATCTATCTACCCATAATAAATGCAAACCATGCAATAGATAGAAATAATAATAAATCTCCCCTTATGGGGTTACATCAACTACATAATAAATACAATCTTAGGTTACTCTAACCTTAAACATCTGTGCGGAATCATAAACAATTAAGTCTTAAACAACATCATTAACTTAAGTCTAACATAAACACATCATCAAATAAAATAACAAGTCTTCAACACTTGCTAACTTTGCCCTTGCCTTTACTAGTGGAAGGTTCGTCGGTTCTTTCATTCTTAACTGCAATGTTATTATTAAGCAAGAGTGAGCACTAATGCCAACAAGTATAATAATGAAATAATAGTATAATAACATGCGAGTGAATCAAAGACATCTGAATAAAAGCTTAACTTTTGAATCAAGAATGAATAACAAGAAACAAAAGAATTACGAGGGTCATAAGACCTTGAACTATGTCCCAGTTATCAAGGGTTATACTTGAAACCTTTAATGATCATAAGACTATGGACCTTTCTACTCGTACTTAGGGGATCGATTCTTAGTACAATCATGTGCACAATATCTTAACGCTTAACGCGATAAGTAAATCCCTTTGTGAGGTTGTTCATCTCAGTTTGACATTCGAGTCCGCACCAAAGGAAGTTTGGTTTGGATAATTCAATAAGGGTTTTGAAATTTAGAACATTCATCAACTATGGACTAGTCGAATCAATAAGGTTCACTAGTCTAACAAGATTCAACAATAATGATATTTAAATTGAATAATAATCTCAAGAAGTATACAATAGGACAATTATTGTATAACTGAATCATGCTTTGAAAAGATAGTCAATCTTTAATATAACATTTGAACTTGAATAATAATAATGATAATTTACTCGAGGTAAATAATAAACTTGAACAATAATGACAAGTAGGGTTAGGAAACTTGCCTCGTCGCGTGAAGCTAAACGATTACTACTTAGTTCACCACAAATCCTACACACATACCATAAGTATTCACGACATTCATTAGTTACATTTTCACTTAATTATTTAATATAAACTCCACTTTATTTAACACATCATTACCCTTCTAATTTAATTACTTAATTAAATTAGAATATTTTCATTCTCTTACTATTATTACACTCGAATAAATTATTTCATAATAATTTCCATCAAATTTTTAATTTATTCCATAATATCTCAATTAAAATATTTAATTTATTTTATAAATATTTTAATAATAATTTTCATCGAATATTTATTTTATTCCATAATATCTCAATTAAAATATTTAATTTATTTTATAAATATTTTAATAATAATTTTCATCGAATATTTATTTTATTCCATAATATCTCAATTAAAATATTTAATTTATTTTATAAATATTTTAATAATAATTTTCATCGAATATTTATTTTATTTCATAAATATCTCAATTAAAATATTTAATTTATTTTATAAATATTTTAATAATAATTTTCATCAAATATTTATTTATTATTTTTTTTTATTTATTTTATTTATTTTATTTATTTATTTATTTATTTATTTATTTTTGATTGTAGGAAATGGTAATTTAGTTTAGTAACGCATACCGGAAGCTAAGTTACCCAAGCTCATTACGTAGTTTCTTTCGATTCTCATGATTCATGAACATAACAAGGCCAAATTAGGTCAAAATCAATCACACGTAAAATTATACATGAATATGGCCATAACTTCCAATTAGTTATTTTTTTTTTTAATTTAGACTTACCCAATCATTGTAATACATATATAATAATTACTTAACCCATCTAGCATGATTTTTAACAAGTTACAACACATAATTTGCAAAATCAACACATTTACTTTCACTGTTCTTGATGTTCTTGAAGGTTTTGAAAATAAAACATGAAAATTGTCACTACGGATTCGTTATAACACCGAATCTGTTTATTTAAACTTTGGTCTCTTCGTATCAACATGCATAATAATATATGAGTGTAAAATTTAGGGAAAACATACGATCAATACATAAAATATCACGTATAAGGCCATAAGGCCAAAACCCATACTCTGTAAATTTTTGAAATAGCAATTCATAGTATTATGAAACTGATGACATGGTAATTCACATAATATATATATAATCAAATACGATTTGATACATCTTAACCCATATATAAACTCATAATCAAACCCTTTCTCAATTACAGAGATTTTACAAAATATATGAAAACTATTTTTATAAAAACTAAATGACGTAACTTTAAAATTTGGGAAGAAGGATTACCCTTGAAATACTCGCTTAGATTACAGGGGTGACAAAATTCGCAATTTCTCACACTTCTTCCCCTTTAATCACAGTATTCGCAATCTCTCTTAAAGTTCTCAAACTCTCTCTGCCTCTTTGCTTTTCCAGACTTAGAATAATAATAATAAAAGAAGACGTAATATAATAGAGGGAGAAGAGAGGCGATATGCATGTGAATGGTCGATTAACCCAAACATGGGTAACTGCATCCAACCACTACTAGGGCCTTGTTTGGCAACCCTTAATTGATTCAAAGTCATTTAATTTAATAAAGCTTTATCGTATAGTTTGAAAATGTCACACTCCTTATAAAATAAATCCAATATTTTATTTAATATATTTTAAATAAAATATAATAATTTCTCATAAATTCACATAGTCACATAAATAATTTTCTCATTAATAAATAATATCAAATTATTAATTCTCTAATTAATAATTAAATTAATTAAAATACCAATATGCTTATTAAATATTTCTTTTAATACAATAAGCTCACATAATCACATACTTTGATAATAAAACTCTCTACATTAATTTAATAAATGTAACACATATAATTAAATTAATCTACCACAATGCGTCAATTAATTATTTAATCTAATAATTAAATCATCGAAAAATATTTATTTAATTCAATAAATATTAAAATTAATTACAAAATTCTCGTTCATCATGAGACGTTCTTAATAGGAACCTATCTACAAAGAGCATGCTAGGTGACTTTAATTCTAGGGTCATTACTAATGGGAACCTCCCAAGAGAGACATTATTCTTCGATGGATGGAGGGTTCCTCAATTTTCATAGGGAATTGGATAGAGAATTGAAGAAGTCAGTGAGACTATAAAACAAGCGCTTATTGGGGAGGCAACCCAAGTTTAATTTTTATTTTAGTTTTTATTAGGTTTTATATTAGCGATTTTGAATTTGCATTTTTTTAGGATTTAATAAAATTGCTTCTATCATGGTTTTATAGGTTATTCAAGTCAAATTCAAGTGTGGTGCCCATTTTGTTCCATGTGCCTAAAGATATTCTCGCAAACTTAGCGAGACAAGGAGGAAGATTGCTATATTTTCGTGGAAGTCCTCTGCTTTAATTTTTTATTTGACCATTGAGGACAATGTCTAGTTTAAGTTTGGGGGCATTTTAGTGTCGTATTGCATATAGTTAGTTATCTGCATAGTAGTTCATTTTTTTATGTGTTAGCATTGTTTTTTTAGGTTTATATATACATGGTAGTTATTTGCATATTCATATATGTGTTGCATTAGTATATGTTCATGTAGTATAATTGCATTTTTTTTTATTTTTGCATGAATCTGTGTGATCGGTTAGTGTGGTCTTAGCTCGGCCTATGATAAGATTGGTTTTACATGTTAACTTGAACAGTGTTGATATTTGATGATGAGTTCTAATTTTAATCATGATGATAATCTGAGCACATCATAAACTTATGTACCGGTTAGCACTTAAAGTTTAACTGTTTGAATCCACTTGGTTCGAGGGTTTCATAATTTGTTTCTGAGGGAAAATCTTGGTTAAAATTTAAGTAAATTAGTGAACTGGCAGTAAAGGTGAGAAATGACGTAAAAGCTTGAGTTTGGGGGAATCTATGGGATATATATATTACAAAAAGAAAAAAAAGAAAAAAAAATGATGAAAAGAAAAAAAATAGAAAATCCAGAAAAAAAAGAGAATAAACAAGTGGCATGCTTGTCTAGTTTTGTGGCCTTTGTTACTTGAGTAAGTAAGCCCGAGGGGATTGTCTTTACACCTAGTGCCCTAAGGTCTTAATGGCTTGGGAGTCGTTGGTCGAAAGCTCGTTAAGGTAGCACTGAAAAACCTAAGGGAATAAGACATTGCACAGCCATGAGAAAAAAAAATGAATAAAACACGAGAAAGAGCAAAAAAGCCCTCGTGGTTGAATAAGAGTATAAATAAATCCTGTATTTACCCTAAGACTTGGTAATTGCTTAGTTTTAACTGGAGTTGTCATGTTCACGAAAGTAATTGAATTGGAACTAAAATTTTCCTTCTAAGAAGTTTGTTATGTGATTATTTTGAACTGTGGTTAGTTAGAATAGTTAACAAGCACACACGCACAACATGGGTGATGACTGGTTTGGATTGACTAATTGGTTAGAGTTATGGATTTTGACTTGATTGGATATATTGTTTGAGTACCCGTGGTATCTTTGAGGCCTGTTGCTATATATCATACTGATTTATTACTGGATTCGTAGGTATATTATGAAGTAGATCATGTATAGGCATTCATGTAGTTGAGTTTGTTTGTTTATTTTTAGTTCTTTTGTGTTTTTGCTTGAGGACAAGCAAAGGTTTAAGTTTGGGGGTATTTAATGAGTGAGTTTTATACTCATAATTGAGTACATTTGAGCTTAATCTTTTGATTGATTTTAAGTATTTGTGTCTATTCATGCATGTTTTACGTTGTTTTGTAGGAATTGGGATAAAAGTTACTTGGATCGACGTTTGGGGTGGCTAGATTCGCATTTTCGGCTTTGCCATTTACACAGCAGTCACTTCAAAGCCAATTTGAGTATTGCTCTGGACCTTATTTCGAAACACTTAAAGAATGAAAGCTTTATATCTACGTCTCCTCTTTCCGGAACATCTTGAATCATCGAAATCGAAGTTCGGACGAAGACGATATGGCCATTTTTCCAAAGGACGTCGGAGCAGAAAATTTCCAAAAATTGGGCCAGCGCTGGGGCGCCCATTTCAGGCTTATTTTCATTGCTGGGGCGCTAATGGGCAGTGTTCCAGCGCCGTGCCCAGCGTTGGGGCACTAGGGAAGGGCTTGGTGCGGTCTGGACCCGTTTTGGGGTGAATTTTGACACCTTTTTGACTCCAAATTGGATTGGGTTTGTTCCTAAGCTAAAAATTAGAATTGTAACCTATAAATACATGATGTAAGGCATAAAATAAAGAGAGATTACATAGATTAGCTTAGATAAAACACTCCATTAGATTAGAATATAAACCCTAGTTCTTAATTAGCCATTGGAGATTGAAGCAAATTGAAGAACACTGAAGATCAAGAGCAAGAGCAAGAAGGAGCATCGATTTCAGCGACAATGATTCTATTCTCTTCTCTTATCATACTTTTATCTTTTAATGTCTATTCAGTTGTGGATTCTTGGTTTTAATTCATTAATTATGAACTAACTCTTTTATTAAGATTTCAATTGAATCTTTTATGTCTATAACTTAGTTATTTAATTTATTCCAATTATTTGTGTCAAAGTGAGTTGTTTATCTTGCCTTATGCTTATTGATTAATTATCTGATCAGTAATTACCTTGTTACTCTAGAAGGAATTGAAAGAGGAATTCTAGGGTTAGAACTGGGCATGATATCATGTGACTTAGTTATTTGCAAAGTGAATAATTAGGTTTGTGAATTGAATGGAAATATCTGTTCACCACATGTAACACATAAGGAATTGGGATTGAAAAGAGTTTAATTCAATTGTTTTGCATAGGAATATAGCAAGATTAATCTGGATTAAATAGAAGGCAATTGATCACTTGGAAAAGAACTTTTGGCATTTGAGAATTCCTGTTAACAATTCAGTAGGGATAAATATTAGGATAATTAGATAATTGATTTAGAGTTCATAATTGGGGATATTGAAGTCTTAATCCTTATTTATCTGAATTCATTCAAATCTTAGTTTTGTTTATTTGATTTATTTTAGAATAATTTCTTTTAATTGTTAATTTAGTTTTCTTAATTAGAAAAATCACAATTTACAGTTGTTTAAATAAAATTGATTTGGTTAAGAGTTAGTATTTGGTAATTTTTATTAAATAATTCCTCGTGGGAATGATACTCTACTTTCACTTTTTTACTTGTTGATCGTGTATACTTGCACGTATTCATTGATTGCGAAATCGATCAACAATAGTGCTAGTAGTTGGAGTTTATTGATTGGAATTCCCTGTGGGATCGACACTTAATTTTACCACTTCATTACTTGCTAACTGTGTATACTTGCACAGATAATTGATTGTGAAATCAACCAACAAGTTTTTGGTGCCGTTGCCGGGGATTTTTTTTAATATTAATTCTATATTGGTTATAATTAATTCAGACTTAATTTAAACGTTGGTTACGTATTTTTCTGCTTGTGCTTGCAGGAATTCTTTTTTAGTGTATGCACACTAGATCAAAGGCAAGAAAGGAACTTTTTCCTTTTGCAGACGATATCGAAAGTAAGTTCCAAAAAGTACGGTTGACTAGTGAGGTTATTCCATTGGAGGAGGATCTGGTAGCACAAGAAATTCCAGTAGTCATGGCAGCAGAAGAACAAAAATCACTCAGGGATTATGCCATGCCGACGATGACAGACATACAGTCCAGTATTCGGAGGCCGACAATTAATGAAAACAGTTTCGAGATAAAACTGGGAACTATTCAGATGCTTCAAAATGCAATACAGTTTGGGGGTAGTTCGACGGATGATCCGAACGAGCACATCTTGAGTTTCTTGGAAATTTGTGACACCTTCAAATTCAATAACGTTTCTGAAGACGCAATAAGGTTTAGGTTATTTCCATTTACGTTGAAGGACAAAGCTCGGAGTTGGTAACATTCCTTGCCGCCTGGTTCAATCACAGCTTGGGATGACTTAGCTCAAAAATTTCTAGCTAAGTTTATCCCACTAGCAAAGTCGACAAAACTACGGAATGATATTCACACTTTTGCATAGTTCTACTCCGAAACATTATACCTGGGAAAGATTTAAGGATATTCTTTGCAAATGTCCACTTCACGGAATTCCACAGTGGATGCAGGTTGGGATATTTTGTGATGGTTTGTACGCGTCCACAAGAGCCAGTATTGATGCAGCAGCAAGAGGAGCGATCATGGCGAAGAATTTTGATGAGGCTTATCAACTGTTAGAGACAATGGCCAATAATAATTATCAGTGGCAATTGACTAGGTCTAATCCTCCAAAAACACCGGGAAAGTTTGAATGGGGTGCAGTGACAGCGTTGACAGCACAAGTTTTGAGTCACCAAAACTATGACGCCCCCAAAATAAGTATACATCACCCATTCTGAGTCACCAAATACATGGTACAGAAAACAACTACAAACTTCATTAATACAATTGTTGTGCAAAATACGACAACACATATACTGTGAGTTTAAATACAAATATTGTCTTCTAGACAATATCCACACTCATATTGTGACGCCCCCAAAACAAGTATGCATCACCTATTCTGAGTCGCCAAATACATGGTACAAAAATAAAAAATACAACTTAATAATACAACTGTAGTGTAAATTACGACAAAACATAAACTGAGAGTTTAAACAAGAATACTGCCTTCTAGACAATATTCATTCTCAATGGAGTCCTCATAGACAGTATACAAACTCAAATTCAGTCCTCGTTACATTTATTGTCACACTATTTAACTGAATAGTGAGGACTACTAATGCTATTATCATCACGGGACCGTCACTCAGGTTCCTCGACTCGTCCCACCTATATTCTCATTTCCTGAAGAGAACAGTGAAAGAAAGGGTGAGCTCAACTAGCCCAGTAAGAAATATTATGACTAAGATAATGCAGAATAAATTATCAGTAGTCTTCAATAATGTTAAATTGATAAAATACAATAGACATCAAGTTTAACTGCAGCGGAATAAGCAATTCATAAAAAGAGTCAAGTAAAGAATAAAATCTACTATCTTCTATGATTTAAAATGTTTTCATGAATTCTTATCGCTAAGACTCAGCTTAATAAATAAACCGCATCATCGAATCATCCCTGCACTACGGGCCAAGGATATTCATTAAATCATCAATGGTCATGACTATACCGAATAATCCCTGGTCATAATCATACCAAGTCCATCTCTGCACGTAAGCCAAAGATATACAACAATAAAATCAATAATCAACAATCCATCTTTGCACGTAAGCCAAAGATATACAATTCAATAATCAACAGTCAATCTTCGCACGTAAGCCAAAGATATACAACAATAAAATCAATAATCAACAATCCATCTTTGCACGTAAGCCAAAGATATACAATTCAATAATCAACAGTCCATCTTCGCACGTAAGCCAAAGATAATTTTCATCACCATATAAGCATGAGGATGATGACAATGATATAAGCATTAATCAAACTAAAACAAGGATAAATATTAAAGACTTTAATTTTATCCAAATATTATCCATCACTTAAATAACTCATAATCTAATATTGTTAATATTATAACAATATTTTAATCACCTCTTAAACTTATAAACAATTTATTTCAATTGTTTACACTTTATTAAATAATGCATTTAATCATTCAAAAATGCCATACTCATAAGATTTCATCACCAATGATCAAATCCCTTATCAACAATCTACATATACCTTATATGGATTTCCAAGCCATAAAATCCTATTTTCCAACTTTGTTACTTCACATAACATATTTAACTCATATGCTTGTAACTAAACTATTTTCATGAAAAATAAAAAGCAGTCCCAAAAATATTTATTTTCTGGGATTTAGCATAATATAGTCCCATGATGAACATATATTTTTCTCGAAATTTTTAAAATTCATTTACTATTTTTCAAAAATTAATTTCTAATTAATTCCTTAAGAAATTAGCTACCTCAAGGTTAACTCCAAAAATTTCCAAATCTTGGCAGAATCTTACACATGTTAACGTGAGCTTCCAGTTTAAATATCATGGTCATCAGAGTTATAGAACTCCGGTTATAGCGTTTTTCATCGGAAAAACCTAAATATTGAAATGGTCATAACTTGTTCATTTTAAGTCGGAATAAGCTCATTTTTAGACAGGATGTTCTTTATACCATATACTTTCATGTCCCAAAAGGCCATAATTTTTCTCACAAATTAAGTGGCTGAAACAACCCTTTTAAAAACATGGGCAGTAGCTTTTTTGAAATTGGCAGTTTTTGCCTCCTTTGCTAAAATCAGTCCACGCGAAAATCTACAACACCTTTTCCAGTGATTCCACTTGGATAAGCTACAAAACTCATAGATCTAACTCTAGGACTTGACCACACTCAAAAATTCGAAATATAACAGGAGATATGGTCAATTGAATTTCGTGTTTCGTTTTTACCAAAATCTGATTTTCAACCCTTTGTGATTTCTAAGAAACTTTCATGTTTTCACATAATAACCAATATAACTTATCATGACAATGACATAATAATTCAATAAAACAAGTTCACGAATTAATTTAACTAGGAACCAATAACGTCCAAATTGTCAACATGATACTTCTTTGTAGAGTAAAATTCAAGAATGCTCAGAAGAATATTTCCATGAAAAGATCTTTGGATGAAGTTTAAATATCAAGGATATTCCACTAATTTCATGAAGTATAGAAGTTAAAACTTTAACCAACTGAGTATAATAAAGAATATATGAACACTCGCAAATGAATTTTCACCGCCATGCTGTAATCCACGATATCTGAGATCATTTCCACAATTTAATAAGGAATGAATACAAAGGATCATTCACCGTGCATGTGGTAATCCACATGTATAAGAGTTATTCCAACGTAATAATAAAGAATGAAATAAAGAAGGATTCACCATGCATGCGCGATAGATCGCGAGATAGGTTATTCCCAACAAACTAATAAATGATGGAACCCAGTCCGGCAGAACGTTATGAGCGGATATTACGACGAGAATAATAAATAATGGAACCAGTCCGGCGTAAAAAAGCAGAGCGGTGATATTCACGTAGAATAATAAATGCGGAATAATAAATAACGAGAACCAGTCAAAGTGAAATTAAGACCGCACTGAGGATATTCCAACAGAATAATAAATGCGGAATAATAAATAACGGAACCAGGTCAGGCAAAATTCGTACCGGCAGGATATTCCAACAGAATAATAAAGAATGGAATAATAGAAGAATTTCACCATGTATGCGGTACTTCGCATAAACAGGTTATTCCAACATAATAATAAAGAATGGAATAACAGAAGAAGATCACCATGTATGCGGTACTTTGCATAAACAGGTTATTCCAACATAATAATGAAGAATGGAATAACAACTCTTATGAGTATTGAAAGAAAACAATTCTCTTCATGAATACGAAAGAATAATACCCCTTACAGGTACAACAAATAATATCCCTTACCTCAAAAGAAGTCTGGATACTGGATTAGTGAGGGAGCAGACTTCTCTTCTTCTTTCTCTCTATAGATTTCTCTCTATAATAATGGCTCTAAAGCTTTAGTGAATTGGTGAGAAATGAAGAAAGAATGAGCTTCTATTTATAGGAAAACATAATTTTGATAATTGCACGTTTTAGGGCTCAGAATATTACAGTACAATACCTCCAACTTTTCTTTCATTTTTAATTCAGTCATCCAAGTATTATCAAACTTGCACCACCTCCCCTAATAGTAAATCATATGAATCAATAGTAAATCATGTGACTCAATAGTTCTAAATATGTGAAAAAATTAATTACAGTATAGTATCTCCATTTTTAACTTAGCCATGCAAGTATCATCAATCTTGCACCAACTCCCCTAATAGTATAAGAATGTGATTCAATAGTACACACATGTGAACAAATAATTATAATCATGTGAAATAATAGCAATCAATTGCTCATTTATCCGGTTAAATACCCGATTGGTCAATATAACCTCCAGACATCAATTTTTATCGAAATAAATGTCGATTTTCACTAACACAAATAATTCCAACGCAATGAAACTATTTTTATCAAAAATATAAATTTTGAAATTTTGAAGTTTGACTTTTCCCGAAAAAGTCAACTGTTGACTTTTTGACCAAGTAGTAAAAACCGGAAAATTTTGTGTTTATAGTCTATTTTTACTAATTTCATCGTTCTGGGCTCAAATATCACGTCAGCGTCTCCAAATTCAACTCTGAGCACAACTTCAATTTTAATAACTTTCATCATTAATATTATAACCCACAATATTTATCAACCGGTCGTTCCCAGAAAAGAGGGGGCTTTCTAATAAGGATTTTTCCCTATTGGCGCGCAATTAGGTGACCAAACCTCTCCTTGACAGAACTTCTAGACATTGTAAATATTGCAATTTAATAATATGAATAACTTTGTCGTCTCAATTATTGATCTAATAATATATCATATTATGCAGATGATACTGTGACAATAATCGGATCAATAATATGAGAGATATGATGCATCAATTACTGTAGCAATAATTGAGTATAACTGAGTGACTTCTTACGTAAGCATCAAAAATCAATACCGTGTGCTCTTATCCAACCACGCCAGACATCGTACTTTTACTACTGGGTAGTTCAGCGGTTTTAACGGTAAAACCTCCGTAGTTATTTTCATAAAATATTTTTGTCATTTTCTAACTTCTGACGACAAGTACTTAGTTTGTGGGGTCCACTAATGATTATCTTGAGTAAATGCGAATATTCTTTGACAAAAAGAATATTCTCCGACCAAACGAATATTTTATAACAACTTGCATACTTTGTAGAATTTATAAATACTACCCACAACTATAACATTATCTCAAATTCACACCATAATATTCAAAAAAAAATCGAGAAAATTAAATCTTTATTCTTAAAATCTGGGGTCTCACACATATAAAGTCCTCATTACAATTATTGATGCACTATTTTACAAAATAACGAGGACTCCTAAAACAACTATCTTGAACCATCACTCCATACCCCGACTAGTTCCTGCTAAATTCTCACCTTCTGAGAAGAAAAATGGAACAAAAAGGAAAAGGGTGAGCTCAACTAGCCCAGTAAAGAACATTATGACTAAGATAATGAACAATAAATTATCGTTAGCCTTCAACAAATAAGATAAATATAATGGACAATCAGTTTTAAATCAATATTCGCAGCGAAAATAACAATTCATTAGAAGAGTTAAGTAAAGAATGAAATCTACTATCCTCTATGAATTTAAAAGTCCATCATTAATATTTTATCCCTGTAACATCAATCAATATACATCTTGAATCAGATATTCATCTTTGCACTACGGGCCAAAGATATTCATCTGTATCACGACCAGTTGGTCATGTTCATCTCAACACCTATTCATCTTTGCACTACGTTCTAAAGATATTCATCAGGTAATCATTCATATTTGTACTACAAGCCAAAGATATTCAGTAATATCATTATTTAGGATTGAGAATGATGAAAAATATTTTTAAAGAAACGAATCTAGTGAAATAAAAGGACAAAGATTAGGGATTCGTACTTTAAACAATCCAAGTTCAAAAATACTTCATAATAAATCATAGTGGAGTAAAATTCAAGAATGAAGATCAAAACATGAATACAATCAAATATAGTAACCATAATAGACATCTGGGACAAAGAAGAGAATTTTATTTTTCGGTGAATAGTTCCATATTTGTGAATAGTGTCGTATACGTAAATAGTAACCCTGACCCAAAAAGGTAAAATTTTTATAATAAAATTCTTATCAATATTCTGGTATAATGATATTGAAAAAATAATATCATTTACGAAAAAAAATAACATCACTTACCTCAAAAGGACAGTACTTCTGACAGGAATATCAAATATAACGCTGAAAGAAACTTGCACCGTATAGCAACACTCAAAGTATTGAAATACTGACAAAAATACGCTCGATAATATAGAAAGAGAAAACTTCGGATTTTGGTGTGATTTTCAATTCAAATTAAGCATCCTATTTATAGGAAAATACTTAGAACACCAAAGTAGAAAATTTAATAAAATATTATTATATTAAAAAAAATTCACGCCCACCTTTTGAAAATCTGAATTCAGCACATTTACAACACATGTGGGGCCCACCCAATTGCAAAAAAAGTTTTTCTTAAAATAAATATTTTAAACTCCAAAAATTAATTATTTTGAAACTTCAATAATTCATAATAAATAGCCATTTTATCAGAAAAATTCGAATCTTATGTCCATTTCATAAGAAATTTAATTCTCTACAACTTTGTAGCTTTAAGTTTTTCCAAATTCTAAACAGAAATTGACTGAAATCCACATACGGACGATTTTACAGGCTATTATCATATTTCAATCAAAAACAGGGTCCACCAACATGTTTAACATTTATTGTAATAAAAATACTCTTCCTTCTCATTTATTCATATATCACACATTCATTGTATAAATATCACCATTATTATATTATTATATTATCGCATTATACATTTATAATGTAATATGATAATATATTTGAATGAATTATTTTATCAAAAAAGATAAAATATTCATTTTCAACAATTGTCACTTTTCTAAAAATTCCTCCATTTATATCAACATAAATAAATATTTTTCTTATCATATAAATCAATAATTAATTATTCACAAATAATATTACAGAATCACAATAATGACAACCAGGTCGTTCCTAGGAAAGAGGGGGCTTTCCGATAAGAATTTCTCCTTACTGGCGCGCAATTAGGTGACCAAACCCCTTTTCTAGACAGAACTTCCTTAGACATTGCCAATAATGCTATCTAATAATATTATTCAAATAATATGAATTATTGATCTGATAATGGAAAATACTGTGCAGTGACAATTATTGAAACACCAATAATCTAAAATATCAACGTAGCAATTATTGAATCAATAAAATAAAATATTGAGCAAGATAATTCGTGTAACAATTATTGAGTAGTGTCTTCTTACGTAAGAATCAATAATTGGTGCAATATCGCAGTGTTATTCGCAATGCGACCAGTATCTTGTGTTTTAACCACCGGGTATTCCAACAGTGTTAACGGTAATAACTACGTCGTTATTTATAAAAAACTCATACTTGTCGATTTTCTTCATCCGATCGTTTTTCGTTATAGGGCCCACAAAAGGCTACGCCGTCGTACGAATATTTCCCGACAGTAAGAATATTCCACGACCAAACGAATATTCCCCGACAACAATGAATATTTTATAACCACTTGCTTATTTAAGATATTTACGCATTTTACCCATAACTAACTACATTAATCAAATTAACACCTTACTATTTCAAAATAATAAATAGAGGAAATTAAATCTTTATTTATAAAAAGTTGGGATCTTACAATCAATTACTTAGTTTCTAATATTACCTCAAGTATTAAATATAATTTTAGTTTTATCACTATTCTTTTGTCTAATAAATAACATTTTTTTTCAATCTGAAGCAATATAGACAATTGATATTATATTTAATATTTTATAATCATTTTCTTAATATGTGCACCTCTAAAATGACTTATATTAAATAACGGAAGGAGTAGTATTCTTGATTTGAGGTACTAGATGATTATTGCACTTTTATACTCCCTTTGTTCCTTAATATAAGTCGTTTTAGAGTTGTGAACAAGTATTAAAGAAATAATTGTATATCATTAAATATAATATCAATTGTCTATATTGTCATTGTATTGGAAAAAAAGTGTTATTTATTGGGCAAAAAATAATGAGAGAACCAAATTTATATTTATTACTTGGGGTAATATTAGAAACTAAGCAATTAATGCTTACTTGAAATTCTCAAACGACTTATATTAAAGAACAAAAATAATTCTCTAAAACGATTTATATTAAGAAATGAAGGGAGTATTTATTAATAATAAAGTTAAAAATGGACTTGATGTATATCAACTTTTAATGTTTTAGTTTAATTCCCTATAATCTTAAAAGTAAGCAAATTTTATTTTTTAGCGGAATTCAATCGATAAAATTTAGAATACGTTTGTCGTTTATCAAAGTAAAAATAAAAGGCTAGAAGCTCATAGGAAATGACAACGGGATAGAACGGGACGGGGCTGTAATAACTCAAATTTTTGTTAATAATTAATATTATTTTATTTTTCTTAAAAGTATAAATAAAATAAAAAAGATAATTTACTCATTTTTCTTTCTTGTTTCGTTTGAAAAGTTAAATTTTTTAATAGATAATTAAATAATTAATTTAATTAAAATTGACGAGTCCATTAAGGTTTTGGTAATTCTTATTATTTTCATATTATTAAGGTTGTAAACGAGTCAAACAGTTCAGGCTCGATTCAAAAAAAATATGAACGAGATTTAGATTCGTTAATAATATGATCAAAATCTGAACATTAAAAATAGTTCGAATAAAAATATGAGTAGAATCTGAGCAAGGTTATACTCGACTCGTTTAAGATTTAAACTACTCGAATTCTTGATTGTGATTCGATACATACTCGATTGATACAGATTCGGTTAGATGCTCAATATATTCTTTTATAATATATACAATTTAAATCAAATTAGGATAATTAATTATTATTATTTTGTTTTGTTTTTAATTGTAATTGTGATTTTATATTTGTAAAGTATAATATTAAATATATTTTCTCATTTCTAAGTAAAATAATAAATTCAATTTATAATTATATTTATTATAAAACTAGTTATTATGTGGAGACTCGAATTCTAGCTTGAATTTGAAACTCACGAATAGTTTGAATATGATTTGATTCGAGTCGGATCGAATTCGAGTAATAAATATTCAAGTCGAATTGTAGTAGAATTTTTCAAATACAATTCAAATTCGAGAATGAATTTAACATTTCGAATCGAATTCGAGCAACTCTCTGTTCTCTTCGTTTCGACTCGTTTACACCCTTAATTGTTATATTTAAAGAGTTGAGATGTAATTATATTCTTATTCTAATTTGGTTAGTTGAATTCCCGAGTAGAATACTTATACGCACTATAGCTCTTTAGAAAAATCAAAATTAATTAATCCAATATCAGAATTGAGTGAATCCAAAGCCTGTTTCTTCAGTTTTTTGTTCTCTAAAATTTTGAAAAAGGAAGATAAGTTATTTGACGTAATCTTCATGCCTTAAATTGTTGAAAACCACAATCTTTCCTGATTCTCATCACAATTTTCAGCTCTAATTTTGAAAATTCGTAACTCAGTCATATTAACTCCAAATTGAGTGATTCTTTGAGCCTATTTCGTGTATCTTTTCGAGAGCTACAATTTTCGTTAAAACATTAAGAGAGTTTGAAGATCTAGAAGACCCGAAATTTAGATTCTTTATTGTTGCATATTGAAGAAAGGTGAATAAGAAAGATACGTATTATTTTGTATTTTGATTTTAAATTTAGTTATAAGGGTTTTTAAATTAGAGATTATTTTTAAGTAAAATATAGACATGGAAATAGATATCATGATAATCGGAAAGAGGAGATAACTTTATATAAAAAAATATAATTGGATTAAATGTAAACGTTAAAATCTAAAAATTAGTTTTTATATTTTAAGGTGTATTGTGTGGGTTATATCTCTTAATCCAACCGTTCGATCGTTATAATTTTTGGATATGTTATACATATATAAGCCGAGAATATGTTCACCAAATTTGAACCGTTAAAAATTAACATAGGATTTGTTATGAATTTTAAAATATGACTAATCTGAAATTTTTGTAGCAGATTTTCAGCAGTGAGTTCTATTATATTAAAATGTAGAACTTAATGATTTTAAATTTGATTTGGGTGGTTCTTGAGGCTAAATTTTAGTATTTGATATCTAGTTTCTATTTATAATTTTAGATTTTGGAAATAAGTTAAATATGAGGAAGTTTTGACAAAAATAGTGACCTGAGGTATTGATGATATTTGGACATATTTGGGAATTTGATGTTTAAGATTTATAATTAAATATTAAAACTATAATTATGCACACTACAAGAAATAGAGGTATTTCCGACATAATTATCTCCGATGGAATTTATTCCCTCAGAATTAGTATAATTTCGATTGAATATTCCGTCTAACATAATTCCCTCGGACATACGATTATTTCGACGAAATTCCATCGGAGTTATAAGCCATTACTTAACGCTAATCTTCCCGCCAGTGCCAAGCATATGCTCGATGGAATTAGAGATAAATCTGACGAATTGTCCGTCGAACATAGTGTATTTTATGTTTGAGGGACATATTTCTGACGCAGAGTCCGTCAAAGTTAACTAAAAAACCTAATATCAGTTCCTAGTTGCTGCTTCTTATTTTTTTACCTCTAAGCGATATTATCAAGACACCACCCGCCCACCTCGCCATGTGCTAATTAACACCACACCGTTATTTTTTGCCATGCGTTAGCACCACCTGCAAATGCGTTCTCCAAGACGGTGGTTCTCTGTTTCGATACCTCGCCACTTTCGAGTTTTTCTCCTCGCCACCGTCGTTCTCCTCCCTGTTAGGATGTGAAGCAGTGTTCCGCCAGCTCCTCCTCCTCCCGGTTCCGCCGATTCTTCCACCGTTAGCTGAAAATTTCTTCTTCTCGGGTTAGTGAATTATCAGTATATATGCCCTAATTTAGTAAATTAAATTTTTTATGCCCTAATTTTGAATTCCCCTAATTATCAGTTAATATTTAAGGATAGTGCAAGAATTCGTAAAAAAATTAGTAAATATTTCATTCAATTTACATGTCAACTGAAATTTTGATAATTTTTGCCCTAGTTTTTCATGTACCAAAATTAGTAATTCTGAATAATTGTTGAATCTAAAATTGTGACTAATTGTTATATCTACGTGACTTAAATGTGTAGGATATTTAAAGGACGTGTACCGTAATTTTGTAGCGAACGCGCAAGGCAAGTTCCCTAACTTTGCTTATACTTTAATAGTAAGCAAAGTTCCTAACTCGTACAATTCTTTTGTACATGTACGAATTTCCTATGTATATGTAAGCTTCCTAATTCTTTTCCTAAAGCATTACTTTGAAAAATACTACTTGTTCAATTATGAATCATTGTAGCTCTATTTCTAAATATGAATCATTATAGCTCTATTTCTAAATAGAGTTATTGAATCGTGACTTATTTATGTATAATTATTCGGTATGATATTGTTATCAAATCCTTGATTGATTATCGAAACCATTTGATTTGACTAGTTCATAGTGGATGCACATTCTAAAAAGTTTAGAATTCTTTCTGAAGTTATTCCAAACTGAATTATTTTTGGTGCGGATTCCTAAGATAAAGCTGAGATGAACAACCCTATATCAGGGGTATATGTTATCGAAAACTATAATTTTTGAGTTACACTATAGCGATAATATTTTTGCACAATACATAGTATAAAAGGGTTGATCTTTGGTGTACTGAGATGGATAGTCCACAGTCTTTAGATTGATAAAGGTTACGGTAGAAATATTTGTTAACCTAGGACATATTTAGTTCGTGGTCTTGTGACCTTCAGTATATACATCTGAACTCAATATCTATGATTCGATTTAAAAGTCAATTATTCCATTGAATTCACAAGTTCTTGATTAACAGTTGATTGATCCCAATGAAGGACATTTTTTTCAGTAGAAGAATAAACATTTGATCACTCTTATACTGTTTATTGTATATTGTTCTACTTGTGGGCAATTTGATTGCTCACTTTTGCATAAAACATTTCAGCTAAGGTTGATAAACCTAAGGAGCCTCCTTCAAGCAAAGACAAGGGTAAGGTGCAGGAGTAGACGCCTTCTAGTCTATCTTTATTCGTGATGTATTATGTAATGGAATTATTTATAATTTTCGCTATTATGATATATTAATAAAGGTTAATTGGCATGGAATATGTGAGATCCCGAATTTTATGAAATGAAAGTATTCAATTTTCTTATAATTATTCTATTTAGTAAATGGTTAAATTGATAAAAGGTTAAAGTTAAGGGTGATATGTGAATTTTTTCAAAAGTGAACAAGTTGTCATAAAATAATCGGTGATAAAAGTATAATGTCTGGCGTGGTTGCATAGTAGCACATGGTATTGTACAATATCTTTGATTATTGATGCTTACGTGAGAAGTCACTCAGTTTTATTCAATTATTGTCACAATATTTTATATTATTAAATTAATAATTGAGATGACACAGTTATTCATATTATTATTTACAATATTGACAATGTGTAGAAGTTCTGTCAATGAGAGGTTAGGTCATCTAATTGCGCGCCAATAGGGAGAAATCCTTATCGGAAGGCCTCCTCTTTCTTAGGAACGACCTGATTGTTAAATATTGTGAATTATAATATTAATGATGAATAAGTTTGTGTTAATTAAAGATGAAATTAATAGTTCCATTGTGTGGGAATTATTAGTGTTAGTAGAAATTGACATTTATTTCGATAATAATTGATGTCTGGAGGTTATTGACCAATCGGGTATTTAATCGGATAAATGTGGAATTAATTACTATCAATTCACATGATTATAACTATTTGTTCACATGTGTGTACTATTGATTCATATTCATTTACTATTATGGGAGATGGTGCGAGATTGATAATACTTGCATGACTAAGTTAAAAATGGAGGTATAGATAGAGGTACTATACTGTAATTAGTTTTTTCACATGATTATACTATTGAGTCACATGAATGAATTATTAATTCACATGATTTACTATTAGGGGAGGTGGTGCAAGTTTGATAATACTTGCAGGACTAAATTAAAAATGAAGAAAAAGAGGGAGGTATTATACTATAATATTTTGAGCTCCAAAACGTGCAATTATTGAAACTATATTTTCCTATAAATAGAAGCTCATTCTTCCTTCATTTCTCACCAATTCACTAAAGCTATAGAGCAATTATTATAGAGAGAAATTATAGAGAGAAAGGAGAAGAGAAGTACGCTACCTCATTATTCCAAAGTATCCGGTTTTTTCTAAGGTAAAAAGGGTATTATTCTTTCGTATTCATGAAGAGAGTTATTTTCTTTCAATACTCATAATGGTTGTTATTCCATTCTTTATTATTATGTTGGAATAACTCTGCATCATGGCAAATTCTTACATTATTCCATTCATTATTACATAGTGAAATTCATCATCGTCATTCCATTATTTATTATTTTGTTGGAATAACACATTCATGCGATCTGGAATATATCGCATACACGGTGAATTCTGTTGTTATTCCATTCTTTATTATTACATGTTGGAATATCACATGCATGTAATTCTTCGCATTTGACTAGTTTAGATTCTTTATTATTACATTTGGAATATCCTATATATCATATGGATTACGCATGAATTGGTTCCATTCTTTATTATTACATTGGAATAACATATACATGTAGATTACTGCATGCATGGTGAATGATCCTTCGTATTCATTCTTTATTAAATTATGGAAATGATGCATCTACGTGGATTCTGGCGTGGCGGTGAAAATCCATTTCATAGTTTTGTATATTCTATTATACTAAATCGAGATATCATTTCTTTTGTACTTGTCATGGAATATCATTTTTTTTGGTATTTTTTTTACGAGTTACTATTCACGGGTTAATATTCACTTCGATTACTATTCACTCTGGTATTATTCATTCACTCGGGTATTGAGGTACTTTTTGTGCGGAGTACTGGAGTTACTATTCACGAGTTCTTATTCACCCGATTACTATTCACTCTATTATCATTCACTCGGGTATTACGGACACTTTTTTTATCGGGGTACTATTCACGGGGTACTATTCCCAAAGTACTATTCACAGGGTACTAATTTAACCCAAAAAATATATTTCTTTTCTGTCCAAATTATTCTTGGTACATAAATATTATTCTTGAATTTTACTCTACAAAGCAGTATCATGTTGACAATTTGGGCGTTATTGATTTACGGATAAATTAAATTATAAATCTTTAAAATTTATCCTTGAACTTGTTTTATTGAATTATTATGTCATTGTCATCATCCCCATTGCTTATATTGTGATTAAAGTCATCTTTGGCTTACGTGCGTAGATGGACTTGGTATGATTATGACCGAGGATTATTCGATATAATCATAATAGTAATGTGACGAATGATGTGGTAAAAGTCTTCATTGGCACGTAGTTCATTGATGGGACGGTTGTTAGTATGATTATGACGAGGAATTATTTGGTATAATCATGACCATTGATGATTACATGAATATCCTTGGTACGTAGTGGGAGGATGATTCGATTTTATTTATTAAGTTGAGTCTCGTGATAAAGTTGATGAAAAACTTTTTAAATCATAGAAGATAGTAGATTTTATGCTCTACTTGACTCTTTAATGGATTGCTTATTTTCATTGCGATTGTTGATCTAAAACTTGTTGTCTATTGTATTCTATCGGTTGTTATCTTTGTTGAAGGCTAAGGATAATTTATTTTGCATTATCTTAGTCATAATATTTCTTCTTGGGCTAGTTGAGCTCACCCTTTCTTTCGTTGTTCTCTTTGAAATGAGAATATCTTTGGGACGAGTCGGGGAATGGAGTGATGGTCCGGGATAAATGACTTTAGTAGTCCTCACTATTCTATGAAATAATGTGATAATAATTATAATGAGGACACCATTGAGTGTGGATATTGTCTAGATGACAATATTCTTGTTTAAACTCTCGACTATGTTTTGTCGTATTTTACATTTGTTGTATAATTAAGTTGTATTTGAATTTATGTACCATGTATCTGGCGACTTAAGATGGGTGATGTATACCTGTTTTGGGGGCGTCACAGTTGGTATCAGAGCTTAGATATGATCCCTGGTTGAGATGTGAGACAAGAACTGGGAGGGGAGAGACGAGGAATTTCTTCGCTAGTATGTCCTACCTAAGTTTATTTGCTATTTAGTTGGTCAGTCAGAGTATAGGGATAATATATAATATATGTCAATTAACCCTTATTTTGAAACTATATTCTAGAATGATATCTGAAATACAGGAGATGAGAAATGGAAAAATCATGATAGAGAAGAAATAACCGGGAAGGTACAATCCGAAAAGAAAACAAGGTATTCTCATCTCTTCGAACTACTAGATACATAAATTTTGAGGGCAAAATTTCATAAGGAGGGGAGATTGTGAGACCCTGAATTTTATGAAATGAAAGTATTTAATTTTCTTATAATTATTCTATTTAGTAAATGGTTAAATTGATAAAAGGTTAAATTTAAGGGTGATATGTGAAAATTTTTCAAAGTAAACAAGTTATCATAAAATAATCGGTGATAAAAGTATAGTAATATGCGTGGTTGCATAGTATAGTAGTAGCGGTATTGATTGTGATACAATATCTTTGATTATTGATGCTTACGATAATTGAGAAGTCTCTCAGTTTTATTTCAATTATTGTCACAATATTTTATATTATTAAATCAATAATTGAGATGACACAAATTATTCATATTATTATTTACAATATTGACAATGTCTAAAAGTTACATCGAGGAGAGGTTAGGTCATCTAATTGGCATGATAGGAAGAAATCCTTATCGGAAAGCCCCCTCTTTCACAGGAGCGACACGGTTGTTAAATATTGTGAATTATAATATTAATGATGAATAAGTTCGTGTTGATTAAAGATGAAATTGATAGTTCTATTGTGTGGGAATTATTAGTGTTAGTGGAAATCGACATTTATTTCGATAATAATTGATGTCTGGAGGTTATTGACCAATCGGGTATTTAATCGGATAAATGAGGAATTAATTGCTATTAATTCACATGATTATAACTATTTGTTCACATGTGTGTACTATTGATTCACATTCATTTACTATTAGGGGAGATGGTGCAAGATTGATAATACTTGCATGACTAAGTTAAAAATAGAGGTATAGATGGAGGTACTATATCGTAATTAGTTTTTTCACATGATTATACTATTAAGTCACATGAATGAACTATTAATGTACATGATTTACTATTGGGGGAGGTGGTGCAAGTTTGATAATACTTGCAAGACTAAATTAAAAATGAAGAAAAAGAGGGAGGTAATATATTGTAATATTTTGAGCCCCAAAACGAGTAATTATTGAAACTATATTTTTCTATAAATAGAAACTCATTCTTCCTTCATTTCTCACCAATTCACTAAAGCTATAGAGCAATTATTATAGAGAGAAATTATAGAGAGAAAGGAGAAGAGAAGTGTTCTACCTCACTATTCCATTATCCAGTTTTTTCTAAGGTAAGGGGTATTATTCTTTCGTATTCATGAAGAGAGTTATTTTCTTTCAATACTTATAAGGGTTGTTATTCCATTCTTTATTATTATGTTGGAATAACTTTATACATCAAGATACCGCATACATGGTAAAATTCTTACATTATTCCATTCTTTATTATTACATTGGAATAACACATGCATGATCTATCATCGCATGCTGGTGAATTTCATTGTTATTCCATTCTTTATTATTACATTTGGAATATCGGATTCTGGCATGCTTGTTCCATTCTTTATTATTACATTTGGTTTCGATTCTTTATTATTACATGTTGAATATCCTTCTTTATTATTCATGCGGATACATGCATGACTACAGTTCCATTCTTTATTATTCTTTATTATACATTGGAATAACTTTGTCTATGTGGATTCTGCATGCATAGTGAATGATCCTTCGTATTCATTCTTTATTAAATTGTGGAAATGATGATCATCTACACGTGGATTACCGCATGGTGGTGAAAATCCATTTGCGATTTCGTATATTCTATTATACTTATATCGAGATATCATTTCTTTTGTACTAAATCATGGAATATCATTTTCTTTGGTATTTTTTTTATGAGTTACTATTCACGAGTTAATATTCACCCGGTTACTATTCACTCTGGTATTATTCACTCGGGTATTCAGGGTACTTTTCGTACCGGAGTACTATTCATGAGTTACTATTCACCCAATTACTATTCACACTAGTATCATTCACTCGGGTATTCGAGACACTTTGTGTCGGGGTACTATTCACGGGGTACTATTCTCGAAGTACTATTCACGGGTTATTATTCACCCAAAAAATATATTTCTTTTCTGTCCAAATTATTTTTGGTACATGAATATTTTTCTTTAATTTTACTCTACAAAGCAGTATCATGTTGACAATTTGGACGTTATTGATTTCTGGATAAATTAAATTATAAATCTTTAAAATTTATCCTTGAACTTGTTTTATTGAATTATTATGTCATTGTCATCATCCTCATGCTTATATTATGATTAAAGTAATCTTTAGCTTACATGCATAGATGGACTTGGTATGAGTATGACCAGGGATTATTCGGTATAATCATGACCGTAATGTGACGAATGATGTGGTAAAAGTCTTCATTGGCCTGTAGTTCATTGATGGACAGTTGTTGGTATGATTATGACCAGGGATTATTCGGTATAATCATGACCATTGATGATTACATGAATATCCTTGGCCGTGGTACATGGATGATTCGATTTTATTTATTAAGCTGAGTCTCAGCGATAAAGTTGATGAAAAACTTTTTAAATCATAGAAGATAGTAGATTTTATGCTCTACTTGACTCTTCTAATGGATTGCTTATTTCCGCTGCAGTTGTTGATCTAAAACTTGTTGTCTATTGTATTCTATCAGTTGTTATACTATTGAAGGCTAAGGATAATTTATTTACGCATTATCTTAGTCATAATATTTCTTCTTGAGCTAGTTGAGCTCACCCTTTCTTTCATTGTTCTCTTGAGGAAAATGAGAATATATTTGGGATGAGTCGGGGAATGGAGTGATGGTCCGGGATAAATGGCTTTAGTAGTCCTCACTATTCTACTAAATAATGTGATAATAATTGTAATGAGGACACTATTGAGTGTGGATAATGTGATAACAAATTTTTGTTTAAATAGCTATGGATTTTACCATTGTATAATTAAGATGTATTTGAATTTATGTACCATGTATCTGGCGACTTAAGATGGGTGATGTATACCTATTTTGGGGGTGTCACAGAATACGATTAAGTATATAACCTTTTATAAAGATTATCATGTGTGATGCTTGTTATCCTATATTGTGGGTAGAATAGATGTTGTATGTGTTGGATCGTGAGCACCAAATCCAAGGGTTGAGGTACTCAGATTTAGGGGCGTCACACTATATATAGAACTCGTTATTGATCACGTTTAGTTCTTGAGCTAATATAGGACCTACTAAGATGCACACCTTTTAGATGCCCTTCGAGAGGCATGCATATTAGATACCTTAGTAAGGTGTGTGATGGGAACTTTTGGGTAATGTTGTATGTAACCTTAATCGCTAATTGTGGATTAAAAGATATATTGTATACTTACTTTTTGAAATTTATCTAAACAAATATTCCTTTTGATTGAAAATTGTATTTTTATAAATTGTACTTGATTCGATTAGATAGAAATGATTGCTACTTACTGGGTTTCATCGCTCACCCCTTACAATATTACAGGCTATCTTGTTTCAAGAGTTGGGACGTCATGGGTTAAGTTAACGATAAATATGAGATGATTAGTTTAAGTGTTGGTATAGTATTATGGTATGATTTTGTTGTACTTTGATTTAGAGGAGTTGCAATACCTCCATTGGTGTTGTTTTAGACTTTTGCTTATTCGATGAATTTTAGTCGTCTTGCAGGCTTTTGGGCTTGCGACATATAACACTTCAAGGCTGTAGCGGGTTCGAGGTGTTACAGGGGCGGGGCGGGGATTACACATTCCACCCTCATCTTCGGTCTTATAAAGAAATTTCATATCCGCCATATTCTCTACGGGGATTAAAACTTAATAATCATCCCCATTCCAATAGAAAATTAAAACCTCCATGGGAAATTTATATCATCTCACGGATTAGTATTTTTGAATTTTTTTAAATAAAAATTAATTTTAGTTATATTTATAATAATACATACATGAAAATTAATCATATTTTAGCGCATACATGATAAATTTAAGAAAAATCAAATAATAATAATAATAATATATACACACAAGGAAATATATTTTAATTATGTAATATATAATAATATAAATATTAATTTAATTAGTATATAACTATTAAGGGGCGGGGAAAATAAATATTATCCTCTATCCATCCCCATAAATAATATTCGGTGATTTTTTATTTTCATCCCAACCCCGGCCCCATCTCCGGTCAAAATAAAAATCGTCGTCCCTATTAAAAGCAGGGTGTGGGGATCACCATGCGAATCAAACAAGTTTTCATCCATGGAAACTGGTATTAATAATAGTAACAATAAATTGTTATTATCTCAGTTTCATAATAACTGTCTTTTTAATTTTATACATATGAATTAAGAAGTCATTTAATACTATCATTTAAGAATTAAAATTTGTATGAAATTTTATCATTATCCCTTTATAAAAAGTTGGAAACTATTGATGCAAAAGAAAAAATTTAGTGGGAGAATGAGAGAAGTTAGGAGTAATATAGGAAAATAAATAATTTATTCTCCTAAAAATTATAAACGACAAATAAATTAAAATAATTTTTTTTAAATAAGACGATTATTATAAAACCAAAGAATATAATCTTTGATTTGAGATCCTTAACATTATCCATAACATCAACACTATCGCTTTTCATAAAGAAATTAGTTATAACTAGTACTCCAAAAAAGGAACAAAACGTATAAAGGTAGATATTGAATTTAATGAAAACTTATTGGTAATTAGTATTACCCTATTTATTATAGCACCCCTTGCACCAACAACTACCAAACACTTTCACATTGTTAGCTGATTTATCTTCTTAGCAAATAAGAACAAAAAAAAAAAACTGATTTGTTTAAAAATACTTTCAATTTAAAAGGTTTCATAACATAACCAAAAAGTACTATTAGCATCAAAATTATGGTGCAAAAAGTTTTTTCAGGATACTAGAAGGACTTTTGGTTACCTTTTTTATATTTAATTTTAATTTATTTCTAAATATTCTGGAGACGAGAGTATGATCGGTTATCAGTTTAATCAAAAAACTTTTTCTTGACTAAAATGTTCAAAAGTAAAAGAACATTAACTTGTACTCTCAAATAATAATTGTACAATTTTGTTAGTAAAATTCGAATTCTTAAATTATTTTAAAATTTATCTATATGGCATGTTAGTAACACCATATAAACACTAATTTTATAGTCCTTATATAGAGTAATTTATTCTCTATTTATATTGTAAGAACTCAAATTTTATGAATAAAGATTTAATTTTTTGAAATATTTTTTTTATATTAAAGTGTGAATTTGATATAATATTATAGTTGTGGGTATTTTTTACAAATTTTGAAAAGTATCCAAGTTGTCATAAAATATTCGATTGGTCGAGGAATATTCGTTTTAACAGGGAATATTCGTACGACGGAATAATCATTGGTGGACCCCACAACGGAATTATTGTCGGAGTTAGAAAACGACAGAAATATCTTTTTATAAAAATAACGGCGAAAATTTTACCGTTAACTGTTGAAATACCCGGTGATAAAAGTATAGTAATACGCGTGGTTGCATAGTAGCACACTGTATTGATTATTGATGCTTACGTGAAAAGTCACTTAGTTTTATTCCATTATTGCCACAGTAATTAATGCATAGTATCTCACGTTATTGATTCAATAATTGTCACAATATTTTATATTATTAAATCAATAATTGTGACGATAAAGTTATTCATATTATTATTTGTATTATTAACGATGTCTAGAAAGTTCTATAGAGGAAAAGAGTTTGGTCACCTAATTACGCGCCAATAAGGAGAAGTCCTTATCGAAAAGCCCCCTCTTTTTTGGGAATGATCTGGTTGTTAAATATTGCGAATTATAATAATGATGAATAAATGTTATTAAAATATCTTTTGTGAAGTCAAGTGAATTGAGATAAATAGAAGGAATTTTTATGAAGTATTTGTTGTACATTTTGCTTATTATATGGACACCAGCTTATCCATTTTTTAAAATCGTCGAAGAAAATTATCTCAATTTTGTTATATATATATATATATTATAATAATAAGTTTTGTTTTTTTAATGTAAAATAGAATATATTATATTTTATTATGTATAGTATTTGCATAGTAAATTAAAAAATTCGTTAGAAAACCCGTGGTTCCTACTATGCAGTACGTGTGTAAGACCCCAGTTTATTATAAATGAAATTAAATTTCCTCTATTTATTATTTTAAAATAGTAAGGGTTGATTTGATTAATGTGGTTAGTTATGGGTAAAATGCGTAAATATTTTAAATAAGAAAGTGGTTATAAAATATTCATTGTTGTCGGGAAATATTCGTTTGGTCGTGGAATATTCTTACTGTCGGAGAATATTCGTACTACGGCGCAGCCTTGTGTGGCCCCATAACGGAAAGCAATTGGATGAAAAAAACGACAAGTATAAGTTGTTTATAAATAACGACGTAGTTGTTACCGTTAATACTGTTGAAATACTCGGTAGTTAAGACACAGTAGCACACGGTATTGCACCAATTATTGATTCTTACGTAAGAAGGCACTACTCAATAATTGTTACAGTAATTACTGTTTAATATTTTATTTTATTGGTTCAATAATTGCTGCGTTGATATTTTATATTATTGTTGTTTCAATAATTGTCATTACACAGTATTTTCCTTTAACGAATCAATAATTCATATTATTTGAATAATATTATTAGATAGCATTATTGGCAATGTCTAGAAAGTTTTGTTTAAAGAGAGGTTTGGTCACCTAATTGCGCGCCAGTAAAGAGAAATCCTTATTGGAAAGCCCCTTCTTTCTTGGGAACGGCCTGGTTGCCAGTATTGTGATCCTGTAATATTATTTATGAATAATTAATTATTGATTTATATGATAAGGAAAATATTCATTTTATGTGGATATAGATGGAGAAAATTTTAAAGTAACAATTGTTGAAAAATTGATATTTTATCTTTTCTGATAAATAATTTATTTAAATATATTATTATATTTTAATAATATAATAATGGTGATATTTTTACAATGAATGTGGGATATATGAGTATATAAGGAGGAGGAGTATTTTTGTTACTAAAAATATTTAAAACATGTTAAACATGTCGGTGGACCCCATTTATTGACTGAAATTTGATTAAAGCCTGTAAAATTGTCCGTTTGTGGATTTCGGTCAATTTTTGTTTGGAATTTAGAAAAACTTAAACTTACAAAGTTGTAGAGAATGGAATTTCCTATGGAAAAGGCATAAGGTTCGAATTTTTCTGATAAAAGGACTATTTATTATGAATTATTGAAGTTTCGGATTAATTGATTTTTTTTTTGGAGTTTTAAATGACTTTTATATGAAAAATGTTTTTGGCAAGTTTGGCACATGTGTGGCTGATATTTTGGATCAATGAAGGCGTGCATAAGAATTTATAATATATATTAATATTTTATTAAATTTTCTGCTCTGGTGTTCTAAGCAATTTCCTATAAATAAGGTGCTTAGGTTAGAATTGAAAATCACACCAAATCGAAGTTTTCTCTCTATATTATCGCGTATTCTTGTGAGTATTTTGATACTTTGAGTGTTGCTATACTCTGCAAGTTCCTTCAAAGACTATATCTAGTATTCCGGTTAAAAGCATCTTTTCGAGGTAAGGATATTATTTTTTTAAAATGATATTATTTTTTCTAATATCATTATCTTAGGAATATTGGTAAGATTTTTCTTGTGAAATTCTTGTCTTTTAGTGTCTGGGGTTACTATTCACGTATACGATACTTATTCACGATATCGACACTATTCACGAATACTAGACTATTCACGGAAAAATTAAAATTTGTTTTTTCTAAAATATCGATTATGGATACTAGCTTTGATTGTATCCATGTTTTGATCATTCTTGAATTTTACTTCACTATGATTATTTATGAAGTATTTTTGAACTTCGGATTGTTTAAAGTACTGAATCCTTAATATTTGTTCTTTTGTTTCACTAGATTCATGTTTTTAAAATATTTTCATCATCATCAGGTCCTAAATGATGATATTCTTGAATATCTTTGATGCATAATGCAAAGATGGTTGATTTTCTTATGAATATCTTTGGTAGTAAAAAAAAGATGTACATATGTTGAGATGAACATGATTAAGTGATGAATATCTTTGGCTCAGTAGTGCAAAGATGAATATTTGATTCAAGATGAATATTGATTGATGTTCTGAGGATAAAATAATGATGATGGACTTTTAAATTCATAGATTATAGTAGATTTCATTCTCTACGTAACTCATCTATGAATTATTATTTCCGCTGCGAATATTGATCTGAAATTTATTGTCTATTGTATTTTATTAGATTTTTCCCTATTGAAGACTAACGATAATTTGTTCTATATTATCTTAGTCATAATATTCTTTACTGGGCTAGTTGAGCTCACCCTTTTCCTTTTTGTTCCATTTTTCTTCTTAGGAAGCGAGAATGTAGCGAGTACTAGTTGGGGTATGGAATGAAGGTTCTAGAAAGTTATTTTAGTAGTCCTCACCATTTTTATAAAATAATGTACCAATAACTGTAATGAGGACTTATTTGGGTGTGAATATTGTCTAGATGACAATATTTGTATTTAAACTCACAGTTTTTATGTTGTAGTAATAAAGTTGTAGTTGTTTCTGAACCATGTTATTGACGACTCAAAATGGGTGATGTATATCTATTTTGAGGGTGTCACAACGTGATTTTTCATTTACTGCACATCCAAATAGTATCCAGCCATTCTCCTATAAATAGGATGCTCAGTTTAGAAATGAAAATCACACCAGAATCAGGGAATTCTTCTTCTATAATATTGAGCGTATTTCTTTAGAGTTTAAGGAAGTTTTGAGTGTAGAAAATAGTAAAAGTTTTTTTCAAGAATATATTCGCTATACCAGTTAGAATTGCTCTCTTTTTTAGGTAAGGGGTATTATTTATTACATACCCACTTATGATATTATTTTTTGTATTTATAAGGAGTTTTTTTTCGTTCAATATTCGCAAGAAATATTATCTTCGTTTAATATTTATAAGGAATATTATCTTCTTTCAATATTCGTAAGGAATATTATTTTCGTTCAACAATTGTAAGGAATATTATTTTTGTTCAATATTCGTAAGAAATAATATTTTCTTCCATACTCTGTAGTATGTAAGTAATATTATTTCATTTCAGATTCCGAATTTTACACTCATTTTGTTAAGTATTACTTCTATACTCCTTGAAATTTAGTAGAATATCCTTGAAATTTGTGCTTCATCTAGTATCGTTTCACAAGGATATTTTGCTGAACATTCTTATTCATTTTTAAGATTTTCATATCAGAGTACTATTCATGGGTACTATTCATTTATACGGCACTATTCATACGTATGACATTATTCATACGTACGATACTATTCATATGTACGGGTACTATTTATGAAATACTATTCACGGGATACTATTCACTTGGGTACTATTCACCATAGGTACTATTCATGAAAAAAAATTGATTTCTTTTCTGTCCAAATTATTTTTGATACGTGAATATTATTATTGAATTTTACTCCACAAAGTAGTATCATGTTGACAATTTGGACATTTTTAAACTCTGGATAAATTTAAAGTCTTTAATATTTATCCTTGATTTCTTTTAATTGAATTTTGTTAGGAATAAGCATGTGAATGATATAAGTATTTATATATGATTTGATTATGATATAAATGAATGAATATACAAGTATGCTTGTGACGCTCCCAAAATAGGTATACATCATCCATCTTGGGTCGCCAGATACATGGTACTGAATACAAATACAAACTAATTGTACAACAGTTGTGTAAAATACGACAAAATATATGCTGTGATTTTTAATACAAATATTGTCATCTAGACAATATCCACACTCAAAATAAGTCCTCAATACATTTATTAACACACTATTTCATAGAATAGTGAAGACTACTAATGCTATCCTCTGGACCATCACTCCGTTCCCCGACTAGTCTCTGCTACGTTCTCATTTCCTGAAGAGAACAGTGAAAGAAAGGGTGAGCTCAACTCGTCCAGTAAGAAATATTATGACTAAGATAATGCAGGATAAATTATCATTAGCCTTCAACAATGTTAAACTGATAAAATATAATAGACATCAAGTTTAACTGCAGCGGAATAAGCAATCCATTAAAAGAGTCAAGTAGAGAATAAAATCTACTATCTTTTATGATTTAAAATGTTTTTTCATCACTTTTATCGCTGAGACTCAACTTAATAAATAATCCACATCATCCCTGCACTATGGCTAAGGATATTCATTGAGACCACAAATTATCCATGCACTACGGGCCAAGGATATTCGTGTATTCATCAATGGTCATGATCATGCCAACAACTGTCCATCAATGCACTACGGACCAATGAGGACTTTTACCACATCATTTGTAACATTACGGTCATGATTATACCGAATAATCCCTGGTCATAATCATACCAAGTCCATCTATGCACTACAGGCCACATATGACTTTCAAAAAATATAAACATGAGGATGATGACAATGATATATGAATTCAATAAAACAAGGTCAAGAATTAATTTATTCAGGAACTAAAAACGTCCAAATTGTCAACATGATACTTCTTTGTAGAGAAAAATTCAAGAATGCTCAAAAGAATATTTCGATGAAAAGATACTGGATGAAGTGCAAATATCAAGGATATTTCACTAATTTTATGGAGTATAGAAGTCAAAACTTTAACCAACTGAATATAATAAAGAATGGAATAACAAAAGAAATCACCAGCATGCTGCGATAGCGCATGACAGTTCGTGTTACAGAAACGCAATGTGATATTCCAATGTAATAATAAAACGGAACCAGTCGTAAAACGCATGCAGAAATTCCAAATGTATAATAAACATGATATTCCAGCAGTAATAATAAAGATTGGAATAAAACCAGTCCCACGAAAAAACGCAGATGATGTGATATTCCAATGTAATAATAAAGAATGGAATAATGAAGAATTTCACCATGTATGCGGTGGTATCACACATACAAAAGTTATTCCAACATAATAATAAAGAATGGAATAATGTAAGTTCTCTTCATGAAGACGAAAGAAAGAAATAATAACCCCTTACCGTATAAAAAAACCGGATATCAAGTAGTGAAGTAAAGTAAAACTCTTCTTCTTTCTCTCTATAATTTCTCTCTCTAGAGTTTAAGTGAATTCGTAAGAAATAATGAAGGAATGAGCTTTTATTTATAGAAGAATGGATTGAATAGTAACTAATTCATGAAAGGTCCAGATTGATTTACTTTTAAATGGACGGTCCATATTGATTCATTATTAAAACTTTAAACCAGCGATCCATATTGATTTACTATTAAAACTTTAAACCAGCGATCCATATTGATTTACTATTATAAATTCAACCAACGGTCTGAAAAATTAGCACATCTCCTCATGGAATAATATTGTACCAAAAATAATTTGGACTGAAAAGAAATATATTGTTTGGGTGAATAGTACCCCATGAATAGTAACTCATAAATAGTAACTTATGAATAGTAACTCGTGAATAGTAACTCGTGAATAGTACTCCGACACAAAAAGTGTCCCGAATACCTGTTTGAACAATATAACCTCCACACATCAATTATCATCGAAATAGATGTCGATTTCTACTAAAACAAATAATCCCAGTACAATGAAACTATCAAATTCATCTTTAATCAACACTTAACTTATTCATTATTAATATTATAACTCACAATATTTAACAAACAAAGTTGTTCCCAGAAAGCGGGGCTTTTCTAATAAGGATTTCTCCTTATCGTAGCGCAATTAGGTGACCAAACCTCTCCTCGATGTAACTTCTAGACATTGTAAATATTGCAATTTAATAATATGAATAACTTTGTCGCCTCAATTATTGATTTAATAATATAACATATAATGCGATGATATCTTTGACAATAATCGAATCAATAATATGAGAGATATGATGCAATAATTGAGTATAATCGAGTGACTTCTCACGTAAGCATCAATAATCAATACCGGTGTGCTACTTATGCAACCACGCCAGACATCGTACTTTTACTACCGGGTAGTTCAACAGTTTTAACAGTAACACCTCCGCCATTATTTTTATAAAATATTTTTGTCATTTTCTCAATCCGACAATAATTCCGTTGTGGGGTCCACCAATGATTGTGTCGTAGTACGAATATTCCCTGCTAAAATGAATATTCCCCGACCAATCGAATATTATATAACACCTTGCATACTTTGAAAAATTTATAAATATTACCCACAACTATAACATTATATCAAATTCATTCCATAATATTCAAAAATAATATTCATAGAAAAAAAATCATCTTTATTCCTAAAATTTGGGGTCTTACAACCTCCCCTTCTTATGAAATTTCGCCCTCAAAATTAGGGTACGTACCTGATATGTTGAAGAGGTAAGGATACCTTGATTTCATTTCAGATTCTAACTCCCAGGTCATTTCCTCAACATCGTGGCTCCAAGATTTTAACAGGAACCTCCTCATACGTTAAATCTTCCGCTATTTCATCTGGTTCTAACTCAATAATGTGGTATGGGTCTTTCACATATTTACATAACATAGATATATGAAAAAAGTTATGAACACGAGACATACTTGGCTGTAAAGCGAGTCTATACGCCATAGTTCCTACTCGATCGAGGATTAAAAATGGGCCAATGAATCAAGGATTGAGCTTTCCTCTCTTTCTAAATCTCATAACTCCTTTCCATGGAGCAACACGTAACAACACATGATCTCCAATATCGAATTCCACGTCCTTTCGATGAAGATCAGCATAACTCTTTTGTCGATCTTGTGAGGTTTTTATACGTTGTCGGATCGTTTGAATCTTTTTCGTAGTCATACGTACCAACTCCGGTCCCAACAATGTTACTTCACCCACCTCATCCCATCATACTGGAGAATGACACTTTCTTCCATACAACGCCTCAAATGGAGCCATGCCAATACTTGCTTGATAACTGTTGTTGTAGGAAAACTCCACTAATGGTAAGAACTTGTCCCAACTTCCTTTAAAGTCAAGGACACAGAGTCTTAATAAATCTTCTAGAGTTTGAATAGTCCTCTCTGATTGTCCGTCCGTCTGAGGATGATATGCCGAACTAAATCGTAAATCCGTGCCCATAGCTTTTTGCAAACTAACCCAAAATCTTGAAGTGAATCTTGGGTCTCGATTAGAAACTATGGATACTGGCATACAATGCAATCTTATAATTTCGTTTATGTACATAATAGCAAGACGTTCAAGTGTATAAGTTTCTCGTATTGGTAAGAAATGAGCAGACTTGGTCAATCTATCAACAATGACCCAAATCGCATCTATGCCTTGAGAAACCTTGGGAAGACTAGTAACGAAATCCATGGTAATGTGCTCCCACTTCCATTCTGGAATTTCAAGTGGTTGCAATGGACCTTTTGGCACTTGATGCTCCACCTTGACTCGTTGACAAGTTAGACACCTTGAGATAAACAACTCTATCTCTCTCTTCATATTGCTCCACCAAAATGTATGACGAAGATCGCGATACATTTTGGTACTCCCAGGATGGATTACAAACGGTGTGTTGTGCGCCTCCATCATGATTCTATACTTTAAATCAGGGTCGTTAGGAACACAAAGTCTGGAGTTGACTCGAAGTATTCCTTCTTCATCAATTCTTGCTTCTGGCATAACACCTTCTTGAACTTTCTTCCTCATACGATCAGGCTCCTGTGTCCGTAGCTTGAAAGTAACTTTAACTTTATCGATTAAAGTCGGTTCTACTCAGATATTTTCCATCATCACATGGGTCCCCGAGTCTTTAACTCTATCTCCATCCTTTGCAAGTCACACAAAATGGGCCTTGCGTTGACAATATCGCACTCGCACCAAGATATGATCTTCTACTCAACACGCCGCCTACCACTTTCGCTTTTCTAGGATGGTATTGGATGGTATGATCATAATCTTTCAACAGTTCAAGCCAGCGTCGCTGTCGCATGTTGAGTTCCTTTTGAGTGAAGAAATATTTGAGGCTTTTATGATCCGTAAAGATCTCTACTTTCTCCCCATACAAGTAATGCCTCCAAATCTTTAGTGCAAAAATGACTGCTGCCAACTCTAGATCATGAGTAGGACAATTCCTCTCATATTCTTTGAGTTGTCGTGAGGCATAGGCTATGACTTTCCCATGTTGCATGAGAACACATCCCAACCCTTTGCCCGAAGCATCACTATAAATGACAAATCCCTCCGAGCTAGATGGTATTGTCAAAACAGGTGCTGAAATGAGTCTCCTCTTGAGTTCTTGAAAACTCTTCTCACATTTCTCGTTCCAACCGAATTTTGTATCTTTCCATGTCAGCTGAGTTAATGGAGTAGCAATTCGAGAAAACCCTTCTACAAATCTCTGATAATAACCAACTAATCCGAGAAAGCTACGTAATTCGGTCACTGATTTAGGTTGCTCCCAGCTTTGAATAGCTTCAATCTTTGCTGGGTCAACAGATATTCCATGACTTGATACTACGTGCCCAAGGAATGCTACTTCCTCAAGCCAGAACTCGTATTTCTTTAACTTGGCATAAAGCTTATATTCACGAAGCTTTTGGAGTATCAGCCTCAAGTGTTGCTCATGATCTTCACGGCTTTTGGAATAAATAAGGATGTCATCAATAAAGACGACCACAAAGTGATCCAAATATTCCTTGAATACTCGGTTCATCATATCCATGAAGGCATCAGGAGCATTAGTTAATCCAAAAGACATGACTAGGAATTCATAATGCCTGCATCGGAGTTCAAAGCCGCCTTTGGAATGTCATCTGGCTCTAATCTTCAATTGGTGATATCCGGAACGAAGATCAATCTTTGAAAAGAATTTGGCGACTTGCAATCGGGTCAAAAACAGTCATCAATACGTGGCAACGGATATCTATTTTGATGGTGACATGGTTCAACTCCCGATAATCAATACAAAGTCGTATACTCCCATCTTTTTTTTCACGAATAGTAACAGAGCACCCCAAGGAGACGATTTAGGGCCGAATGAAACCGATGTCTAATAATTCCTCGCATTGGGTCTTTAACTCCTCAAGTTCAATAGAGCCATTCGATATGGGGCTTTGGAAATAGGTTTTTGTAGTTTAAGGTCGATACAAAATTCAATTTCACGCCGGGGTAGGCCAGAAGTTCTTCGTGGAATACGTCAGAAATTCATTAACAATAGAAATATCATTCAAAATCGACGTATTTTTGTTTAGATCCGTGACATGAGCTAAGAAAGCTTAACATCCGTTTTTCAATAAACGAATAGCTTTATGGCTTGAGATGACAGTGATTGATTTTAATGGTTTGGTTGCTTGAATTCGAATAATAGGTTGGTTAGGAATATGAAAGCTAACAACCTTACGAAAACAATCAATTTTTGCATGATGAGTAGTTAACCAATCAATCCTTAGAATTACGTCAAATGCAAGTATTTTCAATGAAATAAGATCGACTGGTAATGTGAGGGTACCGATTTGAACCAAACAAGACTTATAAACAATGGATGTAATGAAGGTTTCTCCCAATGGAGTTTTAACAGCTAAGTCAAAGTCCAATTTCTCCGGAGTCAATTTTAAACGTTGAGCGCAAGTAGGAGAAATAAAAGAATTGATAGAACCGGTATCAAATAAGGTATAAACTTCGCTAGAGTTTATGATAAGCTTACCCGTGATGACCTCGTTCGGGTTCCTTGCTTTCTGGGAGGTCACGACAAACGCCTCCTCAGACTACCGGTTTTGACTTTTCCGGGACGACCTTTGGTGCCTCCATCCTAATTGAACTTGTCTTGGTGAACGACAAAAATCCAAGCTAGGTGACCTTCTCTTCCACAATTATAACATGCTTTGATGGCATCGCTAGATTTTGACCGATATGTCCCTCCCTCCGCATTTGAAACATATGATAGGTGGTCGTTCTCCTTCCTTAACAACGGTGTCGGTGTCGACGTCTTTCCATCATTGTTGAATCTCCTTTTCTTGAAATGTCCATTCTTATTGTTTTGACCCTGATTACCACTAAAGTGGTTACCATTTCTGGCCTGTTGATTCCCTCCACGCTTGTTGTCACCGCTTCGATGACTGCTCTCACTAGTATTATCATTTTGTCGGCTGCTATCTTTTGGTTGGGTTGACTCATTATCACGCTCCAATAACTGAGCCCTATTAACAACATCTGAATACAAAAACAGTTTATGAGAGATAAGATATTGATGTATCTCAGGTTTCAAACCTCTTAAAAACATTCGCGCCATTCTCTCCTCATTATCAACCAAATGAGACGCAAATCGGGACAACACGACAAACTTGGCTTTGTACTGCGACACGGTCATGTTGTTTTGCTCCAGTTTAATGAACTCTACCTCTTTCATGTGACGAATACTTTCGGGAAAATACTTGTCATTGAACAGTTCTTGGAACTTCTCCCAAAACATCTTCAGTGCGGCAGGTTGAGTACGCTTTATAGATTCCCACCAAGAATCGCCTCGCGCCTTGCAACATGAAGGTGGCAAAGGGAACCTTTTGCTCCTCGGAGCAACCCAAGACATCAAATATCTTGTTGATTTGCTTTATCCACGTCTCCGCCTTAAGTGGTTTTGGCTCTCCAAAAAACTCCGGTGGTCCCAGCTCCTTGAACTGTTTGGCGGTGACCGTCCGAGAGTTGCCAGTGTTTCCACCTACATTTTGGACAGAAGCCGCTCTCGCCTGATGTTGCATGAATTGCATGAAGCCTCGGAACATTCCGTCGTTCATCATTTGGTCAGTGTTGTTGTTTGCATGAGGATTGTCGCCTTCCTGATGCACATTGTCCTGATTATTGATCTGTAGAGACTCAACGGTCTCCTGTGCTCCATTGATGTTCTCAACATTCTCGGATGCCATTTTCAAATACTGCCATAAAACAAGGGTTAATTAACATATCACATATTATCCCTATACTCTGACCAACAAATTAAATAACAAATGAACTTAGGTAGGTCATACTAGCGAAGGAATTCCCCGTCTCTCCCCTCTTAGTTCTTATCTCACATCTAAGCCATGGATCATATCCCTAAGCTTTGATACCAACTGTGACACCCCCAAAATAGGTATACATCACCCATCTTGTGTCGCTAGATGCATGGTACTGAATACAAATACAAACTAATTATACAACAGTTGTGTAAAATACGACAAAACATATGCTGTGAGTTTTAATACAAATATTGTCATCTAGACAATATCCACACTCAAAATAAGTCCTCAATACATTTATTAACACACTATTTCATAGAATAGTGAGGACTACTAATGCTATCCTCCGGACCATCATCACCCGCTCCCCGACTAGTCCCTACTACGTTCTCATTTCCTGAAGAGAACAGTGAAAGAAAGGGTGAGCTCAACTAGCCCAGTAAGAAATATTATGACTAAGATAATGCAGGATAAATTATCATTAGCCTTCAACAATGTTAAACTGATAAAATACAATAGACATCAAGTTTAACTGCAGCGGAATAAGCAATCCATTAAAAGAGTCAAGTAGAGAATAAAATCTACTATCTTTTATGATTTAAAACATTTTTTCATCTCTTTTATCGCTGAGACTCAACTTAATAAATAATCCACATCATCCCTGCACTACGGCCAAGGATATTTATTAGGGTCACGACCTCAAATTATCCATGCACTACGGGCCAAGGATATTCGTGTATTCATCAATGATAATAATCATGCCAACAACTGTCCATCAATGCACTACAGGCCAATGAGGACTTTTACCACATCATTTGTAACATTACGGTCATGATTATACCGAATAATCCCTGGTCATAATCATACCAAGTCCATCTATGCACTACAGGCCACAAATGACTTTCAAAAAATATAAACATGAGGATGATGACAATGATATATGAATTCAATAAAACAAGTTCAAGAATTAATTTATTCAGGAACTAAAAACGTCCAAATTGTCAACATGATACTTCTTTGTAGAGAAAAATTCAAGAATGCTCGTAAGAATATTTCCATGAAAAGATATCTTTGGATAAAGCGCAAATATCAAGGATATTCCACTAATTTCATGGAGTATAGAAGTCAAAACTTTAACCAACCGAATATAATAAAGAATGGAATAACAAAAGAAATCACCGTGAACTAGGTCGCATGCGAGTATTCCAAGTAATAACGCAATGAACCAAAGTTATTCCAACAAGATAATAATAAATAACGGAACCGTGTGTCCCACAGAAACGCGCATGCAGTATATGATATTCCAATGAATAATAAAGAATGGAATAACATAAGAATTTCACCGTGTATGCGGTATCATAAGCAGAAAAAGTTATTCCAACATAATAATAAAGAATGGAATGGAATGTGTAAGTTCTCTTCATGAAGACGAAAGAAAGAAATAATAACCCTTACATGAATTAAAGAAATAAACCTGGATATAAAGTAGTGAAGTAAGAAGAAAACTCTTCTTCTTTCTCTCTATAATTTTCTCTCTAGAGTTTAAGTGAATTAAGTAAGAAATAATGAAGGAATGAGCTTTTATTTATAGAAGAATGGATTGAATAGTAACTAATTCATGAAAGGTCCAGATTGATTTACTTTTAAATGGACGGTCCATATTGATTCATTATTAAAACTTTAAACCAGCGATCCATATTGATTTACTATTAAAACTTTAAACCAGCGATCCATATTGATTTACTATTATAAATTCAACCAACTATTCAAAAAAAATTAGCACATCTCCTCATGGAATAATATTGTACCCAAAAATAATTTGGACAGAAAAGAAATATATTGTTTGGGTGAATAGTACCCCGTGAATAGTAAGTCGTGAATAGTACTCCGACACAAAAAGTGTCCCGAATACCCGTTTAAACAATATAACCTCCAGACATCAATTATCATCGAAATAGATGTCGATTTCTACTAACACAAATAATCCCAACACAATGAAACTATCAAATTCATCTTTAATCAACACGAACTTATTCATCATTAATATTATAACTCACAATATTTAACAATTAGGTTGTTCCCAGGAAAGCGGTGGCTTTTCAATCAGGATTTCTCCTTATTGGCGTGCAATTAGGTTACCAAACCTCTCCTTAACAGAACTTCAAGACATTGTAAATATTGAAATTTAATAATATGAATAACTTTGTCGTCTCAATTATTGATTTAATAATATAACATATAATGCAGATGATACTATGACAATAATCGTATCAATAATATGAGAGATATGATGCAGCAATAATTGAGTATAACTGAGTGACTTCTCACGTAAGCATCAATAATCAATACCGTGTGCTACTATGCAACCACGCATATTACTGTACTTTTACTACCGGGTAGTTCAACAGTTTTAACAGTAACACCTCCGCCATTATTTTTATAAAATATTTTTGTCGTTTTCTCAATCCGATAATAATTACATTATGGGTCCACCAATAATTGTCTTGTTATTTAATATTCCCTGCTAAAACGAATATTCCCCGAGCAATCGAATATTATATAACACCTTGCATACTTTGAAAAATTTATAAATATTTAAATATAGAAAGATCAAGCTTGTTTGGTTGATCTTATAATGTAATAGATAGGCTTGTCTGATCGTCGAGCACTGCGCAAGAAATCGTAGTCTATCAGGAGAGTCAAGGAAAACTCGAGATCTATCAAGGCAGAATCTTAGTCTGCAAGATAGTAGATCTCGGAGTTCTTAGACTGTCAGGAGAAACGAGGAATGATCGTAGTGTGTCGAGAAGAACTTCCTCGAAGCCATAGTCTGTTGAGGAAGTCATGTTCAAAATCGTAGAGACAGCCAGTCTAAGAGTCGACCGAGCATTTGCCAAAGCCAAGTTAAGAATCGTAGACCACACTCAGAGTTGTAGAGTCTACTGATCAAATAAGATGCATAGATCGTAGTCGAGCCAGATCAGATGAAGACAACAAACTTAAAGGCAGAAATTGTAGAGTGTCAAGATCTGATCTCGGAGTCGTAGTGTCCGCAGAACTCAAGCAAAATCGTAGAGTGCAAAACTAAGACTTCAACAGAAGTGCTCACAACGCCAAGGAAGAATCGTAGAGTAAACACGATTCTCAACAAATGAGCACTCCCAGAAGATCCAAAGGATGAAGCCTCTGGTCTGAGCTGGAAAGACACATTCCACCTAAAGGAAACTAGAGAGCACTCGAAGAATGGCTTGAATGCTAACAGAAGATCTAAGCACCAACCCAATCAGCATCCAGATTGAGTTGTAAGGCTAAAGTGATTAAGCATGGGTCAGTCCATTGATGATAAGTGAACGGAAGATCACTAGGAGAAAGCGATCTGGGCATGCCACAAATCTGAGGTGTCTTGCTATTCAGAAGAGACTAGAACAAGGAGTCAAGCTATCAGTTCCTGAGATCAGTCAAGGCAAACAGAAGTATTGAAGCACTGCACAATAGAAGGAAGAGGTGTTCTACATTGAAGATCCAATGAACGCTCTTCAGGATCGTAGTATTGTCTCAAGCAGTCAATGAGCAACATTCAACAAGACACTACGATCAGGTCCAAGGACATATGCATCAGAATCGTAGAGTTCGATCATCTGAAGATTAAAGCATTGGCAACGGTTCAATCTGAAGACTGATATTCGAACATTGCTAGTTGAGAGCATCGATGCAAAAGGACAGATCTTGACGTTCTAATCGAGAAGTTAGAAAGGAGAAATAAAGAAGACTACATGCCCAAGGCATCAAAGTGACATCTCTGACGGGGTTGGTGAAACAGTAGACTGCAGTGTCAAAAGATGAAAAAGGGGATGTCATGTCACATCTGCAGTCTGTATCAACTAACTCGAGATCTGCAAAGCAATTCAAACAACTTTAAACGGCTATATTCCAATGGGAAGATTGGGAAGGAGTATATATAAGCCAGAGCTTCAAGGATCAAGAGTTGCTGAAGTTGCAGAATCGTTGAGTTATTGGAATGCTATAGTGTTGACTCTATGTGTTCCACCAGAGCTAATCAGAACAAGTCTTAGTGACAATGAGACCACAAAGGTGGAAGTGAAGCAGCTTTAAAGAAGGACTTGAATGAACTAAAGATTAACTCAACAAAGATAAGAATGCCACTGAATATGGCAGCCAAGTTGAGAGCCGAGAAGGCCAAGAAAATAACATTCAGAAAAGTGGCAGAGTACAAAGAAGATCCAGAGAGCCACTCTACGAATCACTATGAACTAAAAGCTAAAACAAAATAGATGCAGAACCATGTTTGCAAACCATTCAAGAAGGGTTCAGGGAATTTTAAGTGCCAGACGAAGTCTACCAGAAGCTTAAACACTTAGCAAACCCAAATGGTGATGGTGCACAGTTGCCATCAGATGAAGATTAGTAGAAAAGAGTGAAGATCAGCTGCACCAGAGAAGATGTGGTCCAGACTCAAAGTAGAATGCAATGAGGACCACTCCAAGCTGCTAAGTACAGAAGATGTTCAAGCTTAAAGACATCTTAGCAGTAAGGCACCAACAACAACAACAAGAAGAAGCTAGGGCCTGAAGGGTCCTTGTCTGGAGGGACTAAATGAAGTTCCAAGCCTGCTGGGCTTGAAGAGTTCCTAAGGAACTAGAGGAGTTACAAGCCTACTGGCTTGAAGATTTCTTAGTGAACTGAAGTTCCAAGGCTGCTGGCCATGAAGGAATCTTAGTGATTCAGGGTGATGCCCTTCCTTAGCGGAAATCCTGCGAGTTAAAGCAGAAGAGTGGATTAAGAGCTTGAGTCTCTGAACCACTTAAAATCCCTTGTGTCTTTTACATTCTATCATTTACTTACTGTCATTTATATTATGTACTTAACTGCTATAACTAATTAACTTCTTACCACTTAACTAATTTTAAGAATAATGTATGTATGATTGAATATATCAATGAAGGGGATCTTTTACATAATCCATCGTGCTTGAAAAGATTCTTATGTTTTTCATATGCTAATTCATTAGTAATACAAAATAAAATAGAAATGTATTTGTAATTAAAAAGGATCTATTCAACCCCACCTTCTAGATCTATTGTGTGCCTACTGGGAACTAACAATTGATATCAGAGCAGGTTCTCATGCTATATTCAAAAGCTAATCGCTTTGAGTCTGATCCTAGGCGCAAATATTGTTCTAAACTTAGTTTAGTAGTAAGTCACTTATAAGTTCAGATGAGCTCACAAGTTGGAAATATTGTGTAAGAAAGAAGAATCTCTTAAGTCTATATTTGGCCAACCAACAGCTGGATGTGAACCTCAAGGACTCAAGGTTGTCAAAGAACTAAAGATGTTAAGATTCTTTGAGCCTGCATCGTCAAGACTATGACTGATTGATCAAAGGACAACTGGAGCAATAAGCTGTCAGAAGTGAAGGAAAAAATATGCACATCAATGCCTAACCTCACTATATCAAGATAACTGATTGTCAAGAAACTGACAATGTAAAGGTATGATTCTTCATCAGTATAAATGTGTACATCATGTTGCACCACCTTATGTACTATAACAATATTCTATCAAAAGACCATACTCTACCTAAAAAGGAGAAGAGAGAAAGTACACTGAAGTTGGAAACTCAAATTCTAACAAACTTTCTCTCCATCCAAGTTTTAGGATTGAAGATAACACCTTGAAAGAAGTCTGAAATAGGTCATAAGAAACCAAGGTTTAATTAATCTTAAGTAGAGTAATATTTGCTGATGGGTTAGTATGTATGTACAAACCTATGTTCTAAGTTTTTGATAACACATAGAGTATGATCAGTTCTACAAGAGTATCTTGAAGATTCATAGAAACTGATCACCTCTATGAATCAACCAGACACAAATAAGTGTTAGAAGTTGATTCTTACTCTGTGAACATTTAAACCCTGTGAACATAACTAAGCAAATGATGAAAACATCAAAGAGAAAGAGTATTTTATTAAATTTGTTAATCTTATACACACTCATCATTATGCATCTTAAAATGTCTTATCTAAAGTGGATGCATGCATAAATATGATTGTTGGTGATCAATATGATGAAAATTCAAAAATATGAGGAATAGGGATTTTAAAAGCTGAACTAGTAGGACCCATTTAACCATGGGTACCAAAATAGAAATTTATCTAACCTACAGGTGCTTGGTTTATCTGACCACACTAAGGAATGCTGAAGCAAAAGTCCTCAGTCAAGAAGATTCAACCAGCAGAGGCTTGAGACATTTCAAAAGAATTTCTGACTAAATCTTTATCTGTCAAAGTCTATTCTTGGAGACTTGCTGAGATAACATAAATGAAGCTCACATGGTTGCTGATCTCCATATGAAAGCACACCAGTCGTGTTAAGATAAAAAGAGTCTTATATACTCAATCATCCAAAACATATCATCTGAGAAAAACCCTCGAGGAAGTTCACATCAGAGGATCATTAAGCATTGATCATGAAGAACTCATTAGAGAAGCAGAACTCGACAAGTACAAACCATCAAAGAAGACTACGTTCGTAGTTCTGTCAAACTATCATAAAGTGATCAGTCCTGAAGGTATCTTTTTCTATGATCGAAAAAGGTTTAAATGGTGGAAATGAGTCCAGTCAGAAGGAGATATGCAAGGCTACCTTCTGATGCACATGATGAAGAAAAACTCACACCCCTCTTAGAAGATAGTATCAACTATGGGGGAGCAGTGATCTGTTAAGAAAAAGAAGTACTGAAAGTATCAGAAATACAATATGAAGCAATGTACCAGTTATAAAGTCTCAAAACTTTTTGGATGATAAACCAAATGAAGATCCAAAGTCAGTAGGAATGTTCCAAAATGTACTACTGATAATCTTGTCAACCACCCAACTTAAATTGTGGAGCGCCTACGATCAAACATCTGATCGTAGTGTAAGAATAGGAGGACACCACGATTACAGCCAATGTAAATGTCTAAAGTTGGTAGATGAACTCCCCAGCAGAAAAGGTCAAATGAGATATCAGTGCTAATCACTTCTAAAGTTTTTCATCTGGAAAGCGCCTCAAGGAGAAACCTGGCCCTTAATTCAATCTAAGAGGTTGGCCCTTCCCGAGCTACCTTAACCCAGAAGGAATGCTTAGTCAAGTTCATCACAAGGACCAGGACAGACAACGATCGTAGAGTAGATTCTGAAGCAACCTCGATGATCGTAGTGAAACCTCAACGATCGTAGAGTAGGCTTGACGTTCGCAGTCTTCCTAGCGGATACACTAGCTCATGGGAAGCTCGGAAGAACTAGACACATGCTCAATTATTCAAACTGTGTGGAGATAAGTTTGGAAAGATGCCCTGCAGACTCACCTTAGAAGTTCAGTGCCCAAAACTATCATGACGTACATCAGTGATTAAGACATGCAATCTTAAGATGAGGATTAGTGTCAAAACATCCACTGAAGCATCTCTCAGAAGACGATGGTTGAGTCAACAAAGAAAATCGTAGAGTCCATAACTACTCTACGTACTGAAATAGTCAACAGAAGAGAAGTCTAATCTGAAGAACCGACACGATGGAGGATTTATAGATGATGACTTTTCAGCGACTTACAACTGTCCCACTAAGAAACGTGGAAGGAACAGTTAGAAGAGAGAAATTCAAATAATTGGCAGTTTTATCTTAGTGGGCTCTTCAAAATCTGCAAACCTGTCAAATCTATACCTAAGGCAAAACCTCTGAACAGCCAAAATTTCAAAACAGTTATCAGAAGCTATCGAACCTTTCTCCCTCCCTTTTTTAAACCCTAAAACTCTCTTCAAAGCCTAATTCTATCAAACCTCAAGCTTCGCCCTAATTGCATTCAGCTACCTCTCATTAAGACCCCTAAACTTAAATACCCATACTACGAACTCTTCAAATGGAAGATTGACGATTAATAAATGGTATTCAACTCAGAACAATGACGTTTGAGAAATTAAAGAAGATGTTTAGAAATATTCTTGAACTTGTAAAGAAGGCTGGGTTCTCAGAATGCCTGGAAGTAAACACTCGGATATATGCTGACCTGGTTAAAGAATTTCACTCAAATGCAACTATAAATTCTGGAATTCTTTCCACCAAAGTTAAGGGTCAGATTCTGAAGCTATATTCTTCTGACATCAATCAATGCTTAGGCCTTCCTGACCGAGATCTGAAAAGCCTGGATGAGATCGACACTGAAGATTATGCAGTACAAAAGAAACCCTAGTCTGAAGGACATGAAGAAAAAGGAGTTTCTGAAGAATTCGAGTTCCTTGCTGAAATAGTGGGCAAATGTATCCTATGCAAAGACACTGCACATGACACTGTTATTGATCAACGACTAAAGATAATGTCTGTAATAGTCCTGAAGGAACATATCAACTTTGGAGCTATCCTGCTTGATCAAATGTCCAAATGACTGGAGAAGGAAGAGAAGAAAAGGTTAACTAAAAAACCCCTCACAAAGGTTTTTCATGGAATATTTTTAAGTATCATCTTGAAGAAAAAATTAAAGAATAAAATTAAGGATGATGAGGGTGAAATTCTAAATGTTCATAAAGTAATGTCTCCACAACTGTTTATAAACTAGAAGAAAAATCCTAAGGAAAATAAGAGGCTAATAACAACTGGGATGAACAGCAAGGCCGCTGTCAAGAAGAGGAAGGCACAAGAGGTGGAAAGCTCTCAATTTGATGACTCTATATCTGTAGCAGCCACACCAGCAAAGAAAAAGTCTAAGGGTGTGAGGAATACAGAGGCTCCATCAAGTCATCTATCCACTGATAAGAAGAGGCATGGAAAAGGAGAAGAAAAAGTTTCAACTGTAGAAACCCCAAAGAGAAGGAGTAACAGATCACTCTGTGGGTCACAAAAGAAGAAAACAAAGGTGATAAAGAAGTCATTTCCAGTTCCTCAAAGGAGATTATCTACTAAAGAAGATAGGGAAGACGTAGAGTCTGAAAATGAGAAGGGAACTAAGAGCTTTAAGATTGAACTCTCAAAGAGCAAGTCCAGCTATGAAGAAATAGCTAAATCTGATGATGGAGAAGAATGTGCAAGTCTTGTGGCTAACACTCAGAGTTGCCACTCTGCTGATATAGAAAGGTTGGAAGTTGAAACAATTGCATTTCCCATTGAAAATGCTCCAACAAGCTCACATGATGACTCAAAAGATGTTGAGTCCAAAGAAGAAAGACCTGCCCCTACTGTTGCTGAACATCAAGGAAGCTTATATGATTATGAAGAAGAAGAAGAATCTAAAACTCCAAAAGCTGAACCTCCAAGGAGAAGAAAGAGTAACAGATTGCTTGCTAAATATTTCTCAAAAAGGACAGAAGAACACTCCATTGCTGTCATTGATTTGAGTGATGATGAGTTTGAATCCGCGGAAGAAGAAGCTGAAGAAGAAGATGAAGAGATGGAAAAAGATTCTAATTCTACAAACCAGGAATCAAAGGAACACACTGATGAGTCTGATGAAGGAAGTCTACACAGGTCTAACTCCAGCCCTAGACAAAATGAAAATGGAAAAGACTCCAGTTCTGAAACAGAAGAGCCAACAAAATTTCACATTCCTTATCCTATAAATCGCAAGAGAAAGATTGTAGTCAAAATTGACGAATCACTGGATGTGCGTCCCGGCAGATGGCTCAATCATGGGAATGAAGGGCTAAATGTGGTAATGATGACTGCAGATAATGCGCTCAACAATCGTAAGGCTATGAAGCTAGACACCTCAACTGTAATATATGAGCCTGAAGTTAAGAATCATGTAATAAGATGGTTTCACCCTCATATGCCATGGGTAAAGGCATCTCTCACTAGAGATAACAGCTATCTCATATGAGTTTTCTCTCATCTTCCCAACCTGGAGCTGGAATCATAAAACTTTCCAAGGGTAAAGAAGTTTGCAATCAAGATGATCAAAGAACAGCCTCACTACAAAGTCTATCGACATATTGGAAATCACTACATTCACTATGATAGTAGAGTGGGTTCAGATGGCAAAAGGGTACTGCCCAAGTATATGATCGTAGAGTCTCTTCACTCTACCATTAAAGATGTTCAATTTCAGTAGCTTCCTTCTGCCCAAGCAAAGTTGTCTAATATTCCATCATCCTCCAACAATGATTGGCACTCAACAATTTATCATATTCTCACTGCTTTCGAAAAATTGTCTGAGAATGAAAATCGTAGAGTCGACTATGATGCTCAACAAGAGTCTACCCAACCAAATGACCAAACTTCTACGGAGCATGACTTAATGAGGAATTCTGATGAGTTGGTCAAGCAGATGTCTATCATCACTAAAGAGGCAAAGATGTTGACCGAAGAAGGAGGCAATGCAGTTTAAGACAGACTTCAAGCCACCATAACTGATATATCTCTTAAAATCAAAGAGAGAGATCAAATCTACCTGAAGGCCATGATTGATCAAAAAGAAGAAGCTCTACAAGCACAGAAGGCTAATGAAGAAAAAATCTTATCCCTTTCTGACAAGATTAACAATTTGAATCAGTCTCTTTCCCTACAGCTTGAGCTGAGCCAACAAGAATTTAAGATGGAGGTTGGTAACTCATCTTACTTGATGGAACAACTTATGTCCAAAATGGAGCAACTCTCACAAGTGATTAATGACAAAAAGGGGGAGAAAAAGAGGCATAGAAAAATGAACTCAAGGAAGAGCAAGGAGATCAGAAGAAAAGAATATAAGAAAGCCAAGACGAAGGCAAAGAAGAAGATAGCAGCAGCAGTAGCAGAATCATCATCTAAGGGGGAGGCAAAAGATGATGATAGCATGATAGAGTCTGAGGGGGAGCCAAAAAATGAAGAAGAGCATGAATCTGAGGAGGAGCAGAGAAAAGAAATGAAGTCACCATCTCAGGGGGAGAAGGAGCAAAAAGACTAAGTAGAAAAGTAGTTGATCAACAAACATCCTAGAAGACACATATGGAGCAAAAAAGGTACATCTCTATCTAGTTAGGTGTGTTCTGGATCCAGGATGTAAAGTGTTATAGTTTATGTAATTCCATATTAGTATCAATGACATTCATGATTATCTATTTCAGAAATACAGCTGCTCACTGTATATAAGATTCATTCATATCAAGCATATGCACTAATTATTTTTGTCATAATCAAATAAGGGGAGATTGTTAGGAATAATCATGTGAATGATATTCCTATTTATATATGATTTGATTATGATATAAATGAATGAATATGCAAGTATGCTTGCATTAAGAAAAGCTGTAAAGTCTTTTATTAGATAATAGGAACATATGTACAAGGACTTAGAATGAATTGATCAAATGTGTTAGGTTGATCCTACATAAGCAAAACAGCTTTGTAAAGTCCTTAAAAAGAAATGATGTACAAGGATTATAAATATAGAAAGATCAAGCTTGTTAGGTTGATCTTATAATGTAATAGATAGGCTTGTCTGATCGTCGAGCACTGCACCAAAAATCCTAGTCTGTCAGGAGAGTCAAGGAAAACTCGAGAGCTATCAAGGCAGAATCGTAGTCTGCAAGATAGTAGATCTCGGAGTTCGTAGACTGCCAGGAGAAACGAGGAAGGATCGTAGTGTGTCGAGAAGAACTTCCTCGAAGCCATAGTCTGTTGAAAAAGTCATGTTCAGAATCGTAGACCACACTCGGAGTCGTAGAGTCTACTGATCAAATAAGAGGTAGAGATCGTAGTCGAGCCAGATCAGATGAAGACAACAAGCTTAAAGGCAGAAATCGTAGAGTGTCAAGATCTGATCTCAGAGTCGTAGTGTCTGCAGAACCCAAGCAAAATCATAGAGTGCAGAACTAAGACTTCAACAGAAGTGCTCACAACGCCAAGGAAGAATCGTAGAGTAAACACGATTCTCAATAAATGAGCACTCCCAGAAGATCCAAAGGATGAAGCCTCTGGTCTTAGCTGGAAAGACACATTCCACCTAAAGGAAACCAGAGAGCACTTGAAGAATGACTTGCAAGCTAACAGAAGATCTAAGCACCAACCCAATCAACATCAAGATTGAGTTGTAAGGCTAAAGTGATTAAGCATGGGTCAGTCCATTGATGATAAGTGAACGGAAGATCACAAGGAGAAAGCGATCTGGGCATGCCCCAAATCTGAGGTGTCTTGCTATTCAGAAGAGACTAGAACAAGGAGTCAAGCTATCAGTTCCTGAGATCAGTCAAGGCAAACAGAAGTATTGAAGCACTACACAATAGAAGGAAGAGGTGTTCTACATTGAAGATCCAATGAACGCTCTTCAGGATCGTAGTGTTGTCTCAACCAGTCAATGAGAAACATTCAACAAGACACTACGATCAGGTCCAAGGACATATGCATCAGAATCATAGAGTTCTATCATCTGAAGATTGAAGCATTGACAACGGTTTAATCTGAAGACTGATATTCGAACATTTCCAGTTGAGAGCATCGATGCAAAAGGACAGATCCTGACATTTTAATCGAGAAGTCAGAAAGGAGAAATAAAGAAGACTACCTGCCCAAGGCATCAAAGTGACATCTCTGATGGGGTATGTGAGACCCCGAATTTTATGAAATAAAAGTATTCTGTTTTTCTATTTTTGTAAATAGTTAAATTGATAAAAGTTTAAAATTAAGGGTGATATGTGAATTTTTTTTCAAAGTAAGCAAGTTGTCATAAAATACTCGGTAGTAAAAGTACAATAATACACGTGGTTGCATAGTAGCACACGGTATTGATTATTAATGCTTACATGATAAGTCACTCAGTTTTGCTTTATTAGTATTATTAATGTAATAAAATGTAAAATATTTTTTATATAAAATGTAATACTTTTATAAAGTTATTCTATAAATAGAATATATTATATTCTATTATGCATAGTGTTTTGCATAGTAAAATCTTTTTATATAAAATGTAATACTTTTATAAAGTTATTCTATAAATAGAATATATTATATTTTATTATGATATAGTGTATATAGTGCTCAGATAGTGTTTTGCATAGTAAAATCTTTTTATATAAAATGTAATACTTTTATAAAGTTATTCATTTTATTAGATTATAAATAGAATATATTATATTTTATTTAAAAGATTTTGCTTTAAATCTGGACCGTCCGATTAAAAGTAAATCAATCTGGACCGTTCATGAATTAGTTACAATACAGTCCATTCTTCTATAAATAGAAGCTCATTCCTTCATTATTTTTTACGAATTCACTGAAACTCTAGTAAGAGAAACTATAGAGAGGGTTCTTCTTCTATAATCTTGAACGTATTTCTTTAGAGTTTAAGAAAGCTTTGAGCGTAGTACAAATTTTCTTCGAGTGTATCCTCGCCCTACCAGTCGGAATACTCTTCTTTCAAAGGTAAGGGATATTATTTGTTGTACTCGTAAGGGGTATTTTTTTTTGTATTCATGAAGAGAACTTCTGTTATTTCATTCTTTATTATTCTGTTGGAATAACCTGTATACACAGACTACCCTATACTTGGTGAAATTCTTCTGTTATCCCATTCCTTATTATTATGTTGGAATAACCTGTTTATGCGAAGTACCGCATACATGGTGAAATTCTTCTATTATTTCATTCTTTACTATTCTCGGCGGAATATCACTGTGCATTTGCATTTTACATGGGACTTGGTTCCATTATTTATTATTCCACATTTTTATTATTCATTATTTAATATTACGTCTGCGTGTGTTACGGATTGGTTCCATTATTTATTATTCTGTTGGGAATAACATGTCTGTGCGGTCTCTATCGCATGTATGGTGAATCCTTCTGTTATTCCATTCTTTATTATTCTGTTGGAATAACCTGTCTATGTGGATTACCACATGCATGGTGAATGATCCTTTATATTTATTCCTTATTAAATTGTGGAAATGATCTGGTTACGTTGATTATGATGAGAGTCATAATAAAAGCATTGGACTGATGAAAATTATGGGTATATGAAGTATTAGTAAGTGTTATGATGAGTTATGTTGGTTATTATGTGAAAACATGAAAGTTTCTTAGAAATCACAAAGGGTTGAAAATCAAATTTTGGTAAAAATGGAACATGAAATTCAATTGACCATATCTCCTATTATATTTTGAATTTTTAAGTTTGGTCAAGTTCTAGAGTTAGATCTATGAGTTTTGTAGCATCTCCAAGTGGAATCACTGGAAAAGGTGTTGTAGATTTTTGTGTGGACTGATTTTAGCAAAGGAGTCAAAAGCTAGAAATTACCAAAATGCTACTGTCCAGATTTTTAGAAGGGCTGTTTCGGCCACTTAATTTGTGTGAAAAATTCCGGCCTTTTGGGACATGAAAGTATATAGTATAAGGTACCTCCTGTCCAAAAATGAACTCATTCCGACTTAAAATGAGCAAGTTATGACCATTTCAATATTTAGGTTTTATCGACGAAAAATACTATAACCGGAGTTCTATAACTCCGATGACCATGAAATTTAAACTGGAAGCTCATGTTAACATGTGTAAGATCCTGCCAAGATTTGGGAATTTCTGGAGTTAAACTTGAGGTAGCTAATTTCTTAAGGAATTAATTAGAAATTGATTTTTGAAAAATAGTAAATGAATTTTAAAAATTCCGAGAAAAATATATGTTCATTATGGGACTATATTCTGCTAAATTCCAGAAAAGAAATATTTTTGGGACTGATTTGGTATTTTTCATAAAAATGATTTAGTTACGAACATATGAGTTAAATATATTATGTGAAGTAACAAAGTTGGAAAATAGGATTTTATGGCTTGGAAATCCTATATAAGGTATATGCATATATTTGATGAGGGATTTAATCATTGGTGATGAAATCTTATGAGTATGGCATTTTTGAATGATTAAATGCATTATTTGGTAAAATATAAATAATTGAAATAAATTATTTATAAGTTTAAGAAGTGATTAAAATATTGTTATAATATTAGATTATGAGTTTATTAAGTGATTGATAATATTTGGATAAATTTAAAGTTTTTAATATTTATCCTTATTTTCGTTTGATTAATGCTTATATCATTGTCATCATTCTCATGTTTATATTATGTTGAAAGTCATATGTGGCTTGTAGTGCATAGATGGACTTGGTATGATTATGATCAGGGATTATTCGGTATAATCATGACCGTAATGTTACAAATGATGTGGAAAAAGTCCTCATTGGCCCGTAGTGCATTGATGAACAGTTTTTGGTATGATTATGGCTATGGATTCTCTTCGGCCAAGAGTGCAAAGATGAATTGTTTTATGGCATGATCAGGACCGTTGATGAAAACACGATTATCTTTGGCCCGTAGTGCATAGATAATTTGTGATCGTGATATTAACGAATATCCTTGGCCTGTAGTGCAGGGATGATTCGATGATGTGGATTAATTATTGAGCTGAGTCTCAACAATGAAATATTAATTCATGGATGTGATTTAATGAATATCCTTGGCCGTAGTGTAGGGATGATTCAATGATGTGGTTTATTTATTAAGCTGAGTCTCAGCAATATTGGTTTTATAGTTGTATATCTTTGGCCTGTAGTGCAAAGATGGACTGTTGGTTATTGGTTTTACAGTTGTATATCTTTGGCCTATAGTGCAAAGATGAACTGATTGTTATTGGTTATACAGTTGTATATCTTTGACCATAGTGCAAAGATGAATTTGTGAATGTGATTATGAGCATGAATTGTGATTTGGTGTAACCATGATTTTTGATGTTTCAGGTGAAGATAGGTGATGAAAATTATCTTCGTCCTGGGTGCGAAAAGGAAATTCAGAATCACAATTATGATTATGAGTTATTCATATAATTGTGGACAAGAATTGTTGATTGATGTTACATGGATAAAACATTATTGGTGGACTTTTAACATGGAGAAGATAATAGATTCGACGGTCTATTCGACTTTTTAATGGATTGCTCGTTCCAATCGCAACTATGGTTGAAAAGTTTTATCATCTACCATATGTTCTAAATCTCTGATTTATTATTGACAAAAGCTATTGATATTTAAATTATCTTTAGTTATGATATTCTTTACTGGGCTAGTTGTGCTCACCCTTTTGCTTCATAATGCCTTTCAGGTAATAAGAGTTTAGCTAGGTCGAGCGAAGATAACAGGGAAATAGTGTGATGGTCCGAGACTGTCGAAGTTTCTCAATACATTATAAAACAGCATGACATGCAACATATAATTATATTGAGGACCTAAGATGTGTGTGTTGTATTTTATACGTCACTTAATAATTGATTTTGGCGAACAAAAATAGGGTGATGAGAACCCGACTTTGAAAGCGTCAAAAGTGCACCTCATTAGAATGAATATGATAGTAATCTTCTCGTTCTTCTTTGGGGTCTTAAAATATTTGCTGCTGTATTTTATATGACATTGTAACAATTTGAGTTGGATACTGTCTACGAGATAATTTGTATTAAAACTCACGATTTTATCTATTGTCGCGTACTCGCATCTACGTTCAACAAATTGTATAAATGAAGTTTGTATTTGATTTTTATAGTGTGATATTCGGCGACTCGGAATGGGTCATGTGGACCTATTCGGGGCGCCACTGAGGTAGGTGAAACAAAGAGACTCGCGATTGTCGGAAAGATGAAAAAAGGGATGTCATGTCACATTTGCAGTCTGTATCAAATAACTCAAGATCTGCGAAACAATTCAAATAACTTTAAACGACTATATTCCAACGAAAAGATTGGGAAGGAGTATATATAAGCCAGAGCTTCAAAGATCAAGAGTTGCTGAAGTTGCAGAATCGTTGAGTTGTTGGAATGATATAATGTTGACTCTACGAGTTCCACCAGAGCTAATCAAAACATGTCTCAGTGACAGTGAGACTATAAAGGTGGAAGTGAAGCAGCTTTAAAGAAGGACTTGAATGAACTAAAGCTTCAATTAACAAAGATGAGAATGCCACTGAAGATGGAAGCCAAGATGAGAGCCGAGAAGGCCAAAAAAATAGCATTCAGAAAAGTGGAAGAGTACAAAGAAGATCCAGAGAGCCACTTTATGAAGCACCTTGAACCAAAAGCTGAAACATTACAGATGCAAAACCATGTCTGCAAACCATTTAAGAAGGGTTCAGGGAATGCTAAGTGCCAGACGAAGTCTACCAAAAGCTAAAACACTTAGCAAACCCAAATGGTGATGGTGCACAACTAACTTCAAATGAAGATGAGCAGAAAAGAGTGAAGATCAGCTACACTAGAGAAGATGTGGTCCAGACTCGGAGTAGAATGCAAAGAGGACCATGCCAAGCTGCTAAGTACAAAAGATGTTCAAGCTTAAAGACATCTTAGCAGTAAGGCACCAACAACAACAACAACAACTACAACAACAAGAAGCCAGGCCTGAAGGGTCCTTGTTCGGAGGGACTAAATGATGTTCCAAACCTTTGGGCTTGAAGAGTTCCTAGGGAACTAGAGGAGTTCTAAGCCTACTGGGCTTGAAGATTTCTTAGTGAACTGAAGTTCTAAGGCTGCTGGGCTTGAAGGAATCTTAGTGATTCAGGGTGCTGCCATTCCTTAGTGGAAATCCTGCGAGTTAAAGTAGAAGAGTGGATTAGGAGCTTGAGTCTCTGAACCACTTAAAATCCCTTGTGTCTTTTACATTCTGTCATTTACTTACTGTCATTTACATTATGTACTTAACTGCTATAACTGATTAACTGCTTACCACTTAACTAATTCCAAGAACAATGTATGTATGATTGAATATATCAATGAAGGGGATCTTTTACTTATTTTGTTGTGCTTGAAAAGATTCTTATGTTTGTCATATGCTAATTCATTAGCAATACAAAATAAAAGGGAAAAGTATTTAAAATTAAAAAGGATCTATTCAACCCCCCCCTTCTAGATCTATTGTGTGCCTACTGGGAACTAACAAATTCTTATATCATTGTCATCACCCTCATGTTTATATTGTGATGAAAATCATCTTTGGCCCGTAGTGCATTGATGAACTATTAATTGGTATGATTATGACCAGGGATTATTCGGTATAATCATGACCTGTAATGCTACAAATGATGTGGTAAAAGTCCTCATTGGCCCGTAGTGCATTGATGAACTGTTAATTGGTATGATTATGACCAAGGATTATTCGGTATAATCATGACCTGTAATGCTACAAATGATGTGATAAAAGTCCTCATTGGCCCGTAGTGCATTGATGGACAGTTGTTGGTATGATCATGATTATAGGTTCTCTTCGGCCAAGGGTGCAAAGATGAATTGTTGTTTGGCATGACCATGACCATTAGTGATTATAACGAATATCCTTGGCCCGTAGTGCATGGATGATTCGTGGTAATGAATATCCTTGGACCGTAATGCATGGATAATTCAGTGATGTGGATTATTTATTAAGCTGAGTCTCAGCGATAAAATGGATGATAAACTTTTAAATCATAGAAGATTATAGATATTATGCTCTACTTGACTCTTCTAATGGATTGCTTATTCCACTGCAGTTGTTGATCTAAAACTTGTTGTCTATTGTATTCTATAAGTTGTTATACTATTGAAGGCTAACGATAATTTATTCTGCATTATCTTAGTCACAATATTCTTTACTGGGCTAGTTGAGCTCACCATTTTCTTTCACTATTCTCTTCAGGAAATGAGAATATAGCTGGAATTAGTCAGGGAATAGACTGACGGTCTGAGATGGTTGCTATAGTAGTCCTAACTATTCTATAAAATAGTGTGATAATAATTGTAATGGAGACTTATTTTAAGTTTGGATATTGTCTAGGAGACAATATTTGTATTAAAACTCACAACTTATGTTTTTTCGTATTCTGCACGACACTTAGGAGTTGTATAAATTAAGTTTGTATTTGAATTTTGTATCATGTATTTGGTGACTCAGAATGGGTGATGTATACCTATTTTTGGGGTGTCACATATATTAGGACTGAACAAAAACTGAATAAAATCGAATAGTCGAACAGAATCAAAAAATTTTAATCGAATTATTTCGAATATTCGATTATTTTTTGTAATTAGGTTATAGCCGATTTAATATTCGGTTTTTGGGTTCGAGTTTAGTTTTTGATTTTTTGTAATTCGGTTAACCGAATAAGAAAAAAAAATTTAAGTCTTAAAAATTAAATCTCTCATCTCTCCCTTCAGTCTTCGGTCTCTCATCTCAGACTCCCAGACTAGTCAGGGTCCTTCTAAAGTGGGTCTACAAAGTAATTTTGAGAACTCCACTACGAAAGTAGGGTTTGAGGGAAATGTTGGCAGTGGAAACACAATGCCTTCATACTCAAAGACAGGATCCACTTCAGAGGTTGGGTAGGGGTCTAAACCTAATGTAAAAATTGGAGATGTTAATATGAGTTATAACAACTCTCAGATCTCTCATCTCTTATCTCTCAGCTCACTGTCAGATCTCTCATATCTCATTAGTTTCTAGACTCTAGTCACTCATATCTCAAATCTCTCAATCTCTGATCTCTCATCTCTCACTCTCTACCCAGTCCCCAACTCCGTTCTGCCTCCGGCCTCTGGCGTTCGGCGTCCGGCGTCTCCGCCCCCATTCAAAATTGGATATTAAACCTCAATTGAATGGGTAGGAACTCAAAGTATCTGTTTTTATCCATGAGATCCTTTACCAAAATATGATTTTCACTCGATTTTGTCGGATGGGATCAAGAAAGTACAAAAAGTAGTTAAAGGTTCTAATCCGACTCTTTTGAAGGCTTTAAAAACTTGTATATTTTATGCACAATTTTTTTTTTGTTCTTTCTATTGATCTTGTGAGTATTAATATTAAGTTACTTCTATAAAAATTAGAAAAAACTTATGACCATGTGTAAAAGTACTGCTCATGTATGATGTATCCCATTGAATTCTTGGTCCTACTTTACCTCCACTACTATTATACAAATTTCGTGTATTAATCGAAACATCGAATAAAAATAATCGGTTATTCGGGTATTGTATAACACGGTTACTTGTTCAGATACTAAAAATTTAGTAATTTTAATTTTTGATTATAATCGAATAACTTATTCGATTAGATTATAACCGAATGATTAGACCTAATCTATATATATGCAAAGCAGTAAAGATAGTGAGATAATGGAGTGGAGGGAAGGGAAGGGAAGGGAAGCGTGGGTGATACCGTGATAGTAACTGCTATTTTTGGCTACAGATTCTCTAACCATGTTTTCCTAATAATAATTTATTGTAAATGTAATTTATTTAATTTATAAATATAGTGTTTAAGGTGTACACACATTACCTTATTTTTAATATCAATTATCTTAGGGGAATCTGGAATTTCGACCAGTCCAAAATAATTTTTTTTTACTTTAACTCTCAAAAAATGTATAGTATTTTTTTCAATTGGATTTTTTACAAAATTCAGTGATTTTGGTGTAATTTGAATACATATAAAAAATAGTATTGTATAGTCTGTGCAACACTATTTTTTATATGTATTCAAATTACACCTAAATAACTGGATTCTATAAAAATTCTAGTTAGAAAAAATACTATACATTTTTTGAGAGTCAAAGCAATTTTTTTTTTTAAATTCCCGATCGGTGTAGGACTGTTTTTATACAATGTCTTTGAATTTCTAAACGAATCAAATATAATAACTCTATATGTATGAACCCTAATAATCAAATAAACTTTAAAATCAGAGCGATTAAAGATGAAAATAAAAATCATATATCTTATAACTTTATATATTGACTTTTTTTATTGTCAATAGTTGATAATTATAAGTTAGTCAAATAATATCCGTAATGCACAACAAAACTAACTATATCTATTTATATTATAAAGTTTCCATGAGGTTTCCTCCGCGATTTTGTGTCACCTTTTTTTTACTCTTTTGCCATTATAATTTTAAATATATTACTATTTTATCCTTTTTAATACTCCCTCTGTCCCATAATTATAGGCTAATTTTCTATTTTGAGATGTCCCAATATATAGGCTACTTACTGCTTATAAAATTTAGTTGGTTCAAGTGTTGCAAAGTTTAACACTTGGAATTTCTAAAATGTAAGTGGTAATGAAAGACTTGTGGTTCAATGTTAAGTTTAGATAGAAGTGTACATGTTTTGGTATGTTAGCATATCTAATAGATATTGTGATTGCACTAAAATGTGTAGGTGGACGTGAATTTTAACATTATAGCTTACGCAAGAGGCAAGTTCCCCAACCTTTGCTACTTTATTATTCAGCAAGGTTATTTTTCACTGTCATGTTATACGTATGCAAATTCTCTATCTCTAATATCTTGTGTAACGATTTATTGTCGTGCAAGTTCTTAAACCCTCATTTATTGTAGAGAAAGTTAGTTAATTTTTGTTTCTTTATTCCAATCGAGATTACCTTGGTTATTCAAAGTCTGTATTTTATTTATAAGAAGTGTGTTTATTCAGCTACTAATAACTGTTGTTTGATCTTTGTTCTTCCATATCATTGTACTATCTTACATTATTGTACCGAACTCTAAGTTGCTTAGAGATTCGTTACCAATTCAACTAATCCTTAGTTGATGAATGTTCTAAACTCTAAATTACCCTTGAAGTCAACCCAAACCAAACTTCCTTTGGTTTATTTATGTACTCACACATCTTTGAAAACATGTTCTCGATGATAACATTTGTTCAATTTAGAAATTGTTAATACTCTAACTCTTATTGATTCATCGATATACCTTGTTCATGAAGATATTGTAATCAAACCCTTGAATAGTTATTGGTTCCTAACTGATTCAACCAGTACTTGGTCGATGATCGTTCTAAAAATCTAGACTTCCTTTGAAGTTAATTCCTAACCAAACTTCCTTTGGTTCGGAACCTGATAATTTAAGCTGAGATGAACAACCCTATATCAGGGGATTATTTTAGAGTTACGCAATAGCGTTAAAATGTTTCTTGTAATACATAGCTGACAAAATTTGATCACCTGGAGTACGGAATGATGGTCCGTATAGTTGTTTAGACTGTTAAAGGTTATAGTAGAAACACCTATGAACTTAGGACATAGATGATGATTATAGTCTTTTAGACTGTTAAATGTTAAAGTAGAAATACTTGAAAACTTAGAATAGAGTTCGTGGTCTTGCGACCCTTAGTTTATTCTTTGATGTTGTTATCTATTGTTAACTTAAACGTTCATTATTCCTTTGAACTCATAGCTGTTGAATTAAAGTTTCTTGTTCTGGTAAGAATACTTTACCATTGAAAGCTCAGTAAATTGTCATTCATAAAATGTTATTGTATATTATCCTTCTTGTGGGCAATTGTTTGCTCACTCTTGCACAAAACCATGCAGATGAAGTTAAGAAGTTTGAGGAGCTTTCTATAAGCAAGGGCAAGAACAAAGTGCTTGATTGGACAACAACATTTAATTTATATTTTATTTATGAAGTTTATGTAATGGATTTAATTATAATCATGTTTTAATTTTTCATGAATGATTGTAATAAAGGTTAGATGACCTGGGATTTATTTTAGATTATGTAACCCTTTAATGGGAGATTATTTAAGCTTTTGAGTTTAATTATATCCTTTGTTTATGGGTAGTTAGTTATGATTTAATTGGACAGTGAACACCAAATCTGTGGGATTGAGGTGCCCGAATTTGGGGGTGTCACAAGTTGGTATCAAAGCTTTAGGTTGTGAACCTTAGGTGGGGAAACCTTAGGCTATAACCTTATAGGAGATCAAAAACATAGAGGTGATAAACTCTTATCAAGTTCTAAGGAATGAATTGGGGGAATTCATTGAAGATAAAATGATAAAATACTTTATGTGTTAATGACTTATGTGCTCGCAAGTACTTAGTTGTAACAAGTATTATACACATTAAGTTGTGGGGGTTGTTAAAACTTTGTTGTCGGAATGACCGATGAAGGATGATAGGGATTAGGATCCCTGAGAAGTTCATACAGTCTGAGTATAGTTTGTATTGGGAAAGCCATACCCGTTGTTTTCTAATGTAGCACGTGGGTATGAGCTTGAGTTTGAACGCGAGGATAAATTTGAAGTGAACAAGGTGAAGGATGAGTACGAGGAGGGGGAATTCCTCAAATGAAGTGTATGGTCATAACATTGAGTTATAAAAGAAGGTCGAGAAATTAAAAGGTCTAGTCGTAAAGCACTAAGCCACGTTAGAACAAGAAGATATCGCAACTCAAGACCTTACTGTACAACTTGCAGATGTAGAGCGGTTATTAGCTCAGTTAGAATATTAAAGAGGATAGTTATTAGCTAGGAATGAAATTGTGCAGGAATGACTGGGGAAAGGAGTCAGCAAAGCGGGCAAAAGCTGGGGACGCGTGGATGAAGGCTTCTAAATGCATAGATCGTGTTGAAGACAAGTCAAAGAGTGCCAAGCGGATGATGAAACTTAGAATTTAACCTTCCAATCTCCAGACGATTCGTATCGTGGAGCAAGAGCGCAATGAAGTTGTACAATATGGAATGTTCTTGTAGATTGCAAGAAAATAATAAGATGATATATAAATTATAATGAAAATTAATAGATATGGATCCCGACTTTTGAAATAAATAGTGGGATATGATGAAGTAATCTTGGAATTTAATTATTATAGGATAAATAATATAAATAGCAGTGAGACTGTTTTGTTATGTGTTGTATGATAAATGAATAAATACATCATTGTTTATTAAGATATATTATGTGTTATTTAAAAGTGGTTAAGATAAGTTTGAAAATTTTAATGTGTGGACGAACGATGATCTAATAGTTTGAGTTTTAAACAGTAAGATGCCTCATAGAAGAAGACAATAGCGCCAACAGAGACCCAAGGAATATGCATACAATAGGGAAGCTAACGCAAATCTAGTGCCACAATTGGTGAATTTTCTGGTGGGAGCACTAGCAAATTAACTGAATTTCTGGCTATATAATCCAATCTCGATGTTCCAACCAAATTCATTCACAACAGGGCTGGAAAGAACGATTAACGTAGACGGGGAAGGTAGTACGCTGACATACAATCAAGAGCAGAAGGGAAAGAAGAGTGAAGATGATAAGGTGGGTGATAACCATATCGGTAACACTTGGAAAAGAAAGTGGGACAATAATATTAACCCTGAAAATTAGCTAGGGAATGAAAAGAAAAAGGTTGAGGTGTGTAGCTACTGCGAAAAGAAGCATGTAGATGTTTGTTTGAAGGGAAAAAGGGTGTGCTTTAATTGTGGTTTGAAGGTCCACATTGCACCAAAATGTTCAAGACCAAGGAAGGGAGCCTGTTTCACGTGTGGATCGAAAGAGCACTTGGCTCGAGGGTGCCCAAAGAAAGCGGTAGAAAAAGTAAGTGGAAGCAAAGGGGGCAATGGCAAACAGGTAATTGTAGAATCAGCTCCGCCGAGTCGACCAACCGAACAATCATCCAACATGGCGATGCAGGGCGCAATGCAAGGTATGGTTCCGATCAGTTATTTGTATGACTATGTGTTATTTAATTCAAGTGCCACTTGTTAATTTATGCCTGATGAATTTGCTTAGAAACTAGGTTCGCTTCGGGAAGAGTTAGTGTGACGCCCCCAAAATAGGTATACATCACCTATTCTGAGTTGTCAATACATGGTACAGAAACAACTACAACTTTATTATTACAACAGTAAAACTGTGAGTTTGAATACAAATATTATCTTCTAGACAATATCTATACTCAAATAAATCCTCATCACATTTATTGATACATTATTTTACAAAAATGGTGAGGACTACTAAACAATCCTTTCTAAAACCTTCATTCCATACCCCAGGCACTCGCACTTTCGCTTATATTCTCGCCTCCGAGAAAAATGGAACAAAAAGGAAAAGGGTGAGCTCAACTAGCTCAAGAAAGAATATTATGACTAATATAATATACAACAAATTATCGTTAGTCTTCAACAGGAAAAATATAATAGAATACAATAGACAACAAATTTTAAATCAATATTCGCAAATGAAATAATAATTCATTAGAAGAGTTAAGTAGAGAATGCAAACTACTATCTTCTATGTATGAATTTAAAAGTTCATAAATCTATCTTTTATCCTGTAACATCAATCAATATACATCTCGAATCAAATATTCATCTTTGCACTATGTGCCAAAGATATTCATCGATTGGTCATGTTCCTTTAAACACTGTTCATCTTTGCACTACGGGCCAAAGATATTCTTCAGAAATCATTCATCTTGCACTACGTGCCAAAGATATTCTTAAGAAATCATTCATCTTTGCACTCTGTGCCAAAGATATTCCATAATATCATCATTTAAGACCGAGGATGATGAAAATATTTTTTAAAGAAACGAATCCAAAGTGAAACAAAATGACAAGGATTAAGGATTAAGGATTCAGTACTTGGTTTTATCCGTCCAAAAATACCTCAAAAATAATCATAGTGGTGTAAAATTCAAGAATGATCAAAACATGGATACAATCGAGTTAGTATCCGAATAGATGTTTTAGACGAAAAGAAGAAATTTTATTTTTATTTGAATAGTACCAGATATCGTGAATAGTGCCGTATACACGTGAATAGTAACTCACACCAAAAGATAGAAATTCCATAAAAAACATCTTCACGCTTCATGAATAGTACTCGTGAATAAGTAACTCGTGAATAGTAACTTCGTGAATAGTAACTCATGAATAGTAACCCATGAATAGTAACCCAGAGCATGAAAAAGTTCCAAATTTGATAAAAACTTCAGATCAACATTTCAAAGATAATGATATTGAAGAAATAATATCATTACTAAAAAAATAATATCCCTTACCGAAAGATCAAGATTTCTAGCTAGAATACCGTATATAAGGTCAAGGAACTTGCAAATCTAGCAATACTCAAAGTATACTCAAAATACTCACAAGAATACGCCGATAATATAGAGAGAAAACTTCATTTTCGGTGTGATTTTCAATTCTAACCTAAGCACCTATTTATAGGAAAACGCTTTAGAACACCAAAGCGTAAAATTTAATAAAATAATAATATTTCTTAAAAATATTCAAGCCCACCTTAGAAATCTGATTTCAGATCATTTATAACACATGTGAGCCACTCAATTACAACAAAAAACGTTTTTCTTACAAAAATATTTTAAAATCCCAAAATCAATTATTTTGAGCTTTGAACTTCAATAATTCATAATAAATAGCCCTTTCATCAAAAAATTTGAATCTCGCGAGTTTTTATAGGAATTTCAATTCTCTACAACTTTGCAGAAGAAAGTTTTCCAAATTCCAAATAGAAATTGACCGAAATCCACAAACGGGCGATTTTATTGTGCTATAATCAAATTTCACCAATAAATGGGGTCCATTGACATGTTTAACATGTTTTAAACATTTATTGCAACAAAAATACTCTTCCTCCTCGTATACTCATATATCCCACATTCGTTGTAAAAATATCACCGTTAATATATTATTAAAATAATATATTTAAATGAATTATTTTATCGAGAAAAGATAAAATATTAATTTTCAACAATTGTCATTTTAAAAATTTTCTCCATCTATATCCACATAAAATCAATATTTTCCTCATCATATAAATCAATAATTAATTATTCACAAATAATATTTAGTAATCACAATATTGACAACCGAGGCGCCTCAGGAAGGAGGCTTTCCAATAAGAATTTCTTCTTCATTGGGCGCCGCAATTAGGTGACCAAACCTCTCCTTAGATGTAACTTTCTAGACATTGCCAATAATGTTATCTAATAATATTATTCGGATAATATGAATTATTGCTTCGATAATGAAAAATACGTGTAATGACAATTATCAAACAACAATGAATATAAAATATCAACGCAAAGCAATTATTAACTCAATAAAATCTTTGAATAAAGAATTATCAGTAACCATTATTGAGTAGTGCCTTTCACGTAAGAATCAATAATTGGTGCACATCTTGTGCTATCTGCTCAACAACGGCAGATTAGTGTGTTTTAACCACCGGGTATTCCAACAAGATTATCAGTAATAACTACGCTGTTATTTAAAAACAACTTATATTTGTCGTTTTCTTCATCCAATCGCTTTCGTTATGGGGCCCACACATGGTCTTGTACTGTCGCATTTAATATTCTCGACAAAGATTTAATATTCCACGACCAAACGAATATTCCCAAGACGATAATGAATATTTTATAACCACTTGCTTATTTTGAAATATTTCATGTATTTAACCCTTAACTATCCACATTAATCAAATCAACCCTTACTATTTCAAAATAATAAATAAAGGAAATTCCTTTTTATTTAAAAATTTTGGGGTCTTACAACCTCCCTCCTTATGAAATTTCGTCCTCGAAATTGACGACGACTGGTGTTTCAAAAGGTGAGGATACCTCGCTTTCATTTCCGCTTTCCAATTCCTGTGTCATTTCCTCTATAGCATGATTCCTCCACAAAACTTTAACTTGTGGTATGACCTTTGCACGTAGGACATGCTCCTTCCTATCCAAGATCTTTGACAGTACCTCCTCATACGTTAAGTCTTCTGGCTATCTCGTCCTGGCTTCTAACTCAATAACGTGGTTCGGGTCTTTCACATATTTGATTAAGTATGATATGTGAAACACATTATGAACACGAGACATACCGGAGGTAACGCAAGTCTATAGGCTACATTTCCTACTCGGTCAAGAATTTGAAATGGACCAATAAATCGTGGATTGAGCTTTCCTCTCTTCCCAAATCTTGTAACTCCCTTCCATGGAGCAACTCGCATGACAATACATGATCCCCCACATTAAATTCCACGTCCTTTCGATGAAGATCCGCATAACTCTTTTGTCGATCTTGTGCCGTTTGTATACGTTGTCGAATCATTTGAATCTTTTCGGTGAGTCATATCGATTTAACTCCGGGTCCCAACAATGTTGCTTCACCCACCTCATCCCAACATATTGAGAACGACATTTTCGCCCATATAATGCTTGAATGGAGCCACACCTATACTTGCTCGATAACTGTTGTTGTAGGAGAATTCCACCAATGGTAAATACTTATCCCAACTACCTTGAAGTCAGGACACAGAGTCTTAATAGATCTTCAAGAGTTTGAATAGTCCTCTCGATTGTCCGTCCGTTTGGGGATGGTATCTTGAACTAAATCGCAAACCGTGCCCATAGCTTTTTGCAAGCTAACCCAAAATCTTGAAGTGAATCTTGGGTCACGATCTGAAACTATGGATACAGCATGCCATGCAACCTCACAATCTCATTCACGCATATACTAGCAAGACGTTCAAGGAATAAGTCTCCAGACGGCAAGAAGAAATGAAGCAGACTTGGTTAATCTATCAATAATAACCCAAATAGCATTGATGCCTTGAGAAACCGTAGGAAGACCCAGAATTAAATCCATATTAATGTGTTCCCACTTCCATTCCGGAATCTCAAGTGGTTGCAACGGACCCTTAGGTACAAGATGCTCCGCCTTTACACGTTGGCAAGTTAAACACATCGAGATAAACTTTGCAATCTCTCTCTTCATATTGTTCCACCAAAATGTATGTCAAGATCACGATACATTTTAGTACTTCCAGGATGGATTGCAAATGGCGATTGTGTGCCTCCATCATAATCTTGTACTTCAAATCGTAGTCGTTAGAACACAAAGTCTAGAGTGGACTCAAGTATTCCTTCTTCATCAATTCTCGCTCCTAATAGCTCCTTCTTGTACTTTTCTTCTTCATACGATCGCCCGAAGCCTGGTGGCTCGAGCAACCTTAACTTTTTCTATTAAAGTTGGCTCTATGTCGATACTTGACATCATCGCACTCGTTCTCGCATATGATCTTCTACTCAATGCGTCGCCACTACCACGTTCGCTTTACCGGGATGGTATTGAATAGTGTGGTCGTAGTCTTTCAATAGCTCGAGCCAACGTCATTGCGCGATGTTGAGTTCTTTTTGAGTGAAGAAATATTTAAGGCTTTTATGGTCAGAATATATCTCCACTTTCTCCCCATATAGATAGTGCCTCCATATCTTTAGCGAAACGATCACGCTAACTCTAGATCATGAGTAGGATAATTCCTCTCATACTCTTTAAGTTGTCATGAGGCATAGGCTATGACTTTCCCACGTTGTATGAGAACACATCCTAACCCTTTGTCCAAGCATCGTCAGTAGATAACAAATCCATCGAACCAGATGGTATTGTTAGAACAGTCTTAGAAATAAGTCTCCTCTTAAGCTCTTGGAAACTTTTCTCGCATTCTTTGCTCCAAACGAATTTTGTATCCTTCCAAAGTTAGTCGAGTTAATGGAGTAGCGATTCGAGAAAACCCTTCCACGAATCTCCGATAATAACCAAATTTAAGCCCAAAAGCTACGTACTTGATTACCACCGACTTTTGGTTGCTTCTAACTTTGTATTGCTTCAATCTTCGCCGGATCAACAGATACTCCATGTTTCGACACCACGTGCCCAAGGAATGCTACTTCCTCAAGCCGTAACTCGCATTTCTTTAATTTGGCATATAGTTGGTTTTCACGAAGCCTTTGGAGTACCAAACTTCAAATGGTGCTCATGATCTTCACGGCTTTTGGAATATATGAGGATGTCATCAATAAAGACAACAACGAATTGATCCAAATATTCCTTGAATACTCGGTTCATCATATCCATGAAAGTCAGCAGGAGCATTAGTTAGTCCAAAGACATGACTAAGAATTCATAATGCCCATACCGAAGTTCGAAGGCGCTTTTGAATATCCTCGATTCTAATCTTCATTGATGATATCCGAAGCTAAGATCGATTTTGAAAAGAATTGTGCCCTTGCAATTGGTCAAACAAGTCATCAATACGAGGTAGAGGATACCTATTCTTGATGGTGACATGGTTCAATTCTCGATAGTCAATACAAAGTCGCATACTCCGCTCTTTCTTCTTTACAAATAAAACAGGAGCACCCCAAGGAGATGTCTTGGGGACGAATGAAACCGATGTCCAACAATTCATGTAGTTGGACCTTTAACTCTCAAGTTCAATAGAGCCATTCGATATGGGGTTTTAGAAATGGGCTTTGTACCAGTTCAAGATCAATAAAGAATTCAACTTCACGCTCGGGGTAGACGGGAAGTTCTTCGAAATACGTCGGAAAGTCAATAACAACGGAATATTATTCAAATTTGACGTGTCTTTATTCAAATCCATAACATGGGCTAAGAAAGCTTGACATCCGCTTTTTAATAAACGAATAGCTTTATGATTAGATATGATAATGATCGATTTTAATGGTTTAGTTGCTTGAATTGCACAACAAAGTTGGTTAGGAATATGAAAACTAACAACCTTACGAAAACAATCAATTTTGGCATGATGAGTAGTTAACCAATCAATCCCTAAAATCACATCAAAAGCAAGTATCTTTAAAGAGATAAGGTCAACGGTAAGGTAATGGTGCCAACTTGAATCAAACAAGATTTATAAATGTGGATGTGATGAAAGTTTCTCCCTATCTGAGTTTCCATGAGATAGGTCAAAGTCTAATTTCTCCTGAGTCAAGTTTAAACGTTGAGCACATGCGGAGAGATAAATGAATGGGTAGCACCCAGATCAAGTAAGGTATAAACTTCGCAAGAATTTATAAATAGCTTACCCGTGATCACCTCGTTTGGGTTCCTCGCATTATGACCACCACAACAAACGCTCTTCTCGGAATCGTTGACTTTGACTTTTTCGGGACGATCTTTTGAGTCACCAATCCTCATTGAACTAGGTTTTGCTATTGTATAAACTCGAGCGATATGTCCTTCCTTTCCACAATTATAGCATACCTTGAACTGTTGTGGGCGCGCTTTGGTGATATGTCCCTCTTTTTCGCATTTGTAGCATATGACCGGTGGTCGTTCTCCTCCCTTAGAACCCGCTTCTCACGCAAGACCGCTCATCTTCACATGGTCGTTGTTAAATCTCCTCTTTTAAAATCTCCTCCCGACTCGCTTCTTCTATTTTCATGGCCATGATTACCACCAGAGTGGTTACCATTTCTGTCGTCTGCTTTTCTTTCTCCGCAGTTATCATTATTCGCTGATCGCTATCTCTCGATACAATAACGGTTGTGGTCCTCGGTTGGTAGTATTTCGTTATCTCGCTCTAATAATTGAGCCAATTTACAACATCTGAATAAAGAGAAAATTTATGAGAAATGAGATATCGACGTATGCCGGGTTTCAAACCTCTAAGAAACATTCGCGTCATCGTTCCTCATTCTCCACCAAATGAGGTGTGAAAACTGGATAACTCGCAAACTTTGCCTCGTCATCGAGACAAATCGCATGTTGTTTTGTTCCAATCGATGAACTCCACTTCCTTCATATGACGAACACTTTCAGAAAGTATTTGTCATTAAATAGCTTCAAACGTCTCCCAAGACATCTTTGAGTGCGGCCGGATGGGTACGCTTCCACGACTCCCACCGAGAGGTCCGCCTCGCCACACGGAACATAAAGGTGGCGAATGGAACCTCTCGTTCCTCCGCGTGCATCCCAAGACATCGAATATCTTGGTAATTTGTTTGACCCATGTTTCCGCCATGATCGGATCCGGCTTTCCCTTAAATTCGTGGTCCCAACTCTTTGAATCGCTTGGCATTTGTGACAACCCGTGAATTGCTATCATTTCCTCCTCAGTATTTTGAACACGAAGTTTCCTCGTCTCGATTTTGCATGAACCGCAAAAACTTCTAAACATCCCTCGTTCATCATCTCGCTTCAATGGTGTTGTTCACGGGAGGAACATTGCTGACTGTTGCACGCTCTCCTCGTTGGTGAGTACAGCATCATCTCACGGTCTCATTTCCATTGTTAATATTCTCAATCGACATTCTCAAATCTTTGCCATAAAACAAGGGTTAATTAAGGAAATCAATATATCACATAATATCCCTATATCTCGACCAACTAACAAATAAGCTTAGGTAGGACACACTAGCGAAGGATTTACTCGCTCTCCTCCTAGTTCTATTCCCCGATCTCCGCCAGAGATCATATCCCTAAGCTCGATACCAATCTGCGACGCCCCAAAATAGGTATACATCACTATTCCGAAATAGTCAATACATGGTATGTAAACAACTACAACTTTATTATTACAACAAGAAAGCGTGAGTTTGAATACAAATATTATCTTCTAGACAATATCTATACTCAAATAAATCCTCATCACATTTATTGATACATTATTTTACAAAAATGGTGAGGACTACTAAACAATCCTTTCTAAAACCTTCATTCCATACCCCGACTGCACTCGCTTATATTCTCGCCTCCCGAGAAAAATGGAACAAAAGGAAAAGGGTGAGCTCAACTAGCTCTCAATAAAGAATATTATGACTAAGATAATATACAACAAATTATCGTTAGTCTTCAACAGGAAAAATATAATAGAATACAATAGACAACAAATTTTAAATCAATATTCGCAATGAAATAATAATTCATTAGAAGAGTTAAGTAGAGAATGCAAACTACTATCTTCTATGTATGAATTTAAAAGTTCATCGCTCATCTTTTATCCCCGTAACATCAATCAATATACATCTCGAATCAAATATTCATCTTGCACTACTGTGCCAAAGATATTCATCGATTGGTCATGTTCCTTTAAACACTGCTCATCTTTGCACTACGGGCCAAAGATATTCTTCAGAAATCATTCATCTTTGCACTACAAAGCCAAAGATATTCTTAAGAAATCATTCATCTTTGCACTATTCTGCCAAAGATATTCCATAATATCATCATTTAAGACTGAGGATGATGAAAAATATTTTTTTAAAGAAACGAATCCAGTGAAACAAAATGACAAGGATTAAGGATTAAGGATTAAGGATTCGTACTTGGTTTTATCCACGTCCAAAAATACCTCAAAAATAATCATAGTGGTGTAAAATTCAAGAATGATCAAAACATGGATACAATCAGAGTTAGTATCCAGAATAGATGTTTTTAGACTTAAAAGAAGAAATTTTATTTTTCAATGAATAGTATCAAGATACGTGAATAGTGTCGTATACGTGAATAGTAACTCCGACACCAAAAGATAGAAATTCCACAAAAACATCTTCACGCTTCATGAATAGTACTCGTGAATAGTAACTCGTGAATAGTAACTCATGAATAGTAACCCATGAATAGTAACCCCGGCATGAAAAAGTTCCAAATTTGATAAAAACTTCAAATCAACATTTTAGTATAATGATATTGAAGAAATAATATCATTACGAAAAAAAAAATATCCCTTACCTCGAAAGATCAGTACTTCTAGCTAGAATACCGGGTATAGTGCTGAAGGGAACTTGCACCGTCTAGCAATACTCAAAGTATACTCAAAATACTCACAAGAATACGCTCGATAATATAGAGGAGAAAACTTGATTTCGGTGTGATTTTCAATTCTAACCTAAGACCCTATTTATAGGAAAACGCTTAGAACACCAAAGCGTAAAATTTAATAAAATAATAATATTTCTTAAAATATTCAAGCCCACCTTAGAAATCTGATTTCAGATCATTTATAACACATGTGAGCCACTCAATTACAAAAAAAACGTTTTTCTTACAAAAATATTTTAAACTCCCAAAAATCAATTATTTTGAACTTTGAACTTCAATAATTCATAATAAATAGCCCTTTCATCAAAAAATTTGAATCACGCGAGTTTTTATAGGAATTTCAATTCTCTACAACTTTGCAGAAGAAAGATTTTCCAAATTCAAAATAGAAATTGACCGAAATCCACAACCAAGCGATTTTATTGTGTTATAATCAAATTTCAATCAATAAATGGGGTCCAACCGACATGTTTAACATGTTTTAAACATTTATTGCAAACAAAAAATACTCTTCCTCCTCATATACTCATATATCCCACATTCGTTGTAAAAATATCACCGTTAATATATTATTAAAATAATATATTTAAATGAATTATTTTATCGAAAAAGATAAAATATTAATTTTCAACAATTGTCATTTTAAAATTTTCTCCATCTATATCCACATAAAATCAATATTTTCCTCATCATATAAATCAATAATTAATTATTCACAAATAATATTACTGTAATCACAATATTGACAACCGTGTGCGGTTCTTGGAAAGAGGGGGCTTTCAATAAGAATTTCTTCATCTTGGTAGCGCAGGCAATTAGGTGACCAAACCTCTCCTTAGATGTAACTTTCTAGACATTGCCAATAATGTTATCTAATAATATTATTCAGATAATATGAATTATTGCTTCGATAATGAAAAAATATCGTAATGACAATTATTGAAACAACAAAGAATATAAAATATCAACGCAACAATTATTAACTCAATAAAATCGAATAAAGAATTCATCGTAACCATTATTGAGTAGTGCTTCTTCACGTAAGAATCAATAATTGGTGCAATACCGTGTCTACTTGTTCAACAACGCGTATTAGTGTGTTTTAACCCAAGGTATTCCAACAAGATAATCAGAATAACAACGCCAAGTTATTTAAAAACAACTTATATTTGTCATTTTCTTCATCCAATCGCTTTTCAGTTATGGGGCCCACACATGGCTACGCCTGCGTCGCATTTAATATTCCCGACAAAGATTTAATATTCCACGACCAAACGAATATTCCCTAACGATAATGAATATTTTATAACCACTTGCTTATTTTGAAATATTTGCAGATTTAACCCTTAACTATCCACATTAATCAAATCAACCCTTACTATTTCAAAATAATAAATAAAGGAAATTCCTTTTTATTTAAAAATTTCGGGGTCTTACAGTTAGACTATTCCTTAAATTTAAAAAAGTGTGAATGATGATTCCTTTTATGTGGATGATTAGAATTTCCGTATTGGTATTAAAGGCCACGTGGTGACAATGGATTTATTCCTGAATTGATTTATAAGACTCTGAGGAAGTCAAAGGTAGTATTTTATTCTTTTAGTTGCACCTGTGATGTCTCTACGAGATAGTACAGGAAATTTTGTGTTGTATAGCGATGCATTATGCAATATGTGAGGCTGTGTGGGTAGGCGGAACGACAAGGTCATCTTATATGTATCGCGTAAGTTAAAATTTTTATGTGAAAGGGCATCTGACTCACGATCCAGAGTTAGAGGGGTTTAGAGGTGTTATTTTGGAAAGTAGTGTGAGATATAAACAGACCATAAGTGTCTAAATTATATTCCCGCACAGGAGTATTTAAGCATGTGTTTCGAGTGATAGTTGAAGTTATTCAAGGATTATGACTGCAAAATCCTAAACGAATGTGGTTGCCGACGTCTTAAGAAAAAGGGTTGGAGTTATTTTTATTAACTGTGCAATATGGGTTCATAATAGAAATAACTAGGTGGTGGTATGAGGTAAGATATATATATATATATATATATATATATATATATATATATATATAAGTCGTATTAGGATGGAAAACCATACAGATTTACCGATGAGTAAAGGAAGAGTAGCTCCAAGATGAGGGTGTCAAATTCAAAATTGATACTGAAGGATAGTTGAAAGTAGAAGAAGAAACTAGGTTTCGCTAATATCAGGAATTGAAAATGAATTTTTGCATAAAATTTATATATTGAATCAACTAGGGAGCACACAAAAATTATATATTGCCTTCGATATTACTATTGATGGCAAGATATGGTGATAGATTCTATGGTATGTCAAAGTTAGCATTTTACCTATCGAACAGTGTGCGAAGTTATATGTTAAAGAAGTTTTTTTTCAAGGCACGATGTTTCAGTGTCAATTGTGTCGAACCGAGATTCACATCGAATTTTCAGAAAGGGCGTGCAAGAACGTGTGGAATGCAATTAGAAATAAGTATGTCATATCGTCTGCAAATCGTTTGCCAAACTAAAAGGAAATCCAGATATCAAAATGCATGCTAAAAGCACGAGAAGTTTTTGATAACGTCATACGAGTAATCCACATTGAGCAAGTTATGAGCAAGTTAAGAATAAGTTAAGAGTAATGTAATGGTAGGTGAGATTTCAATTGAGGACTCATATGGTAACTAAGTTGTACAAATCTTTGTGTGGGCAAAGGTTTTGTGCATATACTAAGTTTGTCGCATTGATAATCATTGGAATATTGGTATCGCGCTATCCATGTATATGTGGTGGAAAGGTGATTCTTTTCCCATGTATATATTTGATAATTAGATGATATTATGATTGGGTTTGGTTCTTAAAACTAAAGTATATGGTAAGTTCATGACTCATAATCATATGGTATGTTTTGAACCCCTCAGAGAATGGACGCCTACAGTCTGACTAGGATAAGTTCCTAAACTCATATGATTATGGCAAGTTCCTGAATTTCCAAAGTGTGGTAAGTTTGACGAACTATATTGGGTATAAATCGGTTATAGTATAGGAAGCATTGATGAAGTGAAAAGATGGTTTTGAGGTAGATTTGCCTCTACAGTCAGAGCGTATTCGTAATATTTTGTTTTTTTATGTTTCGGTGATATGATCAAACAAGCCCGACTGCAATCATGTGATCAAGTACGAATCGGTATAGTTGTCCTACTAGGAAATTACTGTTCAGATAGTCGACAGAAACGAACAAATGTTCAGGAATGAGATGATACCTTCTGTGAAGGTGATATAGAGGAACCACAATGTCAAAGTGACTATGTGGGAACTCGAAACTGAAATAATAAAGAATTACCCTGAGTTATTTGTTTAATCTGTGTCTTCGATTCTGGGGACAGAATCTTTGTAAAGAGGGAAGCATGTGACGATTTGATTGTTTGAGTTGTGATTTTGGAGATAGAATCCTTATAAGGAGGGAAAGATGTAACAATCCAAGATTTTATAATTTGTAATTCAAAATATTTATTAAATTAATAAATATTTTAATTGATGTTAATATGGTATATTTATTAAATTAAATAAATATTTTAACTATCATTGATGTGGTTGTTTTTAGTAAATATTTATGAATTAAATTTATTAGATAATATTCTAAATTAATTAATTTATTGTTTAGAGAATATAACATGAGATGTTATATTGTTGTTTCAATTTAATAATTTAAGGTGGTAAATTAAATTATTAAATAAAATTATAATTTTGTAATATTTATTTAAGTGGAGTATTTATTTAAAATATAGTATGTATAATTATTTTATTTGATTAATGTTGGATATGGAAATCCAAATAAGTCGTATGTGGTTATAAATTATAAACTAAATGGTTTATTAAAATAAAATTAAAGTAGTTTAATTTAGTTTTGACTCAAACAAGGCTTAAGTATTTTAATTCTTTAAAATTAAAAGGTTTTTGCCAAACAAAGCCTTATGGCTTTTGAATTTCTACTTTTTTTAAATTTAAATAAAATAAATAATATAAATAAAATAAATAAAATAATAAATATAATATAATTATGTTATATACGTTAGTAACTGAAATAACAATTAGTATTATTATTAAGGGTTATCAGTTTTACTTTTTACGCTTGTATACCAGTTGGTTTTCTTTTACACATTCTATTTGCTAAAGCTTAGAGAAGAGAAGAATTTGAGAGTTCAGCGAATTGAGAGAGAAGTTGCGAGGGAATTGAGAGAGTCTTAAGAATTTTCACAGCAAATTCCAGTGATTGGCAGCCATTGTATTAGAAATTGAAGGTATGTTCACAACCTTAGTGTTATATATATATGTATATGTATATATGAGGCTACGACAAACTTTTATATAAACTGTGAATTGCAAATTGTTGAATTGTTGCTATACAATGGGATTACTTGTGATTATATGAGTATATGATGACTGGAGGTTGTGCTTAAACGAGAAATTCATGCTAATTTCGGATATCAGTAGAAATTTTTGACATTATATGTATATTTTTCATATGTTCATGAAAAGTATCAATTTTAGTGGCCAATTCGTAGGTGAAACTGTAAATTGACACTTGTATATGGTAGTTCATTAAGAAACGAGCATAACGTAATTTGAATGGAGTGATTTGGTCAAGTAATGAATTCACAGTGATGATTGTTAGGATGAATGTCAAGAAAATTGAGTTTTGTATGAAAATGTGAAATTTGAAGAATTAAACTAGTATACTTGATGTTAAATTGTTCTAATTGGTTAAAAATGTTAACAAACATGTTTACAATAGTTTTGTATCAATTGTGCGTGTTAATTTCACTGTTTGGTGGGTGAAATTTGTGTTTGTTGGCTAAAGCCGGCTACTATTCATTAGCCTTCTCTGCGTGCATGCAGGCATTCAAATAATTTCTTTGACCGGTGCTAAGCAAAAATGGCGTAGCGATTCTTTGGTCCTAGGTTTTTGTATATGTTGTGCATTGCGCTTATATACCTGGTTTGAGATTCTGACTTCTTCTGCTGCTGCAGACTTGGGAAAGCATCATAGCATGGTCTGAAATTATGTTAGCATGTTAAATGTGTAATGTTAAGGATAACATAACATAGTGAATTGTGGTTAGTAAGTTCAAAGTTGCAAAAAATGATCAGTAAATCGAGAACGCGTTATGTGATAACTTAGAATACTCAATGAACGTTAGATATGTGTTGCAAAGTATAACACTTGGAATTTCTGAAATTTAAGTGGTAATAAAAGACTTGTGCTTCAATGATAAGTTTAGATAGAAGTGTACATATTTTGGTATGTTAGCATATCTAATAGATATTGTGATTGCACTAAAATGTGTAGGTGGACGTGAATTTTAATATTATAGCTTACGCAAGAGGCAAGTTCCCTAACCTTTACTACTTTATTATTCAGCAAGGTTATTTTTCACTGTCATATTATACTTATGCAAATTTTCTATCTCTAATATCTTGTGTAACGATTTATTGTCATGCACGTTCTTAAACCCTCATTTATTGTAGAACAAGTTAGTTAATCTTTGTTTCTTTATTCCAATCGAGATTACCTTTGTTATTCAAAGTCTGTATTTTTTTTGTAAGAAGTGTGTTTATTCAGTTACTAATAACTGTTGTTTGATCTTCGTTCTTCCATATCATTGTACTATCTTACATTATTGTACCGAACCCTAAGTTGCTTAGAGATTCGTTACCAATTCAACTAATCCTTAGTTGATGAATGTTCTAAACTCTAAATTACCCTTGAAGTCAACCCAAACCAAACTTCCTTTGGTTTATTTATGTACTCACACACCTTTGAAAACATGTTCTCGATGATAACATTTGTTCAATTTAGAAATTTTTAATACTTTAACTCTTATTGATTCATCGATATACCTTGTTCATGAAGATATTGTAATCAAACCCTTGAATAGTTATTGGTTCCTAACTGATTCAACCAGTACTTGGTTGATGATCGTTCTAAAAATCTAGACTTCCTTTGAACTTAATTCCCAACCACACTTCCTTTGGTTCAAAACCTGATAATCTATGCTGAGATGAACAACCCTATATTAGGGGATTATTTTAGAGTTACACAATAGCGTTAAAATGTTTGCGCAATACATAGTACAAAGGGTTGATAACCTGGAATAGGGAATGATGGTCCGTATAGTCGTTTAGACTGTTAAAGGTTACAGTAGAAACACCTGTGAATCTAGGACATAGATGATGATTATAGTCTTTTAGACTGTTAAAAGTTAAAGTAGAAATACTTGAAAACCTAGAATAGAGTTTGTGGTCTTGCGACCCTCGGTGTATTCTTTGATGTTGTTATCTATTTTTAACATAAATGTTCATTATTCATTTGAACTTATAGCTATTGAATTAAAGTTTCTTGTTCCGGTAAGAATACTTTGCCATTAAAAGCTCAGTGAATTGTCATTTATAAAATGTTATTGTATATTATCCTTCTTGTGGGCAATTGTTTGCTCACTCTTGCACAAAACCATGCAGATGAAGTTAAGAAGTTTGGGGAGCTTTCTACAAGCAAGGGCAAGAACAAAGTGCTTGATTAGAAGATAACGTTTAATTTATATTTTATTTATGAAGTTTATGTAATGGATTTAATTATAATCATGTTTTAATTTTCCGTGAATCATTGTAATAAAGGTTAGATGACCTGGGATTTATTTTAGATTATGTTACCCTTTAATGGGAGATTATTTAAGCTTTTGAGTTTAATTATATCCTTTGTTTATGGGTAGTTAGTTATGATTTAATTGGACAGTGAACACCAAATCTGTGGGATTAAGGTGCCTGGATTTGGGGGTGTCACACAAGATCATCAAGTGAACTCATTACTTGATTTGAATTCGACACCCAAAGAGGAAGGATTCATTTATCTAGCACAACATCTTCAACTTACGGTTTGTAAAATGTTTAAAATTTGGGTTTCCAAATTATTTTAGTCGAAAAGCTTAGCAAATGTCTCATTAGCTACTCTATTGTTTCAATAACTTTTGTTGTTTTATTAAATGTCCCTTGCAATTTTCTAGTTCAATGGATTCATGGAGCGATGGGAAAGCAAGGAATGATTTTTAGTAGTTGTACCAACATCATGAATTTTAATTGTAGAAAAAGAATTTTGAAAAGGAATTCTGTCATTTTCAGCTTTCAAGTGTTGTATTAGTTTCAATGATAACAAAATTGAATTCATTGATAACACAAAGGAATTCTGGCTTTTCTGCATTACCCTTCAAAATAAAGCAACAAATACAAATTGCAAACATAATAGAAAAGGAAACATGACTAGTGATAGTTTAACAAAGATGCCTTGGCTTCATTAACTACTTCAAAATCACAGTCAATGCATACTGGAAGCTATCCATTTCTGATCAAATTATCCTTATTCATGTGAGGAATCTTATAGTTATTCCCACCAAAATTTCTCATCACCTCAACCATACATGATTGCAATGTTAAAAACACATTGTTTAATTCCTTGGATGGAAATATGTCAAAAGCATGCTCCATAGCTGAAATAAACTCATCAATTGTTGTTGGAGCCTCTTGATGTTGAAGAGAATCAATAGCTCTAAAGAAACCAAGATCTAAAACGTTCATATCTGGGCTGTTTAGAGGTTGAAAAAATAACTGAACATCTAATTTAACCTTTCTCACAGCTTCAAGAAACTCTATATCATTTATATTCAAATGTGGCCTTGTATTATTTTGTTGAATGAAAATGGTCCCCGAACTAGAACATGGTCATTTTTCTTTAATTAAAGGTAGCAATTTCTCAATCAAACATGAACGAATAGTTTCTTTAGTGATTGATAAAACTGGTTTCATCTCCAAAGTCCCTACTGCACGATTTTTGCTGATTCGTTTGGCTTTATCCTTAAACACAAAAGGTCATATCCCAATTTTCCCATCAAATTCTCTGTTGGAATTGGAATCAAATCGAGGACGAGCTACGGCTACTAAAAACATGATTTTTTCTATGAATCTCTTACTTTTGTATGTGCGATAAGGCTGTTTTTCTTCCAGATGGAGATAAAATTTTTGTGATGTCTTAGACATAAAAAACCATTTCTCGTCAATATGAATTCGATCGAACATGTCAACAAACAAAGGTTTAAAGGAAAGTGTACCTTCATCGATCATTGACAAACAAAATCCCAGCCTCGTTGTCTTGTTATCATCCGATAACAATGGCTTTAATGCACTCGAGTGTGCTATGATATATCCTTCTTTGATTATTTGATGTAAGGTAGATTTTGTCACGCCCATAGCATTTGATAAAGACCGTATATTGGTTCGTCGACGAAGATGAATGTCCTTGCACTACAAAAAAAAGGCTTATCAGCGACCACCTATCTGCGACCGCATATGGTCGCGGATGAGTATTAGCGACCGACTGCGGTCGCTGATATTAGTCGCAGGTAATCTAGTCGCTGGATGGACATCAGCGACCAATAATAGCGACCGACTTATTAGAGACCGACATCAGTGACCGCATCCATCGCTAATCTGACTCATGCTGAGTCATTTGTCAGGTGTGACATGGCACACGTGTCAGCGACTGATAATAGCGACCGCATCGGTTGCTAGGTTCCAAGAAGGTTAAGCGGTCGTTGTTACAGTATTAGCGACCGCATACGGTCGCTGATGTGTGATTTTTTTTAAAAGTTTTTCATGTTTTATTGATTTCCCAAAAATAAACTACTTTGTACCTGCTTTCTATCCCAACACACAGCAGTATATATAAATAGCCATATTAACATTCATCCATGATAACTACTATATGATAAACATTCATCCATGAATAAACAAGTCTAGCTCTTCATCTAACACAACATTCATCCAACACAATACAATCGTAAACATCCATATAAACCAATATAATTGTCCAAAGAATGAATCTAAAAGAGTACAAGGCTTTAAAAATCTAAAAAACAAGTCTAGGCGCTCTTCATGGATCATCCAAATTAAGTCCCTGTAATTAACAAAAGAATAAAACATATATGTTACATCTGTTGATACTGCTATATGACTTAGGGAAAGCTAAACAATAGACAATATGTAGTGAAACATATAAGTAAGACAGTGACTCAGAGACTATAAACATATAAGACAATGTAGTTAAATAATAAACGATATATACCTGGTCACCATCCTGATGTTGTGCTGCTGCTGCTGCCGCCACTGCATCCGCTAACTCACCAGGACTCAGAGACTGCAGATGTCCGCCCAGTATACAAAGAAGATCAGGATCCTGAAAGATCGCTCTCACGATCCTAACAGATCACTCTCACACAGTCAGCAGGAGTATAATAGGCTGGATGACCTGATGACTGTGTAGACTGGGTGGCAGAGCTTCCTGTGCCATTGATGGTTGGACGTCATTTTTGTCCTTGGCCTTTAACATAGTTTTTTTTCACGACAGACGCCATCTCTCGTAATTCTTGATCAATCAACGGACGCGGGTTGCCTTCAGGATAACGCTCGTTCATTAAGCCCTTATAAGTCTCCTGTCAGAAGGTCAACAATTAAATAGTTAAAAATAAATAAAAAATTACTAAAAAGGTCGTCACAATTTATAAACAACATATTAGTATAAAGTGAACTTATTACTGCATTATCTCGAGCGACCTCAGCGGACCATCGGGTGGCCACATACACATCCAACCAATTGACAGGTTAACCTTGAGACTGAGACTCCTACAGTTCATTTTCTCATCTTAATATGTAAACATATGATATTTTAACTATAAAAGATTACTGTAAACATAACATACGTACCCTGCGAATGACTTGGTCCCTGTCTGGACCCATAGCTAGGACTTGTATATTTGGAGGAATCGTTCCCTCATTAAGAGCCTACAAAAATTCTATTAAATTAAATACATTCATAAATTAATACGATATATGTCATTCTTAATTAACTTAACTTACTTTTTCCTTTAGCCAAAGAACAAATTTTTTATCACGACTAACTTGAATATCTTTATCAGTGATGCCTGGCTGATTTGCTTTTAACTCATCATCGTATGTTCTATACAATTTTATAAACGTTAACATATATTAATATGAGAATGCATGTTAAGATATAGGTCTAATACATATGAATTTTACATGTATACCTCACAAGTTCATCAATCTCCTCGCAATTGAGAAGAATGTAAGTATGCGTAACATGTAATTCTTGTTCAGAAAGGAATATGCGCTTTCCTTTTCCATAAGCGCGACCCGGTAAACCAAATACAAAAACCGACCATTTAGTTTAACATTTCCCCCATCATCATGTCTCGGGACTCGATTGGCCTTTGTCAAGACTTCGTCGGGAAAATAATCTGAGAAAAACGTAGATATCTCATCGAAACTGTATGCCTCACATATCGACCCCTCGACATAAGCTCTATTCTTCACCTTCCTCTTAAGGTTTCCAATGACCCTCTCGAAAGGGTACATCCATCTATATTGAACTGGGCCACCAACACAAGCTTCATAGGGTAGACGGATTTATAAAAGCTCCATAGAGTCAAAAAAACCAGGAGGGAATATTTTTTCAAGCTTACACGTGATCTCAATGATGTTCTTCTTAAGTATAGACATGTCCTTTTCATTTAACATTTTTGAACATATGTCTCTGAAGAAACGACTAAGATCAGTCAAAGCGGTTTATCAAGTAAGTCCCGAAATGCTATAGGCATGAGTCTCTCTATGAACACATGACAGTCATGACTCTTCATCCCTTGCAATTTCCCACCTGTAACACACCTTAGAATGTTTGACGCATATCCATCTGGTAGTTTTAGAGACTTTATCCACGTACATACATCTTCAACCTGCTTTTTGGACAATGTGTACCTTGCATGCGGTTTGACCATCTTACCATTAGTAGATTCATAAAGTTCTAATCCAGTACGCTTACAAATATCTTTCATGTCCAACCGTGCCTTATCATTATCTTTCGTCTTGCCTGCAACACCCATCATGGTGTAAAACACATTATCAAACACATTCTTCTCAATATGCATCACTTCTAGATTATGACGAATCAAATTTGTAGACTAATATGGCAGTTCCCAAAAGATGTTTCTTCGAACCCAATTATAAGACATGCCAAACCCATCGATGATGTCAGAGGCAACAATCTTACCGAATGGAATGACCGGCAATCTCATCACACGGTCACGTATCTCCGTCCCCAAAAGTCGCAGTACTGGAATATCATGATCTACTTTCCCTTTCCGGAAGTTTTCTCTATTTCTTTGAAACGGGTGATCTACCGGCAAGAAACGACGATGACAATCAAACCAGCATGGATTTCAACCATTTGATAGATTGAAAGACTTTGTATGATCCATACAATATGGACAAGCCAACTTCCTGTGTGTACTCCATCCAGATAACATACCATAAGCAAGAAACTTATAGTCCACATAACCGCTGCCCTAAGGTTGAAATTTGTTTTCGTGGAAACATCCCAAGTCTGTACTCCATCCTCCCACAATACCTTCAACTCGTCTATAAGAGGTCTTAAGTAAACATCTAGGTTATTTCCAGGGCTCTTGGGACTAGGAATCACGAGTGAAAGAAATAAGTACGGCTGTTTCATACACATCTAAGGAGGCAAGTTATACGGAGTAACAATCACAGGCCAACAGGAGTACGGAACAGCTGAGTGGTCGAACGGGTTAAAACCATCAGTGGACAATCCAAGCCTCACATTTCTAGGTTCCAATGCAAACCCGGGATGTGCTAAGTTGAAATCTTTCCAAGCCTGCCCATCTGCGGGATGGTTCAGTTCTCCATCTTTGGATGTAGATTTCGCATGCCAAGTCATATGTTCAGCTGTTCTTGAAGACATGTACAATCTTTTAAGCCGAGGTGTAATCGGAAAATACCTTAAAATCTTAAAAGGTATATTCGTCTTTTTTATAGTCACACCCTCTTTATTAGGCCTAAATCGATAATGACTGCAAAACGTGCACTTTGTCATCTGTTTATTTTCCTTATAAAACAACATGCAATCGTTTGGACATGCATCGATCTTTTTATATCCAAGACCCAACTTCTTCACCATTTTTTTTACAATAGTAGTAGTTATCGGGAAATTTTTCACCGACAGGAAACATACTCTTAATGGCCCTCAAGAGTGACTAAAAACACTCATGGCTCATGTTGTGATCAGCCTTGATGTTAAGTAATGTCTCCACTACAAATAATGTAGTGTGCTTTGTGCAACTATGCCACAACGATTCGCTACCCTCGTCTAACAACTTAAAGAATGCTTTGGCATTAGAATTCATAGGTTTCTCTCTGCCTTGTTCCTAATCAAAATCCAGCCCTGCAATATCATGAACCATGTCATTCATACGATGGGTACTGCTGCCTTGATTGTGTACTTGTGAGTTGCCACTATCTCTTCTCTGCCCATGTGCCCACCGTGACACCCCCAAATCTAGGTACTTCATTCCCACAATATTTGGTGTTCACTATTCAAGCATTCATACTATCTACCCAAATAAAATAATATTTGAATCATAAAACCTCCCCTTAAATAGGGTTACATTATTAAGTTCAAAAACATCCCAGGTTATCTAACCTTTAAACGTCATTCAAATGCGGAAATAAATTATTACATAACTTCTTTAAAATAAAGTCTAAGATCATCATAATAAAAGTCTAACATCATAATCAAAGTCAAGATTACAAGTCTTCATTACTTGTACATTTTTTCCTTTCCTTCGCTAGTCGAAGGTTCATCTACCTTCTCCTCTTTAGCTGCAATGAGTTTATAAATATGCAAGAGTGAGCAAAACAATTGCTCACTGGATATAATAGAAAACCAACAAGAGAATAATAATAATAACTGCCAATAATAGGCTCATCAAGATTGAATAGTACTCTAACAATGAAAATCAGAAACTGGAATCCAAAATATGGAATATACATCAGTGAGGGTCATAAGACCATGAACTACGTCCATAGTTGCAAGTAATCTTTCAACTCTAAGTTTAACAGTCATAAGACTATAAGGACCTCGTACTTAGGGGGATCAGCCCTTCGTACAATGTATTGTGCACAAACATTTTAACGTTGTGCGTAAGTTATCCCCTAATAATAGGGTTGTTCATCTCAGCATTTAGAATATGAGTCCGCACCAAAGTAAGTTTGGTTTGGATAAGTTTCAAGGTAATTTAGAGTTTACGAACATCAACTAAGGATTAGTTGAATAAAACTGTAATAACATTATGCTATGGAATAATTCATAAGTGAATCAACATTGTGTAATAAGGTCATGCTTTAGGGATAATCTAAGAGCATAAGTATTGAATAATGTAACATACCTTGCTTGAACAATGTTAAGCTAAGGTTAAAACCTTATTTAGAGTTGAATCTTAAGCATGCATAACAAATAATTAGTTGAATGATAAAAGTTGTTCAACATTAGTGTGTTAGAATGTAGAAATTTGCATGCTAATTAACAAGTTAAAGATTGGCTCAAAATTAAGAGATAAGGTTTAGGAACTTGCATGATATAATTAGGGTTAAGAAACTTACTCAAAGAAAGCTTAGAGTTAGGAAAACTTTCTCAAAGATAGTTTAGATACTTGCAAAATTATAAAAGTAGAGTTAGAGAACTTGCCTCGTGCGTAGGTTAAACAATCACTACTCACGTTCACCCCAAGTCCTACACATACCATATGTATTGACAATACACATTAGTTACACTAACATTACCTTCATGAGTTGCCTTCTACTTTTAGTATAGCTACTAACTAAGTTTAAGTTTAAACAACACCGCATCTTTTCATGAACATTACTTTTTAGCTTTATTACAACTACTTAAGTGATCATGTCATTGCACCACATACACATTAACAACTTGATACAACATCCTATTACATGTCCAACATGTTATCATTAAGTTATACTAATACACAAAGGGTTGCACTTGCATTCGCATCATCCCGACGCCTCCGATTAGGCTCAAAAATACACAACAGTCCTAAATATGACCATTTTGACCATTCATAACGATTTCAAATTGAAAACCTTAAAGAATAAAAGTTATAGGCCTATTCGTCCTCTTTACGAATCATCTTGAATCACCTCAATCGAAGTTCGTATGAAAACGTTATGGCCATTTTACTGCAGGAGGTCAAAACTGTCCAACCCAGACCACTTTTTCCAAATGGGGCGAGATATATGCTTGGGGGGCGAATTCGATGTCGGCAGCGAATTCCAAATGTTAGGCGTGAATTTGGCCCATTTTTTTGGCACTAGGCGCGCCAAACTCACAGAACCCAACCACGAAGAACATAACAACTAAATTCTGTACTAAATGATACTGCTAACATCTAAATTCACATGTACAACTAACATAATTTACCCATAATCATAACCAATTATTCATATACGAATTAACAACAACTAAACCAAGATTTTAGAAAACTTAAATTTTGAAAACACGGTTTAAAAACCAAAACTCCATAGTTAATATATTTTAACACAGTAAACACTATAAATTCTAATAACAACCAATTTGTTTACTTGAAACTATGTTTCTCTGAATTTCTTACCCAATTAACAATCCACTGTTCAATTTCACACACTAATTGATCATCATAATTGCTACTTACATAAGCCACAAAAGAAATACATTTACTGACATTATTTCTTCCTACTATAAACCAAAATTTGCATGCGATTATTGTTTAAACACCATATCAAATCACTATAAACATGTATAACCCCCATAACTTAGTTACATAACAACAATTCGGAAGAAATAGAATTCACAGAGCATAGAAAAATTTTGCCCTAGAAACCCATATATGCATAATAAGAGTATAGAACATACCTTTTTCTTCTTAACAGAAATCCTTGCTACACACTGGAATTGTTCTTCTCTGCACAAGCTCTCTCTCAAATTCTCTCAAGTCTCAATTCTCTCTATTGCCTAGCACAACTAGAATGAAGCTCTGATAGCTAGTATGCGTAACATAAGAAAACACAAACTGATATGGCCTTAATAGCCATCATCAGTTATCAAAATAACGTCTACAACATCAATACGTTATATTTATTATTTATTTTATTTTATTTATTTTATAAATTAGAAATATCAAAAGCCATAAGGCTTGTTTGGCAAACCATTTAAATTTTAAAGAATTTATATCCTTAAGCATTGTTTGGGTAAAACTAGATTAAAACTACTTTAATTTATTTTTAATAACTCCTTATACTATAGTTATTTGTCACACTTTATTTAATCAAGCTTTCATATTTAATTTAATTAATTCAAATAACAATTAATTAAATAATTCATTTAATCACATAACTCAATACAAATAATTAACCATCAACTTGAAATATCAATATAATAATAATTTCCTTAACTCATTAATTATTTATTTAACACATAAATAATTAATCAATTCAAATTAAACAAATATTTATTTAGCAATAAATACACCAATTAAATATTTATATAATTCAATAAATATTTAAAATTACAATTTAAATTTTTGGATTGTTACATCCTTCCCTCCTGACAAGGATTCTGTCCCCAGAATCACAACTCAAACAAATAAATCGTCACATTCTTCCCTTCTTACTAAGATTCTGTCCCCAGAATTGAAGACACAGTTTAAACAAATAACTCAGGGTAATTCTTCATCATATCAGCTTCGAGTTCCCACATAGCCTCTTCGACATTGTGGTTCCTCCATATCACCTTCACAGAAGGTATCACTTTATTCCTGAGCACTTGTTCTTTCCTGTCGACTATCTGGATAGGAATCTCTTTACAAGACAAATCTTTACTGAACTACAAGGGTTCATACTCTATCACATGATTATAATCAGGTTTATACGGTCGTAATACCGAAACATGAAACACATTATGAACATGCTCTAATTCTGGAGGTAAAGCTACTTCGTAGGCCACCTCTCCCACAATTTGTAGAATTTCAAAAGGTCCAATAAACCTTGGGCTGAGCTTTCCTTTCTTGCCAAAGTGAATTTTCCCTTTCCAAGGAGAAACTTTTAGGAACACGAAACTTCCTGGTTTAAATTCACGATTCTGCCTGTGTTGATCAACATACTTTTTCTGTCGATCTTGAGTAGCTACTAATCTTGCTCTGATGAGTTTGACAACTTCAGTGGTTTGCTGTACCAGTTCTGGGCCTAACAGTTGACATTCACCAACTTCATCCCAACATAGTGGAGTTCTGCACTTCCTGCCGTATAATGCCTCGTATAGCGGCATACCGATGCTTACGTGGTAGCTGTTGTTGTATGCAAATTCCACCAACGGTAGATGATCATCCTAGTTTCCTTTGAAATCCATTATGCACGCTCTAAGCATATCCTCTAAAGTTTGGATTATTCGTTCGCTTTGCCCATCAGTTTGCGGATGATATGTTGTGCTCATCTTTAGTTGTGTTCCCATGCATTCTTATAGTCTTTTCCAGAAATTTGATGTGAACCTTTGATATCTGTCTGATACAATTGACACTGGAACTCCGTGTCTTGAGACAATCTCTTTAACGTATAGCTTCGCCGGCTGATCAAGATTAAATCTAATCTTTATTGGCAAAAAGTGTGCAGATTTTGTCAATTTGTCCACTATCACCCATATCGCATCGTATCCTTTCTGAATCATTAGAAGACCTACCACAAAATCCATTGTGATGTGCTCCCACTTCCATTCCGGTATCTCTAATGGTTGAAGTAATCTGCTTGGTCGTTGATGCTCTGCCTTCACTTTCTGACATGTCAAGCACTTTGCAACGCACTCTACAACATCTCTTTTCATGTTCGGCCACCAAAAATGACGCCGCAAATCTTGATACATTTTCGTACTTCTCGGATGAATTGAATACCTTGAGTTATGTGCTTTCGTCAAAATTTCTTCTTTAATCTCCTGAACTGTTGGAACCCAAATTCGTCCCTCGAATCTTAACATCCCCGCAGTATCGACCTTATACTTCGCTTCTTTACCCTTGACTATACTTTGCTTTATTTTCTTACATTCCTCATCTTGTAGCTGAGCGTTTTTCACTTTGTCCGCCAAATTTAGACTGGCTTCCATCTGGAATAATTTTTCCTCGGATTCTTCTGGAAATTTGATTTCCAGCTCTAGTTCTGCCATTGCTGAAATGAGCTCCTCCTTATTAGTTAACATCATCAACTTTTTACTGTCTTTTCTACTCAAGGCATCTGCAACCACATTAGCTTTACCCGGATGATAAAAGATCTCGCAATCATAATCTTTTATTAGTTCCATCCATCTTCTTTGACGCATGTTCAGGTCTTTCTGTGTGAAAATATACTTTAGACTTTTATAGTCTGTGTAGATATCACATTTTTCTCCGTAGAGATAGTGTCTCCATATCTTCAAGCATGAACACAACCGCCGCCAACTCTAAATCATGAGTCGATACCTTTCTAGTAGTCTTCGGTTGCTTTTGATGCATACGCAATAACCTTGCCGTTCTGTATAAGGACACAACCTAATCCTTTGTGTGAAGCATCACTATACACCACAAAGTTTCCTGTATTATCTGGTAATGACAACACAGGTGCCATACTGAGCTTCTTCTTTAATTCTTGAAAACTTTCCTCACATTTTTCCGTCCAAACAAATTTTATAGATTTCCTTGTCAAATTTGACAACGGAGTAGCAATCTTGGAAAAATCCTGAATTAACCGTCTATAATAGCCTGCCAACCCCAAGAAACTTCTCACTTCTGATGGAGTTCTTGGTTGTTTCCAATTTATCACATATTCAACTTTTGATGGATCTATAGAAATCCCATCCTTATCAATTACATGCCCAAGAAATTGTACACGTTCTAACCAAAATTCACATTTAGATAATTTCGCGTACAATTTTTCTTTTCTTAGCGTCTCCAACGTCAGACGTAAGTGTTCTGCGTGTTCTTCTTGAGACTTAGAGTACACCAAAATATCATCGATAAATACCACAACAAACTTGTCTAAAAATGGTTTGAACACCCTGTTCATCAAATCCATGAACGCTGCAGGGGCATTTGTCAAACCAAAAGACATCACTAAAAATTCGTAATGTCCATAGCGAGTTCGGAATGCCGTCTTCGGTACATCCTCCTTCCTTACTTTCAATTGGTGATACCAACTTCTCAAATCGATTTTTGAGAAATATCTAGCACCCTTCAATTGATCAAACAAATCATCTATTCTCGGCAATGGATATTTGTTTTAAATAGTGACCTTGTTTAATTCCCTATAATAAATGCAAAGACGCATTGACCCATCCTTCTTCTTCACGGATAACACTGGTGCTCCCCACGGTGACACACTCGGCTGAATGTACTTCTTTTCCAACAGCTCTTGCAGTTGTACCATCAGTTCCTTCATCTCTACCGGAGCCATTCTGTACGGGGCTTTCGATATTAGAGCGGTTCCTAGCGCTAGGTCAATCACGAATTCGATCTCTCGGTCAAGTGGAAGTCCTGGAAAATCCTCTAGAAACACGTCCACGAAATCCCTAACCACTAGTATTTCCTCCAATTTCATACTCTTCTCTTTTGAGTATCAACTATGTAAGCTAGATACCCTACACAACCTCGACTTAACAACTTTTTGGCTTCGTGCATCATCGCCGACATTTCATTTGTCTAAAGCGATTTGCTACCATGAAAAACTACCTTTGATTTGAGTCATAAGGTTTACACACTTCTTTTGGCAATCAATTATCGCTCCATAATTGAATAGCCAATCCATTCCCAATATCACATCAAACTCCCCAAGTTTATCGAATTAAATCTACTTTCATAATATCCCCTTAATGTTCACCCTATAGTTCTTATATAAGAACCTAACAGAATCACTTCCCTATTCGCAATTTCTATATTTAAAGGAAATTTCAACTCTTCACAAGGTATTTCTAACTCTTAGAAAATTCATCATATATAAACGAGCAAGTAAGACCACTTTTAGAATCAAATAATACATATGCATCTATATCATTGATTGGGATAATACCGACACGACATCTTTTGATTGCACCGCCGCTCTTTGCACCGCCATCAAAGGTTAAGCTATGGGCTTATTTGTTGATGTTGGTCCAACAATAGCCAACGCACCTCCACCAAAGATTTCTCTTGCTTCCATTTGTCTCACTAGATCTTTTTTTAGGACATTCACGAGCAAAGTGATCCTTGGATCCGCACGTGAAGCAAACATTTTTCTTAGATTGAGTGCAATTTGGGGCGATGTGACCCTCCCGGCCACAATTGAAGCATACTCGCTTTCCCCATCAACACACACTCCCTTATGAAACTTCCCGCATGTAGTACATGCTTCAAATTTCTTATTTTCTTTGGTTTCTTTGTTGATTTCCAGCTCCTCCATTCCCATTCCACTTCCTCTCAAATTGTTGTTTTGTTTCCAACTGCTATTACCACCACCATTTTTAGCTTCACTTTCACTTTTCTTCTTTCTCGCTCTTGATTATGCTTTTTGTTATCGCCTCGCCTCCACTTTCAGCGAGAATCGCTTTTCCATTATCACGCAAACGTGTTCAATTGGAACAATGAGACCCTCATTGTATAAACCAAGGTTTTAGTCCTCGCTCAAACCTCTTCGCCTCAAGGCTCATCTCAGGCTTTGACTCGATGATATGGCGAAAACTCGCTAACTCGTTGAATTTTAAGATACTCGACATCGACATTGTTCCTCGCTTAGGCCCAAAATCGCACTTCTAGTCGACTCTTTGAACTTTCGGGAAATAGGTCTCAAGAATATCTCCTTGAACCTTTCCCAAGACATTATCCCTCGACCTCCTTAGGTTTTATTGGCTCGCCACCAATAACTAGCCTCCTCTTTCAACATAAAATGTTGCAAAAGCAAATCTTCGATCCTCCCTACTCTCGCAACATCGAACACTTTCTATCTCCATGACCCGTGTCCGAGCCTCAATCAAGTTCATGGTTCCATGGAATCGGTGGTCCAACCGCCTTGAAATCCTTAAAAGTTATTCCTTGATTCGAGAAGTTGATTCGCAATGCTCCCTGTTAGTAATATTACTAATTGTTGAACCGGATTATCTTGAACATTATTGTTATTAGTTGCTTCGGTGGCTCTCCATCGGGATGGTTGACGTCTCGAGGCATTTTCTCGTTAAAATACACTCATTAGATTCTACTCAACCTTTAAAGTATTATATACTTAAGTTGCACATCGTAAGAGAGATTATCACATAACATATAACACTTTGAATAAAATAAAATAATAACTTTTATTCATTCATAATCTTTTAAAAACATCAAAACAATAGCATCACTGCTATCTACATTATTTTCCTGAACTATAACAGTTTCAAGACAACATCATCGTCATCTATCCCAATGGTTATATAATACCCGGGATTTACAATTTATTTACTCCCTAACCACATATCAGGTACATTCCCTACAATGTCCGATTAAGGTACTGCGTAGCCTTACGACGCTCTTCCTCCATAATTTGAGTCATTGTTCGGCGGTCTAATATGAACGATGGCAGCGTCTCGAACTGAATTGGATAACCCATGACCCGATCTTGAACTCGATTGATCACGGTGTTGAATACGTTATTTATCTCCTCCATCTTCATCCTTTTTGATTGAGCGTCCCTCTCTGCCATCCTAGCTCGCAGATAAGTTTCCTCATATGTGTCTTCGGCTCTTGCCCTCTTGGTAGATTCTTCCCTCAGCTTGTTCTTCAGTTCTGCGATCTCCTCGATTAGTTGTTCTTTCTCCCCTTCAGTGTGGATCAGCTTCTCTTCGACGTTAGTCAGACGTTCATCTCAATCCTGGATCTCGTTGTCCTTCTGTGCCATCGAGGTCTGTTGTTCAGCTACTATCTCTTGCAACTCCTCAACGGTATCCTGAAGTTCCACGTTGCGATCATAGACTTCATCGTACATTCGGGCTGCTATCGAGTTAAGTGGAAGTTCTTCCTCCTCTTCCTCCTCATCCACATGCGGCAGCTCAACAGGGTCCTCCTCGTCCGTCTCTATCTCATCATCGTCATCAAGTATTCTTTCCTGCTCAACTACTGTGACCAACGGAGTTGCTTCCCATGGTAGTAGTTGTTAACACACCACCTGAATATCTCGAGGCTCCTTCTTTCTGGGCATCTGGGATCCTTCCTCCCTAGCCTGACTGGATCCTCCTATATTAGTCATCCTGTCAACCAAATTTTTAAGTTTAATTACTAATCATTACTAGTCGACACTCACGAGCACATAAGTTATAATCACATAAGCACATAAGTATTTTATTACTTCTTCCTTAAAACTCGGTAAGAGTTTATCATCACTATCTTTTCAAAGGTTACTTCCTAAGGCTTTTTCCCCCGCCTAAGGTTCATAACCTAAGGCTTTGATACCAACCTATGACACCCCCAAATCTAGGTACTTCATTCCCACAAGATTTGTTGTTCACTATTCAAGCATTCATACTATCTACCCAAATAATATAATATTTGAATCATAAAACCTCCCCTTAAATAAGGTTACATTATTAAGTTCAAAAACATCCCAGGTTATCTAACCTTTAAACGTCATTCAAATGCGGAAATAAATTATTACATAACTTCTTTAAAATAAAGTCTAAGATCATCATAATAAAAGTCTAACATCATAATCAAAGTCAAGATTACAAGTCTTCATTACTTGTACATTTTTCCATTTCCTTTGCTAGTCGAAGGTTCATCTACCTTCTCTCTCTTTAATTTGCAATGAGTTTATAATATGCAAGAGTGAGCAAACCAATTGCTCACTGGATATAATAGAGAACCAACAGGAGTATAACAATAATAACTGCCAATAATAGGCTCATCAAGATTGAATAGTACTCTAACAATGAAAATCAGAAAATGGAATCCAAAATATGGAATATACATCACTGAGGGTCATAAGACCATGAACTACGTCCATAGTTGCAAGTAATCTTTCAACTCCAAGTTTAACAGTCATAAGACTATAAGGACCTTGTACTTAGGGGGATCAGCCCTTCGTACAATGTATTGTGCACAAATATTTTAACGCTACGCGTAAGTTATCCCCTAATAATAGGGTTGTTCATCTCAGCAATTAGAATACGAGTCCGCACCAAAGTAAGTTTGGTTTAGATAAGTTTCAAGGTAATTTAGAGTTTACGAACATCAACTAAGGATTAGTTGAATAAAACTGTAATAACATTATGCTATGGAATAATTCATAAGTGAATCAACATTGTGTAATAAGGTCATGCTTTAGGGATAATCTAAGAGCATAAGTATTGAATAATGTAACATACCTTGCTTGAACAATGTTAAGCTAAGGTTAAAACCTTATTTAGAGTTGAATCTTAAGCATGCATAACAAATAATAAGTTAAATGATAAAACTTGTTCAACATTAGTGTGTTAGAATGTAGAAATTTGCATGCTAATTAACAAGTTAAAGATTGGCTCAAAATCAAGAGATATGGTTTAGGAACTTGCACGATATAATTAGGGTTAAGAAACTTACTCAAAGAAAGCTTAGAGTTAGGAAAACTTGCTCAAAGATAGTTTAGATACTTGCAAAATTATAAAAGTAGAGTTAGAGAACTTGCCTCGTGCGTAGGTTAAACAATCACTACTCACGTTCACCCCAAGTCCTGCACATACCATATGTATTGACAATACACATTAGTTACACTAACATTACCTTCATGAGTTGCCTTCTACTTTTAGTATAGCTACTAACTAAGTTTAAGTTTAAACAACACCGCATCTTTTCATGAACATTACTTTTTAGCTTTATTACAACTACTTCAGTGATCATGTCATTGCAACACATACACATTAACAACTTGATACAACATCCTATTACATGTCCAACATGTTATGATTAAGTTATACTAATACACAAAGGGCTGCACTTGCATTAGCGCATCCCGACGCCCTCCAATTGGCTCCAAATACACAATAATCCTAAATATGACCATTTTGACCCTTCATAACGATTTCAAATTGAAAACCTTAAAGAATAAAAGTTATAGGCCTATTCGTCCTCTTTCCGAATCATCTTGAATCACCTCAATCGGAGTTAGTATGAAAAGGTTATGGCCATTTTACTACAGGATGTCAAAACTGTCCAACCCAGACCACTTTTCCAGTGCTAGGCGCGAATTCCAGCGCCGAGGCATGAATTTTAGCGTTGGGACGCGAACTTCAGCCCATTTTTTTACTTGGGTCAAAATTTTGGCATTAGGCGCCAAACTCACGTAACCCAACCACGAAGAACATAACAACTAAATTTTGTACTAAATGATACTGCTAACATCTAAATTCACATGTACAACTAACATAATTTACCCATAATCATAACCAATTATTCATATACTAATTAACAACGACTAAACCAAGATTTTAGAAAACTTAAATTTTGAAAACACGGTTTAAAAACCAAAACTCCATAGTTGATATATTTTAACACAGTAAACACTGTAAATTCTAATAACAACCAATTTGTTTACTTTAAACTATGTTTCTCTGAATTTCTTACCCAATTAACAATTCACAGTTCAATTTCACACACTAATTGATCATCATAATTGCTACTTACATAAGCCACATAAGAAATACATATACTGACATTATTTCTTCCCACTGTAAACCAAAATTTGCATGCGATTATTGTTTAAACACCATATATAATCACTATAAACATGTATAACCCCCATAACTTAGTTACATAACAACAATTCGGAAGAAATAGAATTCACAGAGCATAGAAAATTTTTGTCGTAGAAACCCATATATGCATAATAAGAGTATAGAACATACCTTTTTCTTCTTAACAGAAATCCTTGCTACACACTGGAATTGTTCTTCTTTGCAAAAGCTCTCTCTCAAATTCTCTCAAGTCTCAATTCTCTCTATTGCCTAGCACAACTAGAATGAAGCTCTGATAGTTAGTATGCGTAACATAAGAAAACACAAACTGATATGGCCTTAATAGCCATCATCAGTTATCCAAATAACGTCTACAACATCAATACGTTATATTTATTATTTATTTTATTTTATTTATTTTATAAATTAGAAATATCAAAAGCCATAAGGCTTGTTTGGCAAACCATTTAAATTTTAAAGAATTTATATCCTTAAGCATTGTTTGGGTAAAACTAGATTAAAACTATTTTAATTTATTTTTAATAACTCCTTATACTATAGTTATTTGTCACACTTTATTTAATCAAGCTTTCATATTTAATTTAATTAATTCAAATAATAATTAATTAAATAATTCATTTAATCACATAACTCAATACAAATAATTAACCATCAACTTGAAATATCAATATAATAATAATTTCCTTAACTCATTAATTATTTATTTAACACATATATAATTAATCAATTCAAATTAAATAAATATCTATTTAGTAATAAATACACCAATTAAATATTTATATAATTCAATAAATATTTAAAATTACAATTTAAATTTTTGGATTGTTACACCCACCAACATTCTTCAGAATTAATTGTTCATGAACCCGTAAACAAGTAAATGATAGTTTACTATGTCTCCATCCATATAATTTACATTCTTACACTTCAAACAAGGATATCTTATCTTGTTTCGACCATTAACACATTAGGGTGACTATAACGCATAATCTAGAAATACTTGGCAACCAAATTCTAAATTTATCAGAAGACCTATCCTGGGACTTGACTTTCATCTTCTCATCCAACTACTTGATATTCGAATAGAGGTCCATGATACCATGGTACCTATGTTGACATGAATTATTATATTCCCTTGTTAGAGATTTACAATTCAGCTCAATGCCATTTATGATGCTTATAAATACATATAGATGCATATGTACATATATAACATGAGTGTGCATCATATATGATTATTCGGGAATTGAACAAGGATACATGCCAAAACAAATTTACACAGCTTGAGATCGACTACCCAAAGGAATGGTATATTGTTATGGATCTTAAATTAGAATGAGGTATGGTCTTATGTCATCCTACATATATTAACTGACACCAACCTACAGACAATAGATTCCTAGGGGTAGAATATGAATCATTACATCATGCATGGTCTGCATATGCATGAGGTACAAGTCTAAATTACCTGACTAATGAAAAAATTTTGGTAGAATCGATCTCCCCTATAATATGGACTATCCATATCCACGAGGGCATGCATATTTGACCATTTGTAGGCATATAAAAGCAACAAGAATGTATAAGCAATTAACATAACATCACATATACTCATTGCCTTTATATATTCTAGGGTCCATATTTAAACACAACAAAAACTCTTCTACATACATAGGATATGACATTAGGTGATGAAAATATCTATCGGTAAAGTTTGAAGAACAGCCAATGGACTTTGCAATGTGTTCTAGAAACTATAACGCTGCGTATATCAAGATTGCAGAAGAAGGCATATTATTAGTCCCTTAATGTGGGACTATTAGTCCTATAAAGTCATTTAATACCCAAAACAGTCCAAAACATTACATACTTGACCATTTGCATTACAAGAAAAAGGGCTATCAGCGACCAATTATATCAGCGATCGCGATCTCCTATCAGCCGATATTCTTAATAGCAGAATCACATGACGAATTAATTAATAATCTAGCTAAGTGATATCAATGACCATTGCGGTCACGACGGTCGCTAGAACAAATTTCCCACCCAAAATTTGGCAGGAAATGTTGGCGCGTAGTTTCTTTGCGACCACTAATAATCAGTGACCGCATGTGGTCGCTGATAAGTCCATATCATTAAAAATCAGCGACCGTAGGTGGTCGCTGATAACGGTCGCTGATCAACCTAAATGAAATCAGTACCAGGCATTCGCTTGACAGAACACGGAAAGGAAAAAAAAAGAGGGAGCTCACCGAAATAGAAAAAAGAGGGAGAAAGGGGGGAGAGGAGAAGAAGGAGAAGAAGTTAGCGCTGACCACCTGTCGCCCACCTGCCATTGCCTCTACAAGGGTAACTCACTTGAAATCCATTAGAAACCTTGAATCTGTTGTTAATTTGTTAATTGAATGTGGTTTAGACAAACCCTAACTTTTTTTTATTTTTGTTATTAATTGAATGTGGTTTAGACAAACCTTAATTTGTTAATTTTGTTATTCAATAAACCAAGGAATGGTGTTTACTCCTTATTTGCAGCTTAATGTTCATCACAAACATAAAATACTCTCTCCATCCGAACATATTTTGGTTTGTAAGACTTGTGTATTTGTATATTTATTTATTTATTCAAATTAAAAAGTTTCTAGTGCATGCTAACAAATTTTAATTTTTAATTTATTCTTTTAAAAGGGTATAACCAAAATAATAAAAAATTTGTGTATAAGTGTGTTATAGACTAATTTTACCATGCCTAGAAAACTTAACATATCAAATAGAACTATAGTCACCCAAAGTTATTTTATTCCTTTTTCATTTTCAATTATTATAGCATTTCACAAACTACTATTTCTTAATTTCTCATGGCCTGCAGTATAAAGAGGTTCTAGGAAAAGGGGCTTTCAAAAAACTGTATCCTCGACACAGCAATTTATCACTGAGACTCTACGCCAATAAGTTTGTATAGCCATCATATTATAGGTATTGACTAATTTTATATATTAGTTTACCTTTCCCTCCAAAGTATATAGCAATTATTTGATATATTTGAGTAATAAATCATGAAAACCATGAATACAAAGTATATAGCAATTATTTGATATAGATTGTTTATAATGGAAGGCTTGGGGACTGTTAGTATAATTTAGTACTTAATCATGCCTAAAGTACCTTGTATGTATTAGTATAATTTAGTACTTAATCATGCCTAAAGTACCTTTTATTATCATGATTTTAAAGTTATTTGAATGCCTAAAGGTTTTTTTTTTGCCTATATATGGACTGTTTATGAAATTATAGTCAAATATATGCCTATATGAGAACTATACTTATGCAAGATCGTCTATGGGTAATAGTTAGGCTTTTCTTCACATTACTTATACTTATGCAAGATAAATATATGGACTCTTGGTTTATGTCTTGGGTGCCTAGAAATGACCTTATATATATGCATAAATGCATGCGTGTGGCTAATCCATATTACAGGGGAGACTCGCAAAAATTTTTTTATTGGTCGGGTAGTTGCGAACATTTATACTATTAACGAGCCTATTGGTGATCCACTAGAGCCTATTAAGGGGATGTTGGAGCTGATGGGTTGGGCTTGGGGCCGCGAGGCCACACGAGGCCATGCCAAGCTTAGCCAAGCCTCACGGGGCCAAGCCAAGCTTGGTTGTTAGGGGGATGTTAAGCCTAAATAGGCAGTGGTAGGGAATTATTTATGGCAAAGAGAAGGTAACTAGACACACTTGGTCAATAAAGAGACTATTTTGGCTATAACAGAAAAGCAAGGGTATTTAACACTTATGTATACAAGAATAAAGCTACAAAATGTTATAGAAGCTATAAATTGCTCAACCAAGTTGTGACTATCCCAAAAGTTGCTTAACACACTAGTTGATATGAATGAATCTCCAAGATACTCAAAAGTTGTATAAATGAGTTAGAAAACTCTGATATAAAGCTAGCATGAATGAAATACCTTACGTATTCACTTACGATAAACAATAAAAACAAATTTAAAACAAATTAAAATAAAATAACATGATATAATATAACTATTAAACTAAGTAGCATTCACTTAGTTTCTCAAACTAAATTTAATAACATTTAAAGTTTCTCATACTACTTTAATTTGCATTCATTCGTTAACATCAAGTATACTTAAATGTTAATCATATGCTTACAAGTATACTCAAGTTATATGGTTACAAGTACATATGCTCTCAAGTCATATGCTTACAAGTATGCTTAAATGTGAATTATATGCTTACAAGTATGCTCAAGTCATATGGTTACAAGTATGCTTAAGTCATATGCTTAGAAGTATGCTTATATGTTAATCATATACATGGTTACAAGTATGCTCAAGTCATATGTTAACATTTATAATGTTGTCTGTAGTAGGTACCGTGGAATCATGGACCTCTATTCAAACCGTAGTTGGATGGCACGATGAAAGTCAAGTGCCCAGATAGGTGCTACAGCTGAATTTAGAGCTGGTTGCCAAGTGTTTTTGGAGTATGCGTATAGTCACCCGGAATGTATGAATGGTAAGTCGCAGATACGATGTCCATGTTTGAAGTATAAGAATGTAAATTATATGGGCAAAGACATGGTAAACTATCATTTACTTGTTTCTGGGTTCATGAGAAATTACGAAGAATGCTGGTGGGCACATGGGCAGAGAAGAGATGGTGGCATCACACAAGTACACAATTTGGGCAATAGTACTCATCGTATGAATGAAATGGTTCATGATATTGCAGGGCCAGATTTTGATTGGGAACAAGGCAGAGAGCAACCTATGAATTCTGATGCCAAAGACTTCTTTAAGTTGTTAGATGAGGGTAGCGAGCCATTGTGGCATGGTTGCACCAAACACACTACATTGTCTACAGTGGCGACATTACTTAACATCAAAGCTGATCACAATATGAGCCATGAGTGTTTTGAGTCGCTCTTGAAGGCCATACAGAGTATGTTGCCTGACGGTGAGAAATTACCTAGTAACTATTACTTTTGTAAGAAAATGGTGAAGAAGTTGGGTCTTGGATACCAAAAGATCGATGCATGTCCCAACGATTGCATGTTGTTTTATAAGGAAAATGAACAGATGACAAGGTGCACATTTTGCAGTCATGATCGGTTTAGGCCTAATAAAGAGGGTGTGACTACAAAAAAATCAAGTATACCATTTAAGATTCTAAGGTATTTTCCAATAACACATCGGCTAAAAAGATTGTACATGTCTTCAAGAACAGCTGAACATATGAGTTGGCATGCGAAATCTCCAGCTAAAGATGGAGAACTAAATCATCCGCAGATGGAAAGGGGCTTGGAAAGATTTCAACTTAGCACATCCTGGATTTGCATTGGAACCTAGAAATGTGAGGCTTGGATTGTCCACCGATGGTTTCAATTCGTTTGGCCACTCAGTTGTTCCGTACTCATGTTGGCCTGTGATTGTTACTCCGTACAACTTGCCTCCTTGGATGTGTATGAAACAGCCATACTTGTTTCTTTCACTCGTGGTTCCTGGTCCTAAGAGTCCTGGAAAGAACTTAGATGTTTACTTGAGACCTCTTATAGACGAGTTGAAGGTATTGTGGGAGGATGGAGTAAAGACTTGGGATGTTGCAACGAAAACAAATTTTAACCTTAGGGCATCGGTTATGTGGACTATAAGTGACTTCCCAGCTTATGGTATGTTAGCTGGATGGAGTACACACAGGAAGTTGGCTTGTCCGTATTGTATGGAGCATAAAAAGTCGTTTAATCTATCAAAAGGTCGAAAGCCTTGTTGGTTTTGATCGTCATCGGTTCTTCTACCGGTAGATCACCCATTTTGAAGAAATAGAGAACACTTCAGGAAAGGGAAAGTAGACAATGATATGCTTGCACCGCGATTGTAGGGAACGGAGATGCGAGATCGTGTAATGAGATTGCCGGTTATCCCATTTGGTAAGGTTGATGCCACAAACATAATCAATGGGTTTGGCGAATCTCATAACTGGGTTCGGAGAAGCATCTTTTGGGAACTGCCTTATTGGTCTACAAATTTGATTCGTCATAATCTAGATGTGATGCATATTGAGAAGAATGTGTTTGACAATGTGTTTAACACTGTGATGAATGTTACGGGGAAGACAAAAGATAACGATAAGGCACGTTTGGACATGAAAGATATTTATAAGCGTCCTGGATTAGAACTTTATGAATCTCCTAATGGTAAGATTGTCAAACCGCATGCAAGGTACACATTGTCCAAAAAGCAAGTTGAAGATGTGTGCACATGGGTTAAGTCTCGAAACTACCAGATGGATATCGTCAAACATTGCAAGGTGTGTTACGGGTGGAAATTGCAAGGGATGAAGAGTCATGATCGGTCGTGTGTGTTCATGGAGAGACTCATGCCTATAGCATTTCGGGATCTTGCTTGATAAACCAATATGGGATGCTTTGACGGATCTTAGTCGTTTCTTCAAAGACTTATGTTCAAAATCATTAAATGAGAAGGACATGTCTATACTTGAGAAGAACATCATAGAGATCACGTGTAAACTGGAAAAAATATTCCCACTTGGTTTTTTTGACTCCATGGAGCATTTGCAAATCCATCTTCCCTATGAAGCTCGTGTTGGGGGTCCAGTTCAATATAGATGGATGTACCCTTTCGAGAGGGTGATGGGAAACCTTAAGAGGAAGGTGAAAAATAGAGCTTATGTTGAGGGGTCGATATGTGAGGCATACAGTTTCGATGAGATATCTACGTTTGTCTCAGACTATTTTTCTGGACGAAGTCTTGACAAAGGCCAATCGAGTATCGAGACATGATGATGGGGGAAATGTTGAACTAAATGGTCGACTCTCTGTATTTGGTCTATCGGGCCGCGCTTATGGAAAAGGGAAAGCATATTCCTCTCTGAGCAAGAATTACATGCTGCACATACTTACATTCTTCTCAATTGCGAGGAGATTGACGAATTTGTGAGGTACACATGTAAACTTGATAATTTATCTTTTAAGTTGAAAATTTATTCCAATATGTTAATGTTTATAACATGGTATAGATTGTACGATGACGAGTTAAAAGTGAAGCATCCCGGCATAACTGATAAAGATATTCAAATCAATCGGGATAAAAAATTTGCACTTTGGCTAAAGGACAAAGTAAGATGGAGTTTTTAAGCACGTAGTATATATATATATATATATATATATATATATATATATATATATATATATATACTCCATGTTAACTATGACTTCATTTAATAAGATGGAGTTTTTGTAGGCTTTGACTGAGGGATCAACGATTCCGGCTAATGTACAAGTCCTAGCTATGGGACCAGACAGGGACCAAGTCAGCCGCAATGGTTACAAAATAAATGGTTGTGAATTTCACACAAAGGCATATGGGCGCGGTAAAAGAACAACGAACTCTAGAGTGTGTGTCCAAGGAGATTGTTACAATGAGCTTGGTCGTGCCTTTTATGGGGAGTTGGAGGAAATCGTAGAGTTGTCATACAAGGGCACGTACGGGGGTCATATTCACTTGTTCAAGTGCCGTTGGTTTGATTCAGAAAAAGGGATACGTGTTGACAGACATGGAATCGTCGATATTGACCTCCATAGGTCTGCGTACTCCAACGAACCGTTTGTTTTACCAACTCAAACAGTACAAGTATACTACACTCCTAGTCCTGTTAGGAAAAGGGATAGATCGCTTTCTGATTGGCAAGTTGTAATTCATACTCCCCGCAGCGTAGTCGTGTAGAATTAGTTGATGGGGAGATTTACCAGAAGCGGATGCTTCATAGTCAAACTATAATAAATGTGGAGGACGACAATGAAGTAATCTAGTTAGATGGTGGAGATGAACCACATGAATTAGATCTGAGTCAATACTTGTGTCGGATGACATTGATAATCGAGGAGGAAGAGTTATCGATGAATCGAATCGAATCGAATCAAGCGGATGATGGTTATGAATCGCAACACGTATACAAGATGATTTTGAATCGTAAACATTGACACTTGAACAAATGAAATGTATGTTTAGCATTACATGTTTTTTATATCATTGTCATGTTTATGTACTAAACTATTTAAATGCAATTTTGTTTATTGTCATTTTATATTCATATATATACATGTTTATATCACTGTCATGTTTATGTAATAAACTATTTAAATGCAACTTTTGTTTATTGTCATTTTATATTCATATATATACATGTTTATATCACTGTCATGTTTATTGTCATATATACATGTAATCAAACATGACTCATAATAACATCTTAAAATTTGTAATATCTGGATGGTTTCAAGTAGTAGCAGAAAAAAAAGCGGCTTCGGTATGGGGCCTAATCATGTGACCAAGGCCCCTACTAATCCGGATGATCGAATTCTTATTCAGATTCGCCTTCCTCCGAATAGCACGTACGTCTCGTATATATCATTTATATATAAGCATTTAAGATTCCATTTATTGTATATTGGTAATGTTTTGATTGATATTATATTGGTAATGTATATGGGTCTGAATTTTTTACTATTTTAATTTGCATTCAATCGTTATTGTTTTGGTCTTATTGTATTGAAAATTTGTATATTTCTCTTGGTTTGTGTCTTGGGTGCCTAGAAATGTCCATATATGCATGTCGTCGTGCATGTGGCTAGTCTATATTGTAGGGGAGACTCTGGCGAATTTTTTTTAAGTATTATAAATATAAGTTTAAAAAATATTCATAAGTATTATAACTTAGATGTAAATTGCTTTAATATATGCTAATTGATGTTGTATATTATAGTGATTTTTTAGATAATTAGATCGTCAAGTGCATATCATAGCTGTGTTTCTGAATTGGCCTACACTGTGATTACATATGGCGAGCACACCTATCGCCCACAAGGATCTTTGTTTGGGTAGAATTTTAGTTATATTTTTTTAATTATATGAGATAATATTAATATAATATAATATAATATTCAAAGGATAATTATTTAGTAATGTTATTATTGTTGTTTTATTTGCGTAAAGCGGTATAGATGGGAGGACTTAGCGAGCTTGGTGATACTGATACATTATTACAGCGCGAAGTGTGCTGGTCCGCACTAAAGACAATTTGAATAAAGAAAACAAAAAGCCCTTCACAATGCCGAGATCGACCATCCGTGCCGGGAGAAGATTACATGCACGAGCATAGTCCCCGGTGGTGCACCCAGGCCATATAAATTTGAGATGTGTGCCCAATGGAGAGCTAAAAGTGGGTGAAAAGATTTAAAGACTCGCCGCCACCAACAGATCCTCGGGTGTGCGATGGCTAAAAAGGCTAAAGGGACATACAAGGGTGGTAGTATTTCACGATTGTGACATATCTTTGCTGAGTGCGTATTTACAAGTTTTAATATGTTTACAATCATGAATTGTAGGAAATATATCACATTTTTACTTAGTAATATTATGCTATTTTTTGTATAGGAGTCTCAGTCTCAAGGTCACCTATATCCATTGGTTTGGATGTGTACGTACCACCGTGATGGTTCCGCTTTGAGGCTATCCGGATAAGCGGTAATAAATTTTAACAACTTGATCTTGTTTATCAATGCTTACGTAATTAATTTATTTTAACTATTTAATTGTTAACATGATGATGAGGACACTTATAAGCGTTTATTGAATGAGCGCTATCCCGAAGGCACTCCACGTCCGCCTATTGATCAAGAGTTGTGGAGAGGCGTCATTGTGAAGAAGAACTACATTAAAGGTCAAGGACAACGACGACGCCCATCCTTGATGGCTGCTCATTTGCTCTTCTACCCAGTCTACACGTCATCGTGAGCCATCATTTGTTTCATACTCTCCGCCGACGTGTGAGAGCTATATGTCGATATCGCAATCTTCTAAAGATACTGGGTGGGCATCTGGGGGCTCTGAGTGCTGAGGAGTTAGCTGAAGCAGTAGTGGCAGCAGCAGCATCACAACATGGGGATGGCGATGAGGTATAAAATCAATTTGTTATATATATTGTCGTAATATACCAATATTAACATAGTTAGTATATATTTGTAACTTGTTTTATTATTTTGTTAATTAAAAGGTGATCAAGGAGGCGATGATGCTTGACGTACCTGCTTTAGATTAGTTTTGTAGTTATAGTATAAGCTTGTACTTGTATATTCATTCTTTGGATGTTTGTATGTTACTTAAACAAGTTTTGAAATGTTATTATATTTATTCAAATCATATTGGTTTTTAAAGGTTTATATACTAGTTTGGTGTATGTGTTGGTGGACGATGGATGTTTATATTGTTGTGTATGCTGTTGTTGGGTATGTGTGTTGGGATAAAGCAGGTACAAAATAGGTACAGGTTTTTGGGAATTCTGCAAAACAGCAAAAATCTATTTTTTATTTTTTTCCATATCGGTTATATCGAGTTATTAATGACGCTAAATATTTGATAGGTTATTATTATCGTGACAGTCTATAATATTTCGATATCGACGATCGATGTGCGACTTAATTTATCGACGAGTCATTGATAATAGTAGGTGATAAACCTTTTTCTTGTAGTGTTGTAGGCATATAAGAGCAACAAGAATGTATAAGCATGATAAACTTCTTTGAACCTTCTTCTTGATTGAATTATGGACAAACTTAATTCCTAGTTATGTTTTATGTCATACTCATGTTCATGATATTGGATTGGTATAAGTATGATCATATATTGCAACCAAGGTTTTGGTTTAAGCCCTAATATTTAAGATTATGTTTATTGCCAAGGAATTCTTTTTGATATTCAGAAGTATCATAATTGTTTGTTTTAAAGTGGATACCAAAAGTGATGTTCATAATCTTAGTAAGCCACTAATAGTTAGAAGTATAGTAAGTTTTACTTAGTTTATTTTTATATTGAGAGTTTAAGTAAAATATATAAATAATTAATAGGCCCACAAATTTCCAAATAATATGAAGTCCCAAATCAAAGGATGTGAATTCCAATTTTAGCAAAATATAATCCCTACAACAAAACAGAATGTGCACAACTATAATTCAAGGAATAATTTAGGAGAATCCAATATATTCAGTAAATTTATTAAATTGGAGTTAGTAGTAAATTGATTGTAGTTTCTTTTGGTTATAATCCATTCACCTGAGTATGAGTGAATTTATATTTTTAACTTAGTATGAGTATGGCTTATTATGTTTTTTTCTTTTTGTGAGACCCACACTATGGTGAGAAGTAGATGCACATAATTGCATAGTGGTTTTGTTGATCTTGCTTTAGCAGAATACTTTGAGATTCTTGTTGTTTGTAATAACATATTTGGAGTACTATTTTTATTTTTTTAGTTGATTAATTTAAGGTAGTAATAACTTATTAGAGGATATCTCTCATTATTAGTCTAATTTCCCACTGATTTTTGCTATCATAAATTCATATCCATCCCATTACTAACTTATAACCATTGTTTATACATGGAGTATATTGTGTTAACGGATATTTTGTTCTCTATTGTGGCAGGGGAAAAATCCTCTGTTTCCTCACATATTAGGTCATAAAACCTGAGGGTATGAAATACATGTTTCAATTTATATAAAGAAAATTCTGAAAACCTAAGTAGTAATGTTATATTCAAAAAATTTCCAAATTTCAGCAACTATTATTCAGTAATAACAAATTATCCAACTTTACATAATCTCATATTAAAACACATATTAACCCTAAAAATAATTTAACCTAAAAATTTTAGTAATCTCATAAAACTCTTTGCAACAATTTCAGTATATTCCCAATTTCAATAAGAAGCTATAAATTTCAGTAATCCCAAATTCAGTAATCCCAAAATCATTTTCATCCATTTAACTCCTTGCAATAAATTAACTCTTAAAACAAAAATTCGTAGCAAACATACTGATTTGGAGAAGAACGAACAAACATAACAAACAACAAAAAATAAACAACCAAAAAAAGAAGAAGAAGTTAAAAAGTATTTCTTACCTCTAAAATTAGTCTCTGATTTGGAGAAGAATGAACACACGAACGTAATGAACCAACCGGCCTCCCTCTTCTCTTCTCCCCCTTCTCCCTCTTCTCCCTCTTCTGTCTCCCTCTTTTTTTTTCTTCTGCTGATCAAGCGAACGCCTGAGTCTGAATATGTTTATGAGTGGTCGCTGATTTTTAATGACGTGGACGTGTCAGCGACCGCCAGGCGGTCGCTGATAGAGATTAGTCGTAAAAAAAATCGCGTCAAGGTTTCGCACCAAAGTTTTGTGAGGGAAATTTATACCAGCGACCGCTCAGCGACCACATGCGGTCGCTGGTAGGAACTAGCGACTAAAACCAATACTGGTCGTAGATGGCAGTCGTTATTACTAATATCAGCGACCACATAGGGCGGTCGCTAAAAGCGTTGGTCGCAGATAGCAATTTTTCTTGTAGTGTTGATTTTTTCAAAATCTATTTCAACTCTTCTACGACCAATACATTTGATAGGCATTGAGTATATATTCGGGAGACCATCTTCTGCAATTAACTGCTTTTCATCATGCTAAATCCGAGAAACAGATCTTAGAGAAATTAAAAAATGATCACCAACTTTTGATATTGTGACGCCCCCAAAATAGGTATACATCACCCATTCTGAGTTGTCAATACATGGTACAGAAACAAATACAACTTTATTATTACAACAGTAAAACTGTGAGTTTAAATACAAATATTATCTTCTAGACAATATTTATACTCAAATAAATCCTCATCACATTTATTGATACATTATTTTACAAAATGGTGAGGACTACTAAACAATCCTTTCTAAAACCTTCATTCCATACCCAGACTCGCACTCGCTATATTCTCGCCTCCCGAGAAGAATGGAACAAAAAGGAAAAGGGTGAGCTCAACTAGCTCAAGAAAGAATATTATGACTAAGATAATATACAACAAATTATCGTTAGTCTTCAACAGGAAAAAATCGATAGAATACAATAGACAACAAGTTTCAGATCAATATTCGCAATGAAATAATAATTCATAGAAGAGTTACGTAGAGAATGAAATCTACTATAATCTATGAATTTAACAAATCCATCATCAAAATTTTATCCTCGTAACATCAATCAATATTCATCTCAAATCAAACATTCATCTTTGCACTACAGCCAAAGATATTCATCGATCCATTATGTTCATCTCAACACTGTTCATCTTTGCACTACTGTGCCAAAGATATTCATCATTGGTCATGTTCATTTAAACACTGCTCATCTTTGCACTACAGGCCAAAGATATTCTTCAGAAATCATTCATCTTTGCACACGGGCCAAAGATATTCAATAATATCATCATTTAAGATCGAGGATGATGAAAATATTTTTAAAGAACGAATCCGGTGAAACAAAATGACAAGGATTAAGGATTAAGGATTAGTACTTTGTTTTATCCATGTCCAACAATACCTCAAAAATAATCATAGTGGTGTAAAATTCAAGAATGATCAAAACATGGATACAATCAAAGCTAGTATCCGAATAGATATTTTAGACTAAAAGAAGAAATTTTATTTTTCGATGAATAGTGTCCAGATATCGTGAATAGTGCCGTGAGTATCACGTGAATAGTAACTCAGACACCAAAAGATAGAAATTCCAAAAAAAACATTTTCACGCTTCATGAATAGTACTCGTGAATAGTAACTCGTGAATAGTAACTCATGAATAGTAACTCGTGAATAGTAACCCATGAATAAGTAACCCCGACATGAAAAAGTTCCAAATTTGATAAAAACTTCAGATCAACATTTCAAAGATAATGATATTGAAGAAATAATATCATTCTGAAAAAAATAATATCCCTTACCTCAAAGAATCGAAGATTGGAAGGAAAGGCTCAAGTGATCTTGAATGAAACTTGTACTAAGCAAAGAACTCTCAAAGTATCTAAATACTCACAAAATACGCTCAATAATATAGAGAGAAAAGAGAAAATTTTGTTTTCGTGTGATTTTTAATTCTAACTTAGCCCTCTATTTATAGGAAAATGTTAGCCACCAAGCGGAGACTTGACTGCCACACGATGGCTTTTTACCGCTACTATTGCCACCCACCATATTTGAAATAAAATTCAGCACATTTCTTCACCAACCACAAGTGGGGCCCACTCAATTCTAGAATTTTCCACCAAAATCAATTATAAACCTAATTTTGAATCAAGACACCTCTTAAAATTCACAACAAATCATTCGTGCATTTTAACGGTTCAAAATTTGTGGACATATACTCAACTTATGTATGTATAACATACCCAAAATTACCACAATCCAACGGTCGGATTAAAAATTATAACCCCATAATATATCTCAAAACCCCCGATTTAATTTTTAATACCTCCAACTGTAAAATATCGATAAAACACCTCAACAAAATTTCTTCATTTATAACCACATAAATAAATCCATCATTTATATCCACATAAAATAAATATTTCTTTATCATATGAATCAATAATTAATTATTCACAAATAATATTTACGAATCACAATTATGACAACCAGCCGTTCCAGTGAAGAGGGGCTTTCCAGATAAGGATTTCTCCATTGGCGCCGCAATTAGGTGACCAAACCTCTCCTCGACGTAACTTTCTAGACATTGCCAATAATGCTATCTAATAATATTATTCAAATAATATGAATTATTGATCCGATAATGGAGATAATGTGTAAGTGACAATTATTGAGCAATAATAATATAAAATATCAACGCAAAGACAATTATTGAATCAATAAAATAAAATATTGAGCAAGAACTCATCGTGAAAATTATTGAGTAGTGCTTTCTTACGTAAGGATCAATAATTCAACAATACTGTAATATCGTGTGCTACCACGCAACCACGCCAGACATCAGATTTTAACCAACCGGGTATTCCAATGATCTTAATTCAGAATAACTACGTAAGTTATTTTTAACCAACTTATATTTGTCGTTTTCTTCATCCAATCGCTTTCCGTTATGGGGCCCACACATGGTCGCTTTGTCAGTGCATTTAATATTCTCGAAAAGATTTAATATTCCACGACCAAACGAATATTCCCCTAACAAAAATGAATATTTTATAACCACTTGTTTATTTTGAAATATTTATGTATTTAACCCTTAACTATCCACATTAATCAAATCAACCCTTACTATTTCAAAATAATAAATAAAGGAAATTCCTTTTTATTTAAAAAATTTCGGTCTTATAACCTCCCTTCTTATGAAATTTCATCCTCGAAATTGACGACGACGATACTGGTGTTTCAAAAGATGAGGATACCTCGCTTTCATTTCCGTTTCCAATTCCCGTGTCATTTCTCTATAGCATGATTCCTCCACAAAACTTTAACTTGTGGTATGACCTTTCATGGCAGTAGAGCGACATGCTCCTTCCTATCCAAGATCTTGATAGTACCTCCTCATACGTTAAGTCTTGGCTATCTCGTCCGGTTCTAACTCAATAACGTGGTTCGGGTCTTTCACATATTTCTTTAAGTACGATATATGTGAAACACATTATGAACACGAGACATACTTTCGGAGAGGTAACGCAAGTCTATAGGCTACATTTCCTACTCGGTCAAGAATTTGAAATGGACCAATAAATCGTGGATTGAGCTTTCCTCTCTTCCCAAATCTTGTAACTCCCTTCCATGGAGCAACTCGCAACAATACATGATCCCCTACATTAAATTCCACGTCCTTTCGATGAAGATCCGCATAACTCTTTTTTGTCGATCTTGAGCCGTTTGTATATCGTTGTCGAATTATTTGGATCTTTTCGGTGAGTCATACGTCTTAACTTTCGGGTCCCAACAATGTTGCTTCACCCACCTCATCCCAACATATTGGAGAACGACATTTTCGTCCATATAATGCTTCGAATGGAGCCACACCTATACTTGCCTGATAACTGTTGTTGTAGGAGAATTCCACCAATGGTAAATACTTATCCCAACTACCCTTGAAGTCTAGGACACAGAGTCTTAATAAATCTTCAAGAGTTTGAATAGTCCTCTCTGATTGTCCGTCTGTTTGGGGATGGTATGTCAACTAAATCGCAAAACTGTGCCCATAGCTTTTTGCAAGCTAACCCAAAATCTTGAAGTGAATCTTGGGTCACGATCCGAAACTATGGATATAGGCATGCCATGCAACCTCACAATCTCATTTACGTACATACTAGCAAGACGTTCAAGGGAATAAGTCTCCCGTATCGGCAAGAAATGAGCAGACTTGGTTAATCTATCAACAATAACCCAAATAGCATTGATGCCTTGAGAAACCGTAGGAAGACCCGTAACGAAATCCATGGTAATGTGTTCCCACTTCCATTCCGGAATCTCAAGTGGTTGCAACGGACCCTTAGGTACTAGATGCTCCGCCTTTACACGTTGGTAAGTTAAACACATCGAGATAAACTTTGCAATCTCTCTCTTCATATTATTCCACCAAAATGTATGTCGAAGATCACGATACATTTTAGTACTTCCAGGATGGATTGCAAATGGTGTATTGTGTGCCTCCATCATAATCTTGTACTTCAAATCAGAGTCGTTAGGAACACAAAGTCTAGAGTGGACTCGAAGTATTCCTTCTTCATCAATTCTCGCCCTAATAGCTCCTTCTTGTACTTTCTTCTTCATACGACGTATATTTCCGATTGGGTGGCTCGAGCAACCTTAACTTTTTCTATTAAAGTTGGCTCTACGCGTATACTTGACATCATCGCACTCGTTCCGCAAGATATGATCTTCTACTCAATGCGTCACTACCACGTTCGCTTTACGGTGGTGGTATTGAATAGTGTGGTCGTAGTCTTTCAATAGCTCGAGCCAACGTCGGCCAGCCGCATGTTGAGTTCTTTTGAGTGAAGAAATATTTAAGGCTTTTATGATCTGAATATATCTCCACTTTCTCCCCATATAGATAGTGCCTCCATATCTTTTAAGCTTAAACGATCGGGCCGCTAACTCTAGATCATGAGTAGGATAATTCTCTCTCATACTCTTTAAGTTGTCGCGAGGCATAGGCTATGACTTTTCCACGTTGCATGAGAACACATCCTAACCCTTTGCCTGAAGCATCACTGTAGATAACAAATCCATCCGAACCAGATGGTATTGTTAGAAACAGTCTTAGAAATAAGTCTCCTCTTAAGCTCTTGGAAACTTTTCTCGCGATTCTTCGCTCCAAACGAATTTTGTATCCTTCCGAAGTTAATTTGAAGTTAATGGAGTAGCGATTCGAGAAAACCCTTCCACGAATCTCCGATAATAACTTGACTAAGCCCAAAAGCTACGTACTTGATCCACCGACTTGGTTGCTGTTCTAACTTTGTATTGCTTCAATCTTCACGGATCAACAGATACTCCATGTTTTGACACTGATGCCCAAGAAATGCTACTTCCTCAAGCCGTAACTCGCATTTCTTCAATTTGGCATATAGTTGGTTTTCACGAAGCCTTTCGAGTACCGACTTCAAATGGTGCTCATGATCTTCACGACTTTTGGAATATATAAGGATGTCATCAATAAAGACAACAACAAACCGATCCAAATATTCCTTGAATACTCGGTTCATCATATCCATGAAAGCCGCAGGAGCATTAGTTAGTCCGAAAGACATGACTAAGAATTCATAATGCCCATACCGAAGTTTCAAGGCGGTCTTTGGAATATCCTCGATTCTAATTTTCGGTGATGATATCCGTAAGCTAAGATCGATTTTTGAAAAGAATTGTACCCTTGCAATTGGTCAAACAAGTCATCAATACGAGGTAGAGGATACCTATTCTTGATGGTGACATGGTTCAATTCCCGATAGTCAATACAAAGTCGCATACTCCGTCTTTCTTTTTTACAAATAAAAGCAGAGCACCCCAAGGAGACGTCTTTAGACGAATGAAACCGATGTCCAACAATTTCGTAGTTGGACCTTTAACTCCTCGAAGTTCAATAGAGCCATTCGATATGGGGTTTTAGAAATGGGCTTTGTACCGTGTTCAAGATCAATAAAGAATTCAACTTCACGTTACTGGGGTAGACGGGAAGTTCTTCAGAAATCGTCGGAAAGTCAATAACAACAGAATATTATTCAAATTTGACGTGTCTTTATTCAAATCCATAACATGGGCTAAGAAAAGCTTGACATCCGCTTTTCAATAAACGAATAGCTTTATGATTAGATATGACAATGATTGATTTTAATGGTTTAGTTGCTTGAATTTGCATAACAGGTTGGTTAGAATATGAAAACTAACAACCTTATTTAAAACAATCAATTTTGGCATGATGAGTAGTTAACCAATCAATTCCTAAAATCACATCAAAAGCAAGTATCTTTAAAGAGATAAGGTCAACAGGTAAGGTAATGGTGCCAACTTGAATCAAACAAGATTTATAAACAGTGGATGTGATGAAAGTTTCTCCTAACGGAGTTTCCACAGATAAATCAAAGTCTAATTTCTCTCGGAGTCAAGTTTAAACGTTGAGCACATGCAGAGAGATAAATGAATGGGTAGCAGACCGGTATCAAGTAAGGTATAAACTTCGCAAGAATTTATAAATAGCTTACCCGTGATAACCTCGTTTGGGTTCCTCGATTATGACCGATCACAACAAACGCTCTTCCGGAATCGTTGACTTTGACTTTTCAGGGACGATCTTTTGAGTCACCGTCCCTCATTGAACTAGGTTTCGCCACTGCATAATCTCGAGCGATATGTCCTTCCTTTCCACAACTATAGCATACCTTGAACTGTTAGGGCGGTTTGACCGATATGTCCCTCTTTTCCGCATTTGTAGCATATGACCGGTGGTCGATCTCCTCCCTTAGAACCGGCTACTACAAGACCTGCGTCTTCACATAGTCGTTGTTAAATCTCCTCTTTTAAAATCTCCTCCTAACTTCGCTTCTTACGCTTTTCATGGCCATGATTACCACCAGAGTGGTTACAATTTCATTCAATCTGCATTTCTTTTCTCCGCAGTTATCATTATTCATTGATCGCTATCTCGGTACGATCTCGGTTATGGTCCTCGGTTGGACCGTATCGTTATCTCGCCTAATAATTGAGCCTCATTATAACATCATCGAATAAAGAGAAAGTTTATGAGAAATGAGATACCGACGTACGCCGGGTTTCAAACCTCTAAGAAACATCCGCGTCATACGTTCCTCATCCTCCACCAAATGAGGTGCAAACACGGATAACTCGCAAACTTTGCCTCGCATCTTTGAGACACCGTCATGTTGTTTTGTTCCAATCGATGAACTCCACTTCCTTCATATGACGAACACTTTCGGAAAGTATTTGTCATTAAATAGTCTCAAACGTTTCCCAAGACATCGCCGAAAGCGGCCGGATGGGTACGCTTCACGCATCTCCACCAATGGTCTGCCTCGCCACACGGAACATAAAGGTGGCGAATGGAACCTTCATTCCTCCGTGCATCCCAAAACATCGAATATCTTGGTAATTTGTTTGACCCATGTTTCCGCCATGATCGGATCCGCTTTCCTTAAATTCGGTGGTCCCAACTCTTTGAAGCGCTTCATTGCGTGACAACCCGTGAATTGCTATCATTTCCTCCTCGTATTTTGAACACGAAGTCTCCTAAATCGATTTTGCATGAACCGCAAAAACTTCTAAACATCCCCTCGTTCATCATCTCGCTCCATGGTGTTGTTCACAGGAGGAACATTGCTTGACTGTTGCACGTTCTCCTCGTTGGTAAATACTGAGGCATCTCCACGGTCTCATTTACTCCCTTGTTAATATTCTCGATCGACATTCTCAAATACCACATCATAAAACAAGGGTTAATTAAGGAAATCAATATATCACATAATATCCCTATATAATCGACCAACTAACAAATAAGCTTAGGTAGGACACACTAGCGAAGGATTTACTCGTCTCTCCCTCCTAGTTCTATTCCCCGATCTCCGCAGGAGATCATATCCTAAGCTCGATACTAACCGTGACGCCCCCAAAATAGGTATACATCACCCATTTCGAAGTTGTCAATACATGGTACGTAAACAAATACAACTTTATTATTACAACAAGATAAATTTGTGAGTTTAAATACAAATATTATCTTCTAGACAATATTTATACTCAAATAAATCCTCATCACATTTATTGATACATTATTTTACAAAATGGTGAGGACTACTAAACAATCCTTTCTAAAACCTTCATTCCATACTCCGACTCGTACTCGCTATATTCTCGCCTCCACGAGAAGAATGGAACAAAAAGGAAAAGGGTGAGCTCAACTAGCTCAATAAAGAATATTATGACTAAGATAATATACAACAAATTATCGTTAGTCTTCAACAGGGAAAAATCGATAGAATACAATAGACAACAAGTTTTGGATCAATATTCGCAATGAATGAAATAATAATTCATAGAAGAGTTACGTAGAGAATGAAATCTACTATAATCTATGAATTTAACAAATCCATCATCAAAATTTTATCCTGTAACATCAATCAATATTCATCTCAAATCAAACATTCATCTTTGCACTACAGCCAAAGATATTCATCACCATTATGTTCATCTCAACACTGCTCATCTTTGCACTCACAGCCAAAGATATTCATCATTGGTCATGTTCATTTAAACACTGCTCATCTTTGCACTACTGTGCCAAAGATATTCTTCAGAAATCATTCATCTTTGCACTACAAAAGCCAAAGATATTCAATAATATCATCATTTAAGACCGAGGATGATGAAAATATTTTAAAGAACGAATCCGGTGAAACAAAATGACAAGGATTAAGGATTAAGGATTCGTACTTTTGTTTTATCCATGTCCAACAATACCTCAAAAATAATCATAGTGGTGTAAAATTCAAGAATGATCAAAACATGGATACAATCAAAGCTAGTATCCGAATAGATATTTTGGACGAAAAGAAGAAATTTTATTTTTCGATGAATAAGTGCCGTATCGTGAATAGTGTCAGTATCACGTGAATAGTGCCAGATATCGTGAATAGTAACTCAGACACCAAAAGATAGAAATTCCACAAAAAAAAAACATTTTCACGCTTCATTAATAGTACTCGTGAATAGTAACTCGTGAATAGTAACTCATGAATAGTAACTCGTGAATAGTAACCCATGAATAGTAACCCCGACATGAAAAAGTTCCAAATTTGATAAAACTTCAGATCAACATTTCAAAGATAATGATATTGAAGAAATAATATCATTACTAAAAAAAATAATATCCCTTACCTCAAAGAATCAAGATTGCCGGAAGGAAAGGTCAAGTGATCTTTGAATGAAACTTGTACTAAAGCAACAACTCTCAAAGTATCTAAATACTCACAAAATACGCTCAATAATATAGAGAGAGAGAGAGAAAATTTTGTTTACGGTGTGATTTTTAATTCTAACTTAGCCCTCTATTTATAGGAAAATGTTAGCCGTACCAAGCGGACTTGACACCAATGCTACGATGGCTTTTTACCGCTACTATTGCCACCCACCATATTTGAAATAAAATTCAGCACATTTCTTCACCAACCACAAGTGGGGCCCACTCAATTCTAGAATTTTCCATCAAAATCAATTATAAACCTAATTTTGAATCCGACACCTCTTAAAATTCACAACAAATCATTCGTGCATTTTTAACGGTTCAAAATTTGTGGACATATACTCAACTTATGTATGTATAACATACCCAAAAATTACCACAATCCAACTATTCGGATTAAAAATTATAACCCCCCGTAATATATCTCAAAACCCCGATTTAATTTTTAATACCTCAAACGGTAAAATATCGATAAAACACCTCAACAAAATTTCTTCATTTATAACCACATAAATAAATCCATCATTTATATCCACATAAAATAAATATTTCTTTATCATATGAATCAATAATTAATTATTCACAAATAATATTACGTAATCACAATTATGACAACCAGTAGCTCCCAGGAAAGAGGGGCTTTCAGATAAGGATTTCTCTCATCTTGGCAAGTAGCAATTAGGTGACCAAACCTCTCCTCGATGAGAACTTTCTAGACATTGCCAATAATTCTATCTAATAATATTATTCAAATAATATGAATTATTGATCCGATAATGGAGATAATGCAAAGTGACAATTATTGAACAAAAATAATATAAAATATCAACGCAAAGAATTATTGAATCAATAAAATAAAATATTGAGCAAGAATTCTTTGTGAAAATTATTGAGTAGTGCCTTTCACGTAAGGATCAATAATTCAATAATCTTTGTGCAATATCGTGTCTTCTTTTGTGCAACCACGCAGACATCGTATTTTAACCACCGGGTATTCCAACAGTCTTAAATCAGTAATAACTACGCCTGTTATTTTTAACCAACTTATATTTGTCGTTTTCTTCATCCAATCGCTTTCCGTTATGGGCCCACACATGGTCGCTGCCGTCGCATTTAATATTCCCTGACAAAGATTTAATATTCCACGACCAAACGAATATTCCGACAAAATGAATATTTTATAACCACTTGTTTATTTTGAAATATTTGCGTATTTAACCCTTAACTATCCACATTAATCAAATCAACCCTTACTATTTCAAAATAATAAATAAAGGAAATTCCTTTTTATTTAAAAAAATTTCGGGGTCTTACAGATATCATTACTCTAGGTAGCTTTCCATCTTTACTTTCTTTAAGTAGGATTTCAAGAATCACCGGCTTCTTGTTACAACTAAAATTTTTCTTCTTGTTTTCAAGTCTTGTCATGTTGAGATGAGTATAGAAGGAGAGCTCTGTTCTTTAGTCTGGAAATCCAAATAAATGACAACATTTTTTGATGAATAATTTGAATTAACCTGTGAAAGATTACTCATTTTGGCTTGAGATTGAATTTGATTGCAGTAGAAGTATATATAAGGATGAGTCCACAATACTAAAACCTCTGTAAAAACCAAAGTTAGCGGGCAAGTTTAAACTACAATTTCAGATATTGGCGGACAATACAAAAATAAAATTGGAAGAAGGAAGGTGAATAAGAATTTAGAATAACAATGAAGTTGAGAGTTCCAATGTAATAAGACTTCATCTTTGGTTAAAGTTCTATGGTTATGGACTTTAATGGTCAGTACATGTTCATCAATGAAGTTGAGAGTTCCAATGTGATAAGTAGGGAGTAATTAATTTATTCATTAATTCCATATTAAGGGGTATATGTGGAAAATTTCTATTAAAAATTGTCAGTTAAACTGATTTTCTTAAACTATGTGCCAAAAAAATCAACCTATAACTATGGGACGAAGGGAGTAATATTTTTTATAATTTTCTATATACTCTTCTAAAATTATAAATATTTTATTTTATTTTATACTATAATTTACACATACAACAGTGTGCAACTGCCACTGATATAATATAATATCTGTGATGGCGTCACGTGATATCCGTTAACTTTTGGGAACGTTTGCTCAAAAGATGAGAGAGAGAGAGAGAGAGAGAACAAAAACAAGCAAATATAAAGAAAACCACTAGCAGACTTTGCAAAGGTAACCCCACTTTCACCTAATATCTACAGAGAGCAGATCTTCTGTCCCCAAATTCCATGTCCCTTTTGTGTCCTCCTATTTAAATTTTGACACATGTCCTTTTAATTAATTTTAGAATTAATTAGTATTAAGTAAGAGATTAGGTGTCAAAATTTAAGTAGAAAGGACACAAGGGGACATGGAAATTGGGGACAGGAGATCTGCTCTCATACCCACATTCCCAATTTGTGGAGTTCATTGACAGACAATAGTCAACAAGGTCAAAACAGTAATAAAACAACAATACTACAACTTAAAATATTATTGTTGTAAGACCATGAAAAATGAGAATAACTTTTGGCATTATAATTATTTTAGTTGTAACACTCCAGTCCCACATCGAAAAATATAAGAAAAATTTATTTGTATTTAAATAATTAAGTTACTATCAATAGTACTTTTAAATCATGATTTTTTAGGTGAGATTGTGATGGGCTAATATGATCCAAGAATATATTATCGGGCTAGTGGTTTTAACCCGAGTTATTTCATATGATACCAAAGCCAACTCTCGAAAGCTCACTACAAAGTTATTTCATATGCGTGTGATTCTATTTGAACTTAAAATTTGACCCGAATTATTTTAATTGTTGTAGCTTAAGGCTCTGATTTGATCCAAATTATTTTAATTATTGTAGCTTAATGTGACGCCCCTAAAACAGGTATACATAACCCATCTTGAGTCGCCAAATACATGGTACAAAATTCAAATACAACTTAATTATACAACAGTCGTGTAAAATACGAAAAAACATAATCTAAGAGTTTTAATAAGAATATTTTCATCTAGACAATATCCACATTCAATGGAGTCCTCATTACATTTATTGTCACACTATTTAACAGAATAGTGAGGACAACTAATGCTATCATCTGGACCATCACTCCGTTTCCCGACTAGTCTCGACTACGTTCTCAACTAGCTCAGTAAGAAATATTATGACTAAGATAATACAGAATAAATTATTATTAGCCTTTAACAATGTTAAACTGATAAAATACAATAGACATCAAGTTTAACTGCAGCGGAATAAGCAATCCATTAGAAGAGTCAAGTAGAGCATGATATCTACTATCTTCTATGATTTAAAATTTTTTCATCAATTTTTATCGCTGAGACTCAACTTAATAAATAAACCATATCCTCGAATCTTCCCTACACTACGGGCCAAGGATATTCATTAAATCATCAATGATCATGACTATACCGAATAATCCCTGGTCATAATCATACCAAAAGCGTCCATCAACGCACTTGTGCCATCGAGGACTTTCACCATATCATTCGTCACATTACGGTGGCCATGATTATACCGAATAATCCTGGTCATAATCATACCAAGTCCATCTATGCACGTAAGCCAAAGATGACTTTCATCACAATATAAGCATGAGGATGATGACAATGATATAAGCATTAATCAAACGAAAATAAGGATAAATATTAAAGACTTTAAATTTATCCAAATATTATCAATCACTTAATAAACTCTTACTCTAATATTATTAATATTATAACAATATTTTAATCATTTCTTAAACTTATAAACAATTTATTTCAATTGTTTACACCCAATAATGCATTTAATCATTCAAAAATGCCGTACTCATAATATTCATCACCAATAATCAAATTCCTCATCAAAAATCTGCATATACCCTATATAGGATTTCCAAGCCATAAAATTCTATTTTTCAATTTTGTTACTTCACATAACATATTTAATTCATTTACTCATAACTAGTTTATTTTCATGAAAAATATCAAATCAGTCCCAAAAATATTTCTTTTCTGGGATTTAGCAGAATATAGTCCCATATTGAACATATATTTTTCTCGGAATTTTTAAAATTCATTTACTATTTTTCATATGACCAAAACTGCCGAATATTTAGACATTTGTCATAAACTATACTTTTGTCCAAAAATTCCGAAATTTACAGGGTATACTCCTATTATATACATGTACTTCTAATAAAAAATTTACCAATTTTGGAGTTAACCCCAAGGAGTTATAAGGGTTTACTTTTAAAATAGTCTTTTCTCATAAAATCCATAACTCTTAATCTATACATCAAAAAATCGTCATCTTTGGACACAATATAGAAAACTCATCAAACTATCATTTCAAATTTTTCCAAAATTTTTTAGGGTTAGAAAAATTACAAAACTGCAAATAAATTTTCACCCGCCATGCGGTAATTCACGTAAACAGATCATTTCCACAATTTAATAAGGAATGAATACAAAGGATCATTCACCATGCATGCGGTAATCCACATAGACAGGTTATTCCAACAAAATAATAAAGAATGGAATAACAGAAGAATTCACCATGCATGCGATAGACCACACAGACAGGTTATTCCCAACAGAATAATAAAGAACGGAACTAGTTCATGCGTAATCCATACATGCATGTGATATTCCAACGTAATAATAAAGAATGGAATAACAATGAGAATTCACCGTGCATGCGATAGACCGCGATAGATAAAAGTTATTCCAATAGAATAATAAAGAATGGAATAATAGAAGAATTTCACCATGTATGCGGTACTTCGCATAGACAGGCTATTCCAACATAATAATAAAAAATGGAATAACAACTCTTATGAGTATTGAAAGAAAATAATTCACTTCATGAATACGAAAGAATAATACCCCTTACCTTAGAAAAAAACTGGATACTAGAATAGTGAGGTAGCAGACTTCTCTTCTTCTTTCTCTCTATAATTTCTCTCTATAATAATTACTCTATAGCTTTTGTGAATTGGTGAGAAATGAACGAAGAATGAGATTCTATTTATAGGAAAATATAGTTTCGATAATTGCACGTTTTGGGGCTCAAAATATTACAGTATAATATCTTCCTCTTTTTTTCATTTTTAATTTAGTCCTGCAAGTATTATCAAACTTGCACCACCTCCCATAATAGTAAATAATGTGAATCAATAGTTCAATCATGTGAATCAATAGTTATAATCATGTGAAAATATGAATTATAGTATAGTACCTCCATCTATACCTCTATTTTTAACTTAGTCATGCAAGTATTATCAATCTTGCACCAACTCCCCTAATAGTACAAGAATATGAATCAATAGTAAACACATGTGAACAAATAGTTATAATCATGTGAATTAATAGCAATTAATTACTCATTTATCCGGTTAACTACCCGATTGGTCAATAACCTCCAGACATCAATTATTATTGAAATAAATGTCAATTTCTACTAACACTAACAATCCCAACACAATAGAAATATTTTTCTCAAAAATTTTATTTTTGAAATTTTGAAGTTTGACTTTTTTCGAAAAAGTTAACTGTTGACTTTTTTGACCAAAAAGTCAACCCTGATAAATTTTGTGTTTATAGTCTATTTCTACTAATTTCATCGCTCCGGACTCAAATAACACGTCTGCGTCTCCAAATTCAACTCCGAACTCAAATTCGATTTTTAATAATATTCATCATTAATATTATAACTCACAATTTCTAACAACCAGGTCGTTCCCAGGAAAGAGGGGGCTTTTCGATAAGGATTTCTCCTTATCGACGCCACAAGAATTAGATGACCAAACCTCTCCTCGATGTAACTTCTAGACATTGTAAATATTACAATTTAATAATATAAATAACTTTATATTCTCAATTATTGATTTAATAATATAACTTATTATGCGAGATGATCTTGTGACAATAATCAAATCAATAATATGAGAGATATGATCAAAGAATTATCTTGTAGCAATAATAATTGAGTATAACCGAGTGACTTCTTACATAAGCATCAATAATCAATACTGGTGTGCTATTATGCAAACTAATGTATTATTGTACTTTTTACTACCGGGTAGTTCAACAGTTTTTAACAAAGAATACTTTCTAGTTATTTTTATAAAAAGATAATTCTGTCGTTTTTTAAATACGACAATACCTCTGTTGTGGGGTCCACCAATGATTGTGCCGTCGTACGGATATTTCCCGAGAAAAAGAATATTCCCCAACCAACCGAATATTATATAACAACTTGCATACTTTGCAAAATTTATAAATATTACCCACAACTATAACATTATATCAAATACACACCATAATATTAAAAAACAAATTCGAGAAATTTAAATCTTTATTCATAAAATTTGGGGTCTCACACTTAAGGCACTGGAATGAGGGTTGTGACATTGAACAGCTCGTCTTTCATACAATACTTTCATCAAATATTTATTGTGAATAGAAATTGTATTCAAATTTTGAGTGAGTTTAAATGACTCACGCGCATCTAAATGAACATTCACCATCTCTCTCTGTAAGTAGCGTGTTAGATGTAGAGTTATTGTAAGACCCCAACTTATTATAAATAAAATTAAATTTCCTCTATTTATTATCTTGAAATAATAAGGTGATAATTTGATATAATACTTTGGTTATGGGTGAAATGTGCAAATTTTGCAAAATAAGCAAGTGGTTTTAAAATATTCATTGTTGTCGGGGAATATTCGTTTGGTCGTGAAATATTCTTGTTGTCGGGAAATATTCGTACGAAGGCGCAGCCATTTATGGGCCCCATAACGGAATAACTGTCGGATGAAGAAAACGACCAATTTGAGTTTTAATAAATAACGGCGTAATTGTTACCGTTAACATTGTTGGAATACACCGTGGTTAAAAATACGAATGTCGTGTGGTTGCACAATGTGACACACGATATTGCACAGTATTTTTGAATTATTGATTCTTACATAAGAAGGCACTACTCAATAATTGTTACAGTAATTACTGTTTAATATTTTATTCTATTGATTCAATAATTGTTGCGTTGATATTTTATATTATTGTTATTTCAATAATTATCACTGCACAGTATTTCCCATTATCAGATCAATAATTCATATTATTTGAATAATATTATTAGATAGCATTATTAGCAATGTCTAGAAAGTTCTGTCAAGGAGAGGCTTGGTCACCTAATTGCGTGCCAGTAAGGAGAAATCCTTATCGGAAAGCCCCTTCTTTCCTGGGAACGGCCTGATTGTCATTATTGTGATTCTGTAATATTATTTGTGAATGATTATTTATTGATTTATATGATAAGGAAATATTTATTTTATGTGGATATAATTGAAGGAATTAATGTTGAGGTATTTTATCAGTATTTTTGTCGGAATGGAGGTATTAAAAATCAAATCAGTGTTCTTAAAGCTCTATTGCGTGAGTTCAAATTTTAATCTGACCGTTGGATCGTTGTGATTTTTTGATATGTTATACATATATAAGTTGAGTATATGTCCACAAATTTTGAACCGTTAACAATTAACGTATGATTTGTTATGAATTTTATGAGGTATTGAAAATCGTCCGTTGGTGGATTTCGGATATTTTTTGTTTGGAATTTGGAAAAACTTAAAGCTACAAAGTTGTAGAGAATTCGATTTCGTGTGGAATGGACATAAAATTCGTATTTTTCTAATAAAAGGAATATTTATTATGAATTACTGAAGTTTCGGAAAATAAAATATTTTTTATTAAAATTGTGTGGGACCCACTTTTGTTTTTTGAAAACATGTGGGCTGCTATTTTTTTCAGAATTGAGGTGCTGGTCTTGGTCTTTGAAGCATGCTTAGAATTAGTTTTTAAAAATTAATATTTTATTAATTTAGTCTCCTTTGGCGTTCTAGCATTTTCCTATAAATAGACGCTTAAGTTAGAATTGAAAATCATACTAGAAACATAAGTTTTCTCTCTCTATATTGTCGAGCGTATTTTTGTGAGTATTTAGATACTTTGAGAGTTGCTATTCAGTGCAAGTTTCCTTCGGCTTTACATCTGATATTTCGATCAAAAATACTGTTATTTTGAGGTAAAGGATGTTATTTTCTTCGTAAATGATATTATTTTGTTCAATATCATTATGCTGAAATATTAATATAAATTTTATTGTGGAATTTCTACCTTTTTGTGTCGGGGTTATTATTCACGTGTACGGCACTATTCACCAAAAAATGAATTTTTCTTTTTTTCGTTCCAAATGTCTTTTATGGTTACTATCTTTGATTGTATCCATGTTTTGATATTTATTTTTGAATTCAACTTTACAATTGGTTATTATGGAGTATTATTGAATTTGGATAAACCGAAATACGAATCCCTAATATTTGTCCTTCTGTCTCACTGGATTCGTTTTCTCTAAAATGTTTTTCATTATCCTCAGTCCTTAATGATGATACTTGATGAATATCTTTGGCCTGTAGTTCAAAGATGAATGATTACCTGATGAATATCTTTGGCCCGTAGTGCAAGGATGAACATGTGTTGAGATGAACATGACAAACTAATGATACAAATGAATATCTTTGGTCCGTAGTGCAAAGATGAATATTTGATGCAAGATGTTTATTGATTGATGTTACAAGGATAAAATGTTAATGATGGACTTTTAAATTCATAGATGATAGTAGATTTCATTCTCTACTTAATTCTTCTAATGAATTATTGTTTCCGCTGTAGTTGTTGATCTAAAACTTTTTGTCTATTATATTCTATCAAATTTTTCCTTGTTGAAGACTAAGGATAATTTGTTGTATATTATCTTAGGCATAATATTCTTTACTAGGCTAGTTAAGCTCACCCTTTTCCTTTTTGTTCCATTTTTCTTCTCAGGAAGCGAGAACATAGCAGGAACCTGTCGGGCTATAGAGTGATGGTCCTAGACAATTGTTTTAGCAGTCCTCACTATTTTTTTAAAATAGTGCATCAATGGTAATGAGGACTTTATTTGGGTGTGGATATTGTCTAGAAAACAATATTTATATTTAAACTCATAATATGTGTTGTCGTATTTTGCACGACAATTGTAATAATAAAGTTGTAGTTGTTTTCTGTACCATGTATTTGGAGACTCAGAATGGGTGATGTATACCTATTTTAGGGGCGTCAGAGTTGGTATCAGAGCTTAGGGATATGGTCTCTGGTAGAGATCGGGGAATAGAACTAGGAAGGGAGAGACGAGTAAATCTTTCGCTAGTGTGTCCTAACTAAACTTATTTGTAGGTCAGTCATAATATAGGGATATTATGTGACATGTTACTTTGTTTAATTAACTCTTGCTTTATGGCAGTTTTTAAGAATGGCAGCTGAGAATGTTAACAGTGGAGTGTGTGAGACTGTGGAACAACCATCAATCACCAACCAAGAGAACGTGCAACAGGAAGATAATATTCCTCCTGTAAACAACACTACCGAGCAAATGATGAATGATGGAATGTTTAGAAGCTTTTTGCAGTTCATGCAAAATCAGACGAGGGAGACTCGTGTAAAAAATACGGGTGGAAATGATAGCAACGCGCGGTTTGTCACGGCCAAGCAGTTCAAGGAGTTGGGACCACCACATTTCTGGGGAAAGTCGGATCCGATTAAGGCGGAAACATGGGTCAAGCAAATTACCAAGATATTCGATATCTTGGGATGCACGGAGGAACGGAAGGTTCCATTCGCCACATTTATGTTCCGTGGTGAGGCAAATTACTGATGGGAATCTGTAAAGCGTACCCACCCAGCCGCACTCAACACGTCTTGGGAAAGATTTTAGAAACTGTTCAATGACAAGTACTTTTCTGAAAGTATTCGTCATATAAAGGAGGTAGAGTTTATTAGATTGGAACAAAACAACATGACGGTGTCCGAGTATGAGGCGAAGTTCGCGGAGTTATCCAGGTTTGCACCTCATTTGGTAGAGAATGAGGAACGTATGACGCGGATGTTTCTGAGAGGTCTAAAACCTGAGATTCGTCAATACCTTATCTCTCACAAATTTTCTCTGTATTCAGATGTTGTCAACATGCTCAATTATTAGAGCGAGATAATGAGTATGTTCAACCAAGGGACCACAACCAAGGTCATACCGGTGACAGCAGTCATCGGAGCGATGATAATCAGCGAGGAAGGAAAAATACGGACAAAAACGGTAACCACTCGGGTGGTCATCCTGGCCATGATAATAGGAGAGGTTTGGTGGGTAAAATCTAATTACACACAACACGCAAGTATACGTGGTCAACAAGTAATAAAGTGATAAGTGAAGTATCGTTCCTTCAGAGACAACTAGCAAGAACTTAAGCTTACAACTATCAATCTTTAACTAATCCAAATTTTATTAAACTATATTGAATAAATGATGAGAAAATCTTAACAACTAATACTCTAGCTATCACTAATAACCCACAAAGATAAAACTCAATTTCGAAATAATACTTGGAGATTTAGGCTCATGATTTCACTCTAAGCTTCACTTAGATTAATTCACTTATTCCTCGATTCAACTCGATATTCCGGTTTATTAATCAAGAACACGATTGTAGCATTAACCACCTCTCAATTGCACTAATACCAAATTAACTCAAATCCACAATTAAGATAGAATTAAGCCAAACACTTCAATCAATTAACTCACAATATCTCTATGCGCTGATTAAATCAAAAGAAGTTTAAGATTAAGTTCTCTATCGATTACATGCGATGTCAAGCATATCTCTACCTTAACGTTCATCACAATTACGCGCTATTCACAAAATTCATGAACACATGCTATATCAATTAAGTCTAGATTTAAACATCTTCTCTCGAATCCATTCAAATCCACAAAAAATTGTTGATCAGGCAATTGACAAATTCAAGCACAAATCAATATAGATAAACTGTTGAATATTTCATTAAACTGAGAATTAAAACTAATTAACCATTGTTCCACTCAAAGATCCATCAATCACCTAAAAAGATAATTAGTTCATAATAAATAAATTAACTACTGAATAAATAAAAGGAGACATCAACCTAATTACAGATAATAAAAATTAAAGAAGAATAATAAACACCACCCTTCTCTGAATTCAATTCCTGCAATTTTTGTGAAAAAATTCCTTCTTCTCTAGACCTCCAAGCTTGATCTCTAATGTTGTTCTTCTTTCAAAAGTGTGTGTCTGTTTAATCCCTCTTTCTCTTTCTACTTGTAGACCATCACTTGTCTAGATACTCTCCTAGCTCCCCTCCACTACCTATCCAAAACAACTTAAAACAATTCCAATTCTTCCCAAATACCGAAAACTAACCTCTCTTTAAAAACCAGCAAAATGCACCAAGTAGCGATCGCGTTATCCTAGCCCTTCCAAGCATGTAGTGATCGGTAGCTAGAGTAGCGATTGATGAATCAGTCCAATGCTAGCCGCTTGGCGATCCGCGCTTCTGAGGCGATGGGTCACCCATTCCAGTAAGACTCGATTGCTCCACACAACACCGACAAATATTAGATCATCATCAGCTTCCAATTTTTCTTAACACAGCCTCAAATGCTTCCAAACGCGAGATGCCTCTGCTTTTCCTACATTAAACAAAAAACCCATCAACAGTAACATAAAAATGCATAAAAACAAACACATAAACACTTCAACTGAACACGATTCATACTTTAAAAACCTACTCATCAAAATCTCCCAAACTTAAATGTTGCTTGTCCTCAAGCAAACACAATGTCATGCAATGCAATGCAACTAATCCTAATATTGAATCTAATATTAAGTTGGTAACAACAGATCACTGACAAGGCCTCAGAGAAATCAAGTAAATACAGCAATACCTCATAACAAAACCAATCCACAATTTCTAGCCAACCATTGAATCTCAAACTGATGTCACTACTATAGTGTGTGTGTGTGTGTACCAACATCATAGATTGACATATTATCAAATTTAAAACATAACACACCTCTTCTAAGGCATTAACAGAGTGAATATAAGAAATCTAAAAACAAGTTCGATCCAATTAAAGCTAGAAACAAACCATCATAAAGGGTCAACCTGGGGTATTTATGCCTCACTTATCATTCACGGGGGCATTTTGATCTTATTTCCCGTTTTATTCTTTTTTTTATATTACCTATAGCTATGCACCGTCTTATTCCCTTAGGCTTTTCAATGCTACCTTAACGAGCTTTCGACCAACGACTCCCAGACCATTAAGACCTTAGGGTGCTAGGTGTAAAGACAATCCCCTCGGGCTTACTTACTAAAGTAACAAAGGCCACAAAACTAGACAGGCATGCCACAGTGTTTAATCATATTTTTTTTAGATAATATTACAGGCTTATATACCCCAAATATTCCCCCAAACTTAGGTTTTTGTCTAACAATAGCCATCACTACTTATTTTTATCATTCTCACATTTAAACTAGTGATGCCTTTTAGAGCTCTATTATGAATCAATTTAACGCAATCAATCTACAAGTTGGTATGTTCGTGCAATCCTTTTACAATAGTTTCAACAGTAGAAAGATTCAACTTATAACTCAAAATTACTTCAAAGTTCCCTTATTAAGTATCACACATTTTCTCCAAATTCCAACCTCATCATTGGCCCTGAAAAACAGCAACATATCCCAACTATTCACTAGATTCATGCAAATTTTTTAATTTTTTTTAAACTATTTTTTTTATTATAAATACGACACATGAAGAAAACTAATATAAAACTGGATTCATGCAAATGAAAACTAAAAACTATCTATCATGCAAATGCAGAAAAACAAATCATCCCCCAAACTTAAATTAAGGAATGCCCTCATTACTTCAAATATGCTCAAAAATAGAAAAATTGAGGACTTCCCTGAAAACGCATTACTGGGCGTTATCGTGCGAAGGAGGATATGTTGGCAGGATAGGAGGAGTAGGCATAACAATTGGCTGAGCATTAGGATTACAACGAGCAAATGCCTCAGCAAGCGTGTTGAATGCATTTGCATTGTACTGATGCATTAAATCTTGCCGTTCAGCCAACCACATGACTTGATTCCTTAGGACCCGTTCTTGTTCCTCGCGAGCGAGTTCCTCATTAACTGGTTCTTCATGAGCCGGTTCTTCACTAGCCGAGGATGATGGTTGGCGGATCATGATGTAACCTTCACCACGCGGGTGGGACTGTGCTCCATCCCAAGCTGTATACCTCTGAATAGTTGCATGGTCAATTATGGACGTTGGTTGTTGAATTGGCTCATTAGGTTGCCACTGCACCCCAGCCTTTCGACATAAATCGGTAATTAGAAACCCGTGCAGTAGCCCGCATGTGGTACTCCTCCATAGTGCTCGTTCAATGGATTCTTGAATACATTCCCCCACATCAACATTGTAGAAAGCAATTGAATTATTCACAAGATAGTGGTAGTGAACAAATCCGTACAATAATCGGGCTCGTGCTTTAGTAACCTCAGTTAGATGGCGCGTGGGCATTAATGGAGCACAAATGAACGCATGGCATGCTTTTCCATATCGACTCAGTGCTGCGTGGGGAAAACTTACCTTTTCTTTTTTTCCAGCTTTAATCGCCCATTTTGTTCCTGGTTTGCATAGTCGGGCAATCAACTCATCTAGCTCGGGCAACCCATCTTCATACCGGTCCTCTTGTGGTGTTTCTAACCCAAAATATTCGTTGATAGCTTCAGCATGAAACGCTACCAGTTTTCCCCGAACCATGACAACATGATTGACATGTTCAATTGCATTCGCATAAAACTCCTTAACTATGTTGATTGCCGTTGGAAGTGGTTGCTCTACTAGTTGAAACCAATTGCGTTCTATAATTTGCAACGCCATATCACCATCCAAATTCGCATTTGATTTCAATCCTCGTTCTAGCACCAAATTTTTCTTGTCAATGGATGTAGTGAATCTCTCTACTGCCTTCTCCCTAACAAATCTTGAATGGTCATATGTTGGGCAAGTTGAAGAGGTTGGTGACCTTTGTCGTTTGTGTGAAGACATGTTGCTTCCAATTTGTTGGCACAAAAATTTAGGTTTGTATTTTTCTCAAACAGGTGGTGGGCGGAATGTGTGATGTGAGACCCCAGATTTTATCAATAAAGATTTAAATTTTGTCGAAATAATTTTTTAATATTATGGTGTGAATTTGAGATAATATTATAGTTGTGGGTAGTATTAATAAATTTTGCAAAGTATGCAAGTGGTTATATTATATTCGATTGGTCAGGGAATATTCGGTTTAGCGAGGGGAATATTCGCATAACGGCTCAATCATTGGTGGACCCCTACAATGTAATTATTGTCGAGATTGAGAAAGCGATAAAAAATATTTTATTGAAATAACGGCGGAAGTTTCACGTTGATCATTGTTGAACTACTTGGTAGTAAATAAAATACGATGTCGTGTGGTTGCATAGTAGCACACGGTATTGATTATTGATGCTTATGTGAGAAGTCATTCGGTTTGATTCCATTATTGCCGATTAATAATATGAATTATTATAGCGATAATGACGTTTTGTTTTATTCAGTATTATTAACGTAATAAAAGCGAAACATCTTTTTATATAAAATGTAATACTTTATTAAAGTTATTCTATAAATAGAATATATTATATTTTATTATGCATAGTGTTGCATATAGTGTTTTGCATAGTGTTGTATAGTGTTTGCATAGTAAAATATTTTTATATAAATAGAATATATGATATTTTATTTAAAAGATTTTGCTTTAAATATGGACCGTCAGATTAAAGTAAATCAATCTGCACTCAGTTCATGGATTAATTACTATGCATTCTATTTTCCTATAAATAGAAGCTCATTCCTTCATTATTTTCTTACTTAATTCTTTGAAACTCTAGAGAGAGAAATTATAGAGAGAAGCTTATAGAGAAAAATTTATAGAGAGAAAGAAGAAGAGTATTACGGTACTTCACTACTTTGATATCAAAGTGTCTTTTACTAGAAGAGATATTATTTGTTGTATTCAGTAAAGGGTGTTATTCTTTCTTATTCATGAAGAGAACTTACATTATTCCATTCTTTATTATACATTGGAATAACTTTATATATACGGCATACCCTATACTTGGTGAAATCCTCTCGTTATTCCATTCTTTATTATTACGTTGGAATACTTTGATCACGCCAGATACCCTATACATGATCTGTATCGTGGTTTACCCTATACTTGGTGACATTCTTCTATTATTACATTGGAACATCACATGCGTGTGTTTTACACGGACCGTTCCGTCTTTATTATTATTATTGGAACATCACATGCGTGTGTTTTACAGGACTGGTTAAAATCTTTATCATCTCTGTTGGAATATCCTATCATGTGTTTTACACCGGATTTGGTTCCATCTTTATTATTACATTGGAACATCCTTTGCGGAATTTGAATTTCACGACTGGTTCCGTTATTATTATTACATTGGAATAACTTTGTCTACATCTGCAATACCGCATGCATGGTGATTTCCTTTGTTATTCCATTCTTTATTATACCCGGTTGGTTAAAACTTTGACTTCTATACTCCATGAAATTAGTAGAATATCCTTGATATTTGCTTTTCATCCAAAGATATCTTTTCATGGAAATATTCTTCCGATCATTCTTGAATTTTACTCTACAAAAAGCAGATATCTTGTCGACAATTTGGACGTTTACTAATTCTCGGATAAAATAATTCTTGAACTTGTTTTATTGAATTATTATGTTATTGTCATCATCCTCATGTTATATTATGTTATCTTTGGCTTACGTGCATAGATGAACTTAGTATGATTATGACCAGGGATCATTCGGTATAATCATGGCTTGATATAAATGATGTGACAAAAGTCCTCGATTGGCTTTGTGTAATGCGATGGTGGATAGTTTTTGGTATGATTATGACCGAGGTGTGATTAAGTATAGTCATGACCATTGATAATTTGATGAAAATCTATGGTAGTGTAATGCGGGGATGATTAGATATTGTGGTTTATTCATTAAAGCTGAGTCTCAGCTATAATAGTGATGAAAAACCTTTTAAATCATAAAAGATAGTAGATTTTATTTTCTACTTGACTCTTTTAATGGATTTCTTATTCCGCTGCAGTTAAACTGGTTGTCTATTGTATTTTATCAGTTTAACACTGTTGAAGGCTAATGATAATTTATTACGCATTATCTTAGTCATAATATTTCTTCTTGGGCTAGTTGAGCTCACCTTTCTTTCTTTCCTTTATTCTTCTTGAAATGAGAACATAGCCGGGACGAGTCTGGGAACGGAGTAATTGTCGAGAGGATAGCATTAGTAGTCCTCACTATTACGTGAAATAGTGTGATAATAGTTGTAATGAGGACTCCTTTTGAGTTTGTACAATATCTAGTAGACAATATTTGTATTCAAACTCACGGTTTATGTCGATTGTACCAGCAGTTATATTAGTAAGTTGTATTTGAATTTATGTACCATGTAAGTGGCGACCCAAGATGGGTGGCGATACCTAATTTTGGGGGCGTCGCGGTTCGTATCGAGCTTAGGATATGATCCCCACAGCTAAGAGGTGAGAATAATACTAGAGGGGAGAGAGGGGGAATACCTTCGCTAGAATGACCTACCTAAGTTTATGTGCTATTTTATTGGTCGGTTAGAATATAGGGATAATTTGTTACATGTCAATTAACCCTTGTTTTTGTGTGATGTTTGAGGATGGCATCCGAAAATCTTTGAGATAAGCAATGAAGCACATGAGAGTGTTGATTGACTCAAACAAAAGGTAACGACCAACAACACGATAATAATCATATTGGTGGCAATGGCTATCGGAAGAATGATAACCAACGTGGGGAAATTATCATGTTAAGAATGGTAACCACTTGGTGGTAATCATGGCAAAGATAATAAAGTGGAAATTTCAAGAAGAGAAGGTCATTTAGCTCGATTTTGTCGTATAGTAAAGTCAAGTCCAATTTGGGATAGTGGCACCAAAGGCGGATACTGGACAAAACAAAGTCGGTGGTTTCAGGGAAAGCGTTTTCATGACTTCTCAAAAGTGGGTAACCCGAACGGAAGTTTAGCGGGTTAGTTAATTATAAATTCTTGAAGTCTATACCTTATTAGATCTGGGTTCTACCCATTCTTTTATCTCTCTTGCTTGCGTTCAACGTTTAAATTTGACTCAGGAGAAATTAGACTTTGATTTATCTATTGAAACTTCGTTGGGAGAAACCTTCGTTACCTCCAATCATTTATTAATCTTGTTGTTTCAAATAAACACTTTCACGTTATTGTCGATCTTATCTCTTTGAAAATACTTGCCTTTGAGGTAATTTTTTGAAAGCGATTGATTAACTACTCATTATTCTTTTTGTAAGGTCGTTAGCTTTCATATTCCTAACCAACCCTGTTATACTGAATTCAAAGTAACCAAATCCTAAAGTTAATCCTTTGTTATATCAAGCCATAAGTAAAAAGAGCCCGATCCTTTCGTTGTTGACTTCCTTGTGTGGAATGCAGAAGCAGACTTTTTTTGTGGCGACGTCGTGATTTGAAGATGGCAAGTTGATAGGTATCATTGTGAGGTCTTATCCGAGTTAAGGGATAGAAGTCACGAGTTGGTATTAATTTGACGTACTATCCAAGTCTTGGGACGAGAGTAATGTGATTTTGAATGATATTTCAATCATTAATAAATTTCTTGGCGTATTCTTGAAGACTTCCTAGCCTACCCTAGAGCGTGAAATCGAATTTTGTATTGAGCCCAAAGATAAAACCCATTTCTCTTAAACCCTCAAATATTTCTTCAACTAAAATGAGCAGATTTTACGTGGTTTATGATGAAAGTCATAATAAAAGTATTGGACTAATGAAAATCATGCGTGATTCGTGGTATTAGTAAGTGTTATGATGAGTTATGTTGGTTAGTATGTGAAAACATGAAAGTTTCTTAGAAATCACAAAGAGTTGAAAATCGATTTTGGTGAAAAACGTAACATGAAATTCAATTGACCAAATCTCTTATTATATTTTGAATTTTTGAGTGTGGTCAAGTCCTAGAGTTAGATCTATGAGTTACCTAACTAATCCAAGTGGAATTACTAGAAAAGGTGTTGTAGATTTTGTGTGGACTGATTTTAGCAAAGGAGTGCAAAGCTGCAAAAACCAAAAAAGTCACGCCATGATTTTAGAGGGGCTGTTTTGGCCACTTAAATTATGAGAAAAATTTTGGCCTTTTGGGACATGAAGGTATATGGTATAAAGTACCTCTTGTCCAAAAATGAGCTCATTCTGACTTAAAATGAGCAAGTTATGACTATTTCAATATTTAAGTTTTTCCGACGAAAAACGCTATAACTGGAGTTCTATAACTCCGATGACCATAAAATTTAAACTAGAAGCTCACGTTAACATGTGTAAGGTCCTGCCAAGATTTGGGAATTTTTAGAGTTAAACTTGAGGTAGCTAATTTCTTAAGGAATTAATTAGAAATTAATTTTTGAAAAATAGTAATTGAATTTTAAAAATTTAGAAAAAATATTTTTTATTATGGGACTATATTATGCTAAATCTCGGAAAAGAAATATTTTGGGACTAATTTGGTATTTTCATGAAAATAGTTTAGTTACCGAACATATGAGTTAAATATGTTATGTGAAGTAACAAAGTTGAAAATAGGATTTTATGGCTAAAGAATCCTATATAGAGTATATGCATATTTTTTTGATGAGGAATTTGATAATTGGTGATGATATCTTATGAGTATGGCATTTTTGAATGATTAAATGCATTATATGGTAAAGCGTAAACAATTGAGATAAATATGGCATTTTTGAATGATTAAATGCATTATATGATTAAGAAGTGATTAAAATATTGTTATAATATTAATGATATTAGATTATGAGATTATTAAGTGATTGATAACATGGGGATATTCTTGAATTTCGGATAAATTATATTATAAATGTTTAATATTTATCCTTTATCTCATTTGATTGATTCTTTATATCATTATCCTCATGTTTATATTATGTTGAAATTCATTTGTGGTTCTGTAGTGCATAGATGAACTTGGTATGATTATGACTGTGGATTGTTTAAGTATAATCATAACCGTAATTGAAAAACACGATTATCTTTGGTAGTAGTGCATGAATAATTTGTGGTCGTGATACTAATGAATACACGATTATCTTTTCGCCGTAGTGTATGGATAATTTGTGGTCGTGATACTAATGAATACACGATTATCTTTCGGTAGTAGTGCATGGATAATTTTGATCGTAATACTAATGAATACACGATTATCTTTGGGTCAGTAGTGCATGGATAATTTGTGGTCGTGATACTAATGAATACACGATTATCTTTGGTAGTAGTGCATGGATAATTTGTGGTCGTGATACTAATGAATACACGATTATCTTTGGTAGTAGTGCATGGATAATTTGTGGTCGTGATACTAATGAATACACGATTATCTTTGGCAGTAGTGCATGGATAATTTGTGGTCGTGATACTAATGAATACACGATTATCTTTGGCCGTAGTGCATGGATAATTCGTGGTCGTGATACTAATGAATATCCTTGGCCTGTAGTGCAGGGATGATTCGATGATATGGATTAATTATTGAACTGAGTCTCAGCAATGAAATATTAATTCATGGATGTGGTAAAAGTCATCTTTCGTCAGTAGTGCATTGATAGACTTGGTATGATTATGACCACGGATTATTCGGTATAATCACGATCAGATTAAAAACACGAATATCCCTGGCCAGTAGTGCATGGATAATTCGTGGTCGTGATACTATTAAGCTGAGTTTCAGCATTATTGGTTTTACAGTTGTATATCTTTGGCCTGTAGTGCAAAGATGAATTGTTAATGAATATCTTTGGCCGGATTGCAAAGATGAATTTAATGTTTTCAACGATAAGGGTATTCAAGGTATCCTCACCTCTTTATCATATCAGTATCGCATTCTAATTTCGAGGGCTTAAATTCCATAAGGAGGGGAGATTGTGAGACCCCAGATTTTATCAATAAAGATTTAAATTTTGTCGAAATAATTTTTTAATATTATGGTGTGAATTTGAGATAATATTATAGTTGTGGGTAGTATTTATAAATTTTGCAAAGTATGCAAGTGGTTATATTATATTCGATTGGTCGGGAATATTAGGTTTAGCGAGGAATATTAAATACAACTACTCAATCATTGGTGGACCCCACAATGTAATTATTGTCGATTGAAAAAACGACAAAAATATTTTATTGAAATAACGGCAGAAGTTTTACCGTTGATCATTGTTGAACTACTCGGTAGTAAAAGTACGAAGAATACGTGTGGTTGCATAGTAAATACACACGGTATTGATTATCGATGCTTATGTGAGAAGTCACTCGGTTTGATTCCATTATCATTCGATTAATAATATGAATTATTATAGCGATAATGACGTTTTGTTTTATTCAGTATTATTAACGTAATAAAATGTAAACATCTTTTATATAAAATGTAATACTTTATTAAAGTTATTCTATAAATAGAATATATTATATTTTATTATGCATAGTGTTGCATAAAGTGTTTTGTATAGTGTTGCATAGTGTTTGCATAGTAAAATATTTTTATATAAATAGAATATATGATATTTTATTTAAAAGATTTTGCTTTAAATATGGACCGTCAGATTAAAGTAAATCCATCCGGACCGTTCATGGATTAATTACTATGCATTCTATTTTCCTATAAATAAGCTCATTCCTTCATTATTTTCTCTTTTAATTCACTTTGAAATTCTAGAGAGATAAATTATAGAGAGAAGCTATAGAGAAAAAATCTATAGAGAGAAAGAAGAAGAGTATTCTAGTACTTCACTACTTTGATATCCAGTGTCTTTTACGATAACAGATATTATTTGTTATACCCGTAAGGGGTGTTATTCTTTCTTATTCATGAAGAGAACTTCTGTTATTCCATTCTTTATTATTCTGTTGGAATAACCTGTATACGCGGCATACCCTATACTTGGTGGTGAAATCCATCTGTTATTCCATTCTTTATTATTCTGTTGGAATAACCTGTATACGCGGCATACCCTATACATGATGTGTATACGTGGTTTACCCTATACTTGGTGACATACTTCTATTATTATGTTGGAACATCCTGTCTGTGTGTTTTACATCGGACCTGGTTCCGTCTTTATTATTATTCTGTTGGAACATCCACGTCATACGTGTGTTTTACAGGACCGGTTAAAATCTTTATCATTCATTGGAATATCCTATCGTGTGTTTTTTACACCGGATTTGGTTCCATCTTTATTATTCTGTTGGAACATCCCGTCGTTGTGAATTTCACCGACCGGTTTCGTTATTATTATTCTGTTGGAATAACTCCGCTTCGCCAAGTACCGCATGCATGGTGATTTCCTTTGTTATTCCATTCTTTATTATACCCAATTGGTTAAAACTTTGACTTCTATACTCCATGAAATTAGTAGAATATCCTTGATTTTGCGTTTCATCCAAAGATCTTTTCATGGAAATATTCTTCCGATCATTCTTGAATTTTACTCTACAAAATAGTATCTTGTTGACAATTTGGACGTTATTAATTCCGGATAAAATAATTCTTGAACTTGTTTTATTGAATTATTATGTTATTGTCATCATCCTCATGTTATATTATGTTATCTTTGATTTACGCATAGATGAACTTAGTATGATTATGACCTGGGATCATTCTAGATAATCATGGCTTGATATAAATGATGTGACAAAAGTCCTCGGTGGTCTGTAATGCGGTGGTGGATAGTTTTTGGTATGATTATGACCGTGGGTGATTCTAAGATAGTCATGACCATTGATAATTTGATGAAAATCTTTGACCGTGGGTACGTGGATGATTAGATATTGTGGTTTATTCATTAGTTTCGAGTCTCAAACTATAATGTTGATGAAAAACCTTTTAAATCATAAAAGATAGTAGATTTTATTTTCTACTTGACTCTTTTAATGGATTGCTTATTCCGCCGCAGATTAAACCGGTTGTCTATTGTATTTTATCGGTTTAACATTTGTTGAAGGCTAATGATAATTTATTACGCATTATCTTAGTCATAATATTTCTTCTTGGGCTAGTTGAGCTCACCTTTCTTTTACTATTCTCTTCGTGAAATGAGAACATAGCTGGGACGAGTCGGGGAACGGAGTAATTTTCCAGAGGATAGCATTAGTAGTCCTCACTATTCTGTGAAATAGTGTGATAATAGTTGTAATGAGGACTCTTTTTGAGTTTGTACAATATCTAGTAGACAATATTTGTATTCAAACTCATAGTTTATGTCGTATTGTACACGACAGTTATATTAGTAAGTTGTATTTGAATTTATGTACCATGTAAGTGGCGACCCAAGATGGGTGACGTATACCTAATTTTGGGGGCGTCACATGTGACTCCCCCAAACTTGTTTTGTTGATGATGTTTTGCTACCCAAACAAATCAAAACTCAAAACCTTCTCCTTGATTTCTAAATTCTCAGCTTTTCCACTCAATTTTTGATGTCACAACAAGAGATTTTGTGAGGGATGAAGAGAATTATCATACCTATTATAAGTTGGGTTTACCTCTTTGAAGAGAAGTCCCAATTTGTATCACTTTGTGCAAGGCTAGTGTTAGATTTAGGATTGGGTTGTGATTCTTGAGTTTTGTAGTATCAATATGTCTAGAATGGAGGAGCTTCATATAGATAATAGGACACCAACGTGGGTGGGAGTTGGAACTTGAAAAGTTTAATGGGTTTTGAATTTGGAAAGGAGAAGGAGTGTAAAGATAAATTAATGTGGAGTTATGGGGAAGAGAAAGTGCAATAGAATTAGGAGAAGCGGAGAAGTGGTATTGATGTAATAGAGAGGTGGAGAGGTGGACTTATTCAATTAAACCACACCTCTTTAGTTGCGTAAACTTGCAGCTGCGGTCAATACCATATGTTGCTCATTGCGTTCGTCGGATCGCCTCCGATGGTAGAATAGTTACTAACCTTATAGCAGCGGTCGGCCTGCCTCATGTAGCCATCAATGCTTAGTCAGGTCTTGTATGTTGTCTCGATCGGCCATTTGTTGTTGTGGTGTGATCATACTGGTTCGACGTTGATGGCGCTGGTGGGCCAGTGGTGCCTGAGAAACCGATCAGAAGCTTGGTCGGTCGACTGGAAGCGGTGAGAGCGGCAAACTACCGGCCTTGATTAGCGCTTAGTCTTATATTCTTTCAGTCTTTATATAATGTTATTGCTTAATTGCACCAGCTTGGGGTTCCTGCAATTATAGAGATTTTTGTTACTCTCCAAGTATACATTATAATGACTAAGCTATAACTAAAAATTTAAATGTAAGTAAGAGATAGAGTTTAGATCTTGGGTTGCCTCCCAAGTAGTGCTTGGTTTAATGTCGCTAGCCCGATAGTCCTTCATGTTTTATTGCGTTTCTGTGAGGGTAATGTTGATGGTGTCCACATTTGCATCCTCACCCCAGTAGTGCTTCAATCTTTGACCGTTGACCTTGAAGGTTTCCAATGGGTTTCTGCTATACAGCTCCACGGCACCATGTCGGAAAACCGTTTTTATGGTGAATGGTCCTGACCATCGTGATTTAAGTTTACCTAGAAACAATCTCAGTTTTGAATTGAACAGCAGCACTGCTTGACCTGGCATAAAAGTTCGGTGATTGATTTTCTGATCGTGCCATTTTTCACCTTTTCCTTGTATAATTGTGCATTCTCGTAAGCTTGTAATCTGAATTCATCAAGCTCATTTAGCTGTAGTAATCTCTTTTCCCCCACTGCTGCTTAATCGAAGTTCAGTTTTTGAATGGCCCAATAAGCCTTGTGTTGTAGCTTAACCGGAAGGTGACATGCCTTTCCATACAACAACTGGTAGGGTGACATGCCGATTGGAGTCTTGTATGCAATCGGCAAGATGCCCAAAGTGCATCATCTAATCAAGCGACCAATCCTTACGATTTGGGTTGACTACTTTTTCCAATATTTTTTGACCTCCCTGTTTGACACCTCTGCTTGTCCATTGGTTTGGGGATGATAGTCGTCATTATTTTGTGGTTGACCCCATATTTTGCCAAAGAGGGTCAGAACGCTTTATTGCGTAAATGACTTCCTCATCACTTATTATGGCCCCCTGTTCCAAACCTTGTAAAGATATTTTTCGTAGAAACCTTAGGACCACTTTGGCATCGTTCGATGGTAGTGCTGTGGCTTCCACCCATTTAGAGACGTAATCCACCGCGAGTAAAATGTATTGATTGCTAAGAGACGATGGGAATGGTCCCATGAAGTCAATGCCCCATACATCGAAGATTTCGACCTCTAAAATTGCTTGTAACGGCATTTCATTCCTTTTTGATATGTTATCCACTCTTTGACATCGATCGCATGTTTTTACAAATTGGTGAGCGTCTTTAAATAGCGTTGGCCAATAAAACCCTGATTGAAGCACCTTTGTTGTTGTTCTTGTACTACCATAATGCCCACCATATGCAGATGAGTGACATTCGTGCAAGATGTTCTTCACTTCGCTATGTGGCACACATCTTCGGATCATCTTATCGGCACATTGTTTGAACAAGTATGGCTCATCCCACATATACCATTTAACATCGTGCAGAAACTTCTTTTTCTGCTGTCGTGTAAGATCAGAAGGTAGTATGTTACTGACTAGATAATTGACGAAGTCTGCATACCATGGTACTTCTGCCTGAATCCCGAATAATTGCTCATCCGGGAAGGTCTCGTTGATGACACACTTATCCTCTTTCTCTTTGTCAAGATTTTCCAGCCTTGACAGATGATCAGCAACTTGGTTCTCTGTCCCCTTTCTATCCTTGATCTCTAAGTCAAATTCTTGTAGGACGAGAATCCATCGGATAAGACGTGGTTTTGCGTCTTTCTTTGCTATCAAATATCGAATGGCCGCATGATCCGTATAAACTATCACCCTTGTTCCGATCAAGTAGGCCCAAAATTTATCAAACGCGTACACCATTGCAAGTAATTCTTTTTCTGTTGTTGTGTAGTTCAACTGAGTCTCTGTGAATGTTTTACTTGCATAGTAAATAGCATGGAATATCTTGTTTCGGCGTTGGCCCAACACAGCCCCGATTGCATAATCACTTGCATCACACATTAATTCAAACGCCATGCTCCAATTCGGAGCGACGATAATGGGTGCTGTAGTTAGCTTTTTCTTCAACAACTCGAAGGCCAACTTACACTCCTCATCAAACTTGAATACTGAATCCTTCTCCAGGAGGCTACACAATGGTTTTGCTATTTTCGAAAAATCCTGTATGAACCTCCTATAGAACCCTGCGTGTCCTAGAAAGCTTCTAATACCCTTGATTGAACTTGGTGAAGGAAATTTCTCAATTATTTCCAACTTGGCTTTATCGACCTCCAATCCTTGCACCGAGACTTTGTGTCCCAAAATTATGCCTTCTTCCACCATAAAGTGGCATTTCTCCAAATTAAGTACCAGATTTGTGTCGATACATCTCTGTAAGACCATTACTAGATTTTCCAAGCACGCGTCAAAATTATCCCCATAGACAGAGAAATCATCCATGAAGACTTCCACATTCTTTTCCACCATATCTGAGAAGATGGCCATCATGCACCATTGGAAAGTGGCAGGTGCATTACACAGTCCGAATGACATTCTCCTAAATGCGAACGTACTATATGGGCACGTAAATGTTGTCTTCTCTTGATCCTCAGAAGCGATGACAATTTGATTATACCCCAAGTATCCATCCAATAAGCAATAGTATTCATGACCCGCCAGTCTGTCCAGCATTTGATCGATGAAGGGTAGAGGGAAATGATCTTTGCGAGTTGCTTTATTCAATTTTCTTTAGTCCATGCAAACTCTCCATACAGTCACTGTTCTTGTTGAAATCAGCTCATTGTTTTCATTTTGAACCACAGTCATACCTCCCTTTTTCGGCACACATTGAATCGGACTAACCCACTTGCTATCGAAATTGGGTAGATGATACTGCGCCTAACCACTTCAGAATTTCCTTCTTGACTACCTCTTTCATGATCGGATTGAGCCGTCTCTGTTGTTCCACGACCGGTTTAGCATCATCCTCCATCAAAATTTTGTGCATGCAAAAGGATGGACTGATTCCTTTGATGTCCGTGATTGTCCATCCTATCGCCGATTTATGTTCCCAAAGCACCCACAGCAGCTTTTCTTCCTGCAATTCGTTTAGTGCAGCAGAAATAATAACAGGTAAAGAATTTGAATTGCCTAAATACGTATACCTGAGGTGTTTAGGGAGTGGTTTCAACTCAAGAATTGGTGGTTCCTCCAATGACGATTTCATTCTTGTCGTTGTTCGCTCTTCCATGTGCAATGTTTCGAATGGTGCTTTGAATCTGCTCACTCGTGGCAGATAGTCCAATACTTGCAAATATTCTCCAATTTCCGGATCGTCGAGTCCTTCATCTCCCAATAATGTTGTCACCAATGGATCATTCTCCAAGCTCTTGTTCATGTCTTCGCCAACTATGTGGTCAATAAGATCCATCCTAAAACATTCTTCACCATCCATCGGGAATTTCATGGCCTTAAACACATTGAATTTAATTTCCTGGTCTTGAACCCTCATAGTTAGTTCTCCTTTTTGTACGTCGATGAACGTCCTACCCGTAGCCAAGAAAGGCCTCCCTAGAATGATTGGGATGTTTTTGTCTTCCTCATAATCTAAGATAATGAAGTCTGCAGGGAATATGAATTTGTCCACCTTCACTAGGATGTCTTCTACAATGCCTCTTTGTTATGTTACTGACCTATCTGCCAATTGCAAAGAAATGTTTGTAGGCTTGGGTGCAGGCAATCCCAACTCTGTGTAGACCGATAGCGGCATAAGATTCACACTTGCTCCCAAGTCACACAGACATTTGTTGAACGCCGTATTCCCAATTGTGCATGGAATGGTGAAGCTGCCTGGGTCTTTCAACTTTGGTGGCAATTTTCGCTGTAACACTGCACTACACTCTTCGGTTAATGCTACTGTCTTATAGTCGTCAAACTTCTTTTTCCTCGATAGAATCCCTTTCATGAATTTGGCATAACTAGGCATCTACTCCAGGGCTTCTGCAAATGGGATATTAATTTGAAGTTTCTTAAAAACTTCCAAAAATTTTGCGAATTGTTTGTCTACTTTCTGCTTTTGGATTCTGTGCTGAAATGGTGGGGGAGGATAGCTAACTGGTTCGCTCACTGGGATGCCCGTTTTCACTGGTTTATCAGCCCCCTACTTCACCTCATTCTCTGCATTATCCATATATGTTTCAACCTCTTTTACACCCGATGTTTTTGGTTCTTGCCCCTCAAGATGTTTTCCACTTCTCAGCATAATAGCTTGACATTGCTCGTGATTACCTTTTGGGTTTCTTTCGGTATCACTGGGTAGTGTTCCTTGTGGTCTATTATTCAATGTCAATGTAATTTGTCCTATCTGGTTCTCTAAATTCTTGATTGTCGATTCTTGTGATTTCATGGCCATTTCTTGTGCTTTCATAGCCATTGCTTGATTTTTCATGGTCGATTCATTCTTTGGTTATGTACTTTGTCACCAACTCCTCCAAATCGATTTCCTTTCCGGTATTGGGTTGGTTGTTGATGGGTTTGAAATCGGGGATAGGATGACCTTGGAGCTGTTTTTTATTATTACTTCACGATGATTTGGATGATTTCTATTCCCCTTGGTTCAGCACGATTCGATAAGTGTTTTACGGAATTCTATGTAGCTACCCACAAATTGCATTGAGGTTGGATTAATTGCACATTGGTCTCAGTAAAATGTTCTCCGCCAAGACAACTCACAAATAATTGCCACTTGTTTACCTATTCAGGTTTGTTGCAATTGCACCGCCGTATGTAATCAAATTTCTTTGAGAGTGCTAAAATCTGCGCAGATTATCGTCATTCCATCAACTTCTAACACTCCCGCGACCTTTGCTTGATTCATTCTTCTTCGGTGTGGGCCAATCGGTAATTGTTATCGCCATAGTCTCTATCAAATCATACGCTTCCTCATAACTCTTTGCCATAAATGCTCCCAATTCAAGTCGCATCAATGCTCGATTCGATGTTCCCATTCAATCCATTATAAAATGTGTTCAATTGCAACCATTTCGGCAACCCATGATGTGGACATTTTCGAAGTAATTCTTTATATCTTTCCCATGCCTCATGCAATGACTCCCTATGTTGTTGTTCAAACATCGTTATCTCATTCCTCATTTTTACTGTTTTTGCAGGTGGGAAAAATTTGGCAAGGAATTTTTGAGCTAGGTCTTCCCACGTAGTTATAGATCTGGATGGTAGAGAGTGTAGCCAACTCTTCGCCTTGTCCCGTAAGGTGAATGGGAACAAGCAAAGTCTTACTGCATCATCTGACACTCCATTATACCGAAAGGTGTCGCATATCTCAAGGAAACTGACCAGATGCTCGTTTGGATCGTCATTCGCTAATCCCCCAAACTGAACCGAATTCTAAATCATTTGAATTGTTCCCAGCTTTAATTCAAACGTATTTTCTGCTATTGCGGGCCTCGTGATGCTTGACTGCAGTTCAGTCACATTTGGTGTGGCGAAGTCCCTTAGTGCTTTGTGATCTTCAGCTGCCATTTCCTCTTCTTTTTCAGGTGTTTCAAATTCCTGTCTCGTTTCCTTAATCCACTTACTCAATCTTTGAAATATTTTCTCGATGTCGTCCTCAAAAAGAAGCAAGTCAGGATTTTTGGACCGAGTTTGCATAAACTACTTCAATCACCTGAAATAAGATAACAAACAAAATAAAAAAAAATGTTTAAGTAAAACTTAATTAATTTAACTAATATTGTAATAAATTAAGATCTATGCTAATATATCCCCGGCAACGGCGCCAAAAACTTGGTGGGTAAAATCTAATTACGCACAACACGCAAGTATACGTGGTCAACAAGTAATAAAGTGATAAGTGAAGTATCGTTCCCTCAGAGACAACCAGCAAGAACTCAAGCTTACAACTATCAATCTTTCACTAATCCAAATTTTATTAAACTATATTGAATAAATGATGAGAAAATCTTAACAACTAATACTCTAGCTATCACTAATAACCCACAAAGATAAAACTCAATTTCCAAATAATACTTGGAGATATAGGCTCATGATTTCACTCTAAGCTTCACTTAGATTAATTCACTTATTCCTCAGTTCAACTCAATATTCTAGTTTATTAATCAAGAACACGATTGTAGTATTAACCACCTCTCAGTGCACTAATACCAAATTAACTCAAATCCACAATTAAGATAGAATTAAGCCAAATACTTCAATCAATTAACTCACAATATCTCTATGCAGATTAAATCAAAAGAAGTTTAAGATTAAGTTCTTTATCGATTACATGCGATGTCAAGCATATCTCTACCTTAACATTCATCACAATTCTGCTATTCACAAAATTCATGAACACATGCTATATCAATTAAGTCTAGATTTAAACATCTTCTCTCGAATCCATTCAAATCCACAAAAAATTGTTGATCAGGCAATTGACAAATTCAAGCACAAATCAATATAGATAAACTGTTGAATATTTCATTAAACTGAGAATTAAAATAATTAACCATTGTTCCACACAAAGATCCATCAATCACCTAAAAAGATAATTAGTTCATAATAAATAAATTAACTACTGAATAAATAAAAGGAGACATCAACCCAATTACAGATAATAAAAATTAAAGAAGAATAATAAACACCACCCTTCTCTGAATTCAATTCCTGCAATTTTCGTGAAAAAATTCCTTCTTCTCTAGACCTCCAAGCTTGATCTCCAATGTTGTTCTTCTTTCAAAAGTGTGTCTGTTTAATCCCTCTTTCTCTTTCTACTTGTAGACCATCACTTGTCTAGATACTCTCCTAGCTCCCCTCCACTTCCTATCCAAAACAACTTAAAACAATTCCAATTCTTCCCAAATACCGCCAGCTAACCTCTCTTTAAAAACCAAAGTAAAAATGCACAAGCTTACAATCGAAGGCGTATCCTAGCCCTTCAAGAACAGTAGTCGAACACTAGAGTAGAAAAGAGATGAATCATCCAGTAGCGTTGGCGCTAGCCCAGCATGATCATTTTCTGAGAGCGATGGGTCTCCCATTCCAAGTAGACTCATTCTCCTTCACACAATGACAATGACAAACATTAGATCATCATCAGCTTCCAATTTTTCTTAACACAGCCTCAAATGCTTCCAAACGCGAGATGCCTCTGCTTTTCCTACATTAAATGAAAAACCCATCAACAGTAACATAAAAATGCATAAAAACAAACACAGAAACACTCCAACTGAACATGATTCATAATTTAAAAACCTACTCATCATGAGTCAAGTGGAAATTGCAACAAGAGGAGATTCAACAATGACGGGAGGACATCAGCACCAGCACCAGCACCAACAACAAATTCTAGGGGAGGAGAACGACTGCCAGTTAGATGTTATAAATGCGGAGAGGAGGGACACATAAGTCCAAACTGTTCACAGCCTTCCAAGGTGTGTTTCAATTGTGGAAAAGATGGTCATATAGCCTGATTTTGTCCGGTAGCGATGTCAAGTCCAACTGGAATGGCGGCACCAAAGGCGAATACGGACAAAACAAAGTTGGTGGTTCAAGGGAGGGTATTTGTCGTGACTGGCCAAAACGCGAGAAACCCGAACGAGGTAATCACAGGTAAGCTAATCTTGAACTCTTGTGAAGTATATACCTTACTAGATACTGGTTCTACCCATTTTTTTATCTCTCCTACTTATGCTCAACATTTAAACTTGACTCCGGAGAAATTAGACTTTGACTTATCTATGGAGACTTCGTTAGGAGAAACCTTTATCACATCCACTGTTTATAAATCTTGCTTTATCCAAGTTGGCACAATCACATTACCTGTTGATCTTATCTCTTTAAAGATACTTGCATTTGATGTGATTTTAGGGATTGATTGGTTAACCACTCATCATGCCAAAATTGATTGTTTTTGTAAGGTTGTTAGTTTTCATATTCCTAACCAACCTATTATACGAATTCAAGCAACTAAACCACTAAAATCAGTCACTGTCATATCAAGCCATAAAGCTATTCGTTTATTGAAAAATGGATGTCAAGCTTTCTTAGCCCATATTATGGACTTGAACAAAAACACGTCAGATTTGAATAATATTTCTGTTGTTAGTGAATTCCTAACATATTTCTTGAAGAACTTCCTGGTCTACCCCCAGAACGTGAAGTTGAATTCTTTTGATCTTGAACCGGGTACAAAATCCATTTCTAAAACCCCATATTGAATGCCTCCTATTGAACTTCAGGAGTTAAAATTCAAACTACAGGAATTGTTAGACATCAGTTTCATTCGTCCTAGTACATCACCTTGGGGTGTTCTTATTCTATTTATAAAGAAGAAAAACGGGAGTATGCGACTTTGTATTGACTACCGAGAATTAAACCATGTCACCATCAAGAATAGGTATCCACTACCTCGCATTGATGACTTATTCGACCAGTTGCAAGGAGCACAATTCTTTTCAAAGATTGACCTTCGTTCTGGATATCATCAACTGAAGATTAAAACTGAGGATATTCTGAAGACTGCCTTCAGAACTCGGCACGGGCATTATGAATTCTTAGTCATGTCTTTTGGATTGACTAATGCTCCTGCTGCTTCAATGGATATGATGAACCGTGTATTCAAGGAATATTTGGATCAGTTCGTTGTTGTCTTTATTGATGACATCCTCATCTATTCCAAAAGTCATGAAGATCATGAGCACCATTTGAAGCTGGTACTTCAAAGACTTCGTGACAATAAGCTATATGCCAAGCTGAAAAAATGTGAGTTCTGGATTAAGGAAGTAGCATTCCTTGGGCATGTGGGGTCAAAACATGGAGTATCTGTTGACCCGACGAAGATTGAAGCAATACAAAGTTGGGAGCAACCAAAGTCGGTGATCAAGAAACGTAGCTTTCGGGCTTAATTTGGTTATTATCCGAGATTCATGGAAGGATTTTCTCAAATCGTACTCTCGATTAACTCAAATTGACTCGTAAAGATACAAAATTCATATGGAGCGAGGAATGCGAGAAGAGTTTCCAAGAGCTCAAGAGGAGACTCATTTCGGCACCTGTTTTAACAATACCATCTGGTTCGGATGGATTTGTTATCTACAGCGATGCTTCGGGCAAAGGGTTAGGATGTGTTCTCATGCAATATGGGAAAGTCATAGCCTATGCCTCGTGACAACTCAAAGAATATGAGAGGAATTATCCTACTCATGATTTGGAGTTGGCAGCATACGTTTTTGGGTTGAAAATCTGGAGACACTATCTGTATGAGGAGAAAGTGGAGATTTATACGGATTATAAAAGCCTCAAATATTTCTTCACCTAAAAGGAACTCAATATGCGGCAACGACGTTGGCTCGAGCTGTTTAAAGATTACGACCATAGCATTCAATATCATCTTGGAAAAGCAAACGTTGTAGCTGACGCATTGAGTAGAAGATCGTATGCGGGTACAAGTGCGATGTTGTTAACACAAAGACCCATTTTATACGACTTACAAAGGATGGAGATAGATTTAAAGGCTCCAAGTACCCAAGTGATGATATCAAACATATGAGTAGAACCGACTTTAATCGATAAAGTGAAAGCTGCTCAAGCTACAGACTTGGAACTGATGCGTATGAAGAAGAAAGTGCAAGAAGGTGTTATTTCAAAAGCAAGAATTGATGAAGAAGGAATACTTAGAGTCAACTCCAGACTTTGCATTCCTAATGATTCTGACTTGAAGCATAGAATCATGATTGAGGCACACAACACACAATTTGCAATTCATCCTGGGAGTACCAAAATGTATCACGGTCTTCAACATACATTTTGGTGGAGCAATATGAAGAGAGAGATCGCATAATTTATCTCGAGGTGTTTAACATGTCAACGTGTAAAGGAGGAGCATCAAGTACCAAATGGTCCATTGCAACCATTGAGATTCCAAAATGGAAGTGGGAACACATTACCATGGATTTCGTTATAGGTCTTCCCAAAGTTTCTCAAGGCATAGATGCGATTTGAGTTATTGTTGATAGATTAACCAAGTCTGCTCATTTCTTGCCTATACATGAGACTTATTCCCTAGAACATCTTGCTCGTATGTACGTGAATGAGATTATGAGATTGTATGGCATGCCAGTATCCATAGTTTTGGATCGTGACCCAAGATTCACTTCACGATTTTGGGTTAGCTTGCAGAAAGCTATGGGCACGGATTTACGATTCAATTCGGCATATCATCATCAAACGGACGGGCAATTGGAAAGGACTATTCAAACCCTTAAAGATCTATTAAGACTCTGTGTCCTAGATTTCAAAGGAAGTTGGGATAAGTACTTGCCACTGGTGGAATTCTCCTACAACAACAGTTATCAAGCAAGTATAGGCATGGCTCCATTCGAGGCGTTGTATGGACAAAAGTGTCATTCTCCAGTATGCTGGGATGAGGTGGGAGAAGCAACGTTGTTGGGACCAAAATTAGTACGCATGACTACAGAAAAGATTCAAATGATCTGGCAACGTATAAAGACCTCACAAGATGAACAAAAGAGTTATGTTGATCTTCATCGAAAGGACGTGGAATTTAATATTGGAGAGCATGTACTGTTACGTATTGCTCCATGGAAGGGAGTTACAAGATTTGGGAAGAGAGGAAAGCTCAATCCACGATTTGTTGGTCCATTTGAGATTCTTGACCGAATAGGAAATGTGGCCTATAGACTCGCATTACCTCCAAGCATGTCTCGTGTTCATAATGTTTTTCACATATTTATGCTTCGTAAATATGTGAAAGACCCAAACCACATTATTACGTTAGAACCAGACGAGATAGCCAAAGATTTAACGTACGAGGAGGTACCTATCAAGATATTGGATAGGAAAGAGCATGTCCTACGAACAAAGGTTATACCACAAGTCAAGGTTTTGTGGAAGAACCATGCTATTGAAGAAATGACCTGGGAGTTGGAATCGGAAATGAAAGCGAGGTACCCTCACCTTTTCGAAACACCAGGTACGTACGTCAATTTCGAGGACGAAATTTCATAAGGAGGGGAGGTTGTAAGAACCCAACTTATTATAAATAAAATTGAATTTCCTCTATTTATTATCTTGAAATAATAAGGTGATAATTTGATATAATACTTTGGTAATGGGTGAAATGTGCAAATTTTGCAAAATAAGCAAGTGGTTTTAAAATATTCATTGTTGTCAGGGAATATTCGTTTGGTCGTGGAATATTCTTGTTATCGGGAAATATTCGTACGACGGCGCGGCCATTTGTGAGCCCCATAACGGAATAACTGTCGGATGAAAAAAATAACAAGTTTGAGTTTTTATAAATAACGGCGTAATTGTTACCGTTAACATTGTTGGAATACCTACTGGTTAAAATCTGATGTCTGGCGTGGTAGTTTGTAGACACGGTATTATTGCAGTATTTTTGAATTATTGATTCTTACGTAAGAAGGCACTACTCAATAATTGTTACAGTAATTACTATTTAATATTTTATTTTATTAATTCAATAATTGCTGCGTTGATATTTTATATTATTGTTGTTTTAATAATTGTCACTGCACGGTATTTCCCATTATCAGATCAATAATTCATATTATTTGAATAATATTATTAGATAGAATTATTGGCAATGTCTAGAAAGTTCTGTCAAGGAGAGGTTTGGTCACCTAATTCTTGGCGATGAAGAGAAATCCTTATCGGAAAGCCCTCTTTCTGAGGAGCGACTGGTTATCATTATTGTGATTTTGTAATATTATTTGTGAATAATTATTTATTGATTTATATGATAAGGAAATATTTATTTTATGTGGATATAATTGAAGAAATTAATGTTGAGGTGTTTTATCAGTATTTTTGTCGGAATGGAGGTATTAAAAATCAAATCAGTGTTCTTAAAGCTCTATTGCGTCATTTATAATTTTAATCCGACCGTTGGATCGTTGTGATTTTTGGATATGTTATACATATATAAGTTGAGTATATGTCCACAAATTTTGAACCGTTAAAAATTAACATATGATTTGTTATGAATTTTATGAGGTATTGAAAATCGTTCGTTTGCGAATTTCGGATATTTTTTGTTTGGAATTTGGAAAAACTTAAAGCTGCAAAGTTGTAGAGAATTCGATTTCTTGTGGAATGGACATAAAATTCGTATTTTTGTGATAAAAGGGCTATTTATTATGAATTACTGAAGTTTCAGAAAATAAAATGTTTTTTATTAAAATTGGGTGGGACCCACTTTTATTTTTTGAAAACATGTGGGCTGCTATTTTTTTCAGAATTGAGGTGTTGGTCTTGGTCTTTGAAGCATGCGAAGAATTTGTTTTTAAAAATTAATATTTTATTAATTTAGTCTCCTTTGACGTTCTAGCATTTTCCTATAAATATGCGCTTAAGTTAGAATTTAAAATCACACCAGAAACATAAGTTTCTCTCTCTATATTGTCGAGCGTATTTTTGTGAGTATTTAAATACTTTGAGAGTTGCTATTCAGTACAAGTTTCCTTCGGCTTTACATCCGATATTCCGATCAAAAATACTGTTATTTTGAGGTAAGGGATGTTATTTTCTTCGTAAATGATATTATTTTCTTCAATATCATTATGTTGAAATATTGATATAAATTTTATTGTGAAATTTCTACCTTTTTGGGTTGGGGTTACTATTCACGATATCAAGACTTTATTCACGTATCGACGACCTTTATTCACGAATCAAAGACTATTCATAGAAAAATAAAATTTTCTCTTTTTCGTTCCAGATGTCTTTTATGGTTACTATCTTTGATTGTATCCATGTTTTGATCTTTATTTTTGAATTCTACTTCACAATTGTTTATTATGGAGTATTATTGAATTTGGATAAACCGAAATACGAATCCCTAATATTTGTCCTTCTGTCTAACTGGATTCATTTTCTCTAAAATGCTTTTCATCATCCTCAGTACTTAATGGTGATACTTGATGAATATCTTTGGCCTGTAGTGCAAAGATGAATGATTACTTGATGAATATCTATGGCATGTAGTGCAAGGATGAATAGGTGTTGAGATGAACATGACCAACTGGTGATACAAATGAATATCTTTGGCTCGTAGTGCAAAGATGAATATTTAATGCAAGATATTTATTGATTGATGTTACAGGGATAAAATATTAATGATGAACTTTTAAATTCATAGATGATAGTAAATTTCATTCTCTACTTAATTCTTCTAATGAATTATTGTTTCCGCTGCAGTTGTTGATCTAAAACTTGTTGTCTATTATATTCTATCAGATTTTTCCCTATTGATGACTAAGGATAATTTGTTGTATACTATCTTAGTCATAATATTCTTTACTGGGCTAGTTGTGCTCACCCTTTTCTTTTTTGTTCCATTTTTTTCTCTAGAGCGAGAACATAGCAGAGAACGATTCAAATTTATAGAGTGATGGTCCTCGCGGTTGTTTTTAGATCCTCGCTATTTTTGTAAAATAGTGCATCAATGGAAATGAGGACTTTACTTGGGTGTGGATATTGTCTAGAAGACAATATTTGTATTTAAACTCACAATATGTGTTGTCGTACTTTGCATAACAATTGTAATAATAAAGTTGTAGTTGTTTTCTGTACCATGTATTTGGCGACTCAGAATGGGTGATGTATACTTATTTTGGGGACGTCACAGTTATCACCAAACCTCCGTCGTAAGTCAAAATAAAACATAAATTAAGTTTTGAGCGAAGTAAACGATCTACTAACTACTAGACTAACCAATAATTGATCACAATATGATGCATGCATGGGCGGATTCAAAAAAAATTTTAACAGTAGCGAATTTTAACTAATTTTTTTGGTAAAGTTAAATAAACAAAACTTAAACTAATCATAATCTTAATTAATCATAATACTATTTACAAATTAATTATAATCATAATAATGTTTATAAAATATGACAAAATCATTGTAAGGCATCACAATAATAGACATAAACTACACAACCAAAATGATCAAATTTTCAATTGAAGATCAAACAACCTAAAAACAAAAACTCAATCAGACCAAACAAACAATAATCACAGTCAATTAAATTAATAACAACAAAAAAATCAAACTTGAATCAAACAATTCCTCACAGTTCACACGCTGATGAATATTCAAAACCAAAAACTATACAAAAAATACTTATAAGATTTTACCAAGTCTTAAAACTAAGAATATATTTATACTTGTATTGAAAATTGATTTATGAAATGTTTTTTGTTAATCTGCGTCCTTAATTTTATTAATTTATATATTTATACAAACCTTATACCTATTAAAAAAAATCAGCAGGGCAACTATTTATACTGTCGCTTATATGTATCTGCGCCTGGGTGTATGCCTGTTTTGAATCTCTTGAAAGCTCTTATTCATTTTACAAATTTAATTTACAAACACATCTCGTTTAATTTAGAAAGTGTTTAATATCTAAATTAATCGAATTAAGAATAGTGCAAACTGGAAGCGCAATAAATAAATTAACGCCAACGTCCCAAATGATGTGTAACAAACAAGAACATAGTGTGGAAATTGATATTCGTACGAGTTTTTTCTCTAATATCAAAAAATATTTGTATACAAATGAATAAATGAGTTACACATTTAAGGGTGTTTGTTTAGAGCTGAATGATTGAATCGGTCAGTGCGTTTGTTTTGGTCTGAATGGCTGAATCGGTAAGATGGACGAGCTGAATGGCTAAGTCAGATTTTTTTAGCTGAATGATCAGCTGAATGAAGTAAAAAAAAATTAAAAATTTAAAAAAAAATTAACGATTATATTAAGTATTTTTAAATAAATTTACAACAATTTTAAATTTTTTCAGAGGGGTAAAATAATAAAATTTTGTCATTCAGATATATCAGACATGTCAATTATCAAATAACTTTTTTCATTCAAATTCAGATTCAGCTCATTTAGATTCAAATTCATTCAGTTTTTATCAAACACCCCCTTATATGAGAGAGAGCTTAAAAAATATATTAAAAAAATTGTGTGGTAATACTGTCAATTTAAGTCATGAAATTATATTTTTGAAAAGTCTTTTTCAGAAGTTCTTTCAAATGAGTGTAAAATTATTTACACTAATGGAACTACAATTATAACTTTTTGGTAATTTTTGGTAATTGATAATCCTTACATATTGTTAGTTATTTGAAATTTTGTAACCAAATATATAATATATAGCAAGCATAACAATTTATACAATACAAAATAATCTAGATAAAATAATAGTAATTTCAAACATATAATAATAGTAAAATTTTAATTTAATATATAGGTAAGTTTTTTATATTTTATAAATTCAGTGATTAAATATGATATTCAATCATGAAATTTGAAAAAAATATAACAAACTTACACCCACTACAAATGGAATTAAAAAAATATTATATGTTTGCAAATTAGTCGACTTGGTTTAATTATAAAGCACAATATTTTCGATGATTGTACAAATTGTTATGCTATTATATATTACATATTTGGTTACAAAATTTCAACAACTAACAATATGTAAGGACTGTGAAAGCCCCAAATCCGGGTCCCAAATCACCACGGATATAGTATAATCAATCTATAACTAATTGCGGAAGATATAAACATAAATTATTTATACAAAACACTTTACACACTATTCCCCAAAATCGAGTAACCTTAACTTATACAAAATTCATAAACTATCTATCATATAACATTATTATCAAACTATAATATTACAAATTAGCTGCACATTTTATCCAAAGCTGAACTTGGCATTATCCTTTTCCTGTATCCGAACGCATTCGCCTTATCTGCAATGTTTAGCATGATATAGCAAGGGTGAGCATGAAGATTGCCCAGCAAGTTTAAATATTATTTAAAGATATATCATGATTGAAAGATTCTAAATAATAAGCTAACTATAATTCATCAATATAGTTATGAATTAGCGCGAACAAACTTTTGACTGAACAAATATTAAACATGAACAAATATATCTGAACCGAACGGTAATGAAGGGGATCAACCTTTCATACCTGACTTATACATGCAATATGTACAGAGTACAATTCTACATGACAATCAGCAATGATTAACCAAAAGCATATCTGAATGAAACAACTCTTAGTAGAGAAGTTAAGAAAACTTTACTCAACCGAATTTGATTCAAGAATTCGCATTCTATATCGCTTTATCAAGAAGACCTAATATTAGCAATATAGATCTCCAATATTAGAATAATATCATCACAATATAATACTATTATATATATATATATATATATACATAGAATAAACTAAACACATAACCCTATCAGTCTATTACACACATAAGACTTAACATCAACTCAGACTATTAAAGTTTTAGTTGAACCCGACATAATTCTAACATCCCGACGATCTAGTCGGACAATTATCAAGTTTAAATTCAATTAAACTTTGCCTAACACTTAACAATTATCGTAGATAATTTATTATCAATCAAATTAATTTTCATAGGCTTGTAATAATTTTTAGATAATTAGTACTATTTATCATAATTTTTTAATCATAAAAATCGTATTTAATTGAATTAAATACCACATAATTCCTTTCTCATTAATATTTATTTAATACCAAATATTAATGAAAATTATATCATAATATTATAATATATTTATAATACATCAAAGTATTTTTATTACCTTAAAATCATATTTATATAATTTTAAACAGTTAATCCATTATCGATAATTGATATTAATATTAAAATATTAATATTTCTATGGCAAAATATCAAAAGTTATATTTTATAACTTCAAATATTTTCTAACCCTTAAATCATTTTTTTATATAATTTTTAAAGCATTATTTCTAACTTTCCATAATTTATTTAATACATTTATTAAATAAACTAATTACCATTAATATTAATTTATTAATGAATTTCATCATTAAAATATCAAAAGTTATTAAAATAACTTAAAATATTTTCTTATACCATAATATATTTTTAAATGATTTTCAAATTTTAAAATCATTTTTAAGTAATTTATTTAATATTATAATTAAATAAATTAAATATCATTTATATTCCAAAAATATTAAATATTTATGAAATATACTCAAAATAATTAAAAACTAATTTTCAGTCTTTAAAATAATTTTTTATAATTTATTATGTATTTTTAATAATTAAAAATCTATTTTTCTCTAATTATTAATTAAAATAATTAATTTTTGTAATTAATCTGTCGCTAAAGGGCCCTATAGCGACAGAACCGTCGCTATAGGTGTTCTTGGTGTTCTTAAGCTCAAACCTAGAAATCCTGTCAGTGTTCGAGTTAGTGGGTTAGACCATCATTTGATCTATGCTCCTATGTTTTCCTGGGCAGTCTAAGGAATCAGTGTTGTAGTATACATGTAATACTACACTTACAAACAAACATCATGGCTAAACAACATCATATCAGTGAGTTATTAGCCCCCAAAATGTCTGATAACGCTGTTCTTCATTTCTGGGTTTTTCAGAAACTGATTTCCATAGTCGGTCAACCATGTTTGACTGATTATAACATGAGATCTACACATGATCTGGCCCTGTATCAAGTTCCAGATCATACACAACATGGCATACTACATATCTATAACATAAAACACCTTAAATCTTTAACATACAAGAATCTAAGAGCCCTGACATTGGCTTGTCAGACAACATTTGAAGATTCAAGAACAGTTGCTAAAAACTTTAATTTCGAGCATCAAAATGATATGGATCTAAGTTTTAGCAACCCAGATCATCAAATGACACCCTCTAACATAACTTTAAACATCTAACAACAACATCTAACACAAAATACATAGATATATAAGTTTAGGGTTTTATACCTTTAAATGACCAATCTTTGAATCTGATACTTAATTATCTGATATTGGTAAGCTAGAATATGATCATAGCCTATCTTATCACTCTCTTTCACTTCCAATCTCGAATTTTTAGAGAGAGAAGGAAGTTGACTAATATGGAAAGTAAAGTGAACTTCCTCTCACTTTAATCCATAATATATCTTTGATGCAATGAACATGGATTGACAAAATGGCTGATATAATAGATATAGAGCACATTTTAGGGCTAGGTTTGGTGAACAACTTACCTAGAGTCAAAACCTACACACCAACTTCAAAAAAAATACCAAAAAGGGCTTTATGGTCATTTTGCTTCAAATTTTAATACCAAAGTTGTCATTTGATCAAACCCTTAGGGTTAAAACCTAAGGTTTACAAAAATCACATTTTTAGAATTTCCAGATTAGGGTTTTTCAAAAATGAAAATTAACATTCTTAAATTATAATTAGAGTTTCCTAATTATATTATAATTTCCTAATCACATTAGGACTTAAACAAATTAGGATTAATATTTCCTAATTAATATTGCTAATTTAGCAATTAAATTCACAATTGAACACTAGGGTTTCTAACAGAATAATTAGGGTTTAAAAAATTTAAAATTTAGGATTTGCTAATTAATTAAGCTTTACCCTAATTAATATTATAATAAATAGCACTTAAGCATTATAATTATCCTTTAAGTACCCAGATTAGGGTTTCAAATTCCTAGAATCTGAAATTAGAGTTCCCAGATCTGGTATTAGGGTTTTCTAATAATCAATTAGGGTTTCAAGTAATTCATTAGGTTTTTCCCTAATAATTTATAATTAATGACGTTTAACCTTATACATAGCATTTGCATTCCCAAACTAGCGTTTTAAATTTCTGAATTAGGGTTTTGAATACCCGGAACAGAAATTAGGGTTTCAGAACCGATTTTTAGGGTTTCTTATCAGACATTAGGGTTTTCTAATTGAACGTTGATATTTGACAATAATCTTAGGGTTTGACACTGATAAAATTTATCTGGTCAACCCTTGACCCTTAACCACATATTGTACACATATAATATCATAATCAGAGAACATATACACATATACACTTAATCCTGAATAATTCACCAAAAGCCTTCACAGAATTTTGAAATCCTCAATATTCTTTCCCCAAAACATCAAGCGCATACACTTATTTTCTGTCTAGGTCTATTATTTGACCTTAAATCCATCATTTAAGATTTTAATAAATTGTCTAAATTCTCGGGTTGTCACATTCACCCCTTCTTCTAAGAATTTCTTCCCCAAAATTCACCTTACACCATACAGCTTATACCATTCACACATATCACATGCTACCCAATACACCACTCACAAGAGTAAAAGTTTTCAAATTGTGCTGAGGAGTCGTATAGACTATTTGTCTGTCATTTTCGCAAAGGTTTTATGTAAATTCATCCGCAAACCGTCATTACTTATGGACACAAAGGGTGATTAGCCCGATATGCCCCTAGATCGCCAAGCAATCTTGGTTTTATCTGTTTTCGTCCAACGCTTATAGGCACAAAACTTTACCTCAGTCTTACTGGATTCTGCACCAAAATAATTTGGTTCGAGAAATTTCTTTCAATGAACACTTAGAGTTTTCATAAACATTAGTCTAACTGAATCGAATAGCGTAGACTCATATCAATAATTCAATTCAATCGAATTATTTAGGTGTAGCCAAACCCCATTGACAAATTATACTTTTTGAAAATATTTTTGAGAATGACGTCATGATGTCGTATAGTATTAACGGTCCGTTTGAGGATGCTGCCATCGTATAACTTTATCATAACACATCATACAATAGTGGAACAACGATGTTAGATCAAATTCACACTAAGTATTCCTGTATTTACAACTCCATCAACTTTTTATCATCTCTGCACCAGGTTACATGGTACATGAGTGATAAATAAAATATATTTTGATATTTCAAATCATTTGCGTCTATCCAAAATAAGTAGCATAGACTATACTTTAAACCGTTTCAAAAATGATTACGAGTCTACATTTTTTTTTAAAAGCACATAGTGCGTATTTAGCTTGATGTCAAAATTTCGAAGTCTAGCATAGCTAGGAGTTTTGGAAAACTTATGTCTCCACTATTAATCATTTGCTTAACAATCTACCTATTCCTATAATCCTCAATTCTCCATTCACACACAACTATACTCAGTTCGTCAAACCACACTTATGAGTTCATAAACTTGCCACAATCATATGAGTTTAAGAACTTACCATAGTGTAACCTTTCAAGGTCCATTCACGAGGGGTTCATAAACATTTCATATAACTATGAGTCAAGAATGTCACATAAGTATAAGTTTTAAGAACTCGTACTTAACCCTATATTCTCTACCTATAACCTATCTATCTGTTATACACATGAGAAAGGAATCACCCTCTTAACATGCATATAGCAAATAGCGCGACACAAACATTTCAATGATTATCAGTGCCAAAAACTAAGTGGTTTTTTATACCAAGTAAAATTCCCCGCCCATACAAGGAATCATACAACTCAGCTGCTGACATGAGTCCTCAATTAAAATCCCCACCTAATCTTAACTCCCTTCTCAATAAGAATTTCATTCAACTCGTATTCATAATCCTTTCCTAATGCACTCAATTCATAAGATACAACTAACAATAAGTTAGCAATCTTGCTGTAAACTTTCCAATCATCAGATTGATTCTTCTCCCTGCTATCACCTTTTCAGATCACGGGGTGATCTCATCGTATATATTACGATTCATTGCTATACTATGATCGTTTTGTTTTACGATCTCATATCACTGCACTTTTAGTCTTTTAGACTCTATCTATTCACCGCTACTGTTCAACTTTATTATCAGAGTTAGGGAACTCTGTATCTTTATAACTCGCTGAGATTCGTCTTTGAATCTTACCGACCAACTAACTCTATGTGAGTTAGATCTTATCCTAATCAATGCGGTTATTGGTCTCAGGTATTCCTACCTAAGGTTCATAACCAACAGCTTTGAAACCAACTGTAAAAGCCCCAAATTCGGGTCCCAAATCACCACAGATCTGGTACAATCAATCTATAACTAATTGTGGAAGATATAAACATAAATTATTTATACAATACACTTTACACACTATTCCCCAAAATCGAGTAACCTTAACTTATACAAAATTTGTGACGCCCCCAAAATAGGTATACATCACCCATCTTGAGTCGACAAATACATGGTACAGAATACAAATACAAACTTAATTATACAACAGTCGTGTAAAATACGACGAAACATAATCTAAGAGTTTTAATAATAATATTGTCATCTAGACAATATCCACACCCAATGGAGTCCTTATTACATTTATTGTCATACTATTTAACAGAATAATGAGGACTACTAATGCTATCATCTGGACTATCAATCCGCTCCCCGACTCGTCCCAGCTATATTCTCATTTCCTGAAGAGAACAGTGAAAGAAAGGGTGAGCTCAACTAGCCAGTAAGAAATATTATGACTAAGATAATGCAGAATAAATTATCATTAGTCTTCAACAATGTTAAACTGATAAAATATAATAGACATCAAGTTTAACTGCAGCGGAATAAGCAATCCATTAGAAAAGTTAAGTAGAGAATAAAATCTACTATCTTCTATGATTTAAAATATTTTCATCAATTTTTATCGCTGAGACTCAGCTTAATAAATAAACTGCATCATCGAATCATCCCTGCACTACGGGCCAAGGATATTCACTAAATCATCAATGGTCATGACTATACCGAATAATCCCTGGTCATAATCATACCAAGTCCATCTCTGCACGTAAGCCAAAGATATACAACAAGAAAACCAATAATCAACAATCCATCTTTGCACATAAGCCAAAGATATATAATTCAATAAACAACAGTCCATCTTCGCACGTAAGCTAAAGATAACTTTCATCACCATATAAGCATAAGGATGATGACAATGATATAAGCATTAATCAAACTAAAACAAGGATAAATATTAAAGACTTTAAATTTATCCAAATATTATCAATCACTTAATAAACTCATAATCTAATATTATTAATATTATAACAATATTCTAATCACTTCTTAAACTTATAAACAATTTATTTCAATTATTTATACTTTACCAAATAATGCATTTAATCATTCAAAAATGTCATACTCATAAGATTTCATCACCAATGATCAAATCTCTTATCAAAAATCTGCATATACCCTATATAGGACTTCTAAGCCATAAAATCCTATTTTCCAACTTTGTTACTTCACATAACATATTTAACTCATATGTTTGTAACTAAACCATTTTCATGAAAAATACCAAATCAGTTCCAAAAATATTTCTTTTCTTAGATTTAGCAGAATATAGTCCCATAATGAAAATATATTTTTCTCGGAATTTTTAAAATTCATTTACTATTTTTCAAAAATCAATTTCTAATTAATTCTTTAAGAAATTAGCTACCTCAAGTTTAACTCCAAAAATTCCCAAATCTTGGCAGGATCTTACACATGTTAATGTGAGCTTCCAGTTTAAATTTCATGGTCATCGGAGTTATAAAACTCCGGTTATAGCTTTTTTCGTCGAAAAAACCTAAATATTGAAATGGTCATAACTTGCTCATTTTAAGTCAGAATGAGCTCATTTTTGGACAGGAGGTACCTTATACCATACACTTTCATGTCCCAAAAGGCCAAAATTTTTCTCACAAATTAAGTGGCCAAAATAGCCCTTCTGAAAATCTAGACAGTAGCATTTCGATAATTTCCAGCTTTTGACTCCTTTGCTAAAATCAGTCCACACGAAAATCTACAACACCTTTTCCAGTGATTCCACTTGAAGATGCTACAAAACTCATAGATATAACTCTAGAACTTGACCACACTCAAAAATTCAAAATATAATAGGAGATATGGTCAATTGAATTTCATATTCTATTTTCACCAAAATCTGATTTTCAACCCTTTGTGATTTCTAAGAAACTTTCATGTTTTCACATAATAACCAACATAAATCATCATAACACTTACTAATACTTCATATACACATGATTTTTATCAGTCCAATGCTTTTATTATGACTCTCATCATAATCAACGTAACCAGATCATTTCCACAATTCAATAAGGAATGAATATAAAGAATCATTCACCATGCATGTGGTAATCCACATAGACAGGTTATTCCAACAGAATAATAAAGAATGGAATAACAGAGGGATTCACCATGCATGCGATAGAGACCTTACTGCACGCAAGTTATTCCCAGCAGAATAATAAATAATGGAACAAGGTTACAGAACGCGACAGCATGTGATATTCCGGACGAATAATAAATGCGGAATAATAAATAATGGAATCAGGTCCGGCGTAAAACGCACAGACAAGATATTCCGACAAAATAATAAATGCGGAATAATAAATAATGGGAATCGGGTCCGGCGAAACGCATGCATGTATTATATTCTCGAGAATAATAAGTGTGGAATAATAAATAATGGAACTGTGTCAAAGTAAATTGACCGATAGGATATTCCAACAGAATAATAAAGAATAGAATAATAGAAGAATTTCACCATGTATGCAGTACTTCGCATAAAGAGGTTATTCCAACATAATAATAAGGAATGGAATAATAGAAGAATTTCACCATGTATGCAGTACTTCGCATAGACTGGTTATTCCAACATAATAATAAGGAATGGACTAATAGAAGAATTTCACCATGTATGCAGCACTTCGCATAGACAGGTTATTCCAACATAATCATAAAGAATGGAATAATAGAAGAATTTCACCATGTATGCAGTACTTCGCATAGACAGGTTATTCCAACATAATAATAAGGAATGGAATAATAGAAGAATTTCACCAAGTATAGGGTAGTCCACGTATAAAGGTTATTCCAACAGAATAATAAAGAATAGAATAACAGAAGTTCTCTTCGTGAATATGAAAAAAAATAATACCCCTTACCTTAGAAGAACTGGATATTGGAAAAGAAAGGTACTTGACTTCTCTTCTTCTTTCTCTCTATAATTTCTCTCTCAAGAGTTTCAGTGAATTCGTAAGAAATAATGAAGGAATGAGCTTCTATTTATAGGAGAATGGACTGAATAGTAACTAATTCATGAACGGTCCAGATTGATTTACTTTTAAACGGATGGTCCATATTGATTTACTATTAAACTTTAAACCAACGGTCCATACTGATTCACTATTAAACTTTAAACCAACGGTACATACTGATTCACTATTAAACTTTAAAGCAACGAAAATTTAAAAAATTTAATTTTTCTATGAATAGTGTCGTATCCGTGAATAGTGCCATATACGTGAATAGTAACCCCGACACTAAAAGACAAGAATTTCACAAGATAAATCTTACCAATATTTTGGCATAATGATATTGAAAGAAATAATATCATTTATAAAAAAAATAATATCCCTTACCTCGAAAAGACATATACTTCGATTGGAATCTTTGGATATAAGGTCAAGGGAACTTGTACCGTATAGCAACACTCAAAGTCTCAAAATACTCACAAGAATACGCTCGATAATATAGAGAGAGAAAGATTTCAGTTTCTGGTGTGATTTTCAATTCTAACCAAATCACCTTATTTATAGGAAAATGCTTAGAACACCAAAGCAGAAAATTTAATAAAATATTAATATTATTTATTTAAATTCCTACGCCCACCTTAAATAACTGAATTCAGCCATTTTAACAACTAGTGGGGCCCACCAAACATATCAAAAACGTTTTTCTTTTAAAAAAATTTAAAACTTCAACAATCAATTATTCCGAAACTTCAGAACTTCAATAATTCATAATAAATAGCCCTTTTATCAGAAAAATTCAAATCTTATGTCTATACCATAGGAAATTTAATTCTCTACAACTTTGCAGAAGAAAGTTTTTCCAAATTCCAAACAGAAATTGACCGAAATCCACATACGGACGATTTTGCAGGCTATAATCAAATTTCAGTCAAGAAATGGGGTCCACCGACATGTTTAACATGTTTTTAACATTTATTGTAACAAAAATACTCTTCCTCCTCATATATTCATATATCACACATTCATTGCAAAAATATCACCATTATTATATTATTATAATATAATAATATATTTAAATGAATTATTTTATCAGAAAAGATAAAATATCAATTTTTCAACAATTGTCACTTTAAAATTTTCTCCATCTATATCCACATAAAATAAATATTTTCCTTATCATATAAATCAATAATTAATTATTCACAAATAATATTACAGAATCACAATACTGGCAACCAGGCCGGTTCTAGGAAAGAGGGGGCATTTCAATAAGGATTTCTCCTTATTGGCGCGCAATTAGGTGACCAACCCTTTCCTTAGACAAAACTTTCTAGACATTGCCAATAATGCTATCTAATAATATTATTCAAATAATATGAATTATTGATCTGATAATGGAAAATACTGTGTAATGATAATTATTGAAATAACAATAATTTAAAATATCAACGCTAATTATTGAATCAATAAAATAAAATATTGAACAATAATTACCGTAATAATTATTGAGTAGTGTCTTCTTACGTAAGAATCAATAATTAGTGCAATACCTGAGTGTCTTACCGTGTTTTAACCACCGAGTATTTCAACAAGATAATTGATGAATAACTACTACTGTTGTTATTTATAAACAACTTATACTGCTCGTTTTCTTCATCCAATCGGATTTTTTTCCGTTATGGGGCCCACACAAGGTCGTGTCGTGCATCGAATATTTCCGACGAAAGAAGAATATTCCACGAATTAAAAAATATTCCCCGACAACAATGAATATTGATTTAAAATTTGTCATCTATTGTATTCTATTAGATTTTTCCTCGTTGAAGACTAACGATAATTTGTTGATATTATCTTAGTCATAATATTCTTTTATCGGGCTAGTTGAGCTCACCCTTTTTCCTTGTTGTTCCATTTTTCTTCTCGTGGAGGCGAGAATGTAGTGAGTACTTAGTGGGGTATGGAATGAAGGTTCTAGAGAGTTGTTTAGTAGTCCTCACCATTTTGTAAAATAATGTATCAATAATTATGATGGGAATTTATTCATGTGTGTGGATATTGTCTAGATGGCAATATCTCGTATTTAAACTCACGATTTATATGTTGTAATAATAAAGTTGTAGTTATTTCATACCATGTATTTGGCGACTCGAGAATGGGTTGGATGGAATGGACCTATTTTGGGGGCGCCACGGTTGGTATCGAGCTTAGGGATATGATCTCTGGCGGAGATCGGAGAATAGAACTAGGAGGGAGAGACGAGTAAATCCTTCGCTAGTGTGTCCTACCTAAGCTTATTTGTTAGTTGGTCAAGATATAGGGATATTATGTGATATATTGATTTCCTTAATTAACCCTTGTTTTATGGACGGATTTGAGAATGTCGAATCGAGAATATTAACAATGGAGTAAATGAGACCGTGGAGATGCTGATTTTACCAATGAGGAGAACGTGCAACAGTCGGGCAATGTACCTCCTATGAACAACAACACCAATCGAAAGCGAGATGATGAACGAGGGATGTTTAGAAGCTTTTTGCGATTCATGCAAAATCAGACGAGGAGACTCGTGTTCAAAATACTGAGGAGGAAATGATAGCAATTCACGGGTGGTCACATGCCAAGCAGATTCAAAGAGTTGGGACCACCGAGTGCGGGAAAGCCGGATCCGATTAAAGGCGAGACGTGGGTCAAACAAATTACCAAGATATTCGATGTCTTGGGATGCACGGAGGAACGAAAGTTCCATTCGCTACTTTTATGTTAAAATGGGAAGACATCTTTGGTGGGAATCTGTGAAGCGTACCCATCCAGCTGCTCTCAGCATGTCATGGGAGACATTTTAGAAACAGTTCAATGACAAGTACTTCCCTGAAAGTATTCGTCATATGAAGGAAGTGGAGTTTATTAGACTGGAGCAGAATAACATGACGGTGTCCCAATACGAGGCGGAAGTTCATGAGTTATCCAGGTGTTTCAGACCTCATTTGGTGGAGAATGAGGAACGTATGACGCGGATGTTTCGAGAGGTTTGAAACCCGACATACGCCGAAAGATCTCATTTCTCATAAATTTTCTCTCTATTCGGGAGATGTTGTCAATGGGGCTCGGTTGTTAGAAGCGAGATAACGAAAGTACGCTCAACCGAGGGACCATAACCGTGGATCATACCGAAGATAGTAGTCAACAAAATAACGATAACCAAACGGAGAAAGAAGAATACAGACAAAGGCTAGAACCACTCTGGTGGTAATCGTGGCCATGAAAATAGAAGCGAGCCTGGGAGGAGATTTTAAAAGAGGAGATTCAACAACGACCATGTGAAGGCGTCGTCGCCAAGAGAAGAATCGGTTCCAAGGAGGAGAAAGACCATCGGATCGTATGTTACAAATGCGGAAAGAGGGACATATCACCCCAAACCGCCCACAACGGTTTAAGGTATGCTATAATTGTGGAAAGAAGGACATATCGCCGAGATTATACGATATCGAAACCCAATCCATGGGAATGGTGACTCAAAAGGATGTCCCGTAAAAGTCAAAGACAACGATTCTCGGTAAAGCGTTTGTTGTGGCCGGTCAAAATGCGAGGAACCCGAACGAAGTTAGCACGGGTTAGTTAATTATAAATTCTTGCGAAGTTTATACCTTACTAGATATCTGGTTCTACCCATTCTTTATCTCTCTTGCTTGCGCTCAACGTTTGAACTTGACTCACGGAGAAATTAGACTTTGACCTATTTATGGAGACTCAGTTAGGAGAAACTTTCATTACATCCGTTGTTTAGAAATCTTGCTTGATTCAGTTGACACTATCACATTACCGCGTTAACCTTATTTCTATAGAGATATTTGCTTTTGATGTGATTTTAAGGTTAACTACTCATCATGCCGAAATTGATTACTTTCGTAAGGTTGTTAGTTTTCATATTCTTAAGCAACTTGTTATTCGAATTCAAGCAATCAAACCATTGTAGTCAAACATTTTCATATCAAGCCATGAAGTCATTCGTTTATTACGGATGTTAAGTTTTCTTAGTCCATGTTATGGATTTGAATAAAGACACGTCAGATTTGAATAATATTCCTGTTGTTATTGATTTTTCCTGACGTATTTCCTGAAGAATTTCTTGGCTTACTCCTAAAGTTCGATATTAAATTTTTGTATCGACTTTGAACCCAGACAAAACTCATTTCTAAAATCTCATATCGAATGGCTCCTATTGAACTTCAAGAGTTAAAAATTCAACTATAGAATTTGGTACGAGCCTTTATCCGGTGACTTCCTTTGTGGATGCACCAGAAGACAGACTCTCCATAAGGGACACCATATTAAATACGATAGTAAACCGATAGGTGTCATTGTAACGCTTATCCAAGGTTGGGATATGAGTCACGATTGAGAACAACCTAAGTCGGTAATCTAAATACGTAGCTTTTAAGCTTAGTTGGTTATTATCGGAGATTCGTTGAAGGATATTCTCGAATCGCTATTCCATTAACGCAAATTGACTCGTAGAGATACAAAATTGAATGGAGCAAGGAATGTGGGAAGAGCTTCAAGAACTCAAGAGGAGACTCATTTCAAAGACATGTTCGACCATGCTATCTCGGAAAAGCGAACGTGGTAGGCGGCGTGTTGAGTAGAAGATCGATACAAACGAAAGTACGATATTGTCAAAGACTCATTTCGAATAATTTACAAATAATAGAGATGGAGATGAAAACTCTAGTTACCCGTGATGATGATATACGAGTATAATCGACTTTAATCGATAAAGTTAAAGTCATTCAAGCTACACACCGAGTGATGAATTTGAAGAAGGAGGTGCAAGAAGTTGTTATTTCAAAAGCGAGAATCGGTGAGGTGAGGAAAGCTCAAACCTTCGATTTATTGATCCATTTGAAATTCTCAATCGAATAGGAGGCGTGGCCTATAGACTGCGTTTTACCGCAAAGTATGACGAGTGTTCATAACGTTTTTTCACGTATCGATGTTACGTAAATATATGGACGACCGAACCACGCTCATTGAAGTTAGAACGGACGAGATAACCAAGAAGACTTAACGACGAGGAGGTACTGTCAAGATCTTGTAGAGGAAAGAACATGTCCTATGTACCGAGGTTATACCACAAGTTAAAGTTTTGTGGAGAAACCATGCTATTGAGGAAATGACCGGGAGTTGGAAACGAAAATGAAAGCGTAGGTATTCTCATCTTTTTCAAACACAAAGTACGACGTCAATTTCGAGGACGAAATTTCATAAGGAGGGAGGTCAGAAGACCCCAAATTATTAATAAATGAAATTTATTTTCCTCTATTTATTATTTTGAAATAGTAATGGTCGATTTGATTAATGTGGATAGTTATGGGTAAAATCGCAAAATATTTGAATAAGCAAGTGGTTATAAAATATTCATTATTGTTTGGAATATTCGTTTGGTCGTGAAATATTCAATGCTGTCGGGGAATATTAAATGCGACCAGCATGCGATTTTTATGGGCCCCATAACGGAAAGCGATTGGATGAAGAAAACGACAAATATAAGTTGTTTATAAATAACGGCGTAGTTGTTACCAATTATCTTGTTGGAATACCGGTTGGTTAAAACACACTGTCTCGCGTTGTTGAACAAGAAGACACCAGATTGCACCAATTATTGATTCTTACGTAAGAAGGCACTACTCAATAATTGTTACGATAATTCTTATTCGATATTTTATTTTTTGATTCAATAATTGTTGCGTTGATATTTTATATTCTTTGTTGTTTCAATAATTGTCATTACACAATATTTTTTTATTATCGAAGCAATAATTCATATATTATCTGAATAATATTATTAGATAACATTATTGGCAATGTCTAGAAAGTTCATCTAAGGAGAGGTTTGGTCACCTAATTGCTTGGCGCAAGAAGGAGAAATTCTTATTGGAAAGCCCCCTCTTCCTAGAAACTACGGTTGCCAATATCATGTGATTCTGTAATATTATTTGTGAATAATTAATTATTGATTTATATGATGAGGAAAATATTGATTTTATGTGGATATAGATGGAGAAAATTTTAAAATGACAATTGTTGAAAATTAATATTTTATCATTTTCCGATAAAATAATTCATTTAAATATATTATTTTAATAATATATTAATTGGTGATATTTTTATAATGAATGTGGGATATATGAGTATATGAGGAGGAAGAGTATTTTTGTGGCATTAAATGATTAACACATGTTTTGTGTGTCGGTGGACCCCATTTCTTGACCGAAATTTGATTATAACTTTGTAAAATCGTCTGTTTGTGGATTTTGGTCAATTTCATTTGGAATTTGGAAAAACTTTCTTCGCAAAGTTGTAGAGAATTGAATTTCCTATAAAAAGAGGTGAGATTCGAATTTTCTGATAAAAGGGCTATTTATTATGAATTATTGAAGTTTGAGAGTTCAAATAATTGATTTTGGGAGTTTAAATTAATTATTTTGAGAAAAACGTTTTTGGTGAGTTTGTGAACCTCATTTAACATGTCTGCTATGGCTGAAATCGATTTCAAAGGTGGGCTAAGGAATTTTGTTTATAAATAATATTATTTTATTCAATTTTTCGCTTTGGTGTTCTAAGCAATTTCTATAAATAGGTGCTTAGGTTAGAATTGAAAATCACACCGTAAACTCAAGTTTTCTCTATATATTATCGAGCGTATTCTTGTGAGTATTTTGAGTATACTTTGAGTATTGCTATACTGGTGCAAGTTCAAGTCATAGCCTATATCCGGTGTTTCAACTAGAAATCTTGTCTTTCGAGGTAAGGGATGTTATTTTATTCGAAAATGATATTATTTCTTCAATATCATTATCTTTGAAATATTGGTTGGAACTTTTTATCAAATTTGGAACTTTTTCATGTCGGGTTACTATTCATGAGTTACTATTTATGAGTTACTATTCACGAAGTTATTATTCATAAGTTACTTATTATGAGATATTATTCATGAGTACTATTCATGAAGCATGATAATGTTTTTTGTGAAATTTTTATCTTTTTGGTGTGAGTTACTATTCACGTATTCTAAGACTATTCACGATACAAAGACTATTCACTGAATCTTAAGACTATTCATAGAAAATGAAAATTTTTTTTTCGTCTAAAAATATCTATTCGGATACTAGCTTTGATTGTATCCATGTTTTGATCATTCTTGAATTTTACACCCTCGTGATTATTTTTGAGGTATTTTTGGACGTGGATAAAACAAAGTACTAATCCTTAATCCTTGTCATTTTGTTTCTTTGGATTCGTTTCTTTAAAATATTTTTCATCATCCTCGATCCTAAATGATGATATTATGAATATCTTCTTTTGTAGTGCAAAGATGAATGATTTCTTGATGAATATCTTTGGCCCGTAGTACAAAGATGAGCAGTGTGTGAGATGAACATGACCGATCGATTAATATCTTTGGCCCGTAGTGCAAAGATGAGCAGTGTTTAGATGAACATGATTAATCGATGAATATCTTTGGCCATGTAGTGCAAAGATGAATATTTGATTCGAGATATATATTGATTGATGTTACGAGGATAAAATATCGACGATGAACTTTTAAATTCATACATAGAAGATAGTAGTTTGCATTCTCTACTTAACTCTTCTAATGAATTATTATTTCATTGTGAATATTGATTTAAAATTTGTTGTCTATTGTATTCTATTAGATTTTTCCCTGTTGAAGACTAACGATAATTTGTTGTATATTATCTTAGTCATAATATTCTTTACTGGGCTAGTTGAGCTCATCCTTTTCCTTGTTGTTCCATTTTTCTTCTCAGGAGGCGAGAATGTAGTGAGTACTAGTCGGGGTATGGAATGAAGGTTCTAGAGAGAGTTGTTTAGTAGTCCTCACCATTTTTGTAAAATAATGTATCAATAATTATGATGGGGATTTATTTGCGTGTGGATATTGTCTAGATGGCAATATCTGTATTTAAACTCACAGTTTATATGTTGTAATAATAAAGTTGTAGTTATTTCTGTACCATGTATTTGGCGACTCAGAATGGGTTGGATGGAATGGACCTATTTTGGGGGCGTCACACCCACAACGGAATTATTGTCGGATTGAGAAAATGACAAAAATATTTTTTATGAAAATAACGGTGGAAGTTTTACCGTTAACTGTTGAAACACCCGGTGTTAAAAGTATAGTAATACGCGTGGTTGCATAGTAACACACGGTATTGATTATTGATGCTTACGTGAGAAGTCACTCGGTTTTGTTCAATTATTACTATAGTAATTGTTGCATAATATCTCACTTTATTTGATTTAATTATTGTCGATATTTTATATATTATTAAATCAATAATTGAGATAACAAAGTTATTAATATTATTATTTGCAATATTAACGATGTCTAGAAATTCTGCCAATGAGAGGTTTGGTCACCTAATTGCGCGTCAATAGAGAGAAATCCTTATTGGAAAACCCCCTCTTTCTTGGAAACGACATGGTCAATTAATATTGTGAATTATAATAATGATGATTAACATTAATATTGTTTGGTCACCTAATTGTTTTTTATATATATAAATTTTGTTTTATTAGTATTATTAATGTAATAAAACATAAAATCTTTTTATATAAAACAGAATACTTTTATAAAGTTATTTATTTTATTAGACTATAAATAGAATATATTATACTCTATTATGCATAGTATTTTGCATAGTAAAATCTTTTTATATAAAAGCAGAATACTTTTATAAAGTTATTTATTTTATTAGACTATAAATAGAATATAATATATTTTATTATGCATAGTGTTGCATAGTGCTCGCATAATATTTTTGCATAGTAAAATCTTTTTATATAAAATAGAATACTTTTATAAAGTTATTTGTTTTATTAGATTTTAAATAGAATATATTATATTTATTATGCAATGTTTATATATAATTACGCATAGTATTTGTATAGTAAAATCTTTTATATAAACCAGAATACTTTTATAAAGTTATTCGTTTTATAAGATTATAAATAGAATATATTATATTTTATTTAAAAAAATTTGTTTTATTAGAATATTTTATTAATACTGCATAATAAATCAATATGGACCGTCCGTTTAAAAGTAAATCAATCTGGACCGTTCATGAATTAGTTACTATTCAGTCCACTCTCCTATAAATAGAAGCTCATTCTTTCATTATTTCTTATGAATTCACTGAAACTTTAGAGAGAGAAACTATAGAGAGAAAGAAGAAAAGTATTCTGCTACTTCACTACTCTTATATCCAGATTCTTCTAAGGTAAGGGATATTATTTGTTGTACTCGTAAGGGGTATTATTTCTTTCGTATTCATGAAGAGAACTTCGTTATTCCATTCTTTATTATTTCATTGGAATAACTTTGTATCGCGACTACCCTATACTTGGTGAAATTCTTCTATTATTCCATTCTTTATTATTATGTTGAATAACCTGTCTATGTGAAGTACTGCATACATGGTGAAATTCTTCTGTTATTCCATTCTTTATTATTATGTTGGAATAAACTGTCTATGCGAAGTACCACATACATGGTGAAATTCTTCTGTTATTCCATTCTTTATTATTCTGTTGGAACATCCTGTCGGTGGTTCAGTTATTTTTTATTCTGTTGGAACATCCTGTCAGTGCAAATTTGGCCTGACCTGGTTCTATTATTTATTATTCTATTAGAATATCTTGTCTGTGCATTTACGCATGACCTGGTTCCGTTATTTATTATTCTGTTGGAATAACCTGTCTGTGCGGTCTATCGCATGCCTGGTGATTTCTTTTGTTATTCTATTCTTTATTATACTCAGTTTGTTAAAGTTTTGGCTTTTATACTCCATGAAAGTAGAATAATATCCTTGATATTTGCGCTACATCCAGTATCTTTTCATGAAAATATTCTTCTGAGCATTCTTGAGTTTTACCCCTCAAGCGCAAAGATCATGTTGACAATTTTGGACGTTATTGGTTCTGGATAAATTAATTCTTGAACTTGTTTTATTGAATTATTATATCATTGTCATCATCCTCATGTTTATATTATGTTGAAAGTCATCGTGGTTCGTAGTACATAGATGGACTTGGTATGATTATGACCAGGGATTATTCGGTATAATCATGACCGTAATGTTACAAATGATGTGATAAAAGTCCTCATTGGCCCGTAGTGCATTGATGGACAGTTGTTGGCATGATCATGACCATTAATGAATACACGAATATCCTTGGCCCGCAGGGATGATGTGGATTATTTATTAAGCTGAGTCTCAACGATAAAAGTGATGAAAAACCTTTTTAAATCATTAAAGATAGTAGATTTTATTCTCTACTTGACTCTTTTAATGGATTTCTTGTTCCGCTGCAGTTAAACTTGATGTTTGTTATATTTTATCAGTTTAACACTGTTGAAGGCTAATGATAATTTATTCTGCATTATCTTAGTCATAATATTTCTTACTGGGCTAGTTGAGCTCACCCCTTTCTTTCACTATTCTCTTCAGGAAATGAGAACGTAGTCGGGACTAGTCGGGGAACGGAGTGATGGTCCAGATGATAGTATTAGTAGTCCTCATTATTCTGTTAAATAGTGTGACAATAAATATATTGAGGACTCCTTTGAGTGTGGATATTGTCTAGATGACAATATTCTTATTAAAACTCTTAATTTATGTTTTGTCGTATTTTACACGACTGTTATATAATTAGTTTGTATTTGTATTCAATACCTTGTATCTGGCGACCCAAGATGGGTGATGTATACCTATTTTGGGGGCGTCACAGACTCGGTATAATAAATAAACCACATCATCGAGTCATCCCTGCACTATGGGCCAAGGATATTCATTAAATCATCAATGGTCATGACTATACTGAATAATCCCTGGTCATAATCATACCAAAAAATATCCATCAATGCACTACAGGCCATTGAGGATTTTTACCACATCATTTATAACATTACAGGTCATGATTATACCGAATAATCCCTGGTCATAATCATACCAAGTCCATCTATGCACGTAAGCTAAAAATGACTTTCATCACAATAAAAGCATGAGGATGATGACAATGACATAATAATTCAATAAAACAAGTTCAAGGATAAATTTTAAAGATTTAAAATTTTAGTTTATCCAGAAATCAATAACGTCCAAATTGTCAACATGATACTTCTTTGTGGAGTAAAATTCAAGAATGCTCAGAAGAATATTTCCATGAAAAGATATTGGATGAAGTGCAAATATACAATATATTCTACTAATTTCATGGAGTATAGAAGCCAAAACTTTAACCAACTGAGTATAATAGAATATATGAAACTGCAAATGGATTTTCGCCGGCCATGCGGTAATCCACGTAGACAGATCATTTCCACAATTTAATAAGGAATGAATACGAAGGATCATTCACCATGCATGCGGTAATAAAGAATAACAGAAGAATTCACCAGGCGTGCATAATCATGGCATGCATGTGTTATTCCAATGTAATAATAAAGAATGGAACCTGTGTCACGCGTAATCCACACATGCATGAGGATATTCAATGTAATTATAAATAATGGAACCAGTCACGCATAATCCGCGATAGATAGGATATTCCAAATGTAATAATAAAGAATGGAATAACAACAGAATTCACCGTGCATGCGATAGACCAGCATGCATAAAAGTTATTCCAATGAATACTAAAGAATGGAATAATGAAAAATTTCACCATGTATATGGTACTTCGCATAAACAGGTTGTTCCAACATAATAATAAAGAATGGAATAACAGCTTTTACGAGTATTGAAAGAAAATAATTCTCTTCATGAATGCGAAAGAATAATACCCCTTACCTTAAAAGAAACTGGATATTGGAATAGTGAGGTAGCAGACTTCTCTTCTTCTTTCTCTCTATAATTTCTCTCTATAATAATTGCTCTAAAGCTTTAGTGAATTGGTGAGAAATGAAGGAAGAATGAGCTTCTATTTATAGGAAAATATAGTTTCGATAATTGCACGTTCTGGGGCTAGAAATATTACAGTACAATACCTTCAACTTTTCTTTGATTTTTAATTTAGTCCTGCAAATATTATCAAACATGCACCACCTCCCCTAATAGTAAATAATGTGAATCAATAGTTCAATCATGTGAATCAATAGTTATAATCATGTGAAAATTTGAATTACAGTATAGTACCTCCATCTATACCTCCATTTTTAACTTAGTCATGCAAGTATTATCAATCTTGCACCAACTCCCCTAATAGTACAAGAATGTGAATCAATAGTACACACATGTGAACAAATAGTTATAATCATGTGAATTAATAGCAATTAATTGCTCATTTATCCAATTAATTACCCAACTGGTCAGTATAACTTCCAGACATCAATTAATATCGAAATAAATGTCGATTTCCACTAACACTAATAATTTCAACACAATGGAACTATCAATTTCATCTTTAATCAACACGAACTTATTCATCATTAATATTATAACTCACAATATTTAACAACCGTGTCGTTCCTGTGAAAGAGGGGCTTTTCGATAAGGATTTCTCCTTATTGGGCGCCGCAATTAGATGACCAAACCTCTCCTTAATGTAACTTCTAGACATTGTAAATATTGCAATTTAATAATATGAATAACTTTGTCATCTCAATTATTGATTTAATAATATAACATATTATGTAGATGATACTGTGATAATAATTGAATCAATAATATAAGAGATATGACGTAAAGAATTATGTGACGCCCCCAAAATAGGTATACATCACCTATTCCGAGTTGTCAATACATGGTACGAAACAACTACAACTTTATTATTACAACCAGTAAAAGCTGTGAGTTTGAATACAAATATTATCTTCTAGACAATATCTATACTCAAATAAATCCTCATCACATTTATTGATACATTATTTTACAAAAATGGTGAGGACTACTAAACAATTCTTTCTAAAACCTTCATTCCATACCCCAGACTGCATTTCGCTATATTCTCGCCTCCCGAGAAGAAAAATGGAACAAAAGGAAAAGGGTGAGCTCAACTAGCCCAAGAAAGAATATTATGACTAAGATAATATACAACAAATTATCGTTAGTCTTCAACAGGAAAAATCTAATAGAATATAATAGACAACAAATTTTAAATCAATATTCGCAATGAAATAATAATCATTAGAAGAGTTAAGTAGAGAATGCAAACTACTATCTTCTATGTATGAATTTAAAAGTTCATCGTCATCTTTTATCCTCGTAACATCAATCAATATACATCCGGAATCAAATATTCATCTTTGCACCACTGAGCCAAAGATATTCATCGATTAGTTATGTTCATCTAAACACTGTTCATCTTTGCACTACTACCAAAGATATTCTTCGAAATCATTCATCTTTGCACTACTGGGCCAAAGATATTCAATAATATCATCATTTAAGATGGGGATGATGAAAAATATTTTTAAAGAAACGAATCCGGTGAAACAAAATGACAAGGATTAAGGATTAAGGATTCGTACTTTTGTTTTATCCATGTTCAAAATACCTCAAAAATAATCATAGTGGTGTAAAATTCAAGAATGATCAAAACATGGATACAATCAAAGCTAGTATCGAGATAGATATTTTGGACGAAAAGAAGAAATTTCATTTTTGGTGAATAGCAAAGTATTAAGTGAATAGTGTCTAGTATCGTGAATAATGCCGATATCGTGAATATTAACTCTGACACCAAAAGATAGAAATTCCACAAAAAACATCTTCACGCTTCGTGAATAGTAACTCGTGAATAGTAACTCATGAATAGTAACTCGTGAATAGTAACTCATGAATAGTAACCCCGACATGAAAAAGTTCCAAATTTGATAAAAAGTCTCAACCAATATTTTAGCATAATGATATTGAAGAAATAATATCATTTGAGAAGAAAATAACATCCCTTACCTCAAAAGATTAGTACTTCTAGTTGGAATACCGGATATAGTGCTGAAGGGAACTTGCACCGTCTAACAATACACAAAGTATACTCAAAATACTCACAAGAATACGCTCGATAATATAGAGAGAGAAAACTTGATTTACAGTGTGATTTTTAATTCTAACCTAAGCACCTATTTATAGGAAATTCTTTAGAACACCAAAAGAGAAAATTTAATAAATTAATAATATAATTATATAAATTTCCTACACATGCCTAGAATCTGATTTCAGCCATCAAACACATGCCACATTCTAGAAAAGTAAGAAAAACATTTTCTAATTTTAAATATTTTAAACTTCCAAAAATCAATTATTTGAGACTTTGAATTCAATAATTCATAATAAATAGCCCTTTCATTAAAAAAATTTGAATCTACTTTGTTTTTATAGGAAATTCAATTCTCTACAACTTTCTAGAAGAAAGTTTTTCCAAATTCCAAATAGAAATTGACCGAAATCCTGAAAGCAAGCGATTTTTAAATTTATAATCAAATTTCGATCAATAAATGGGGTCCCAGACATGTTTAACATGTTTTAAACATTTATTGCAACAAAAATACTCTTTCTCCTCGTATACTCATATATCCCATATTCGTTGTAAAAATATCACCATTATTATATTATTAAAATATAATAATATATTTAAATGAATTATTTTATCGAGGAAAAGATAAAATTTCAATTTTAACAATTGTCACATTAAAATTTTCTCCATCTATATCCACATAAAATCAATATTTTCCTCATCATATGAATCAATAATTAATTATTCACAAATAATATTATGAATCACAATATTGACAACCGTGCGGTTCCAGGAAAGGGGCTTTCAATAAGAATTTCTCCTTCTTTGGCGCAATTAGGTGACCAAACCTCTCCTTAGACGAGAACTTTCTAGACATTGCCAATAATGTTATCTAATAATATTATTTAGGATAATATGAATTATTGTTTCGATAAAAAATATCGTGTAATGACAATTATTGAAACAACAAAGAATATAAAATATCAACGCAAAACAATTATTAAATCAATAAAATACTTGAGCGGTAATTATCTGTAACCATTATTGAGTAGTGCCTTCTTATGTAACAATCAATAATTGGTGCAATACAGTGTGCTACCTTGTGTTTTAACCATAGGAGTATTTTAACAAGATAATTGTGAATAACTACGTTGTTATTTTTAAACAACTTCTATTTGTCGTTTTCTTCATCCAATCGGCTTTTCAGTTATGGGGCCCACACATGGATGTGCCGCCTTATTTAATATTCCGACAGCAGATTGAATATTCCACGACCACCAAACGAATATTCCCCGACAACAATGAATATTTTATAACCACTTGCTTATTTTGAAGTATTTGCGTATTTTACCCTTAACTATCCACATTAATCAAATCAACCCTTACTATTTCAAAATAATAAATAGAAAATTAAATTTCATTAATAATAAGTTGGGGTCTTACAACCTCCCTCCTTATGAAATTTTGTCCTCGAAATTGACGACGACGTACACGGTGTTTCAAAAGGTGAGGATACCTCGCTTTTATTTTCGTTTCCAATTCCTCGTGTCATTTCCTCTATATAGCATGATTCCTCCACAAAACTTTAACTTGTGGTATGACCTTTCTTGGCGTAGGACATGCTCCTTCCTATCTAAGATCTTGACAGTACCTCCTCATACGTTAAGTCTTGGCTATCTCGTCCTGGGTTCTAACTCAATAACGTGGTTTGGGTCTTTCACATATTTACTGAAATACGGATATGTGAAACACATTATGAACACGTGACATACTCGGAGGTAACGCGAGTCTATAGGCTACATTTCTACTACTCGGTCAAGAATTTGAAATGGACCAATAAATCGTGGATTGAGCTTTCCTCTCTTCCCAAATCTTATAACTCCCTTCCATGTAGCAACTCGCAACAATACATGATCCCTTACACTAAATTCCGTCCTTTCGATGAAGATCCGCATAACTCTTTTGTCGATCTTGTGCCGTTTGTATACGTTGTCGAATCATTTGGATCTTTTCCGTAGTCATACGCATTTAACTCTCGGGTCCTAACAATGTTGCTTCACCCACCTCATCCAAACATTGGAGAGCGACACTTTCGTCCATATAATGCTTCAAATGGAGCCACACCTATACTTGCTCGATAATCTGTTGTTGTAGGAGCATTCTACCAATGGTAAATACTTATCCCAACAGCCCTTGAAGTCTAGGACACAGAGTCTTAATAAATCTTCAAGAGTTTGAATAGTCCTTTCTGATTGTCCGTCCGTTTGAGGATGGTATGCCGAACTGAATCGTAAATCCGTGCCCATAGCTTTTTGCAAGCTAACCCAAAATCTTGAAGTGAATCTTGGGTCACGATCCCAAACTATGGATCTGAGCATGCCATGCAACCTCACAATCTCATTCACGCATATCTACTAGCAAGACGTTCAAGTGAATAAGTCTCCCAGATCGTGAAGAAATGAGCAGACTTGGTTAATCTATCAACAATAACCCAAATAGCATTGATGCCCTGAGAAACCGTAGGAAGACCCGTAACGAAATCCATGGTAATGTGTTCCCACTTCCATTTTGAAATCTCAAGTGGTTGCAATGGACCCTTAGGTACTAGATGCTCCGCCTTTACACGTTGACAAGTTAAACACATTGAGATAAACTTTGCAATCTCTCTCTTCATATTGTTCCACCAAAATGTATGTCGAAGATCACGATACATTTTAGTACTTCCAGGATGGATTGCGAATGGTGTATTGTGTGCCTCCATCATAATCTTGTACTTCAAATCAGAGTCGTTAGGAACACAAAGTCTAGAGTGGAGTCGAAGTATTCCTTCTTCATCAATTCTCGCTTCCGGAATAGCTCCTTCTTGTACTTTCTTCTTCATACGCATCAGCTCCGGGTCAGTGGCTTGAGCAACCTTAACTTTTTCTATTAAAGTTGGCTCTATGCGTATACTTAACATCATCGCACTCGTTCCTGCATATGATCTTCTACTCAATGCGTCAGCTACCACGTTCGCTTTTTCAGGATGGTATTGAATAGTGTGGTCTTAGTCTTTCAATAGCTCGAGCCAACGTCGCTGCCGCATGTTGAGTTCTTTTTGAGTGAAGAAATATTTAAGGCTTTTATGATCTGAATATATCTCCACTTTCTCCCCATATAGATAGTGCCTCCATATCTTTAAGCTGAAACGATCGGGCCGCTAACTCTAGATCATGAGTAGGATAATTCCTCTCATACTCTTTTAAGTTGTCATGAGGCATAAAGGCTATGACTTTCCCACGTTGCGTATGAGAACACATCCTAACCCTTTGCCTCAAGCATCGCTATAGATAACAAATCCATCCGAACCAGATGGTATTGTTAGAACAGTCTTGAAATAAGTCTCCTCTTAAGCTCTTGGAAACTTTTCTCGCATTCTTCGCTCCAAGCAATTTTGTATCCTTCCGAAAGTTAGTTTGAGTTAATGGAGTAGCGATTCGAGAAAACCCTTCCACGAATCTCCGATAATAACCAAATTTAAGCCCAAAAGCTACGTACTTCATCCACCGACTTCGGTTGCTCTAACTTTGTATTGCTTCAATCTTCACGGATCAATGATACTCCATGTTTCGACACCACGTGCCCAAGGAATGCTACTTCCTCGCCGTAACTCACATTTCTTTAATTTGGCATATAGTTTCTTTTCACGAAGCCTTTGGAGTACCAAACTTCAAATGGTGCTCATGATCTTCACGACTTTTGGAATATATAAGGATGTCATCAATAAAGACAACAATAAACTGATCCAAATATTCCTTGAATACTCGGTTCATCATATCCATGAAAGTCATAGGAGCATTAGTCATCCGAAAGACATGACTAAGAATTCATAATGTCCGCATCGAAGTTCTAAAGGCGATCTTTGGAATATCCTCGATTCTAATCTTCATTTGATGATATCCGTAAGCGAAGATCGATTTTTGAAAAGAATTGTGCCCCTTGCAATTGGTCAAACAAGTCATCAATACGAGGTAGAGGATACCTATTCTTGATGGTGACATGGTTCAATTCCCGATAGTCAATCAAAGTCGCATACTCCGTCTTTCTTCTTTACAAATAAAACAGAGCACCCCAAGGAGATGTACTAGGACGAATGAAACCGATGTCCAACAATTTCTGTAGTTGGACCTTTAACTCTGAAGTTCAATAGAGCCATTCGATATGGGGTTTTAGAAATGGGCTTTGTGCAGAGTTCAAGATCAATAAAGAATTCAACTTCACGTTAAGGGGTAGGTAGAGGAAGTTCTTGAAATCGTCGGAAAGTCAATAACAACAGAATATTATTCAAATTTGACGTGTCTTTATTCAAATCCATAACATGGGCTAAGAAAGCTCGACATCCGCTTTTCAATAAACGAATAGCTTTATGATTAGATATGACGGTGATTGATTTTAATGGTTTAGTTGCTTGAATTGCATAACAAAGGTTGGTTAGGAATATGAAAACCAACAACCTTACGAAAACAATCAATTTTGGCATGATGAGTAGTTAACCAATCAATCCATAAAATCACATCAAAAGCAAGTATCTTTAAAGAGATAAGGTCAATGGGTAAGGTGATGGTGCCAACTTGAATCAAACAAGATTTATAAGCAGTGGATGTGATGAAAGTTTCTCCTAACGGAGTTTCCACAGATATAGGTCAAAGTCTAATTTCTCCGAGTCAAGTTTAAATGTTGAGCACATGCAGGAGAGATAAATGAATGGGTAGCACCTCAGATCAAGTAAGGTATAAACTTCGCAAGAATTTATAAATAGCTTACCGTGATCACCTCGTTTGGGTTCCTCGCATTATGACCATGCACAACAAACGCTCTTCCCGGAATCGTTGACTTTTGACTTTTTTCGGGACGATCTTTTGAGTCATAATCCCCATTGAACTAGGTTTCGCCATCGTATAATCTCGAGCGATATGTCCTTCCTTTCTACAATTATAGCATACCTTGAATCTGTTGTGGGCAGTTTGGGTGATATGTCCCTCTTTTCCGCATTTGTAGCATATGACCGGTGGTCGTTCTCTCCCTTTAGAACCGATTCTTTCACAAGACCTTTATCATCTTCACATGGTCGTTGTTAAATCTCCTCTTTTAAAATCTCCTCCTCGACTCGCTTCTTCTATTTTCATGGCCATGATTAACACCGAGTGGTTACCATTTTGTCCGTCTGTTTTCTTTCTCCTTTGGTTATCATTATTACATTGATCGATATCTCTGCGGTACGATCCTCGGTTATGGTCCTCAGATTGACCAGTGCATTTCGTTATCTCGCTCTAATAATTGAACCTCATTTACAACATCTAAATAGAGAGAAAATTTATGAGAAATGAGATATTGTCGTACGCAAGGGTTTCAAACCTCTCAAAAACATCCGCGTCATATCGTTCCTCATTCTCCACCAAATGAGGTGCAAACCTGATAACTCGCAAACTTTGCCTCGTCATTGAGACACCGTCATGTTGTTTTGTTCTAATCGATGAACTCCACTTCCTTCATATGAAGAACACTTTCGGGAAAGTATTTGTCATTAAATAATTTCTGAAATGTCTCCCAAGACATCTTGAGCGTTTGGATGGGTACTTCACTGACTCCACCAAGAGATCCGCCTCGCCCACGGAACATAAAGGTGGCGAATGGAACCTTCGTTCTTAGTGCATCCCAAGACATCGAATATCTTGGTAATTTGCTTGACCCATGTTTCCGCCCATGATCGGATCCGGCTTTCCCTTAAATTCTGGTGGTCCCAACTCTTTGAATCGCTTCAACGTGACAACCCTTGAATTGCTATCATTTCTCCTCTGTATTTTGAACACGAAGTCTCCCTCATTCGATTTTTGCATGAATCTGCAAAAAGCTTCTAAACATCCCTCGTTCATCATCCGCTCAATTGGTGTTGTTCACGGAGGAACATTGCCACTGTTGCACGTTCTCCTCGTTGGTGAGTACTGAGCATCTCCACGGTCTCATTTCCATTGTTAATATTCTCAATCGACATTCTCAAACATCGCCATAAAACAAGGGTTAATTAAGGAAATCAATATATCACATAATATCCTTATATAGTGACCAACTAAAAAATAAGCTTAGTTAGGACACACTAGCGAAGGATTTACTCGTTTCTCCTCCTAGTTCTATTCCCCGATCTCCGCCAGAGATCATATCCTAAGCTCGATACTAACTGTGACGCCCCCAAAATAGGTATACATCACCTATTCGAGGTTGTCAATACATGGTACGTAAACAACTACAACTTTATTATTACAACCAGAAATCGTGAGTTTGAATACAAATATTATCTTCTGTATAATATCTATACTCAAATAAATCCTCATCACATTTATTGATACATTATTTTACAAAATGGTGAGGACTACTAAACAATTCTTTCTAAAACCTTCATTCCATAATTCCCGACTAAGTACTCGCCATATATTCTCGCCTCCCGAGAAGAAAAATGGAACAAAAGGAAAAGGGTGAGCTCAACTAGCCCAAGAAAGAATATTATGACTAAGATAATATACAACAAATTCACCGTTAGTCTTCTCACAGGAAAATCTAATAGAATATAATAGACAACAAATTTTAAATCAATATTCGCAATGAAATAATAATTCATTAGAAGAGTTAAGTAGAGAATGCAAACTACTATCTTCTATGTATGAATTTAAAAGTTCATCGTCATCTTTTATCCCCGTAACATCAATCAATATACATCCGGAATCAAATATTCATCTTTTACTTTCAGCCAAAGATATTCATCGATTAGTTATGTTCATCTAAACACTGTTCATCTTTGCACTACTACCAAAGATATTCTTCAGAAATCATTCATCTTTGCGACTACAAAGCCAAAGATATTCAATAATATCATCATTTAAGACTGAGGATGATGAAAAATATTTTTTAAAGAAACGAATCCAGTGAAACAAAATGACAAGGATTAAGGATTAAGGATTCGTACTTTGTTTTATCCATGTTCAAAAATACCTCAAAATAATCATAGTGGTGTAAAATTCAAGAATGATCAAAACATGGATACAATCAAAGCTAGTATCCAGAATAGATATTTTGGACGAAAAGAAGAAATTTCATTTTTTGGTGAATAGTGCCAGTATTAAGTGAATAAAGGTCAGATACGTGAATAAAGGCAAGTACACGTGAATATTAACTCGACACCAAAAGATAGAAATTCCAAAAAACATCTTCACGCTTCGTGAATAAGAATCGTGAATAGTAACTCATGAATAGTAACTCGTGAATAGTAACTCATGAATAGTAACTCACATGAAAAAGTTCCAAATTTGATAAAAAGTCTCAACCAATATTTTAGCATAATGATATTGAAGAAATAATATCATTTGAGAAGAAAATAACATCCTTACCTCAAAAGATTAGTACTTCTAGTTGGAATAGGATGACATAAGGTCAAGGAACTTGCAGACCGCCTAACAATACACAAAGTATACTCAAAATACTCACAAGAATACCGATAATATATAGAGAGAAAACTTGATTTTACGGTGTGATTTTCAATTCTAACCCAAGCACCTATTTATAGGAAATTACTTAGAACACCAAAGCGTAAAATTTAATAAATTAATAATATAATTATATAAATTTCCTACACATGCCTAGAATCTGATTTCACCATCAAACACATGCCACATTCTAGAAAAAGTAAGAAAAACGTTTTTCTAATTTTAAATATTTTAAACTTCCAAAATCAATTATTTTGAACTTGAACTTCAATAATTCATAATAAATAGCCCTTTCATCAGAAAAATTCGAATCTCCCCTATTTTTATAGGAAATTCAATTCTCTACAACTTTGCAGAAGAAAGTTTTTCCAAATTCCAAATAGAAATTGACCAAATCCACAAGCAGGCTATTTTATGTGCTATAATCAAATTTCAGGTCAATAAATGGGGTCCCATGACATGTTTAACATGTTTTAAACATTTATTGCAACAAAAATACTCTTTCTCCTCAGATACTCATATATCCCACATTCGTTGTAAAAATATCACCATTATTATATTATTAAAATATAATAATATATTTAAATGAATTATTTTATCGAAAAAGATAAAATTTCAATTTTCAACAATTGTCACATTAAAATTTTCTCCATCTATATCCACATAAAATCAATATTTTCCTCATCATATGAATCAATAATTAATTATTCACAAATAATATTCTGAGTAATCACAATATTGACAACCTGAGCAGATTCTCAGGAAAGAGGGGCTTTCAATAAGAATTTCTCCTTCTTGGCGCCGCAATTAGGTGACCAAACCTCTCCTTAGATGTAACTTTCTAGACATTGCCAATAATGTTATCTAATAATATTATTAGGATAATATGAATTATTGCTTCGATAAAAAATACCGTGTAATGACAATTATTGAAACAACAAAGAATATAAAATATCAACGCAAAGAATTATTAAATCAATAAAATATTTGAAGCAATTAATTATCGTAACCATTATTGAGTAGTGCCTTCTTATGTAAGAATCAATAATTGTGCAATACGGTGTGCTATCGTGTTTTAACCATTGAGTATTTTAATAAAGATAATCTGTAATAACTACGCACTGTTATTTTTAAACAACTTCTATTTGTCATATTTTCTTCATCCAATCGCTTTCCATTATGGGGCCCACACATGGGGCTGCAGTCATTTAATATTCTGACGCATTTAATATTCCACGACCAAACGAATATTCCCAAACAACAATAAATATTTTATAACCACTTGCTTATTTTGAAGTATTTGCGTGATTTTACCCTTAACTATCCACATTAATCAAATCAACCCTTACTATTTCAAAATAATAAATAGAGAAAATTAAATTTCATTAATAATAAGTTGGGGTCTTACAAATTTCATGTAGTAATAATTGAGTATAACCGAGTGACTTCTCACGTAAGCATCAATAATCAATACCGTGGTGCTACTATGTAACCACGCCGTAGACATCGTATTTTTACTATTGGGTAGTTCAACGGTTTAACTGTAAAACTCCCGCCGTTATTTTTATAAAAGATAATTATGTCATTTTCTAACTACGATAATACTTCCGTTGTAGGGTCCACTGTTGATTGTCTTGGCCGCATTTAATATTCCTGTTAAAACTAATATTCCTAACCAATCAAATATTATATAACCACTTGCTTACTTTTGCAAAATTGTAAATATTACCCACAATTATAACATTATATTATATCCACACCATAATATTCAAAAATATATTTCGAGAGAAATTAATATTTATTCATAAAAGTTGGGGTCTTACAACCTCCCCTTCTTATGAAATTTCGTCCTCGAAATTAGGGTAATGCGATACACGAGTATATCGAAAAAGGTGAGGATATCTTGACTTCATCTCAGATTTTAACTCCCAGGTCATTTCTTCCACATCATGGTTTCTCCACAAAACTTTGACTTGAGGTATAACCTTGGAGCGTAGAATATGATCCTTCTTATCCAAGATTTTAACAGGTACCTCTTCATATGTTAAATCTTCCTCTATCTCGTCTGGTTCTAATTCAATAATGTGGTTCGGGTCTTTCACATATTTACGTAACATAGATATATGAAAAACGTTATGAACACAAGACATACTTGGCGGTAAGGCGAGTCTATAGGCCACAGTTCCTACTCGATCGAGGATTAAAAATAGGCCAATGAATCGAGGATTGAGCTTTCCTCTCTTTCCAAATCTTGTAACTCCTTTCCATGGAGCAACACGTAACAACACATGATCTCCAATATTGAATTCCACGTCCTTTCGATGAAGATCAGCATAACTCTTTTGTCGATCTTGTGAGGCTTATATACGCTGTCGGATCGTTTGAATCTTTTTCGTAGTCATACGTACCAAATTCGGTCCCAACAACGTTGCTTCACCCACCTCATCCCAGCATACTGGAGAACAACACTTTCTTCCATACAACGCCTCAAATGAAGTCATGTCAATACTTGCTTGATAACTATTATTGTAGGAAAACTCCACCAATGGTAAGAACTTGTCCCAACTCCCCTTGAAGTCAAGGACACAGAGTCTTAATAAATCTTCAAGAGTTTGAATAGTCCTTTTCGACTGCCCATCCGTTTGAGGATGATATGCCGAACTAAATCGTAAATTCGTGCCCATAGCTTTTTGCAAACTAACCCAAAATCTTGAAGTGAATCTTGGGTCTCGATCAGAAACTATGGATACTGGCATACCATGCAATCTTACAATCTCGTTTATATACATACTAGCAAGACGTTCAAGTGTATAAGTTTCTCGTATCGGTAAGAAATGAGCAGACTTGGTCAATCTATCAAAAATGACTCAAATCATATTTATGCCTTGAGAAACCTTGGGAAAACCAGTAACGAAATCCATGGTAATGTGCTCCCACTTCCATTCTAGAATTTAAAGTGGTTGTAATAGACCTTTTGGCACTTGATGCTCTGCCTTGACTCGTTGACAAGTTAGACACCTTGAGATAAACACCGCTATCTCTCTCTTCATATTGCTAGCTCCACCAAAATATATGTCGAAGATCATGATACATTTTGGTACTCCCAAGATGGATTGCAAACGGTGTGTTGTGCGCCTCCATTATGATTTTATACTTCAAGTCAGAATCGTTAGGAACACAAAGTCTGCATTTGACTCAAAGTATTCCTTTTTCATCAATTCTTGCTTTCGGAATAGCACCTTCTTGCACTTTCTTCTTAATACGCATCAGCTCTAGGACTGTAGTTTGAGCAGCTTTAACTTTATCGATTAAAGTCGATTCTACTCGTATATTCGCCATCATCACATGGGTCCCTGGAGTCTTTAAATCTATCTCCATCCTTCGTAAGTCATACAAAATGGGTCTTTGCATTGACAATATTGCACTCGTACCCGCATATGATCTTCTACTCAATGCATCAGCTACTACGTTCGCTTTTCCAGGATAGTATTGGATGGTATGATCATAATCTTTCAACAACTCAAGCCATCGTCGTTGCCACATGTTGAGTTCTTTTTGAGTGAAGAAATATTTGAGGCTTTTATGATCCGTATAGATCTCCACCTTCTCTCCATACAGGTAATGCCTCCAAATCTTAAGCGCAAAAATGACTGCTGCCAACTCTAGATCATGAGTAGGATAATTCCTCTCATATTCTTTGACTTTTCGTGAGGCATAGGCTATGACTTTCCCATGTTGCATGATAACACATCCTAACCCTTTGCCTGAAGCATCACTATAGATGACAAATCCCTCCGAGCCAAATGGTATTGTCAGAATAGGTGCGGAAATGAGTCTTCTCTTGAGTTCTTGAAAACTCTTCTCACATTCCTCGCTCCAACCGAATTTTATATCTTTTCAAGTCAGCTGAGTTAATGGAGTAGCGATTCGAGAAAATCCTTCCATGAATCTCTGATAATAACCAGCTAAGCCGAGAAAGCTACGTACTTCGGTCACTAACTTTGGTTGCTCCCAGCTTTGAATTGCTTCAATCTTTGCCGGGTCAACAGATATTCCATGATTTGATATCATGTGCCCAAGGAATGCAACTTCCTCAAGCCAGAACTCATATTTCTTCAACTTGGCATAAAGCTTGTTTTTACTAAGCTTTTGAAGTATCAGCCTCAAGTGTTGCTCATGGTCTTCATGGGTTTTGGAGTATATGAGGATGTCATCAATAAAGACAACCACAAAGTGATCCAAATATTCCTTGAATACTCGGTTCATCATGTCCATGAAGGCAGCAGGAGCATTAGTCAATCCAAAAGACATGACTAGGAATTCATAATGCCCGTACCGAGTTCTAAAAGCAATCTTTGGAATGTCATCAGTTTTAATCTTCAACTGATGATATCCGGAACGAAGATCAATCTTTGAAAAGAATTTGGCTCCTTGCAACTAGTCAAACAGGTCATCAATGCGAGGCAACGGGTACCTATTTTTTATGGTGACATGATTCAACTCCCGATAATCAATACAAAGTCACATACTTCCATCTTTCTTCTTCACAAATAGAACAGGAGCACCCCAATGAGACATACTAGGATGAATGAAACCTATGTCTAACAATTCCTGTAGTTGGGTTTTTAACTCCTGAAGTTCAATAGGAGCCATTCGATATGGGGCTTTGGAAATGGGTTTTGTACCAGATTCAAGGTCAATACAAAATTCAATTTCACGCTTTGGGGGTAGGCCAGGAAGTTCTTCAGGGAATACGTCAAGAAATTTATTAATAATAGAAATATCATTCAAATCTGACGTATTTTTATTTAAATCCATAACATGGGCTAAGAAAGCTTGACATTCGTTTTTCAATAAATGAATAGCCTTATGGCTTGATATGACAGTGATTGATTTTAGTGGTTTGGTTGCTTGAATTCGCATAATAGGTTGGTTAGGAATATGAAAGCTAACAACCTTATGAAAATAATCAATTTTAGCATGATGAGTAGTTAACCAATCAATCCCTAAAATCACATCAAATGCAAGTATTTTTAAAGAAATAAGATCGACAGGTAATGTACGGTTACCGATTTGAATCAAATAAGACTTATAAACCGTGGATGTAATGAAGGTTTCTCCCAACGGAGTTTCAATAGATAAGTCAAAGTCTAATTTCTCCAGAGTCAAATTTAAACGTTGAGCGCAAGTAGGAGAAATAAAGGAATGGGTAGAACCGGTATCAAATAAAGTATAAACTTTGCTAGAGTTTATGATTAGCTTACCCGTGAATACCTCGTTCGGATTCCTTGCTTTTTGGGAGGTTACGACAAACGCTCTCCCTTGAACTATCAGTTTTGTCTTGTCTGGGACACCCTTGGATGCCTCCATCCCAGCTGGACTTGACTTTGGTGCACGACAAAATTGGGCTAGGTGGCCTTCTTTTCCATAATTATAACATGCTTTGGACTACATCGTGCAGTTTAGACTTATGTGTCCTTCCCCTCCACATTTGTAATATACACCGGGTGGTCGTTCTCCTCCTAACAACAAAAAGCGGTCTTTGGTCTTGACGTCTTTCCATCATTATTGAATTTCCTCTTCTTGAAATGTCCACTCTTATTATTGTCATGGCCATAATTACCACCAAGTGATTACCATTTTCGCATGTTGATTCCTCCATGTTTGTTGTCACCGCTTCGATGATCGCTACCAATTGGTATTATCAACTTGTTCATTTGCTCTCTCTTGGTTGGGTTGACTCATTATTATTAGGCCCAATAATCGAGCCCTATTCACAACATCTGAATACTAACACAGTTTATGAGAGATAAGGTATTTACGTATCTCAGGTTTCAAACCTCTTAGAAACATCCACATCATTCTCTCCTCATTATTAACCAAGTGGGACGCAAACCGAGACAACTCGGCAAACTTAGCTTCGTATTGCGCCACGGTCATATTGTTTTGCTCAAGCTTAATGAACTCTACCTCCTTCATGTGACAAATACTTTCAGGAAAGTACTTGTTGTTGAACAGCTCTTGGAACTTCTCCCAAGACATTTTGAGTGCGGCAGGTTGAGTACGCTTTACAGATTCCCACCAGTAATCTGACTTTGCTCACAACATGAAGGTGGAAAAGGGAACCTTTTGCTCCTCGAAGCATCCCAAGACATCAAATATCTTGTTGATCTGCTTTATCCACATCTGTGACTTAAATGGTTTTGGCTCTCCAAAAAACTCTGGTGGTCCCAGCTTCTTGAACTGCTTAGCGGTGACCGTCCGAGAGTTGTTAGTGTTTCCACCTGCATTTTGGACAGGAGCCGCTCTCGCCTGATGTTGCATGAATTGCATAAAGCCTCTGAACATCCCATCGTTCACCATTTCATCGGTGTTATTATTTACATGAGGATTATTATCTTCCTGTTTCACATTACCCTGGGTATTGATCGTTGGTGACTCAATGGTATCATGTGCTTCATTGCTTATTTCAACATTTTCGGATGCCATTTTCAACTACTGCCACAAAACAAGGGTTAATTAACATATCATATATTATCCTTATACTCTAACCGACCAATTAAATACCAAATAAACTTAGGTAGGTCATACTAGCGAAGGAATTCCCTGTCTCTCCCCTCCTAGTTCTTGTCTCACATCTCAGCCAGGGATCATATCCCTAAGCTTTGATACTAACTGTGACGCCACCAAAATAGGTATACATCACCCATCTTGAGTCGCCAAATATATGGTACAAAAATTCATATACAACTTAATAATACAACTGTCGTGTAAAATACGACAAAATATAAACTGAGAGTTTTAATAAGAATATTGTCATCTAGACAATATCCACACTCAATGGAGTCCTCATTATATTTATTGTCACACTATTTAACAAAATAGTGAGGACTACTAATGTTATCAGCTGGGCCGTCACTCCGTTCCCCGATTCGTCCCAGCTATATTCTCATTTCCTGAAGAGAACGGTGAGAGAAAGGGTGAGCTCAACTAGCCCAGTAAGAAATATTATGACTAAGATAATGCAGAATAAATTATCATTAGTCTTCAACAATGTTAAACTGATAAAAAAAATAATAGACATCAAGTTTAACTGCAGCGGAATAAGCAATCCATTAGAAGAGTCAAGTAGAGCATGATATCTACTATCTTCTATGATTTAAAATATTTTCATCAATTTTTATCGCTGAAACTCAGCTTAATAAATAAACCACATCATCGAGTCATCCCTGCACTACGGGCCAAGGATATTCATTAAATCATCAATGGTCATAACTATACCGAATAATCCCTGGTCATAATCATACAATAAACTATCCATCAATGCACTACAGGCCACTGAGGACTTTTACCACATCATTTATAACATTACAGGTCATTATTATACCGAATAATCCCTGGTCATAATCATACCAAGTCCATCTATGCACGTAAGCCAAAGATGACTTTCATCACAATATAAGCATGAGGATGATGACAATGACATAATAATTCAATAAAAACAAGTTCAAGGATAAATTTTAAAGATTTAAAATTTTAGTTTATCCAAAAATCAATAATGTCCAAATTGTCAACATGATACTTCTTTGTGGAGTAAAATTCAAGAATGCTCGGAAGAATATTTCCATGAAAAGATATCTTTGGATGAAGCTTAAATATCCGTGATATTCTACTAATTTCATGGAGTATAGAAGCCAAAACTTTAACCAACTGAGTATAATAGAATATATGAAACTACAAAAGGATTTTCGCCCGCCATGCGGTAATCCACGTAAATAGATCATTTCCACAATTTAATAAGGAATGAATACGAAGGATTATTCACCATGCATGCGGTAATCCACATAGACAGGTTATTCCAACAGAATAATAAAGAATGGAATAACAGAAGAATTCACCAAGCTTGCGTAATCCGTACAGACATGTTATTCCAGCAGAATAATAAAGAATGGAACCAGGTCATGCGTAAACCGCACAAACAGGATATTCCAATAGAATAATAATGAATGGAACCAGGTCATGCGTAATCCGCACAAATAGGATATTCCAACAGAATAATAAAGAATGGAATCAGGTCATGCGTAATCCGCACAGACAAGATATTCCAACAGAATAATAAAGAATGGAATAACAATAGAATTCACTAGGCATGCGATAGATCAGCATGCAAAAAGTTATTCCAATGAATACTAAAGAATGGAATAATGTAAGAATTTCACCATGTATGCGGTACCAGACAGACAAAAGTTATTCTAACATAATAATAAAGAATGGAATAACAGCTCTTAGAGTATTGAAAGAAAATAATTCTCTTCATGAATACGAAAGAATAATACCATTTACCTTTAAAAGAAACTGGATATTGGAATAGTAAGGTAGCAGACTTCTCTTCTTCTTTCTCTCTATAATAATTGCTCTAAAGCTTTAGTGAATTAGTGAGAAATGAAGGAAGAATGAGCTTCTATTTATAGGAAAATATAGTTTCGATAATTGCACATTTTGGGGCTCAAAATATTACAGTACAATACCTTCAACTTTTCTTTTATTTTTAATTTAGTCTTGCAAGTATTATCAAACTTACACCACCGCCCCAAATAGTAAATAATGTGAATCAATAGTTCAATCATGTGAATTAATAGTTATAATCATGTGAAAATATGAATTACAGTATAGTACCTCCATCTATACCTCCATTTTTAACTTAGTCATGCAAGTATTATCAATCTTGCACCAACTCCCCTAATAGTACAAGAATGTGAATCAATAGTACACACATGTGAACAAATAGTTATAATCATGTGAATTAATAGCAATTAATTGCTCATTTATCCGACATTAATTCCGATCGGGTCAAGATAACTTCCAGACATCAATTAATATCGAAATAAATGTCGATTTCCACTAACACTAATAATTTCAACACAATGAAACTATCAATTTCATCTTTAATCAACACGAACTTATTCATCATTAATATTATAACTTCGCAATATTTAACAACCGTGTCGTTCCTGTGAAAGAAGGGGGCTTTTTCGATAAGGATTTCTCCTTATCAAAAAGCAATTAGATGACCAAACTTTCTCCTCGATGTAACTTCTAGACATTGTAAATATTGTTATTTAATAATATGAATAACTTTGTCGCCCTCAATTATTGATTTAATAATATAACATATTATGCAGATGATATTGTGACAATAATTGAATCAATAATACGAGAGATATGATGCAAGCAATTATCGTAGCAATAATTGAGTATAACCGAGTGACTTCTCACATAAGCATCAATAATCAATACCGTGTGCTACTATGCAAACCACGTAGTATTATTGTAGACTTTTACTAGGGTAGTTCAACAGTTTAACGGTAAAACTTCCGTCGTTATTTTTATCAAAAGATAATTATACCATTTTCTAACTACGACAATACTTCCATTGTGGGGTCCACTAATGATTGTGTGCCGTCGCATTTAATATTCCCCGTTAAAACGAATATTCCCAGAACCAATCGAATATTATATAACCACTTGCTTACTTTTGCAAAATTGTAAATATTACCCACAACTATAACATTATATTATATCCACACCATAATATTCAAAAATATATTTTGAGAAAAATTAATCTTTATTCATAAAAGTTGGGATCTTACAGTAACACGTAGCAATTATCGTAGATAATTTATTATCGATCAAATTAATTTTCATAGCTTGTAATAATTTTTTAGATAATTATTACTATTTATCATAATTTTTCAATCATAAAATTTTATTTAAATGAATTAAATACCACATAATTCCTTTATCATTAATATTTATTTAATACCAAATATTAATAAAAATCATAACATAATATTATAATATATTTATAATACATCAAAGTATTTTAAATAATTAAATCCATTATTCGATAATTGATATTAATATTAAAATATTAATATTGTCATACTAAAATATCAAAAGTTATATTTAATAACTTCAAATATTTTTCTAACCCTTAAATCATTTTTATATGATTTTTAAAGAATTATTTCTAATTTTTCATAATTTATTTAATATATTTATTAAATAAACTAATTATAATTAATATTAATTTATTAATGAATTTCATCATTAAAATATCAAAAGTTATTAAAAATAACTTAAATATTTTCTTATACCATAATAAATTTTTAAATGATTTTCAACTATTAAAATTATTTTTAAGTAATTTATTTAATATTATAATTAAATAAATTAAATATTATTTATATTCCAAAAATATTAAATGTTTATGAAATATACTCAAAATAATTAAAAACTAATTTTCAGTCTTTAAAATAATTTTTTATAATTTATTATGTATTTTTAATAATTAAAAAACTATTTTTCTCTAATTATTAATTAAAATAATTAATTTTTGTAATTATTCTATCGCTAAAGGGCCCTATAGCGACAGAACCGTCGCTATAGGTGTTCTTGGTGTTCTTAAGCTCAAACCTAGAAATCCTGTCAGTGTTCGAGTTAGTGGGTTTGACCATCATTTGATCTATGCTCCTAAGTTTTTCTGGGGAGTCTAAGGAATCAGTGTTGTAGTATACATGTAATACTACACTTACAAACAAACATCATGGCTAAACAACATCAAATCAGTGAGTTATTAGCCCCCAAAATGTCTGACAACGCTGTTCTTCATTTCTGGGTTTTTCAGAAACTGATTTCCATGGTCGATCAACCATGTTTGACTGATTATAACTTAAGATCTACACATGATCTGGCCCTGTTTCCAGTTCCAGATCATACACAACATGGCATACTACAGATCTATAACATAAAACAACTTAAATCTTTAACACACAAGAATCTAAGAGCCCTGACATTAGCTTGTCAAACAACATTTGTGTTAGAGTTTATGCCCTAGAGGCCAATTATTTGATATAATTGCTTAACGTTTTGATTTTTTATTTGATTGAATAAATGAATGATTTTATTATGGTTTTATTTACTGCGTTATATAAATGTTAAGATAATAAAATCCTTAGAATAGTGATACAAATTATATAGTTTCAAATGTGACTTGAATATGAGATTATATAATTATAATTAGTATCATTATTCTTAAATGTCCTAATCGAGTATCATTGTTGATGGGACAACAATGATGCATTGAGACTAATATGTGGATCGACCGATGACCAAATCTCATTGGTCATAAATATATGAGATATTAAGTCAATGATAGGTACATGTTAGAGAATCCGGTAATCGGGATGGACTCCACCATGAGAATTCTATGTGGAGCATAATGCGAAGTGTCATTAGCAATTCTCATAGTGATAATGATGTAATGGTCCTCTGACCTGAAATCACTATATTGCTACACGACAATTTATGTACTTTGATATCATCAAATGTCACCTTTAATAGGGTGGACTATAAAGGTGATTATTGGGTACATCATGAATCGTGTGAGGAATATGAGTGATCTAGATGGAATTTAACCCTCCTATTTATTAGGGGTGATATCCATAGGCCTCTTGATTGAGTAGGACTATGAAATGCATGGCCATGCTCAAATAGTGATTTGTTTCATATAGTCTACTCATTGATCAAGAAAACTCAGATTAAATTATGAAGAGTATGACACATTCCATGACTCGAGTTTAATCTAGGATATTAAGGTTAAAAGGATTAAATTACATTGAAACATTGGTCACTAAAAGGTTGCATCGAATCATCGATCTTATTATTACTTGGATAGCAGTGATGCATTACTAGATGTCGCTCACTGTTTATAATTTTATAATATGATTTTAAAATTATTGCCAACGTGATAATAACCTATAGGGTCACACACATAGAACGTAATTTAAAAGGGAATAAATTTAAATTTTAAGGATTTAAATATATTACTATGATTAATAGTATTTAAATCACAAATTTAAATTAAAAGGAAAGTTTGTATATATGTATATTAATTAAGTAAGACTTAATTAAGTTATATATATATAAATTTGAATTTTATGAAATTAGGTTTTGATTAATTCCATTTAACTACTATATATAGGATATATAGCAGCTACTTAGGGTTAGATCATAACTTGAAAACCCTAGCCGCTCTTAGAGAGAGACTAGAGAGAAAACGTACAGTTTCATAAAGGTTCCTTTGGTGGCTAGTACCGCAAGTCCCTCTTATTGCAGAATCGTTCGACGGTTCGTGCGGCGTTCGTGTGGATACCATAGAGACGTAGTTTCGTGAGGAATTGCGTTAAGGATTCGAAGCCGTTTCAGAAACACTTTCAATTTCGGTATAATATCTAAACCTCTGAATTAATTGATTTTTTCGCATGGATCCTGTGTTGGGTTTCGGAAATTGCTTTGATTATTTTATTTCCGCTACGTTTTTGTGCCGAAATCCCTAAAATTTGAAGGTTCAAGAATAGTTGCTAAAAACTTTAATTTCGAGCATCAAAATGATATGGATCTAAGTTTTAGCATCCCAGATCATCAAATGACACCCTCTAACATAACTTTAAACATCTAACAACAACATCTAACACAAAATACATAGATATATAAGTTTAGGGCTTTATACCTTTAAATGACCAATCTTTGAATCTGATACTTAATGATCTGATATTGGTAAGCTGGAATATGATCATAGCCTATCTTATCACTCTCTTTCACTTTCAATCTTGAATTTTTAGAGAGAGAAGAAAGTTGACTAATATGGAAAGTAAAGTGAACTTCCTCTCACTTTAATCTATAATATATCTTTGATGCAATGAACTTGGATTGACAAAATGGCTGATATAATAGATATAGAGCACATGCTAGGGCTAGGTTTTGTGAACAACTTACCTAGAGTCAAAACCTACACACCAACTTCATAAAAAAATACCAAAAAGGGCTTTATGGTCATTTTGCTTCAAATTTTAATACCAAAGTTGTCATTTGATCAAACCCTTAGTGTAAGACCCCAACTTTTATGAATAAAGATTAATTTCTCTCAAAATATATTTTTGAATATTATGGTGTGGATATAATATAATGTTATAGTTGTGGGTAATATTTATAATTTTGCAAAGTAAGCAAGTGGTTATATAATATTCGATTGGTCGGGGAATATTCGTTTTAACAGGGAATATTCGTACGACAACACAATCATTGGTGGACCCCACAATGGAAGTATTGTCGTAGTTAGAAAATGACATAATTATCTTTTGATAAAAATAACGGCGAAAGTTTTACCGTTAAACTGTTGAACTACCCGGTAGTAAAAGTACGATGAATACTGGCATTGGTTGCATAGTAGCAAACGGAATTTATTATTGATGCTTACGTGAGAAGTCACTCAGTTATACTCAATTATTGCTACAGCAATTGGTGCATCATATCTCTCATATTATTGATTCAATTATTGTCACAGTATCATCTACATAATAAGTTATATTATTAAATCAATAATTGAGACGACAAAGTTATTCATATTATTAAATTGCAATATTTACAATGTCTAGAAGTTCTATCAAGGAGAGGTTTGGTCATCTAATTACGCGCCAATAAGGAGAAATCCTTATCGAAAAGCCCCCTCTTTCCTGGGAACGACCTGGTTGTTAAATATTATGAGTTATAATATTAATGATGAATAAGTTCGTGTTGATGAAAGATGAAATTGATAGTTCCATTGTGTTGGAATTATTAGTGTTAGTGGAAATTGACATTTATTTTGATATTTATTGATGTCTGGAAGTTATACTGACCAGTCGGGTAATTAATCGGATAAATTAGCAATTAATTGCTATTAATTCACATGATTATAACTATTTGTTCACATGTATGTATTATTGATTCACATTCTTGTACTATTAGGGGAGTTGGTGCAAGATTGATAATACTTTCATAACTAAGTTAAAAATGGAGGTATAGATGGAGGTACTATACTGTAATTCGTATTTTCACATGATTATAACTATTGATTCACATTATTTACTATTAGGGGCGGTGGTGCAAGTTTGATAATACTTGCAGGACTAAATTAAAAATGAAAGAAAAGTTGAAGGTATTGTACTATAATATTTTGAGCCCCAAAATGTGTAATTATCGAAACTATATTTTTCTATGAATAGAAGCTCATTCTTCCTTCATTTCTCACTAATTCACTAAAGCTTTAGAGCAATTATTATAGAGAGAAAGAAGAAGAGAAGTCTCTTACCTCACTATTCCAATATCCAGTTTCTTCTAAGGTAAGGGGTATTATTCTTTCGTATTTATGAAGAGAATTATTTTCTTTCAATACTCGTAAGAGCTGTTATTCCATTCTTTATTATTATGTTGGAATAACCTATCTATACGAAGTACCGCATACATGGTGAAATTCTTCTGTTATTCCATTCTTTAGTATTCAGTTGGAATAACCTATCTGTGCGGTCTATCGCATGTCTGGTGAATTCTGTTGTTATTCCATTCTTTATTATTCTGTTGGAATATCGTGTCTGTGCGGATTACTCATGACCTGGTTCCATTCTTTATTATTCTGTTGGAATATCCTATCTGTGCGGATTACGTATGACCTAGTTCCATTTATTATTATTCTGTTGGAATATCCTGTCTGTGCGGATTACGCATGACCTGGTTCCATTCTTTATTATTCTGTTGGAATATCCTGTCTGTGCAGATTACGCATGACCTGGTTCCATTCATTATTATTCTGTTGGAATATCCTGTCTGTGCGATATACGCATGACCTGGTTTCATTCTTTATTATTCTGTTGGAATATCATGTCTGTGCGGATTACACACACCTGGTGAATTCTTCTATTATTCCATTCTTTATTATTCTCTTGGAATAACCTATCTATGTGGATTACCGCATGCATGGTGAATGATCCTTCGTATTCATTCCTTATTAAATTGTGGAAATGATCTGTCTACGTGGATTACCGTATAGCGGGCAAAAATCCATTTGCAATTTCATATATTCTATTATACTCAGTTGGTTAAAGTTTTGGCTTCTATACTCCATGAAATTAGTAGAATATCCTGGATATTTGCACTTCATCCAGTATCTTTTCATAGAAATATTCTTTCGAGCATTCTTGAATTTTACTCCACAAAGAAGTATCATGTTGACAATTTAGACGTTATTGATTTCTCGATAAACTAAAATTTAAAATATTTAAAATTTATCCTTGAACTTATTTTATTGAATTATTATGTCATTGTCATCATCCTCATGCTTATATTGTGATGAAAGTCATCTTTGGCTTACGTGCATAGATGGACTTGGTATGATTATGACTGAGGATTATTCTAAGTATAATCATGACCTGTAATGTTATAAATGATGTGGTAAAAGTCCTCGTGGGTTCAGAAGTGCATTGATGGATAGTTTTTGGTATGATAATGACCGAGGATTATTCAGATAGTCATGATAATTGATGATTTAATGAATATCCTGGCCCGTAGTGTGAGGATGACTCGATGATGTGGTTTATTTATTGTCGAGTCTCAAATGATAAAAATTGATGAAAATATTTTAAATCATGGAAGATAGTAGATATCATGCTCTACTTGAGTCTTCTAATGGATTGCTTATTCCGCTGCAGTTAAACTTATTGTCTATTGTATTTTATCAGTTTAACATTGTTGAAGACTAATGATAATTTATTCTGCATTATCTTAGTCAGAATATTTCTTACTGGGCTAGTTGAGCTCACCCTTTCTTTCACTGTTATCTTCAGGAAATGAAAATATAACTGGGACGAGTCAGGGAACGAAGTGACGGTCCAGATGATAGCATTAGTAGTCCTCACTATTCTGTTAAATAGTGTGACAATAAATGTAATGAGGACTCCATTGAGTGTGGATATTGTCTAGATGACAATATTCTTATTAAAACTCTCAGTTTATGTTTTGTCATATTTTACACGACAGTTGTATTATTAACTTGTATTTGAATTTTTGTACCATGTATTTAGAGACTCAAGATGGGTGATGTATACCTATTTTGGGGGCGTCACGCTTAGGGTTTAACCCTTAGGGTTAAAACCTAAGGTTTGCAAAAATCACATTTCTAGGATTTCCAAATTAGGGTTTTTCAAAAATGAAAATTAACATTCTTAAATTATAATTAGAGTTTCCTAATTATATTATAATTTCCTAATCACATTAGAACTTAAACAAATTAGGATTAATATTTCCTAATTAATATTGCTAATTTAGCAATTAAATTCACAATTGAACACTAGGATTTCTGACAGAACAATTAGTGTTTAAAAAATTTAAAATTTAGGGTTTGCTAATTAATTAAGCTTTACCCTAATTAATATTATAATAAATAGCACTTAAGCATTATAATTATCCTTTAAGTTCCCAAATTAGGGTTTCAAATTCCTAGAATCTGAAATTAGAGTTCCCAGATCTGGTATTAGGGTTTTCTAATAATTAATTAGGGTTTCAAATAATTCATTAGGGTTTTCCCTAATAATTTATAATTAATGACGTTTAACCTTATACATAGCATTTGTGTTCCCAAACTAGGGTTTTAAATTTTTGAATTAGGGTTTTGAATATCCGTAACCGAAATTAGGGTTTCAGAACCGATTTCTAGAGTTTCTTATCAGACATTAGGGTTTTCTAATTGAACGTCGATATTTGACAATAATCTTAGGGTTTGACACTGATAAAATTTATCTGGTCAACCCTTGACCCTTAACCACATATTATACACATATAATATCATAATCATAGAACATATACACATATACACTTAATCCTGAATAATTCACCAAAAGCCTTCACAGAATTTTGAAATCCTCAAAATTCCTTCTCAAAAACATCAAACGCATACACTTATTTTCTGTCTAGGTCTATTATTTAACCTTAAATCCATCATTTAAGATTTTAATAAATTATCTAAATTCTCGGGTTGTCACAAGGATTATTGAATTACCAAAAAATTTATAATTGTAGTTCCATTAGTGTAAATAATTTTACACTCATTTGAAAGAACTTCTGAAAAAGACTTGTCAAAAATATAATTTCATTACTTAAATTGACAGTATTACCACAAAATTTTTTTAATATATTTTTTAAGCCCTGTCTCATATAAGGGGGTGTTTGATAAAAACTGAATGAATTTGAATCTGAATCTGAATGAGCTGAATCTGAATCTAAATGAAAAAAGTTGTTTGATAATTGACATGTCTGAAATATCTGAATGACAATATTTTATTATTTTACCCCTCTGAAAAAATTTAAAATAATTATAAATTTATTTAATAATACTTAATATAATAGTTAATATTTTTTAAAAAAAATTTAATTTTTTTTTACTTCATTCAGCTGCTCATTCAGCTAAAAAAAATCTGACTTAGCCATTCAGCTTGTCCATCTTACCGATTTAGCTATTCAGACCAAAACAAACGCACTGACTGATTCAGTCATTCAGCTCTAAACAAACACCCCTAAATGTGTAACTCATTTATTCGTTTGTATAAAAATATTTTTTGATATTAGAGGAAAAACTCGTACGAATATCAATTTCCATACTATGTTCTTGTTCGTTACACATCATTTGGGACGTTGGCGTTAATTTATTTATTGCGCTTCCAGTTTGCACTATTCTTAATTCGATTAATTTGGATATGAAACACTTTCTAAATTAAATGAGATGTGTTTGTAAAGTAAATTTGTAAAATGAATAAGAGATTTCAAGACATTCAAAACAGGCATACACCCAGGCGCGGATACATATAAGCGACAGTATAAATAGTTGCCCTGCTAATTTTTTTTAATAGGTATAAGGTTTGTATAAATATATAAATTAATAAATTTAAGGACGCAAATTAATAAAAGAGTTTAATTTGAAGGGGACAAAAAAACATTTCATAAATCAATTTTCAATACAAGTATAAATATATTCTTAGTTTTAAGACTTGGTAAAATCTTATAAGTATTTTTTGTATAGTTTTTGGTTTTGAATGTTCATCGGCGTGTGAACTGTTAGGAATTGTTTGATTCAAGTTTGATTTTTTTTTTTTGTTATTAATTTGGTTGACTGTGATTACTGTTTGTTTGGTCTGATTGAGTTTTTATTTTTAGGTTGTTTGATCTTCAATTGAAAATTTGATCATTTTGGTTGTGTAGTTTATGTCTTTTATTGTGATACCTTACAATGATTTTGTCATATTTTATAAACATTATTATGATTATGATTAATTTATAAATATTATTATGATTAATTAATATTATGATTAGTTTAAGTTTTGTTTATTTAACTTTAACAAAAAACTTAGGTTAAATCCGCTCCTATTAAAAAAATTTCTAAATCCGCCCATGCATGCACCATATTGTGATCAATTATTGGTTAGTCTAGTAGTTAGTAGATCGTTTACTTCGCTCAAAACTTAATTTATGTTTGATTTTCACTTACGACGGAGGTTTGGTGATAATGAAAGTAGTATGCACACAAGCCAATCATGTTTGATGATAAAGCATATGCTTTGTAACAATCTTATACATTTATTAATAAAAAGTATTAATTTATTAAAGGCTTTTAATTATCTACATGATGTTGTTTTATAATATGTGATAAACCCAGAGTTTTAAACAATGCTTTTAGAATAATGATGATGATCATTCTAATGAGATCTAAATTCTTAGAAAGCTTAAAACTAAAATAGTTCCCAATCGTTGGATTACTAAATTGGGGATTAGTGAATTCGGATAGATTGTGTTAGTTCCCAGTAGGCACAATAGATCTTGAAGGGGGGGTTGAATAGATCCTTTTTAATTTCAAATATTTTTCTAGTTTATTTTTTATTGCTAATAATTTAGCATGTGACAAACATAAGAATCTTTTCAAGCACAGCGGAATAAGTAAAAGATCCCCTTCATTGATATATTCATAATCATACATACATTGTTCGTAGAGTTAGTTTCGTGGTAAGCAGTTAAAACATATATAGTAGTTATAGCAGTTAATGTACATAATGTAAATGACATAAAGTAAAAGACACAAAGGGTTTTAAGTGGTTCAGAGACTCAAGCTCCTAATCCACTCTTACTCCTTTCAACTAGAAGGATTTCCACCAAGGAATGCTGAGACCCGAATCACTAAGATTCCTTGAGGCCGGTGACCTTGGGACTTTAGTTCACTAAGAACTCTTCAAGGCCAACAGCCTTGGAACCTGTCTAGTTCCCTTGGAACTCTTCAAGCCCAGCAGGCTTGGAATCTTCATTTAGTCCCTTCGGGCAAGGACCCCTCAGGCCCTGGCTTCTTGTTGTTGTAGTTGTTCATGTTGTTGGTGCTGAGCTGCAAAGATGTCATTAAGCTCTGAACATCTTCTGTACTTAGCATCTTGGTGTGGTCCTCTTTGCATTCTGCTACGAGTCTAAACCACATCTTCTTTGTACTCTGCCACTTTTCTGAATGCTATCTTCTTGGCCTTTTCGGCTCTAAGCTTGGCTGCCATCTTCAATAGTATTCTCATCTTTGTTGAGTGAAGCTCTAATCCATTTAAGTCCTTCTTCAAGGCTGCTTCACTTCCACCTTGGTAGTTTCACTGTCACTGAGACTTGTTTTGTTGATCTTTTGGTAAAACTCGTAGAGTCAACAATAGCATTCAACAACTCAACGATTCTGCAACATAGCAGTCATCAGCATTTTTTGATCTTTGAAGCTCTGTTGATTTATACTCTTTCCCAATCTTCCCATTTGAAAGTAGCCGTTGAAAGCCATTCAAATTGCCTTGCAGATCTCGAGTTTTTTTGATGTAGACTACAGATGTGACATGACATCCCCTTTTCTGACTTTCTGACACTGCAGTCTACTGTTTCACCTACCCCGACAGAGATGTCACTTTCATTTCTCGGCCAGGTAGTCAACTTTATTTCTTCCTTCTAATTTTTAGATCAGAGGTTGTCCTTTTGCATCGATGCTCTCAATAAGCTCTATTCGAATATCAATCTTCAGATTGAGCCGTTGCCAATGCCTCAATCTTTAGTTGTTAGAACTCTACGATTATGATGCATATCTTCTTAGACCTGATCGTAGTGTCTTGTTGATTGTTGCTACTTGACTTGTGGGGTTAACACTACGATCTTTGAATAGTGTTCATTAGATCTCCAATGTGGAACACCTCTTCCTTCTTTAGTTCAGTGCTTCAACACTTATGTTTGCCTCGACTGTTCTTAGATACTGATGGCTTGACTACTTGCTCTGGCCCCTTCTGAATAACAAGACACTTCAGATTTGTGGCGTGTCCAACTCACTTTCTCCTTGTGATCTCCCGTTCACTTATCGACAATGGACTGACCCAATGCTTAATCACTTTAGCCTTGTTATTCAGAGGCTGACCAGTATCTTTGTGTATACTCCATCAGTTTCTTCTTTGTTTGGCAAACACTACGATCTTGGTTACTTTCAAGATCGTTGTCATCTTTCTTTTTGACAGCCACTGCATATGCTGACTTTCCTTAGTCAGCTACTGAAGTCTTCTTATGATCATCTTGTGGAAGACTTTACCTTTAATGGCTTCTTAACTCAATCTGGATGCTAATTGAGTTGATACTTAGATCTTCTATTATCTTGCATGCCATTCGTTGAGTGCTCTCTGGCTTCCTTCAGGTGAGATGTATCTTTGCATTACCAACCAAAGGCTTCATTCCTTTAGATATTTTGAGAGTGCTCAATTGTTGAGAATCGTGTTTGCTCTACGATTTTACTGTGGCCTTGTGAGCACATCTGTTAAGGTCTTAGCTCTGCACTCTACGATTCAGCTTCGGCTGTGCAGACACTACGACTTTGAGATCAGATCTTGATACTACAATTTTCGTCGTTGTGCTTGTTGTCTTTCATCGATCTTGCTTCGACTACGATCTACGCCTTTGATACGATCGAGAGACTCTCACGATTACGAGTGTAGTCTACAATTCTTGAATCGGGCTTTGGCGATTCTCGGTCGGCTCGTGGCGTGTCGTCTCTCTACGATTCTGAACATGACTTCCTCAGCAGACTACGACCCTGAGAAAGTTCTCCTCGACACACTACGATCCTTCCTCGTCTCTCCTGGAAGTCTACGAACTCCGAGATCTACTATCTTGCAGACTACGATTACGCCTCGATAGCTCTCGAGTTTTCCTTGACTCTCTGGCGGGACTACGATTTTACAGTGCGAGTGCTTTCTAAGCGATCGGACGTGCCTATCTATTACATCATAAGATCAACCTAACATGCTTGATCTTACTATATTTATAGTCCTTGTACATCATTTCTTTTTAAGGACTTTACAAAGCTGTTTTGCTTATATAGGATCAACCTTAACACATTTGATCAATTCATTCTAAGTCCTTGTACATATGTTTCTATTATCTATCAAAAGACTTTACAGCTTTTCTTAATGCAAGCATGCTTGCATATTATTCATATATATATATATATATATATATCATAATCAGATCATATGTAAATAGGAATATCATTCACATGCTTATTCCTAACAGATTGGTACATACGTTGCTTGCTCATTGGATGAGGATGATTGATCTCATGATCATTTGTGTGGAGACACTAAAGCAAGTATATAGGTGTTTATTAGAGAATAAGTTCACTGAGCATGGCTCGCTAAAGAATACCTAATGGAGTTTTACTTGTCTGTCAATAAGAATTCTTGTAGTGATAGTAGTACAAGTGATCCTTGGACTTGAGATCATCATAGTATCTTGTGTATGATGAGTTATACTTTGACTTATTCCTTAAGACCCTTAGGGTTTATCAAAGGGTATGTTTGGGTATAATAAGTTGTACATGGAGATAATGTATGATCAATAAAGAATCTACCGCTTCTAGTAAAAGAAGAGAAATGTCCTATGTGATTCGATAAATGAAAACCCAGTAGTCCTTGGCCAAGGTAGAATGAAATTAGAAAGGAGTTTCTAATTTGCATTATTTGGAGTTGTGCATTTAAGAGTCGAAATACATAAAATTAAATAAAATAAGACTTGATAGTAATTTCATGTCTTATATTTAATTGGGACATTGTATGGTGGAAGGATTGAATTGTACGGTAACTATTTACTCAAAGGTTCTTTTATGACTAATGTTGAAATTTATATTATCTGAAAAGTCGTTAATCGCTAGGGAGGCTTATCCCTATTGTAGAATAAATATTATTTATTTAAATTAATTAATTATTTAATTTATTTATTTAAATAAGATTAGAATTGTTCTAATTGATTTATTCACAACCGGTTTAATATGGAGAACATAAAGGGTCACACCATACAAGGAAGAATAATTATTTAAGAAGTTAATGGCATAATCATAATAACATGTTAAGTATATTTAATTTAATCTATGGTGATAGAATAAATTAAATAGCTTAATATTTTAGAAATTTTAAATATAAATTAATAAGAGAGTCTTATTAATATTATTACAATTATTATTATTTTAATTTCTAAAAGAGTTTAGGAATTAATTTAATATAAGTACTCTCATTTATTCCTACTAGGATTAGGAGAAAAATTAGTTAAAGGAGTTTAATTAATTATCCCTAATAAGATTAGGGAGCCCATTTAATTAAAAGAATTTAATTAAATATATAATACCTTATTTTAATTAAATAGGGTAACCTGATATCTTTATAAGAGGAGTCTTATATCATATATCAGATATACGCAATTCTAATAGTTAGAGAGTACGTTCTTTTTCTATAGAGATAGAAAACTAAGGTTTAGCCAACCACCCTTCTTCTTGAATATTTCTTCTTCCTAGGTGGATCACCTCTAGAGGCCAAACACTTGGGTTGCTAACGTTGATCAAAGGAATGAACCAAACCTGGTGGATTCAAGTTGAACGCAAAAGAATTTGGAGATGAACTTGTACCTGAGGAAGCTCGAATATTCAAGGGTATGATTTTTATTCTTTATCTTTTCATTTAATTAATAATTGTGCATAAAGGATGATCCGGGTATATGGTTTGTAAAATTTTTAAAACTCTACTTTTTTCATGTTTCCGCTTATTTTGTGCAATTTGATTGCGTTCAACAATATTACAAACCTAACAGTGGCATCAGAGTCAAACCTTTATGCGAATTATTAATTGTCAAATTTGATATGTATATTGATATGTGTTTAGAACAATTTAATTGGGCATAATTTTGTTGTATAAAATTTTTATATAAAAAAAACGGTAATCAATTCTGAAAGTTTGTTATTTAACGCGAACTGAATTTCTTTTTCTGTTGCGTCTAAAACCGCGTGGATGTTGCTTTGGGTTATTCAAACTATTAAGGGACATGCTTCACGAAATTGCTTGAGACATGTTATTGACTAAGATTCAGGTAACTTGAAGTTATTATGTTTATAATAGTATATATATATATATATATATATATATATAATGGTATATTATATACTGGTTTATATATATATATATATATATATATATATATATATATATTCTTAATTATTTTATAATTAAAATAAAAGTTTATTTTAATATTAAAATAAAAGATTTATTTTAATATTAAAATAAAGGAGATTATTTTAATTTTTAAATTGAATTTCATGCTAACTAATTAGAGTTGGAATTGGATTCCATGATAACTAATTGGAGTTGAAATTGGATTACATGTTTCCTTAAATAAAGGAGTTTATTTAGATATGAAATAAGATTTCATATTATTCAAAATAAAGGAATTTATTTGTGAATAGGAAAGTAAATCCATGTTTCCTTAAATAAAGGAGTTTATTTAGATTTTAAATAAGATTTCATATTATTCAAAATAAAGTAGTTTATTTGTGAATAGGAAAGTGAATATGTGTTTCCTTTAATAAAGGAGTTTTTTTTTACTTGGAATTGGATTCCATAATTAATTAAAATAAATGAGTTTATTTTGATTAAAATAAAATAGTTTATTTTATTCAAATTTTTATAAATTAAAATAAAAGAGGTTTATTTTGATTTAAATTTGGATTAAAAATAAAGGAGTTTATTTTAATTCAAAAATAGACTTTATGCTAACTAAATTTGCCAATTAAATGATATCAATATATATTGAATGTTTATTATTTATGAGATGAATGTTATTTATTGATGCATATGGTGATGTGTATGATAATAAATGGGATTGATTATGGACTATTGACCAATGTGATTGGATTTTATTTTAGTTGGATGCGTGAATGTATGGGTTTTATTAAATGGGTCTGCGTGTATCTCGCCTTCTCTAATTTTTTCTTAATGTAAATTCTAACTCCCTCCTATGTACTTCCCTCGATCACGATCAAGGTTTTTATTTATTTTAAATAGTTTTGTAATAGGAATAGTTAGAATTAATTTTAAAGAATTGGAGATCAAGGAACAAGGAGCACCTGAAGACCCGTTTATAATGGAGCCCGGGTTTAAATGTAATAGTTATATTTAAATATTAATTCTTGCACCCTTAGGGTTTGACCTTTTGGTTCACTTGGTGGCTATAGTGAACCAAACTAGAATAAAAGTTCATAATCAATCCAGGTAGAATATAGTATTCTATATGTGCATGCTTATACTATATATATATATATATATATATATATATATATATATATTATGCAAATATGTTTTGCATGTTAATTAATATGACGCGTATTTTATATATATATGTGCATGCGCGTTAAACAAGATGAGACAAATTAATAACAAAACCCTCAAAAAAAATTTATATATTAAGTCCTAAGCATTCAAAGATATTTGGAATATCGAACGTCTCCTTCTAGCATGATAAAAATAATAGAGTATCAATTAATTATTATAAGTTTGTTGTGTCACCACAAGGCTTATCTTAATTCTTTGAGATGTTAATTTTATCACATTTGATGCTTATAAAGAAAATTGAACAATATTGTTTTGTTGTGTCACCACAAGGATAATATTTTTCTTTTTTGAATATATGGAGTGCTAGGTTGGACTTAACTTGGATAATTTTGATTCGGATGTGCCACCACTTGATCAAAGTAATCTAAGAGGCAAAATATAAGGAGTTGCATAGTTGATGTAATTGAAAAGAGTTGTCTACCTATTTATTTATATATAGTTTGTTGTGTCACCACAAGGCTATATACATTTGAAATGGGATCCTTATTCTCACTAGCATATCTTTAATTAGATATTGCCGAACTATATATATTGAGGGTAATATAGTTTGAAGAAAATAGTGGGAGATACCAATTTAAAACAAGACCTAAATTATTTTGGTAATTAATAAAAGAATGTATGCTAAAATATTTTTAATTACAAATTCATTTACAGAATTTTACAATGTCTAAATCACTATCACTACGAAGCATATTAGATGTTATTTAACCGGACTGAATTAAATGGATTGGTTAAGGAATTTGAGAATAGTTCTCATGGCTGAAAAGCTATCTTATGTCCTTAATACGCATATCCCTGCAATGGTTGCAGACAATACCTATGGGGAAGAGATTGCTACTTTTAGAAAGTGACAAGATGACGCACAGTTGGCTCAATGCATCATTCTCGCATTCATGAGTAATGAACTTCAGCGTCAGCATGAAACTATGGATGCTCCTACTATATTCCTGCACATCAAGTAGTTGATGGTGAGGAAAGTAAGACTGATAGATATCAGATATCTAAGGAGCTCTTTCGATCTAGAATAACCAATGACACTATAGTACAGACACATGTCCTAAAGATGATCAATTTGATTGAACAGTTAGGATAACTGGTTTTGTAATGGCTGGAGAGTTGAGCCAAGATTTGATCTTACACTTACTCCCGTACTCCTTTCACAATTGTTGTGAGTTTTTCATATAAACAAGCTAGATATCAGCCTCGCTGATTTGCTTAACATGTTAAAAAATGTTGAGAGTCACTTTCCAACCAAGAAAGACCATGTCTTACTGGTAGGGGCCAAAGGATCTTCTGAAAAGAAGAGAGATTCAAAGAAGGTAAATAAAAGGCAAAAACAAAGGATAATAAGAACAAAATTGATACAGATAGCAAAGGAGTTTGCTTCCACTGCAATAAGCATGGACACTGGAAAGAAACTACAAGAAGCATCATGCACAGGATAACCAGAAGAAGCTTAATGAAGTTTCGGTTATAAATATAATGTTATTCATGATTTAAAATAATTTTTTCATTAAGTTAAGATTCTACTTGGGTATTGGATACCGACTTTGGTTATCATAAATATAGATTTATGAAGGGACCAAGCAGAAGTAGAAAGCTAAACAAGAGATAAGTAATCCTATGTGTGGAAATGAAGCAAAGGTTGCTGCATCAGCCATAGGAACTTATAGTTTAGCACAGCCTCCGGGCAAGTCTATTAAGTCAATAAGTTGTTATTGCATTTCAGTTCTAGTTGAAAATATTATTTCTATTTTATTGTTGGACAATGAAATCTTTGGTATTATATTTAAGAACAATTGTTGTTCAATTTATAATAATAATAATAATGTTTTGTATAGAACTAGAATATCACTTAATGGATTTTGTATACTTGACTTACGTGAAAATAATTTTGCATATTGAACAAACTAGTATAAGAAAAGGAGATGATCATTCAAAGAGTTGAATGTGTGTATTTGCTGAAATATAAGTGTGAATTATTTAAAAGGTTCAAAGAATTTAGAAGTGAAACAAATTAGCAAAGTATTAAAATTCTTTGATTAGATCAAGGAATAAATACTTGTGCAATAAGTTTCTAGATCATCTCAAATGGTTTTCTCATAATGGATGCCTCCTGATACGCAATAATTGATTGATGTATCTGAAAGGAAAAATCGTACCTTATTGGACATGGTACAGTCCATAATGATTTTATCGACATTCCAGTATCCTTTTGGGGTCATGTCCTAGAAATGGATGCATTTCTACGAAAAAGTAACCTCAAAATCCAACCCCAAGACTCTATAAAAGGTATAGACAGGGAGGATTCCTAATCTTAAGTATGTTAAGATAAGGGGTTGTCCAACTTATGTGAAAAGGTTTCAAAGGATAAGCTTGGGACAAAATTTGATAAGTACAGATTTGTGGGACATCCTAAAGTAAGTTTAGGGTATATGTTCTATAATCCTACTTAGAAAAAGGTGTTTGTTGTGAAACACGCTGCCTTCTAAGATAAAGATGTTTATCATTGAAGGGGCAAGTGGGAGGATAATAGATCTTGAAGAGTTCAAGAACCACAAAACACTATATGTCAAATAAGAGGAACCTGTAGATAGACCTATTGTACCACAACAGAATCGTAAATCTGGAATAGTACCAAAGATACCTGGGAGGTATGGATTCATCATGGATGATGATGACAAGGTACGCGTCATAAAGATGATGATCCGATTACATACGATGAGGTAAGAGTTGTAGACACTCAGAGAAATGAATTGAAGCAAGTTTCTCAAAAATAGAACATTCGTTTTGATGAAATAATCAAAAGAGTTTGATTTTATCAAAAACAAGAATGAACCTAGTGTGTACAAAAGGGTCAGTGGGAGCGTCGTGACATTCCTAGTAATATATGTTGATATACTACGGATAAGGAATGACATACCAATGCTACAATTAGTAAAGATAAAGTTGTCTAAACATTCCTCCACGAATGATTTGGGAAGAGTATCGTTATTGGGGATACAAATCTATATAGATAGATTTAAGAGGATGCTCGACTTAACCCAAGGAACGTATATTCATTTGATGCTAAAGTCGTTTAGCATGGCAAACTCCAAGAGTTGTCTCATGTTGATGAACCATGGAGTGTATCTCTCTTAATAGTCCCCATAGACTCATAAAAGAGAGATCGCATGAGTAACTATCATGTATGCAATGAAATGTACGAGACCAGATGTTGATCAGTCATATTCTGGAGAAGTTCACTATAAGACAGTGAAAAATATCTTAAAATACTTAATTGACACTAAGGATGTGATTAAAATTTATGGTGGGTCTAAATTAAAACTAGAGGGCTTAACAGACTCAAGTTTTTAGACAGACCAAGACGACAGAAAATCTACTTTAAGGTAAAGCGTTACCTTGAACAGTGGTGTAGTGAATTGGAAAGGTTCCAAACAACAAAGAGTTGTTGGTTTAGTGATAAAGACAAAGTATATAGCTATAAATGAAGCTACAAGTTGATTGTTTGGATGAAAAGTTCATTACAGAACTAGGAATAGTTCCTAAGTCTTATCTTGGATCTAAACATGTGTTGTGGCACTTTCATTTGATTATAGGAATCATTGAAAGATGGAAATCACTATAGAGATAGTGGACTCTCAAGAATAACATTACATATCCATTAACTAAAACTTATCCAACAGCAGGATAATCGTCACTTAGAGAAGAAAGGTATGAGATACCATGACGATTGGCTTTAGTGCAAATGGGAGATTGAAATTAGTATGCACACAAGCCAATCATGTTTGATGATAAAGCATATGCTTTGTAACAATCTTATTCATTTATTAATAAAAAGTATTAATTTATTAAAGGCTTTTAATTATCTACATGATGCTGTTTTATAATATGTGATAAACTCATAGTTTTAAGCAATGCTTTTAGAATAATGATGATGATCATTCTAATGAGATCTAAATTTTTAGAAAGCTTAAAACTAAAATAGTTCCCAATCGTTGGATTACTAAATTGGGGATTAGTGAATTCGGATAGATTGGTACATACGTTGCTTGCTCATTGGATGAGGATGATTGATCTCATGATCATTTGTGTGGAGACACTAAAGCGGTATGTAGGTGCTTATTAGAGAATAAGTTCATCGAAGCATTGGCTCGCTAAGGAATACCTAATGGAGTTTTACTTGTCTCATCAATAGGAATTCTGTAGTGATAGTAGACAAGTGATCCTTGGACTTGAGATCATCATAGTATCTTGTGTATGATGAGTTATACTTTGACTTATTCCTTAAGACCCTTAGGGTATATCAAAGGGTATGCTTGGGCATAATAAGTTGTACATGGAGATAATGCATGATCAATAAAGAATCTACCGCTTCTAGTAAAAGAAGAGAAATGTCTTATGTGATTCGATAAATGACAACCCAGTAGTCTTTGGTCAAGGTAGAATGAAATAAGAAAGGAGTTTCTAATTTTCCTTATTTGGAGTTGTGCATTTAAGAGTCGAAATACATAAAATTAAATAAAATAAGACTTGACACTAATTTCATGTCTTATATTTAATTGGGACATTGTATGGTGGAAGGATTGAATTATACGGTAACTATTTACTCAAAGGTTCTTTTATGATTAATGTTGAAATCTATATTATCTGGAAAGTCGTTAATCGCTAGGGAGGTTTATCCCTATTGTAGAATAAATATTATTTATTTAAATAAATTAATTATTTAATTTATTTATTTAAATAAGATTAGAATTATTCTATTTGATTTATTTACAACCGGTTTAATATGGAGGACCTAAAGGGTCACACCACAAAAGGAAGAATAATTATTTAAGAAGTTAATGGCATAATCGTAATAATATGTTAAGTATATTTAATTTAATCTATGGTGATAGAATAAATTAAATAGTTTAATATTTATTATTTAATATTTTAGAAATATTAAATATAAATTAATAAGAGGAGCCTTATTAATATTATTACAATTATTATTATTTTAATTTCTAAAAGAGTTTAAGAATTAATTTAATATAAGTACTCTCATTTATTCCTAATAGGATTAGGTGGGAAAATTAGTTAAAGGAGTTTAATTAATTATCCCTAATAAGATTAGGGAGCCCATTTAATTAAATGAGTTTAATTAAATAAATAATACCTTATTTTAATTAAATAGAGTTACTTGATATCTTTATAAGATGAGTCTTATATCATATATCAGATATACGCAATTCTAATAGTTGGAGAGTACGTTCTTTTTCTATAGAGATAGAAAACTAGGGTTTAGCCAACCACCCTTCTTTTTGAATATTTATTCTTCCTTGGTGGATCACCTCTAGATGCCAAACACTTGGGTGGCTAACGTTGATCAAAGGAAGGAACCAAACCCGGTGGATTCAAATTGAACACGAAACGATTTGGAGATGAACTTGTACCTGAGAAAGCTCGAATCTTCAAGTGTATGATTTTTATTCTTTATCTTTTCGTTTAATTAATAATTGTGCATAAAGGATGATCCGGGTATATGGTTTGTAAAATTTTTAAAACTCTATTTTTTTCACGTTTCCGCTTATTTTGTGCAATTTGATTGTGTTCAACAAATTACAAACCTAACAAATAATTCTACATCTAACACGCTACTTACGGAGAGAGATGGTGAATGTTCATTTAGATGTGCGTGAGTCATTTAAACTCACTCAAAATTTGAATACAATTTCCACCCACAATAAATATTTGATGACAGTATTGTATAAAAGACAAGTTGTTCAATGTCACAATAAATTGTTGTGCCTTAAGCTACAACAATTAAAATAATTCGGATCAAATCAGAGCCTTAAGCTACAACAATTAAAATAATTCGGGTCAAATTTTAAGTTCAAATAGAATCACACGCATATGAAATAACTTTGTAGTGAGCTTTCGAGAGTCGGCTTTGGCACCATATGAAATAACTCGGGTCAAAACCACTAACCCAATAATATATTCTTGGATCATCTTAGCTCATCACAATCTCACCTAAAAAATCATGATTTAAAAGTACTATTGATAGTAACTTAATTATTTAAATACAAATAAATTTCTCTTATATTTTTTGATGTGGGACTGGAGTGTTAAAACTAAAATAATTATAATGCCAAAAGTTATTCTCATTTTTCATGTTCTTACAGCAATAATATTTTAAGTTGTAGTATTGTTGTTTTATTACTGTTTTGACCTTGTTGACTATTGTCTATCAATGAACTCCACAAATTGGGAAAGTGGGTATGAGAGCAGATCTCATGTCCTCAATTTCCCTGTCCCCTTGTGTAGGAGTGCTCATTGGTAAAAATCGAACTCAGTATCGAAAATCTTAGAACCAAGATCATCGATCCGAAATTACCAAAAATCAAGAATTGAAAGCAGTGATCAGAATTAATTACCGGTTTTAATCTGCCTTCATTACAAAATTGGTACCGTTTTTTTCGGTTCGGTTTTCGGTTATACTGCATGGTAATATATATAATTATTAATAATAATTAAATAAATTTTTTTTATATATTAATAATTTTTTTAAAAACTAAGAAATCATTAACTATTAATAATAATTAATATATAAAATAAAACTACAAAACATTATTAATATATATAAAAAATTTAATAAAACTACTATTATATAGAAATTATTAATATATAAAAAAATTATTTAATATATAAAATTACAAAACATTAACTATTAATTATTAAATTATTAAATTTCGATATTTTCGGTATTTCAGTTTTTACCGAATTCAAAAAAGTTATTACCGCTACCGGTACCGAAAAGTGTTAAAATATAGAAAAATCCATTATTTAAAAAGCTGAGACTGCCAAGATCTTCAGAAAAAACCGAAAAAAATCGAAAATTTTGAGCACCCCTACTTCAATCTGTTGAAAATTGAAGTCAAGTTGGTTGTCAACATTTTAAATAGAGTATTGATTTTCGCAAAATATCTATTAATAAATTTGTAATTTTCTTTTATTTATTTCTCTCTCTCTTATTGTCATTTTTATTTTGGGTGATTTGTGTAGAAAATCACAATACCTCATACTAAATGTGATTATGTTAGATGCATTCATAAAACTCGAAAAACGAACAAACACGGGCATCCAATCAATGCTAAAATATGCACCTATGATCAATAATTAAAAAAAAATTAAAATTTTAATGCAACAAATAATTAAACATAACATTAATAAATATCGCGAAAATTCGGTTACAATTATTAAACAACATTTATTATTATCTGTCAACTCGGTTGGATAATATGAAGCACGACTGAGTTAACTCGTTCTTCCTTCAATTAATTAAAAGCTGAACTCAAGCAGGTCTTTTTAAAATATAGGTAATGATGTCTTAATTAAGTATACTTTTGTATAATTTATGATTTTTAAAAAAGTTCTACTTTTGAGAGTAATAGATTTTATGTAAGTAATATTTTACATTTAAATTGAGTATTGTAAACTTCTCTTATAAAATATTTTTTATATTTCAATTATTTTTAAATAGGATGGAGGGAGTACTTTAGAGTTTTGAGTTTGTTGAGAAAAATGCACCTAAAATAATTTCAATTTCAGAAATTATTTTTCTCTTTATATACAATTAAATAGGAAATAAATAAACTCAATAATGAATCTAAAATAACAAATAATTATCCACAAGCAAAATATAATATTTAACATAAAAATCTTTAAATGAAAAAATTACAGATCGAATTCTGAATATCCACTATATCACTAATAATAGACTTAGAATAATCCTTTCAAATTTTACACCACAAAACTTGAGGTTACTCAATAAATTGATAGAGTACAAGTTTACCTTTAATTAGATTAAGAAACTTAATTCAAACTTTTAATTGAACGAAGATGACGATAGATATCCCACGAGCAACAAACTGTAATCCTCTCAGTTTATTTTTTCGATATCTTCTTGTTACCGAGCTTCTCTCATGTAATAATAAGACTCACTCATAATCGTATTTATAGTATCTCTTCATAATATATTCCTAGAGGCGGATCTTAGGTCAGTGGGATCAAATTTAAAATAAAAAAAATTTCAAAAAAAAAATAAAAATATAATAAAATAAATTACAAAACAAAATAATGCCCAAATATTAATTTTAGTAACATTTTTCTAGACTTCATTACTTAAAATTATTGTATGATAGTCTTATTTTTATTAGTTACAAAAATTCACAAGCAATTACAAAAAATCTAAAAACAATTGCTAAATTTGTGAAATTATAAATAAAAAAATACAACATATCAAATTTTCCTTAAAGTCGAACAAGTGGGAAAAATTAAGCCAAACCGCTAGACGAGTAACAGATAAACAAAGAGTATTATAGTGACCAAGGTATTATATGATATGAACTTTGAAAAATTTAATACTACATCAATTCCAAAATTAAATATACATTTTGATTTTTTAAAGTTAATTCGCAAAATCTTAAAACTCAAATTAATATAAGCTCATTCAAGTTTTGAAAACAACAAAGATAATAATTAGTAGTGTTTTATAGTTAGTTTACAATTGTTATATTTGTATTATTAAAATTAAATAACTTATTATCAATTTTAAATTTTAGGATTTTATAAATTGACTTTAAAAAATCAAAATGTATCTCTAATTTTCGAACGGAGATATTATTTTTCAATCTAAATTTTAAATTTTTTATTAAACACCCTAAAATTTTACTTTTTTTTAACCCCTAAACATTCAGTAAGGTGAATTGAAACCAGATCCATCTCTATCTATTCTTATTATAAATTTAAAATAATTTATTCATTTAATCAAATTAGGATCACATACTCTTGCCATGGTCACCAACCAACTTAAAAAATAAATTATTTTTCAAGTTGTATTCCTCTAATGGGTCACCCACACTCAACAGATTTCCACTCTATTTCTCTCTCCTGAGCTTTGAATTTCCACTTATACTTACTTTCCACAAACATCAACTAGTAGAACTAAACAGTAAACAAAACACAGTTAGCTGGTTATCTATTTTAAGCTTGCTTAACCAAACATATAGAGCGCCTATGACTATAAGCATTAATCACCCACCCTTTGTCCCTTAAAAATGGTCCTTCCCCCAATGCATAAATTCTCTCATTCTTCTTTTCCTCCTCAGGTCTCTGTGTTTAATACTCCTACTATTTAAGGACCCAATGCTCCAATTTCTCTTTCCAAACTCTCCTTTATAGGTTGGTTGGTCGGTCGGTTAATTTGATGGATTTTGGGTCGGATGTTGGGTTGCTTTCTCCTCCTTCAAACACTACTACTGCTACTGCCTTTGCATCTTCTTCAGATCCTGAGACCAAGCAGAAATGGTACGGATCTGGGTTTTTCAAGCAGGAAAGATCTAAGAGTAGCTCTCTCTTTTCTGATGGCCAGCAGCAAATGCTCAGTTTCTCTTCTCCCAATTTACAGCCTGTGACATTGCCTTATTATCATCAAACAGCTAGTCCTTACACTAGAAATACAGGTATATACATATAGTATATATATAAATATATTTATATGCATATAAGAATTTTTATATTATTTTAGTCTTTGAAATGGTTAGAAAGTGATGTTTCACTAGGTTTCTCATACTGGGTAACTGGGCATTTGGTATTATCACTAAACATCAAGTCCTTACACTAGAAATACAGGTGTATGCATATATGTATGTAAATAATACATGTGTATAAGCATTTCAAGATTATTTTAATCTTTGAAATGGTTAGAAAGTGATGTTTCACTAGGTTCCTCATTCTGGGTAAGTGAGCATTTGGGTATTTGAATGACAGCTTTGGGTTTTAAAAGCATTTGGGGTATTTTACTTGTTGGGGGTGTTGCAGAAATTAGTTATTACTAGTATTAATTAGTTATTTTGCTTTTAATTCTAAGTACTGCTGAAAAAGGTCTTTACATTTATGTAGAGTGGGAATTTGTTTTAGGTCTTGTCAAAAGGGAAAAAAAATAACTGTTGTTTTCCCCTTCTTGTAAATTTCAATCTCTTTTTTCTCTGTTTTAAGGAGATGGGTAGTTGTTATCTTTCAATACAATGGACTATTATTAAGCACAAAGAAGAAGAAAAATGAAGCAATGGATTTAAAGGACTACTGGAGAAAGCAAAGATCCCTCTCTTTTTTTTTTTTTTTTTAAATATACGTATCATCGATTGGTCCTGTTTCTCTCTGTTTGTGCTTTATTTACTTCTATCAAATGACAAGAATTCATGATTGGTGTAGCCTCCATAAATGTTGCAGACAAGTCGGTAAAACTTAAGTTTTTTTTTTTTCCGTATACTTTTCTATACCCTGATCTTTTCTTTACAATTAGCAGTCAGAAAGAGGCAGATTTTTCTTCTCTTTTATATTTTCAGTTAGCAGTGAAAGTGGTTTGATTTAAGGATTTGGCTTTTTGTGTTCCAACTGAATCTTTTCTCATTCTGTTATTTAAGGCTATAGCTCTGGAGGCTTGAATGCTGCAAACATGCACGGAATGGTAACAGGGGTTAGAGGGCCATTCACTCCATCACAATGGATGGAGCTAGAACACCAAGCCTTGATCTACAAGTACATCACTGCAAATTCCCCTGTCCCATCTAATCTTCTCAACCCTATCAGAAAAGCCGTTGAATCTGCTGGGTTTTCTTGCTTTCCAGGTGCCCATCTAAGACCCAATACTTGTAAGTTTGCTCTTTGGTCTTTGACATTTTGCAATTTCTTCTTTATATACAACATTTATATAACTTTCCTTTTTAAATTTAAGCTCAATGCGTAGTTGTTGTAGGCATTATCTTTGTTTTGGGTTTTTTATCCTTGCTTTTCATTTTATATTTATTTCATTAATTAGCTCTCTTGCCTGCTGCTTTGGATTCTACTGACCTCAAGACCCTGGGAAAGAAAAGATTTTTAAAAAGTGGTTACTATATTTTCAGGTAGTTTATACGAAAGGATTCTGTTGGTTTTAGTACTCTGTTCATCATGGTCTTAATATGTAATAGATAAAAAAACTTGTGCATATATGAAATCACTGATTCTTAGATTGGCTACTATGTTTCTTGATTTGAAAAATTATTGGTGTTTATTGATTTTAAGCGACATGTCTTCAAACAGTGGGATGGGGTGCTTTCCATTTGGGATTTTCCAACACTGATCCTGAGCAGGGGAGGTGTCGTCGGACTGATGGGAAGAAATGGCGGTGCTCGAGAGACGCTGTTTCTGACCAAAAATATTGTGAGCGGCATGTCAACCGAGGACGCCATCGTTCAAGAAAGCCTGTGGAAGGTCAAGCTGCCCATTCTGTCTCCGGAACCACCAACACCGCTGCTAAATTGCTACCAATGTCTTCTTCCACGTCGGCTGCCTCAGTGGCTCCAGCCAGGGGTACATCCAACAGCCCTGAGGCCTCTCTCCACCAACTAAACAACTTGCAGCATGGTGCACCTAATCCTTCTGCATCCCCACACCTTAGCAGGTGATAAAGCAATACTTTATGGGCAATTTGTTTCCTTTTGGATATATTTCCTTCTAGACTTCGTTCACACAATTTACATAGCTGTTGAGGCATGTAAATTGTGTACTTCACTTTCAAGTAGTACTTGATTTTTATTTTTTAAATTGGTGGTACTGTTTCTTAGTAATCTATATGAACTTCAATGAAAATTAACATAGGTATATATAGAGGTAGAGCTATTTCATCTCTCTCACGCTACAAAATTGTATTCTCAATTCTAATTTGCTAGTATTGGATCTGATGTGTATTCCTTTAGCAGGAGTTATATGAACAAGGCTAATGTTGGTGAGAAAATACAAGAACAACAGAATCCGTATCAAGAATCCTCTAGAACGGAATTTGGACTAGTTTACTCAGATTCATTGCTCAACCCATTCCAGAAAAGTTATTCGCTGATCAACTGCAGAAGCTATGATTCTTCTGATGACCTCAATGATCGCCAAAACAAATCACAGCATTCGCTTCTACAGTTCATGGATGACTGGCCCAAAAATCAGTCCGAGAGTGCAGCCATGTCGTGGCCTGATATTGATATGCAATCAGACAGGACTCAACTCTCTATATCAATACCGGTGGCTGCCTCGGACTTCTTGTCATCAACTTCATCTCCCACCAATGAAAAACTTGCACTATCACCCCTAAGATTATCGATTGAGGTTGACTCAACTCAAATGGGTTTAGGAACAGATGCAATCTTCAACGAGTCCAATCAAAGGCAAGCAAATTGGATCCCTATTTCTTGGGAGAATACCATGGGTGGACCGCTTGGGGAAGTTTTGCATAGCACTAATAATATTGCAAGTTGCAAGAACACGTCGGCTCTTAATCTCATGACCGAGGGCTGGGACAATAGCCCCCGATTGGCTGCATCGCCAACTGGGGTATTACAAAAGACCACGTTTCGATCTCTTTCTAACAGCAGCACAGGGAGCAGCCCGAGAACAGAGAATAACCTCCTAGGCACAAATCTTATTGGTACCTCATTCCCTGCCTTGTAACCATTTGACCCTCCAACTAAGATCTACAAAGGTAAGGCAAGATGTGAGTTTGTTTTTATCAATGCTGAAAAACATTAGATCAATTAACCTTCAAACTTTTAAGATTTGTTAAATTTTATTTAGTTCTGTAATATGTTTATCCGCGTTTTAGTATGTGGTTGTTCATTAAAAAATTTGTCTGCTTGTAGAAGATTCAAAACCAATCATTTCATCTCTTCATCTAAATCAGTGGCCGTGACTTCAATTTGTGTCTTATTATCCCTTCATGTGCTCACATTTTGCAAGTTGGTACTATCAATTAATTTCTTTTTGGTTGGCGGGGAGCATGTTGGCTGTTGGGTGGTTGCAATCTATAAGGTATATTTTGAGGTTGCAATGAATTTAAACAGTCCTCAAAATAAAAAGTTGTTGAGATTTTCTTGATTCTTTTATGACTGAATGACATTTTTGTCCTTCAAGTTGCCACCCATTTTTAAAGTCCGTCTCTAAAGTTTATTTTTCGTCAATTAGCCTTTAAAGTGGTATTTTTTGGCGTTTTTGTTCTTTCTACTCGAGTTGATCCAACTCGATTTATTTTGACCCAACTTGACCCAGTTTGACCTAAACTTAATTTTTAATATTTTAAAATAAAATAAATATTTTTAATATTTTAAAATAAAATAATTTTTTAAAATATTAATTATTTTTAATATTTTAAAGTAAAATATTATTTTTAAAAAATAAAATAATTGACAAAAAATAAACTTTAGGAATCACTTTACGGATTTAATTGATAAAAAATGAATTTTAGAAATAACTTTGAAAGTGAGTGACAATTTGAAAAGTAAAAGTGTTATTCAACCATTCTTTTATTGTTGAATACTTCCTCGGTTCTTTTTCAATTGACGTTATCGGAAAAAACACAAAAAGATTAAGAAATTTAATTAATGGTTTATATGATTGATTAAATTAGATATAAAATCTTAGTATTACCTTTTTAAAATTAGTTGAAGAAGAAAAGAAAAAAATAGTATTTAAATAAAAAATAATGGGTAAAATGCAAAGTCGAGCCCTTTTCTTTTGGTCAACGCAAATTGAGCTCATTTTTATTAAAAATTTTGAATTTTGGCGCCTACATGGACATTTTTAATTTGTAATGTAGCTGTTTGGATTTGAACTCAGGACCTTTAATATGGAATTTTGACCCAATGACTGCCTGAGCTACAAGGCCTACTTGTTATAATCTTGCAAGGATTAATATTTATAACTAAATTAGATTTGCTATTAGAATAATGTTGTATCAATTCGAGCAATTAAGGATTGTTTTGTATTAGATAATAATAATAAAAACAATAATAATTATAAAAATAATAATTATTATTACTATTATTACTATTATTATTATTATTATTATTATTATTATAGTTATTATTATTATTACTATTATAATAATAATTATTATCATTATAATTATTACTATTACTATATTGTTGTATTTATTTGTTATTATTATTATTATTATTATTATTAGTATAATAATAATAATAATAATTATTATTATTATTATTATTATTATTATTATTATTATTATTATTATTATTATTATTATGAGAAACTAAGAGTATGTTTGGAATTGCTTAAAACACTATGATTATCGATTTTGATTATTGCTTTTGATTATAATCAGTTTTGAAACATAGTTTGTGTTTGGTAAATAAAAAGCATTTCAACTAGTGAAGTGTTTGATATATAAAAAAAAGTGTTTGATATATAAAAAAATTGTTAGTCACTTATTTTAAGTGTACATTACTGAAAATGAATGTTTTGAATAATAAACTTGGATAATGGATGAAATTACCACAATTATATAGGGATATATTAGTAATATATTTGGTTAAATTTGATTATTAAATTGGCTTAAATATAATTTACTATCTTAAACCATATGTCATATTCCACTTTGGTGATCTACCTTTTAATTTTGTCAATTAGATGATCGAACTATTAATTTTTTTCAATTGCAACAAATTGAGTCTGTCACGTTAGAAATTGTTGACGTGGCTATCTGGGTGGGCCATTAATCAGCTGAGTTGTAATGAAAAAATAATTTTTTATTTATTGATTAAATAATTTTGATATAATAGAGGGTAAAATGGTCACAACCTATAAAAATTAAAGCAGATTAGGGTTTTATTTCATCTATGAATGGATTGTGCTTAAAATTAATTGTTTACTTTTTAGATCTGAACTTTACCCTAATTTGATCTCCCTGCAAACTCCCATGGGTGAAATCGCACTTCTTCAGTCACAAGATCTCCTCAAACATAGATATTCTTGTCAAAATTTGAATGATTTCGCCATGAAGTCCCGTCAAAAATCGAGCTCTGATGGGTTGACACTTCAAATCGGAGAAGAAAGAGTCCCACGGTCACCAATCCACCGTCGAAACCCAACCTCTGATGGATCAAGTGAAGATTTTGAAACGCGGCGAAGCGTTGATTAAAATCAACAATAACAAAGAGCAAATTATCAAACACCTCTAAATGTGCAGAATTTGAAGGTTGAAGAACTGGACGATTTTGTGCTTTCTTATACTAACAGGTTGAGTTCCGAACTTGAGGTTTTGATGAAAAAGATCAGCCTCGTTGATTTCTATGCCGAATTTGGGTTATTGATCAAACTCAAATCTGATCCAAGAATACCCCCTCCTCCACCATCTTCACTCTAAAAACTTAGATATGTTTTTCTTACTAATTGTTGATTTTCATCTCCAATCGAAAAAAAAGACAAAAAAGAAAAAGAAAAGAAGATCATGAAGATGTAGATTTCATCTTCAATTTGTTGTGTTTAAATTTTTTTTTAGAGGATCTATGTTAATTTTGTTGGGAGATTACATATTTATAATTTGAAGTTAAAATTTAATTGTCATGATTATATGTAAAGTCCTTCAAAGGATGCATGTACAAGGACTTAGTGATAGATCAAACTTGTTAGGTTAATCTGGTCTTTAAATATTTATCATTCTGTAAATGAATGTATAGAAGAAAAGATCAAAGCTGTTAAGTTGATCTATATCTTGAGATGTAATAGATAGGGTTCAACTGAATCGTAGTCTATCGAGCTGATCAAAGAAATTGCAGGAGCCAAGGCAAAATCGTAGAGCATCGAGGATCGTAGTCTGTCTGCCTTGAAGGGCCTCTTCGAAAATCGTAGAGTGGTTAAAACGTTTGTCGAGCCAACTCAGAGATCATAGTGTGCACTCGAAAATGTAGAGTCTGCAAGACAAGCAAGTGAAGATCGTAGTGTGCCAAGCCCTTAAGAGAAATCATAGTGCTTTTGTTTGCTAAGTAACAGATCAAGCATCAAGGTGGCAAGACACCAAGATCAGAATCGTAGAGCATCATATGTCTATGTTAGAAGCATCGAACCTTGCACATTTGTTTAAAGATAAATCCCAACAATTGTGGAAAAGGTTATAAACGTTGAAGTCTTCGCCAGTCCCAATGACACAGAAAATATCCTTAGTTTACAGCAAAGAAAACGTATTGAAGAAGCTAAGGAAAGTACCAAAGGACATAGTAAAACATCTTTTCAAATGTTAGGTGAGATGGCAGTTTGTTGTGTCAGTGGGCAGAATACTAATCAGAAGATGTGCAGAAAAGTCTATATCAAAGTTCAGAAATGTCAAACGCATTAAATGCTTCAACGGATATCCTCAAGGGATATATTTCAAGGATCATATATATGCAAAACATCTGCAGATGAAAAAGTAAGCAAGCATTAAACAAAACGCTGAAGAACTCTAAACTCTCAACTCTACGATCTGAAAAAGAGAAAGCTTGCTCAGCTACCTAGTTCTTTCGAACAAGAGCTTAACGACAACTGAGTAGCACCAATCAAGAACTTATCAACTACCAACCAAGTGAAGTAAGAAGTTCCAAGTCAGAAGGACTTGAAGAGTTCTAAGTGAACTGTGAAGAACCAAGTCTGTTGGACTTGAAGAGTTCAAGAGTTAACTAAGAAGTGTCTAGACTGCTGGTCTAGAAGGAGTCTGTGAGATTCAGAAAGTGTAAAAGATATCCTTAGTGGATTTCCTACTCAAGGAGTAGAAGAGTGGACTAGGAGCTTTAAGTGCTCTGAACCACTTAAAACTGCTGTGTCTATTACATTCTTGTTATAACTGCTATAACTGTCATAACTATCTCACTCTCATTAATTCACCACATCTAAGAGGGAGTTCAAACAAATATTAATTCCGCTGTGTTTAAATCATTAACAAAACTAACAAAGTATTTCGAAAAGAATTTTAAAATATCTATTCAACCCCCCCCCCTAGATAACTATTGTGCCTCCGAGAACTAACAATTGGTATCAAATCAGGTTCTATCAAATAGCCTACAAAGCTTAAGTAGATCCAATGGCACATCTGATAAACGAATCAAAGACTGAAGGAGGCAGAAAGCCACCTATGTGCAACAAAGACAAATTCGTTGACTGAAAAGTTCAGATGCAAGCATACATGGATTCAATAGATGAAGATCTATTTGAAACTATTCAAAATGGGCCCTACGTTCCTACAAATCTAGAACCAACTCCAGACGACCCAAACAGAATACAGATCAAGGTCAAAGAAGAATGGACAGACAACGAAAAGAGAGCTGTTCAACTCGACAAAAAGGCCAAGGACATTTTGTTTCAATCGGTTGATTTGTTCGAAAATGTGGTCAACAACAGAACAACAAAGGAGGTTTGGGAAGTATTGCTCATCATGCATGAAGGAACAGAAGAAGTCAGAGAAAATAAGCAATCTCTCCTGACTCAGCAATATAAGATGTTTGCACATGTTCAAGGAGAAAACATCACTTCCACCTACGAAAGATTCAACGTACTACTCAACTCTCTACGAGCCTATGGAAAGATCTATCCAAATAAAGATCTTATCATAAAGTTCATGAGAGCCTTACTTGTGACACCCCCAAATCTAGGTACTTCATTACCACAAGATTTGGTGTTCACTATCCATACATTCATACTATCTACCCAAATAGAATAATATTTAAACCATAAATCCTCCCTTTAAATAGGGTTACATCATTAGATTCAAAAACACCCCAGGTTGTCTAACCTTTATACATCATATAAGCGCGGAAATAAAATTATTACATCACATCATTATTTAAAAGTCTATGAGCATAATCAAAAAAATAAACTTTACAAGTCTTCATCACTTGTACATTTTTTCCTTTCCTTTGCTAGTTGAAGACTCATCTACCTTCTCAACTTTAGCTGCAATAATAATATTTATACAAGAGTGAGCAAAACAATTGCTCACTGGATATAACAATGAATCAACATGAGAATAATAATAATAACTGCCAATGAATAGGCTCATCAAAACTGAATAGTACTCTAACAATGATAATCAGAAACTGGAATCCAAAATATGGAATATATATAAGCGAGGGTCATAAGACCATGAACTATGTCCACAATGCAAGTAATCTTTCAACTTCAACTTTAACAAATATAAGACTATAAGGACTCATCGCATTTTAGGGGATCACCTTTTCGTACAATGTATTGTGCACAAACATTTCAACGCTAAGCGTAAATTATCCCCTAATAATAATAGGGTTGTCCATCTCAGTATTTAGAGTACAAGTCCGCACTAAAGAAAGTTTGGTTTGGATAATCTTTCAAGGGTAATTTGAAGTTTAACGAACATCAACTAGAGGACTAGTTGAATCAATAGTGTTTAATAACACAACAGTTGATCAATAATAACATAATATGGAACAATGAATAAGTGTAAGCAAACTAACTATATCTTGAACTCATGCTTAGAAACAACTACAAAGCATAAGTATTGAATGACAATAAACCTTGCTTGAATAAAATTAAGCTAGGACTATGAATTATTGAATATACATTAAGTAATAGCAAGATAAAAATAAAGCTTGCTCATTATGAGAATAGCGTGTGTCGAGTAAATGAACTAAGATAATGCAACATTAGAAATTAGAATTCAAGAAAATTGCATTCATAGTACATGAAGGATAATAAAGAAACTTATCTAACAATAAACAAGTTAGAATACATCAATAAATATTGGAATTCAAAACTTGTTCGAATAAAGCTTAAGTCATAGCTAGCTTGTTCAAATAATGATTCAAAATACAAGAATTTTCTTAATGAAAGTTTAAAGTAAGAAACTTGCTCAACGTAAATGTAGAGTTAGAAAACTTGCTTAATGCAAAAAGAGAAGTTTAGAAACTTGCCTCGAGCGTAAGCTATAATATTACACTCACGTTCACCTACACATAGGTTTAGAACCACAATACCTATTAGATATGCTAACATACCATAACATGTACATTTCTAGCTAAACTTATCATTTTAGAACAAGTCTTATGCTACTATACAATTATCAGAAATTCATAAGTGTGTTAACCCTCACAACACCTGTTTACTATTCACCATGCTTAATAAATCTCAACATGTCATTTTCATAGTTTACTAATCATTTGAAGCTTTGAATTTACTAACCACATAACACAACTCTGTTTTAACCTTGTTGTTACGTGTTAGACATCATTAGTACAATGTATAAGGGTATATCAAAGTCTGCAGCAGCAGCAGACTTCAAATGTTCTGAGGATAGGTATGGCTCGATTCAACATTCCATACATAACAAGTTCAGGATCTACATGCAATGCAAGGCCATACACAAGCCTGGACCCCAGCAGAGGCTGCGCCATTTTTTGCCTTGAACCGTAGCAAGAATTGGCCAAACAAGACGACAGAGAGGAGTAGACTCAACTGATGAACAGTAGCCGACTTTAGCCCAACAAACACAAATTTCACCCACTAAATAGTAATATTAACACGTATAATTGATAAAAAACCATTACAACATGTTTCCTCACATATATATCAATATAGAACAATTTAACAACAATTATACTACTTTAATTTCTCAAATTTCTCATTTTCATACATAAACACCATTTTTGACATCTCTTCCCAAAATTCACACTGTGATCACAACTCTTGTCCAAATTACTCAGTTCAAATTACATTATGCTCGTTTCTTAATGAACTAACATATACAAGACTGAATTTGTAGTTTAACATGCGAATTGATCATAAAAATTGATACTTACAAAAGCCATATGAAAAATACATATACTGACATTATTTTCTTCCTACTGTCAACGAAATTAACATACAATTCTAGTTTAAACACAAAATCTAGCATAATAAGCATGTATCATCACAATTACCAAGTATATATATCCACAATTCATCAATTTTGATTTCACAGAACACAAACAAACTATACCGTAAATTCATATATGTATATACATATATATATATATATATAATACAAAGGTTAGATAAAATACCTTCAAATAGCTTGTAATTCTTGCTAAAATCGCTGGAAATTGCTTAAGTTTTTCTCTCAATCTCCCAAGCTCCTTTCTCAATTCTCTCTGAACTCTCAGTGTTCTTCTCTCTTAGGCTTAGCAGCTAGACTGTGTAAAACAACTGATAGCTATAAGGCGTAAAACTAAAACTGCAAAACCTTAATACGCCAAAATTAATAAAATATATATCAGTTATAACGCTTAAGTTATAAATATATATTATATTTATTATTTAATTTATTTTTATTTATTTTATTTAAATTCAAAAATTAGAAATCCCAAAAGCCATAAGGCTTTGTTTGGCAAAATCCTTTAAATTTTAAAGAATTAATATTTAAGCCTTGTTTGACAAAAAACTAAATTAAACCCTTTTAATTTATTTTAATAAACAATTTAGTTTATAATTTATAATCACATATTTTTTACTTGGACCTCCATATCCAACATTAACCAATTAAATTAATCATCTACTACATTTTAATTAAATGTACCATTTTAGCAAATATCACAAAATTATTATTTCTATTATAACTTTATTTAATAATTTAATATACCATTTTAAATTATTAATTAACAATATAACACTTCATGTCATATTAAAACTCTCTAAATTATATATTAATTTAATTTAGAATATTATCTAATAAATTTAGATTCATAAATATTTATTAACAACCATCCCCATCAATAAAATATTTATTCAACAATAAACACCTCAAATAAATATTTATATTATTCAATAAATATTATTCAATAAATATTTAATATTACAATTTGAAATTCCAGATTGTTACATCCTTCCCTCCTTACAAGGATTCTATCCCCAGAATCACAATTCAAACAATCAAATCGTCACATTACCTAGCAAGTGGGATGCCAAAACCACTGCTATTGGAGAGTCAAAAAATCTCCATGAAATGACAGTTCAACAACTATATGTGAATCTTCTTACATATGAACTGGAGCTAACTCAACGAGCAGAAACTCTATTTGAAGGAAGGAAAAAGGATAAAGGAGTTGCTCTCAAAGCAACTGACAACATCTCCAAAATCAACACTAAAAATGACTCTGACTATGATGAAGATGATGATGAAGACTTTGCAATGCTAGTAAAAAGACTCAGAAGGTTCATGCGTCAAGGCAGAATCAGCAAACCAAAGAAAATCAATAACTACAACAGCCAGGAGCAGATAAATGATCTATGCTACAATTGCAAGAAGACTGGACATTTCATTACAAACTGCAACAAACCTCTTAGAGAAGAACTAAAGAAGAAATCACATCCAAAGAAGGAATTCAAAGGCAACAAAAGGCCTTAGAAGAAAGACAAAGGCCTTGTAGCTGGAGGATCATTGTGAGACCCCAAATTTTATGAATAAATATTTAAATTTCTCGAAATATTTTTTTTAAAAATTATGGTGTGGATTTGATATAATGTTATAGTTATGGGTGATATTTATAAATTTTGCAAAGTATGCAAGTTGTTGTATAATATTCGATTGGTCGGGGAATATTCTTTTGTCGGGGAATATCCGTACGACGGCACAATCATTAGTGAACCCACAACGGAAGTATTGTCATAGTAATAAAATGACAGAATTATTATTATGAAAATAATGATGGAAGTTTTACCGTTAAAACTATTGAACTACACAGTAGTAAAAGTACAGTAATACGCGTGGTTGCATAGTAGCACACGGTATTGATTATTGATGCTTACGTGAGAAGTCACTCAATTATACTCAATTATTGCTTCAGTATTTGCTGCATCATATCTCTCATATTATTGATTCGATTATTGTCACAATATTATATGCACAATATGTTATATTATTAAATGAATAATTGAGACGACAAAGTTATTCATATTATTAAATTGCAATATTTACAATGTCTAGAAGTTCTGTCAAGGAGAGGTTTGGTCACCTAATTGCGCGCCAATAGGGAGAAATCTTTATCGGAAAGCCCCCCTCTTTCCTGGGAACGACCTGCTGTTAAATATTGTGAGTTATAATATTAATGATGAATAAGCTCGTGTTGATTAAAGATGAAATTGATAGTTCCATTGTGTTGGAATTATTAGTGTTAGTGGAAATCAACATTTATTTCGATAATAATTGATATATGGAGATTATATTGTTCAATCGGGTATTCGGGGTACTTTTCGTGTTGGAGTTACTATTCATGAGTTACTATTCATGAGTTACTATTCACGAGTTACTATTCATGGGATACTATTCACCCGAACAAAATATATTTCTTTTTGGTCCAAATCATTTTTGGGTAAAATATTATTCCACGAGGAGATGTGCTAATTTTTTAGACAGTTGGTTGAAATTATATTAGTAAATCAATATGGATCGTTGGTTTAAAGTTTAATAGTGAATCAGTATGGATCGTTGGTTTAAAGTTTAATAGTGAATTAGTATGGACCGTTGGTTTAAAGTTTAATAGTGAATCAGTATGGACCGTTGGTTTAAAGTTTAATAATGAATCAGTATGGACCGTTGGTTTAAAGTTTTAATAGTAAATCAATATGGACCGTCCGTTTAAAAGTAAATCAATCTGGACCGTTCATGAATTAGTTAATATTCAGTCCATTCTCCTATAAATAGAAGCTTATTCCTTCATTATTTCTTACGAAATCACTGAAACTCTAGAGAGAGAAAATATATAGAGAGAAAGAAGAAGAAAAGTCTGCTACCTCACTATTCCAGTATCCAGTTTTATTCTAAGGTAAGGGGTGTTATTCTTTCGTATTCATGAAGAGAACTTCTGTTATTCCATTCTTTATTACTCTGTTGGAATAACTTGTATAAGTGGACTCCCCTATACATGGTGATCTTCTTCTGTTATTCCATTCTTTATTATTATGTTGGAATAACCTGTTTATGCGAAGTACCGCATACATGGTGATCTTCTTCTGTTATTCCATTCCTTATTATTATGTTGGAATAACCTATTTATTTGGCAAGTACATATACATGGTGAAATTCTTCTATTATTCCATTCTTTATTATTCGTTGGAATATCCTCGGCTTGCATGTAATTTCGCTTTAACTTTGGTTCCATTATTTATTATTCCACATTTATTATTTATCGTAATATCGTATCATGTAATGCGCTATTTACCGGACTGGTTCCATTATTTATTATTCTGTTGGGAATAACCTGTCTGTGCGATCTCTATCGCATGTATGGTGAATCCTTCTATTATTCCATTCTTTATTATTTTGTTGGAATAACCTGTCTATGTGGATTTCCACATGCATGGTGAATGATCCTTTGTATTCATTCCTTATTAAATCGTGGAAATGATCTGTATACGTGGATTACCGCATGGCGGGTGAAAATCCATTTGCAGTTTCATATATTCTTTATTATACTCAGTTGGTTAAAGTTTTGACTTCTATACTCCATGAAATTGGTGGAATATCCTTGATATTTGCGCTTCATCTAGTATCTTTTCATGGAAATATTCTTCTGAGCATTCTTGAATTTTACTCTACAAAGAAGTATCATGTTGACAATTTGGACATTATTGAGTTCAGGATAAATTAACTTATAAATCTTTCAAATTTATTCTTGAACTTGTTTTATTGAATTATTATGTCATTGTCATGATGAGTTATGTTGATTATTATGTGAAAACATGAAAGTTTCTTAGAAATCACAAAGGGTTGAAAATCAGATTTTGGTGAAAATAGAACATGAAATTCAACTGACCATATGTCCTATTATATTTTGAATTTTTGAGTGTGGTCAAGTTTTAGTGTTAGATCTAGGAGTTATATAACTTATCCAAGTGGAATCACTGGAAAAGGTGTTGTAGATTTTCGTGTGGACTGATTTTTGTAAAGGATGAAAAATCTGGAAATAGCAAAAAGGCTACTGCCCATAAATTTGAAGGGGCTGTTTCGGCCATTTAATTTGTGAGAAAAATTCTGGCCTTTTGGGACATGAAAATATATGGTATAAAGTACGTCCTGACCAAAAATGAGCTCATTCCGACTTAAAATGAGCAAGTTATGACCATTTCAATATTTAGATTTTTCCGATAAAAAACGCTATAACCGGAGTTCTATAACTCCGATGACCATGAAATTTAAACTGGAAGATCACAATAACATGTGTAAGATCCTGCCAAGATTTGGGAATTTCTGGAGTTAAACTTGAGGTAGCTAATTTCTTAAGGAATTAATTAGAAATTGATTTTTGAAAAATAGTAAATGAATTTTAAAAATTCCGAGAAAAATATATGTTCATTATGGGACTATATTCTGCTAAATCCCAAAAAAGAAATATTTTTGGGACTGATTTGGTATTTTTCATGAAAATAGTTTAGTTACGAACATATGAGTTAAATATGTTATGTGAAGTAACAAAGTTGGAGAATAGGATTTTATGGCTTGGAAATCCTATATAAGGTATATGCAAAAAAAATTTATAAGGGATTTGATCATTGGTGATGAAATCTTATGAGTATGGCATTTTTGAATGATTAAATGTATTATTTGGTAAAGTGTAAACAATTGAAATAAATTGTTTATAAGTTTAAGAAGTGATTAAAATATTGTTATTATATTAATAATATTAGATTATGAGTGGTTGATAATATTTGGATAAATTTAAAGTCTTTAATAATTATCTTTGTTTTTGTTTGATTAATGCTTATATCATTGTTATCATCCTCATGCTTATATGGTGATGAAAGTTATCTTTGGCTTACGTGCAAAGATGGATTATTGATTATTGGTTTTATTGTTGTATATCTTTGGCTTACGTGCGAAGATGGACTGTTGATTATTGAGTTGTATATCTTTGGCTTACGTGCAAAGATGGATTGTTGATTATTGGTTTTATTGTTGTATATCTTTGGCTTACGTGTAGAGATGGACTTGGTATGATTATGACCAGGGATTATTCGGTATAGTCATGACTGTTGATGATTTAATGAATATCCTTGGCCCGTAGTGCAGGGATGATTCGATGATGTGGTTTATTTATTAAGCTAAGTCTCGATGATAAAATTGATGAAAACATTTTATACCATGTAAGAAGATAATAGATTTTATTCATGACTTGACTCTTCCAATGGATTGTTTATTCACCGCAGATTAAACTTGATGTCTATTGTATTTTATCGGTTTAACATTGTTGAAGACTATTGATAATTTATTTCGCATTATCATAGTCATAATATTTTTCTTGGGCTAGTTGAGCTCACCCTTTCTTTCTTCACCGTTTCTCTTGTGAAATGAGAATATAATGAGAGACGAAGTCTGGGAAAGGAGTGACGGTCCAGATGATAGCATTAGTAGTCCTCACTATTCTGTTAAATAGTATGACAATAAATGTAATGAGGACTCCTTTGAGTGTGGATATTGTCTAGATGACAATATTCCTATTAGAACTCTCAGTTTATGTATTTTCGTTTATTACACGACGGTTGTATAATTAAGTTTGTATTTGTATTCTATACCATGTATTTGGCGACTCAAGATGGGTGATGTATACCTATTTTGGTTGCGTCACAGTTGGTATCAAAGCCATAAAAAAGATCCCCGAGCCTTTATCTGATGACTTCCAAGTCTTGGGATGCACTGAAGCCAGACTTTCCGTAGGGGACGCCGTGAGTAACGGTGGCAAGTTAATAGGTATCGTTGTGAGGTGCTATCCAAGTCTTGGATGCGGGTCACAGTTGGTATCAAAGCTTAGGGATATGATCCTTGGCTGAGATGTGAGACAAGAACTAGGAGGGGAGAGACGAGGAATTCCTTCGTTAGTATGACCTACCTAAGTTTATTTGGTATTTAATTGGTCGGTCAGGGTATAGGGATAACATGTGATATGTTAACTAACTCTTGTTTTATGACAGTGTTTGAGAATGACATCTGAAAATGCTTAGATAAGCAATGAAGCACCTGAGAGCGTTGATTCAGCTCAAGCAAAAGGTTACGACCAACAACACGATTATAATCATACCGGTGGTAATGGCCATCGGAACAATGATAACCATCGTGGGGAAAATTATCATGCCAAGAATGGTAACCACTTCGGTGGTAATCATGGCCAAGATAATAGAAGTGGAAATTTCAAGAAGAGAAGGTCACCTAGCCCGATTTTATCATGCACCAAAGTCAAGTCCAGCTGGGACGGTGGCACCAACGGCGGATACGGACAAAACAAAGTCAGTGGTTTCAGGAGGAGCGTTTTTCGTGACTTCTCAAAAAGCGAGTAAACCGAACGAAGTTAGCACGGGTTAGTTAATTATAAATTCTTGCAAAATCTATGCATTATTAGATACCGGTTCTTTCTACCCATTATTTTATCTCTCTTACTTGCGTTCAACGTTTAAATTTGACTCTAGAGAAATTAGACTTTGACTTATCTGTTGAAACCCCGTTAGGAGAAACCTTCATTACATGTGTTATCCAAGTCTTGGATGAGGGTCACAGTTTTGAATGATATTTCTATTGTTAATAAATTTCTTGACGTATTCTTGAAGACTTCTTAGCCTACCTCTAGAGCGTGAAATCGAATTTTGTATTAACCTCAGTACAAAACCCTCAAATATTTCTGTACCTAAAATGATCGTATAATGTGTCAAAGACGTTGGCTCGAGCTATTGAAGATTACGATCGTACCATTCAATATCATTATGGAAAAGTGAACGTGGTAGCTGACGCGTTAAGTAGAAGATCGTATGTGTAAGACCCCGAATTTTATGAAATAAAAGTATTCAATTTTCCTATTTAGTAAATGGTTAAATTGATAAAAGGTTAAAGTTAAGGGTGATATATGAATTTTTTTCAAAATAAGCAAGTGGCTATAAAATACTTATCATTGTTTGGGAATATTCGTTTGGTCGTGGAATATTCTTTTCCGTCTTGGGAATATTCGCACGACTACAGTAACCATTTGTGGGCCCCATAATGTAATAACCGCTTGATGAAGAAAATGACAAGTTTGAGTTTTTATAAATAACTACAGTAATTGTTATCGTTAACACATCGCTGGAATACCCCGTAGGTAAAAGTAAAGTAATACGCGTTGTTGAACAAAGAGTACACGTTATTGCACAACAATATTTTTGAATTATTGATTCTTACGTAAGAAGGTACTACTCAATAATTGTTACAAAGAATTATTGTTCAATATTTTATTTTATTGATTCAATAATTGTTGCGTTGATATTTTATATTATCATTGTTTCAATAATTATCATCGCACAATATTTCTCATTATCGATCAATAATTCATATTATTTGAATAATATTATTAGATAGCATTATTGGCAATGTCTAGAAAGTTCTCGTCAAGGAGAGGTTTGGTCACCTAATTGCGCGCCAAGAAGGAGAAATTTTTATCGAAAGCCCCCTCTTTCCTGAACCGCCTCGGTCATTATTATCATGGATTCTATAATATTATTTATGAATAATTAATTATTGATTTATATGACAATGAAATATTTATTTGATGTGGATATAAATGATGGATTTATTTATGTGGTTATAAATGAAGGAATTAATGTTGAGGTATTTTATCAGTATTTTGTCTGAATGGAGGTATTAAAATCAAATCAAGATTTTTCGATATATTGCGTGAGTTATAATTTTTAATCCGACCGTTGGATCGTTGTAATTTTTGGATATGTTATACATACATAAGTTGAGTATATGTCCACAAATTTTGAACCGTTAAAAATGAACGAATGATTTGTTATGAATTTTAAGAGGTGACCGATTCGTAAATTAGGTTTTGGTGGAAAATTTTAGAATTGAGTGGGCCCCACTCTTGGTTGTTGGGGAAGATGGCTGATTTTTTGGTGGGTGGAATAGTAGCGTGTAAAGCCATCAAAGTTGCAAAAAGTTAAGTCCCGCTTCTTGCGTGCTAACATTTTCCTATAAATAGAGGGCTAAGTTAGAATTGAAAATCACACCGTAAACATAAGCTTTCTCTCTTTCTCTCTAGATTATCGAGTGTATTTTGTGAGTATTTAGATACTTGGTGAGTTGTTATTCATCGCTGCAAGTTTCCTTCAAACATTATATCCGATATCCAAATGTAAGTGTCGCTTTCTTTTGAGGTAAGGATAGTAAGGGATGTTATTTTCTTCTCAAATGATATTATTTCTTCAATATCATTATCGCCGAAATATCATTGGAATTTTTTATCAAATTTGGAACTTTTTTTATGTCGGGGTTACTATTCACGAAGTTACTATTCACGAAGTTACTATTAGTTACTATTCATGAGTTACTATTCACGAAGTTACTATTCACGTTACTAGTACTATTCATGAAGCGTGAAAATGTTTTTTGTGGAATTTCTATCTTTTGGTGTTTGAGTTACTATTCACGATACCAAGACTATTCACGATACTAAGACTATTCACTTAATCATTTAAGACTATTCAATCTAAAAATGAAAATTTTTCTTTTCGTCTAAAATATCTATTCGGATACTAGCTTTGATTGATCCATGTTTTGATCATTCTCGAATTTTACACCACTATGATTATTTTGAGGTATTTTTGGATGTATAGATTAGGAGTTATGAATTTTATGAGAAAAGACTATTTTAAAAGTAACTATTTATAACTCCTCATGTTAACTCCAAAATTGATGAAATTTTTATTGAGAGTACATCTATATAATATCATTGTACTCTGTGAATTTTGGAATTTTGGATAAAAGTACAATTTATGATAAATGTTTAAATATTCTATGGTTTTTAGCCATATGAAAAATAGTAAATGAATTTTTAAAATTTCGAGAAAAATATATGTTCAATATGGGACTATTTTATACTAAATCCCTTAAAAGAAATATTTTTAGAACTGATTTGGTATTTTCATGAAAATGTTCTAGTTATGAGTAAATGAATTAAATATGTTATGTGAAGTAAGAAAATTGGAAAATATGATTTATTGGTTTGAGAATCATATATGAGATATATGCAGATTTTTATGAGGGTTTTGGTTAATGATGATGAAATCTTATGAGTTTGGCATTTTATGATGATTAAATGCATTAATTAGTAAAGTGTAAACAATTTAATTAAATTGTTTATAAGTTCGAGAAATGATTAAAATATTATTATAATATTAATAATATTAGATTATGAGATTTCTAAGTGATTTATAACATTTGGATTAAGGTGTTATAAATATGGATATGAATTTTATTATTAAACTTTATCTTTTCGTGTCGAGGTTACTACGCACGATAACGGACTACGTATTTAATCACGGGTACTATTCACAACAAATTGGTTTCTTCTCCGACCAAATTATCGCTGATTTATGAATCTTACTCTTGAAATTAAAACCATGTTTTGATTATATTATTTTATATAACATTCTTATAACCCTAATGATGATATTTCTCTTTGACTTGAGTGTAAAGATGGGTAGATTATTGGTATGATCGTGACCATAGGTTCTCTTTCGCCAAGAGTGCAAAAGTTGAATTGTCGATCGGTATGATCATGACCATTGAATTTACAATTGAATATCTTTAGCCCAGTAGTGCAAAGATGAATTATTGATGAATATGAATATCTTCGCTCGTAATGCAAAGATGAGACGTTGTTGAATATCTTTGATTTCAGTAGTGCAAAGATGAATTATTGATGAATATCTTCGCTCAGAATGCAAAGACGACTGTTGTTGAATATCTTTACTCAGAAGTGCAAAAGATGAATTATTGATGAATATCTTTGGCTCAGAATGCAAAGACGACTGTTGAATATCTTTAGCCTCAGAGTGCAAAAAGATGAATTATTGATGAATATCTCGCTCAGAATGCAAAGATGACCTGTTGTTGAATATCTTTATTTGTAGTGTAAAGATGAACTGTTGATGAATATCTTGACCCGTGGTGCAAAAAGATGAATTTATTAGTATGATTATGAACAGAACCGTGATTTGGTATAACCATGATATTTGATGTTTCGTAAAGACAAGTGATGAAAATTATCTTCATTCCGGATGAGAAGAGAATTTAGAATCACAATTATGATTATGAGTTATTCATATGATTGTGGAAAGGAACTGCTGATTGATGTTACAGGATAAAATATTGTTGGTGGACTTTTAACGCGGAGAAGACAATAGATTTTATAGTCTATTCGACTCTTTCTAATGGATCGCTTCATTTCACCGTAAACTATGGTTGAAAAGTTTTATCATCTACCATATGTTCTAAATCTCGATTTATTCGATGAAGACTATTGATAATTTATTTATCTTTAGTCATAATATTCTTTATCGAGCTAGTTATGCTCACCCTTTTGTTTCACAATTCCTTTCGTGTAATAAAAGTGTAGCCGGGTCGAGCTGGGGATAGCGAGGAATAGAGTGGTGGTCTATAGATGTTGAGGGTGAGGTGAATTTAACTTGGAAGGGTGTTTTGTCACTATCATACAAGATGTCTAATGACATACAACCTCGTGTTATCATAAGACATGGTGTGCTCATCCACTTCACGAGTATATTTACAAGCACTACCTATATAATCTTGGTGTTTGTTTGGAGTATAATACCCAATTAGAGACAAGTGGAGATAATGATATGTCAAGAGAAGACTCACCATGGGAAGAATATGATAGTAATCTTCTCGCTTTTTCTTTGGGGTTTATCGGGTCAACCAAGGATAATTTCGTGGCCATATGATATCTACCATAACCTAAAAGCACGGCCTCCCATGTATATGAAGGTTTCTTCGAGCACTTCCCAAAGATTCTAATTTCTAAAACAGCTTTTGACTATACCTTTATGTAAGGTGTCATTGTGACGCGTTACAATTGGTATATATTTGTATCCAAACTCACAAAGATATGTGTTGTTGTCAGATTGCACACGCACAATTGTTGTAATAAAGTTGTAGTTGTTTTTTCCGCACTCATATATCGACGACTCGTAATGGGTTGGATGGAATGGACCTATTTTGGGGGGGTTGTTACATTTGGTATCGAGCTTAGGATATGATCTCCATGAGATCTGGATTAGAACTAGAGAGGAGAGATGAGTAAATCCTTCGCTAAGGTGTCCTACCTAAGCTTATTTGTCGGGTCACCATAATATCGGATATTATGTGATATGTTAATTTGTTAAATTAACCCTTGTTTTGAAGTCGTATTCTAGAATGATATCTCAAATACGGTGAGATGAGCAATGGAGAAATCATGATGATGGGGAGATAGAATATGAAATGAAAACAAGGTATTCTCAACTCTTTGAAATACTGTGTATGTAAATTTTGGGACTTAAATTTCATAAGGAGGGAGATCAGTAAGACCCCTAATTTTATGAAATAAAAGTATTCAATTTTTCTATTTAGTAAATGGTTAAATTGATAAAAGGTTAAAGTTAAGGGTGATATATGAATTTTTTTCAAAATAAGCAAGTGGTTATAAAATACTTATCATTGCTGGGAATATTCGTTTGGTCGTGGAATATTCTTTCCTTTGGGAATATTCGCATTTACGCAAGATAACCATTTCAGGGCCCCATAATGTAATAACCGTCGGATGAAGAAAATGACAAGTTTGAGTTTTTATAAATAACTACAGAATTGTTATCGTTAACATCGTTTGAATACCCTTATGGTAAAGTAAAGTAATACGCGTTGTTGAACAAGAAGACACCAGATTGCACAATATTTTTGAATTATTGATTCTTACGTAAGAAGGTACTACTCAATAATTGTTAAAGAATTATTGTTCAATATTTTATTTTATTGATTCAATAATTGTCATGCGTTGATATTTTATATTATTGTTGTTTCAATAATTATCACCGCACAATATTTCTCATTATCGATCAATAATTCATATTATTTGAATAATATTATTAGATAGCATTATTGGCAATGTCTAGAAAGTTCACAAGGAGAGGTTTGGTCACCTAATCAATGCTACCAAGAAGGAGAAATTCTTATCGAAAGCCCCTCTTTCCGAGAACCGCCTTGTCATTATTATGTGATTCTATAATATTATTTATGAATAATTAATTATTGATTTATATGACAATGAAATATTTATTTGATGTGGATATAAATGATGGATTTATTTATGTGGTTATAAATGAAGGAATTAATGTTGAGGTATTTTATCAAGATTTTATTTGAATGGAGGTATTAAAAATCAAATCAAGATTTTTTCGATATATTGCGTGAGTTATAATTTTTAATCCGACCGCTGGATCGTTGTAATTTTTGGATATGTTATACATACATAAGTTGAGTATATGTCCACAAATTTTGAACCGTTAAAATGAACGAATGATTTGTTATGAATTTTAAGAGGAACTGATTCGTAAATTAGGTTTTGGTGGAAAATTTAGAATTGAGTGGGCCCCACTCTTGGTTGTTGGGGAAGATGGCTGATTTTTGGTGGGTGGAATAGTAATAGCAGTAAAGCCATCAAAGTCAGCAAAGTTAAGTCCGCTTTTGGCTGCTAACATTTTCCTATAAATAGAGGGCTAAGTTAGAATTGAAAATCACACCGTAAACATAAGCTTTTTCTTTTCTCTCTAGATTATCGAGTGTATTTTGTGAGTATTTAGATACTTGGTGAGTTGTTATTCATCGCTGCAAGTTTCCTTCAAATATTATATCCGATATCCAAATGTAAGTGTCGCTTTTCGAGGTAAGGGATAGTAAGGGATGTTATTTTCTTCTCAAATGATATTATTTCTTCAATATCATTATGTCAAATATCATCGGAATTTTTTATCAAATTTGGAATTTTTTATGTTGGGTTACTATTCACGAAGTTACTATTCACGAAGTTACTATTCACGAAGTTACTATATTCATGAAGTTACTATTCACGAAAGTTACTATTCACTTAGTACTATTCATGAAGCGTGAAAATATTTTTTTGTGGAATTTCTATCTTTTGGTGTTTGAGTTACTATTCACGATACTCAAGACTATTCACGATACCAAGACTATTCACGAATACTAAGACTATTCAACCTAAAAATGAAAATTTTTCTTTTCGCCTAAAATATCTATTCGAATACTAGCTTTGATCAGTATCCATGTTTTGATCATTCTCGAATTTTACACCACTATGATTATTTTGAGGTATTTTGGATGTATAGATTAAGAGTTATGAATTTTATGAGAAAAGACTATTTTAAAAGTAACTATTTATAACTCCTCATGTTAACTCCAAAATTGATGAAATTTTTATTGAGAGTACATCTATATAATATCGTGGTACTGTGAATTTTGGAATTTTTGGATAAAAGTACAATTTATGATAAATGTTTAAATATTCTATGGTTTTAGCCATATATGAAAAAATAGTAAATGAATTTTTAAAATTTCGAGAAAAATATATGTTCAATATGGGACTATTTTATACTAAATCCCCTTAAAAGAAATATTTTTAGAACCGATTTGGTATTTTTCATGAAAATGTTCTAGTTATGAGTAAATGAATTAAATATGTTATGTGAAGTAAGAAAATTGGAAAATATGATTTATTGGTTTCGAGAATCATATATGAGATATATGCAGATTTTTATGAGGGTTTTGGTTAATGATGATGAAATCTTATGAGTTTGGCATTTTATGATGATTAAATGCATTAATTAGTAAAGTGTAAACAATTTAATTAAATTGTTTATAAGTTTGAGAAATGATTAAAATATTATTATAATATTAATAATATTAGATTATGAGATTTCTAAGTGATTTATAACATTTGGATTAAGGTGTTATAAATATGGATATGAATTTTATTATTAAACTTTATCTTTTCGTGTCGAGGTTACTTACACGATACTGGACTATGTATTTAAACACGGGTACTATTCACAACAAATTGGTTTCTTCTCCCACCAAATTATCGTTGATTTATGAATCTTACTCTTGAAATTAAAACCATGTTTTGATTATATTATTTTATATAACATTCTTATAACCCTAATGATGATATTTCTCTCGACTTGAGTGTAAAGATGGGTAGATTATTGGTATGATCGTGACCATAGGTTCTCTTTCGCCAAGAGTGCAAAAGTTGAATTGTTGATCGGTATGATCATGACCATTGAATTTACAATTGAATATCTTTAGCTTTGTAGTGCAAAAGATGAATTATTGATGAATATCTTTGGCTCGTAATGCAAAGATGATATTTGTTGTTGAATATCTTTAACATCTTTCAGAAGTGCAAAGATGAATTATTGATGAATATCTTTGGCTCGTAATGCAAAGATGACTGTTGTTGAATATCTTTAAATTGTCAAAAGCAAAGATGAATTATTGATGAATATCTTTCGCTCGTAATGCAAAGATGACTGTTGTTGAATATCTTTAGCCAGTAGTGCAAAAGATGAATTATTGATGAATATCTTTGGCTCAGAATGCAAAGATGACCGTTGTTGAATATCTTTAACAGTAGTGTAAAGATGAATCGTTGATGAATATCTTTGACCCGTGGTGCAAAAAGATGAATTTATTAGTATGATTATGAAATGTGAACCGTGATTTGGTATAACCATGATATTTGATGTTTCGTGTAAAGACAGTGATGAAAATTATCTTCATTCCGGATGAGAAGAGGAATTTAGAATCACAATTATGATTATGAAGTTATTCATATGATTGTGGAAAGGAACCGCTGATTGATGTTACTGTGGATAAAATATTGTGGTGGACTTTTAACGTGGAGAAGACAATAGACTTTATAGTCTATTCGACTCTTCTAATGGATCGCTTCATTTCGCCGCAACTATGGTTGAAAAGTTTTATCATCTACCATATGTTCTAAATCTCGATTTACATCGATGAAGACTATTGATAATTTATTTATCTTTAGTCATAATATTCTTTATCGAGCTAGTCAGGTTTCACCCTTTTGTTTCACAATTCCTTTCGTGTAATAAAAGTGTAAATGGGTCGAAGCGGGGATAGCGAGGAATAGAGTGGTGGTCTATAGATGTTGAGGGTGAGGTGAATTTAACTTGGAAGAAGCGGTGTTTTGTCACTATCATACAAGATGTCTAATGACATACAACCTCGTGTTATCATAAGACATGGTTGTGCTCATCCACTTGCCGAGTATATTTACAAGCACTACCTATATAATCTTGGTGTTTGTTTGGAGTATAATACCCAATTAGAGACAGTGGAGATAATGATATGTCAAGAGAAGACTCACCATCGGGAAGAATATGATAGTAATCTTCTCGCTTTTTCTTTGGGGTTTATCGGGTCAACCAAGGATAATTCTGCGGCCATATGATATCTACCATAACCCTAAAAGCATGGCCTCCCATGTATGAAGGTTTCTTGAGCACTTCCCAAAGATTCTAATTTCTAAAACAGCTTTTTTTTGACTATACCTTTATGTAAGGTGTCATTGTGGACGCACTACATGCTTGGTATATATTTGTATCCAAACTCACAAAGATACGTGTTGTTGTATTTTGCACGACAATTGTTATAATAAAGTTGTAGTTGTTTTTCTGTACCATGTATTGACGACTCAGAATGGGTTGGATGGAATGGACCTATTTTGGGGTTGTTACAGTATGCGTTTACGAGTGCGATGTTGTTAACACAAAAACCCATTTTGTATAACTTACAAATGATGAAGATAGAGTTAAAGACTCTAAAGACCCACGTGAAGATAGCGAATATACGAGTAGAATCGACTTTAATCTATAAACTTAAAGCCGCTCAAGCTAAATACTCAGAGCTGATGAATGTGAAGAAGAAGGTTCAAGAGGGCGTTATTCTAGAAGCAAGAATCAATGAAGAGAGGAAATCTCAACCCTCGATTTTATTGGCCCATTTGAAATCCTTGATCGAGTAGGAACTGTGGCCAATAGACTCATTTTACCGCCAAACAGGTTGCGTGTTCATAACGTTTATCACGCATCGATGTTACGTAAATATGTGGACTAATTCAACCACATTATTGATTTAGAACCAGACGAGATAGCAGAAGATTTAACGTATGAGGAGATACGTGTTAAAATCTTAGATAAGAAGGATCATATTCAACACTCAAAGGTTATACCTCAAGAGTTAGAATCTGAAATGAAGTCAAGGTATCTTCATCTCTTCTAAGATACCAATGTAAATGACGTAAATTTTGAGGGCTTAAATTTCATAAGGAGGGAGATTGTGAGACCCCAAATTTTATGAATAAAGATTTAAATTTCTCGAAATATTTTTTTTTTAATATTATGGTGTGAATTTGATAAAATGTTATAGTTGTGGGTAATATTTATAAATTTTGCAAAGTATGCAAGTTGTTGTATAATATTCGATTGGTCGGTGAATATTCTTTTTGTGCGGGAATATCCGCACGACCAAGACAATCATCAGTGAACCCACAAATGTAAGTATCATCGTAGTAATAAAATGACGTAATTATTTTTATGAAAATAACGGCGGAAGTTTTACCGTTAAAACTATTGAACTACCTAGTAGTAAAAGTACAGTAATATGCGTGGTTGCATAGTAGCACACGGTATTGATTATTGATGCTTACGTGAGAAGTCACTCAGTTATACTCAACTATTGCTTCAGTAATTACTGCATCATATCTCTCATATTATTGATTCGATTATTGTCACAGTATCACCTGCACAATATGTTATATTATTAAATGAATAATTGAGACGACAAAGTTATTCATATTATTAAATTGCAATATATATAATGTCTAGAAGTTCTGTCAAGGAGAGGTTTGGTCACCTAATTGTGCGCCAATAGGGAGAAATCCTTATCGGAAAGCCCCCTCTTTCCTGGGAACGACCTGGTTGTTAAATATTGCGAGTTATAATATTAATGATGAATAAGCTCGTGTTGATTAAAGATGAAATTGATAGTTCCATTGTGTTGGAATTATTAGTGTTAGTAGAAATCAACATTTATTTCGATAATAATTGATGTTTGGAGGTTATATTGTTCAATCGGGTATTCGGGGCACTTTTCGTGTCGGAGTTACTATTCATGAATTAATATTCATGAGTTACTATTCACGAGTTACTATTCATGAGTTACTATTCACGAGATACTATTCACCCAAACAAAATAAATTTCTTTTCGGTCCAAATCATTTTTGGGTACAATATTATTCCATGAGGAGATGTGCTAATTTTTTAGACCGTTGGTTGAAATTATATTAGTAAATCAATATGGATCGTTGGTTTAAAGTTTAATAGTGAATCAGTATGGACCGTTGGTTTAAAGTTTAATAGTGAATCAGTATGGACCGTTGGTTTAAATTTTAATAGTAAATCAATATGGACCGTCCGTTTAAAAGTAAATCAATCTGGTCCGTTCATGAATTAGTTACTATTCAGTCCATTCTCCTATAAATAGAAGCTCATTCCTTCATTATTTCTTACGAATTCACTGAAACTCTAGAGAGAGAAATTATAGAGAGAAAATCTATAGAGAGAAAGAAGAAGAAAAGTCTGCTACCTCATTATTCCAATATCCAGTTTTATTCTAAGGTAAGGGGCGTTATTCTTTCGTATTCATGAAGAGAACTTCTGTTATTCCATTCTTTATTACTCTGTTGGAATAACCTGTATAAGTGGACTCCCCTATACATGGTGATCTTCTTCTGTTATTCCATTCTTTATTATTATGTTGGAATAACCTGTTTATGCGAAGTACCGCATACATGGTGATCTTCTTCTGTTATTCCATTCCTTATTATTATGTTGGAATAACATTTGCTAAGTACCGCATACATGGTGAAATTCTTCTATTATTCCATTCTTTATTATTCGTTGGAATATCCTTGTCGGTGCGAAATTTCGCTTAACTGGGTTCCATTATTTATTATCCGCATTTATTATTTTGTCGGAATATCCTCGTCTCGTAAGGCTTACGGGACTGGTTCCATTATTTATTATTCGTTGGGAATAACTCGCTGCATGCGATCTCTATCGCATGTATGGTGAATCCTTCTGTTATTCCATTCTTTATTATTCTGTTGGAATAACCTGTCTATGTGGATTTCCACATGCATGATGAATGATCCTTTGTATTCATTCCTTATTAAATTGTGGAAATGATCTCTATACGTGGATTACCGCATAGCGGGTGAAAATCCATTTGCAGTTTCATATATTCTTTATTATACTCAGTTGGTTAAAGTTTTGACTTCTATACTCCATGAAATTGGTGGAATATCCTTGATATTTGCGCTTCATCTAGTATCTTTTCATGGAAATATTCTTCTGAGCATTCTTGAATTTTACTCTATAAAGAAGTATCATGTTGGCAATTTAGACATTATTGACTTCAGGATAAATTAACTTATAAATCTTTAAAATTTATTCTTGAACTTGTTTTATTGAATTATTATGTCATTGTCATGATGAGTTATGTTGGTTATTATGTGAAAACATGAAAGTTTCTTAGAAATCACAAAGGGTTGAAAATTAGATTTTGGTAAAAATGGAACATGAAATTCAACTGACCATATGTCCTATTATATTTCGAATTTTTGAGTGTGGTCAAGTTCTAGTGTTAGATCTAGGAGTTATATAACTTATCCAAGTGGAATCACTGGAAAAGGTGTTGTAGATTTTCATGTGGACTGATTTTAGTAAAGGATGAAAAATCTGGAAATAGCAAAAAGGCTACTACCCATAAATTTGAAGGGGCTGTTTCGGCCATTTAATTTGTGAGAAAACTTCTGGCCTTTTGGGACATGAAAATATATGGTATAAAGTACGTCCTGTCCAAAAATGAGCTCATTCTGACTTAAAATGAGCAAGTTATGACCATTTCAATATTTAGGTTTTTCCGACGAAAAACGCTATAACCGGAGTTCTATAACTCCGATGACCATGAAATTTAAACTGGAAGATCACATTAACATGTGTAAGATCCTACCAAGATTTGGGAATTTTTGGAGTTAAACTTGAGGTAGCTAATTTCTTAAAGAATTAATTAGAAATTGATTTTTGAAAAATAGTAAATGAATTTTAAAAATTCCGAGAAAAATATATGTTCATTATGGGACTATATTATGCTCAATCCCCAAAAAAAGAAATATTTTTGGGACTGATTTGGTATTTTTCATGAAAATAGTTTAGTTACGAATATATGAGTTAAATATATTATGTGAAGTAACAAAGTTGGATTTTATGGCTTGGAAATCCTATATAAGGTATATGCAGATTTTTTTTATAAGGGATTTTATCATTGGTGATGAAATCTTATGAGTATGACATTTTTGAATGATTAAATGCATTATTTGGTAAAGTGTAAACAATTTAAATAAATTGTTTATAAGTTTAATAAGTGATTAAAATATTGTTATGATATTAATAATATTAGATTATGAGTGGTTGATAATATTTGGATAAATTTAAAGTCTTTAATAATTATCCTTGTTTTTGTTTGATTAATGCTTATATCATTGTTATCATCCTCATGCTTATATGGTGATGAAAGTTATCTTTGGCTTACGTGCAAAGATGGATTATTGATTATTGGTTTTATTGTTGTATATCTTTGGCTTACGTGCGAAGATGGACTGTTGATTATTGAGTTGTATATCTTTGGCTTACGTGCAAAGATGGATTGTTGATTATTGTTTTTATTGTTGTATATCTTTGGCTTACGTGTAGAGATGGACTTGGTATGATTATGACCAGGGATTATTCAGTATAGTCATGACCATTGATGATTTAATGAATATCCTTGGCCCGTAGTGCAGGGATGATTCGATGATGTGGTTTATTTATTAAGCTAAGTCTCAGCGATAAAAATTGATGAAAACATTTTATACCATAGAAGATAGTAGATTTTATTCTCTACTTGACTCTTCCAATGGATTGTTTATTCCGCTGCAGTTAAACTTGATGTCTATTATATTTTATCAGTTTAACATTGTTGAAGACTATTGATAATTCATTCTGCATTATCATAGTCATAATATTTCTTACTAGGCTAGTTGAGCTCACCCTTTCTTTCACTGTTCTCTTCAGGAAATGAGAATTTAGTCGATTTAGCGAGTCGGGAAAGGAGTGACGGTCCGTATGATGATAGCATTAGTAGTCCTCACTATTCTGTTAAATAGTGTGACAATAAATGTAATGAGGACTCCTTTGAGTGTGGATATTGTCTAGATGACAATATTCCTATTAGAACTCTCAGTTTATGTATTGTCGTTTATTACACGACGGTTGTATAATTAAGTTTGTATTTGTATTCTGTACCATGTATTTGGCGACTCAAGATGGGTGATGTATACCAATTTTGGGGGCGTCACAATCATGGAGTGACTCAGACAATGACTCAACTCCCGAATCTGGAGATGATGAAGATCCTCAAATGACAAATCTTTGTCTGATGGCCAAGCATGGAAAGGACAAAAAGACCTCCAACATTCATGAAATGAGTATAGATGATGTATTTGACTTTAACTCTCCTGATGTAGACATTGATGACTTAAGAACTGCATTGCATGACATAACATCTGATCTGCATCAATACATGAAATGGTTCAAAGTTCTGTCCAAAGATTACTCACTTCTTCAAAAAGAGAAAGAGAAAGTTCAGGAAGAACTGGAAACAGTCCTTCTTAGTACTGACTCTCTCTCCAAGTTTGAAGCTGAGAATAAGCTTCTAAAACAGACAAATGAGCTCAATGCACAAAGAGAGTTAAGTCTAACCTCTAAGATTGAGGAACTAGAAAAGACAGTCTCTACATGGAACAAATCATCTTCATCCATGGACTCCCTAATCTCTAGCCAGAGAAGTGTCTCTAATTGAACAGGATTAGACTTTGGGGAATCCATCTCAGAGCCATATGTGGAAAAGGTAAAGGAAACTAGCACTAATAATGCTTCAAGTTTTAGTAGACGCATTATATTTGTGAAATCCTCACAGAAGGAAGAACCTGTCCAACCCTGCTCTTCTGATTCAATCCATATTCCAAGGAATAAAGGATCTCATGCTGGCCTGGGTTTCAGAAAAGAGAAGAGTAACCCAACCACTACTATCCAACCTCGAAGGATCGTAGAGTTGAGTAAAATCAACTCCACGAACCAATTGGGAAGGAACAATAGAGGAAAGGCACACTCATCTCAAATCATGAAACACAAGGATGTATGGAAGAAAGAGAGTCGGTTTGACAGAAGGATGACTAATAACCTACAAAAGTCTAAATGGAGGAAGAATCCTCATACACACACAAGCATGCATCATATTAGATGTTTTGTGTGCAATAAGGTTGGTCACAAGGCTGCAATATGCTATTATAATCCTACGCATGTGAAACCCAAAATCAAGCAGATTTGGGTTCCCAAGGGTACTAACAAAGTAGGACCCATGCAAGTATGGGTACCAAAATGAAAGTTTAATGTTACCACAGGAACAAAGCTCCACGATCACAACCTGGTATCTGGACAGTGGATGCTCAAGGCACATGACTGGAAACAAAGCCCTTCTGTCTAACTACATAGAAAAAGAGAGTCCTTCAGTCATCTTTGGAGATAATGGCTCTGGCAAGACAAGAGGATATGGCTCAGCAGGAAATGGTGCAGTGTCCTTCAGTAAAGTGGCCTATGTGGAAGGACTCCAACACAATCTTCTGAGCATAAGCCAACTCTGCGACAAGGGTCATCAAGTAACATTCCTCAACAATAAATGTCAAGTTAGAGATCTGAACACATCCGCCATAAAGCTGACAGGAACAAGAGAAAGAAATGTCTACACAGTAAATCTTGGTAAACTAAGCTCAGACGAAACAATATACTTTCTGGTGAAAGCATTTGAAGAAATGAGCTGGCTATGGCATAGAAGACTGTCTCATCTCAACTTCAAGAGCATGTCTAAAATGGCCTCAAAGGATTTAGTTGCAGGCTTGCCCAAGTTCAGCTTAATCAAAGAAAGCCTTGTAATGCCTGCCAGCTTGGAAAGCAGACTAGAAGCTCATTTAAAAGCAAAATTGCAAACTCAATTGACAAACCCCTGCAGTTGCTTCACATGGATTTATTTGGGCCAATTCCAACAACGAGCCTTTGAGGGAAGAGATACTCACTAGTCATAGTGGACGACTATACCAGATTCACATGGGTGTTCTTTCTAACCTCGAAAGATGAAACAAGCTCCCAACTGATCAAGATGTTCAGACTAGTAATGAACGAGAAAGGGGAGAAAATTAAGGCTATAAGGAGTGATCATGGCAAAGAATTCGACTTCTCTAAAATGGACCAGTTCTGCACAGACAATGGCATCAGTCACAACTTCTCAGCTCCACAAACTCCTCAATAAAATGGAGTAATTTGAAAAAAGAAATGTAACATTAATAGAGGTCGAAGAACTTTACTAGCAGCAAATTCATCCGCTTAAGTACTTACAGGCGTAAGTCATCAACACTGCATGCTACACTCAGAACAGATCACTGATACACTCTACGATTAAGAAGACTCCCTACGAACTGTGGAAAGGAAGAAGGCCAAATGTCAGCTACTTCCATGCATTCGGCTGTGCATGCTATATTCTCAACAATGGAAAACAATATTTGACAAAGTTCCAACCCAAGTCAGACGAAGGAATCTTTCTTGGATATGCCACAGACAGTAAGGCCTACAAAGTATTCAACAAAAAGACACTGAGCGATGAAATCTCAATCCACATCATCTTCGATGAAACAGACTTGGACAAAACAGTGCCTCAAGACTCTACGAACGATAGTTCAGACACTACGAATAAGGACATCGAGCTCAACACTATGATCGTAGTTCAAGACAGTGGAATCATTGAGCAAGGAAATGAGATCGTATAGAGGCCTACACAAGATAACGAACCTCCACATCAAGAAGCAGAAATTGATCTTGAAAATCTCAGACAAGAAGGCATCAGGACAGATGTCCCAATAGGAAATAGATGGGCAAGAGATCACACTCAAGACTTAATCATTGGAGATCCTAGTGCAAGAGTCAAAATAAGAGCTGCCAACCAAAATGAATGTTTCTATCTAAGCTTCCTGTCACAAATGGAACCTAAGAAGATTGAGGATGCTATGGAAGACTCCAGCTGGATAGAAACCATGCAAGAAGAACTTAATCAGTTTGAAAGAAACAAAGAATGGAGATTGGTTCCAAGAACAAAAAGTCATCCTGTCATTGGAACTAAGTGGGTCTTCAGAAACAAGATGGATGAAGATGGAGTAATAAACATGAATAAAGCAAGACTAGTAGCCAAGGATTACTCTCAGGAGGAAGGCATTGATTATGATGAGACATTTACACCTGTTGTCAGACTAGAAGCCATCAGAATATTCCTGGCCTTTGCTGCTCATATGAAGTTCAAAGTCTTTCAGATGGATGTCGAGAGTGCATTCCTAAATGGTGAACTTCAAGAAGAAGTATATGTAGAGCAACCTCCAGGTTTCATCAATCCATCTCTTTCAAATTACGTCTATAGATTAAACAAAGCCTTATATGGTCCTAAACAAGCACCCAGAGAATGGTATGAAACATTAACTAACTTTCTTCTTGAAAATGGGTTCACTAGAGGTAGAGTAGATACCACATTATTTTTTAGAAAGCATAAAGACAAAGTCTTATTAGTTTAAATATATGTTGATGACATTATTTTTGGATCTACTGATGAAAAGTTATTCAAGAGATTTTCCAAGCTTATGCAAAGCAAGTTTAAAATGAGCATGATGAGTGAGCTAAACTTCTTCCTTGGACTGCAAGTAAAGCAGACTGATGAAGGAATCTTCATAAACCAAGCCATAAATCCATAAATCTAAGCAGAAGAATGACTCAGCAGCTATTCGAGAATTGGAAAAGGAATCCAGCACAGAATGTGAGAATGATGTCTGAGTCTAGTGGAAGGACCGGTGATGCAAGGGAATCAGGGATTCCAGGAAATATGTCTGTCATCAAAGAGACTGAAGAAGAAGAGGAAGAGATCAACAAAGAAGAACCCACTGCTTTAGTCAGAAAAAGCAAGGGCAAAAGAAAGCTGAAGGCTCAAATGACAGAGGAACCCCATGGGTCAACCACAGATGTACCTCAAGAATATTCTGATATTGAAACTCTGAGGATTTTGAGAAGGAAAGAATAGCAGGCTGAGGCAGATGAAGACAAAGCTACCATCTCTCAGCTGCTGAAGAAAAGTAAACACAGTTACAAATCCAAGAGGCCCTCTGTCTCTTCGATCGTAGAAACCTTACCGATCGTAGAGACCAGACTGGACACCACTCCTGAAGAAAATGCTGCAACAGCTTCTAAGACTGATCAACCATTCAGAGCTGAAGGAAATGCTGAGGCTGTGGCTCAGCCTAAAAAGTCAAGAAGAAAACTTGTCAAGAAATACATTCTTGTCAATGAAAAGGCCTTAAAGGAGGAAGATAAAAGGATAGTTGCAGAAAAAAGGATATCCGAAGCAAGTCAAAAGAACATAGCTTAGATTGAGGGGGAGCTTTCTAAAATTCCTACTCTAGAGAATGCTCCAGCTGAGGGTGAGCTATTTAAAATGCAAATGGATGATATAACTGAGGGGGGGCATCATGAAGTCCTCATGACAGAAGAAGCTGCTCCTGAGGAGGAACTGCCAAGAGATCATCAGGAATCTCCCTATGTTCCTCACGAAATTCTGGCTTCAGAAACTGCAGGATTGAAAAGAAGTGATACTATGGAGGGTGAGAAAGAAAGTGCAATGGAGATAATTGTTGAAGTGGAATCTTCATAAAAAGATAGAGAAGAAGAAGAGGATGATGGGGTTGAGATTATAGCTGTGGGCAGTGATGGTTATAGGAAAGCTAACTACAATCAACTGTTCTCCTACCTTCCGATGATGCCTTTTTACAGAGCCCAAATTCTCTACTCCTGGGATCACATGTTCTGGACCTTCAAAGCCTATCCAGCAATCTCGGTGCTAGCTCATGGATTCTCAGGCAACCTCAACTTTGCCCGAAAGCTGATCACAAATGGTTTTTCTTTAGTAAACAGGCATGAGGTACAAACTATCCGCATCTCTTTCAGAATTAATCATTGTCCATCATCACGTTTCAACCAATTCTATGAATTACCAAGATGGTTGGAAGTGATTCTTCATCCACTCAATCAATTCCCAGTTACAAAATCTCAACATTTTGTAATTGATAAACCAAATGTGCCCAATTTTCTTCTAATACAATCTCCTATCATCTTTCACTCTACGATTACTAATCCAAGTCCAATCGTAGTCACATACTTCAGTCGTAGAATCGCGTCATCCTGAAGCTCAACCCCACACACCAGCCTCTCCATCAGATGTCCCTTCCTCGTCCTCTAAGGAACATTTTAACCTTGATCTTGCTCTCTACACTATGCAAGATCAATACACAAGGACCCATCCTCCAAATAATTCACAACTCCTTGAACTCATATCAGAACTTCCCACCAAAACAGAGTTGTCTGAAGCATCCAAAAAGGTGACCAAGGACATACAAGAAGAACTTGAAGTTCACTCAGAACTTGTTCAACAAAGACTGACTCATCTGATAGATGCTGCAAATACTCTCCCAAGCACCCTAAGTTCTGAGCTCACAAAGAAGCTTAGGGAGATCGTAAAGGAGATGATTAAGAGCATAAATGAAAGGGATCAAATCCACTTTCAAGCAGCTAAGAAACACAGGGATGTTGTTCTGATTTTACAAACCACTCAGGAGTCCCAGAACAACCTTATGATACAAAGTATCACGAATCTACAAACTACATTAAAAGAATTTCAAGAATTCTCAATGGGTCAAATGAAACAGACGAAAAATGTCCTGACCATTCTCCAAAAGAGGGAAGCTCATTCTGATTCTCTAATTAAAGAAAACCGTGAAGACATTACTCATTCCCAGCATCAGCTCAACGAGCTTGTCCAAGGCATGACTCGTCTATCTGAAGACATTCAAATTCTTGATGCTAACATAAAAGGGGAGAATAAAGGGAAAAGAGGAAAAGGTAGAGGCACATTCATAGCTCAATCCTCAAGAAGTCCTCCTACAAGACAGCCTCAACATCAGACTCCACAATCTGAACAGCAGTAAATTTTCATGGCACAACCATTAAAGAGTCAAGGCCCTCTTTTCAGCTCACATAAAGTGACCACCACAGGCCTAAGAATGTCGATTAGAGATCCATCATTCATGAATAGGCACAATAATAATGAAAGACTAAGTCAAAGCGAGCTGGAAGATATTGCACAGAGAGACGAAGCAAGCAGGAGAAGAAGAGCTGAGGAGTATGCAAATCCTCCGAGAAGCAAAAAGCAAAAGAAATAGAGATAAGTTAAAACTCAATACTTATTTATGTAACTAAGATTAATTGTAATATCTATCTTTACAAAAATCAATAAATTCATGTTTATTCTCTAGAAGTTTCAACTACTCACTGAAACACTAAGTCATATTTACTTTCTAGCAACTGCATCTAGAAATTGATAATCATAATACAAATCTCCTTGGTTATGTCAACATCAAATAGAGGGAGATTGTTGGGAGATTGTATATTTATAATTTGAAGTTGAAATTTAGTTGTCATGATTATATGTAAAGTCCTTCAAAGGATGCATGTACAAGGACTTAGTGATAGATCAAACTTGTTAGGTTGATTTGGTCTTTAAATGTTTATCATTCTGTAAATGAATGTATAGAAGAAAAGATCAAAGCTGTTAGGTTGATCTATATCTTGAGATGTAATAAATAGGGTTCAACTGAATCGTAGTCTATCGAGCTGATCAAAGAAATTGCAGGATCTAAGGCAGAATCGTAGAGCATCGAGGATCGAAGTCTGTCTGCCTTGAAGGGCCTCTCCAAAAATCGTAGAGTGGTCCAAACATTTGCCGAGCCAACTCAGAGATCGTAGTGTGCGCTCAAAAACGTAGAGTCTACAAGACAAGCAACTGAAGATCGTAGTGTGCCAAGCTCTTAAGAGAAATCGTAGTGCTTTTGTTTGCTAAGTAACGGATCAAGCATCAAGGTGGCAAGACACCACGATCAGAATCATAGAGCATCATATGTCTATGTCAGAAGCATCAAACCTTGCACATTTGTTTAAAGATAAATCCCAACAAATGTGGAAAAGGTTATAAACGTTGAAGTCTTCGCCAGTCCCAATGACACAGAAGATATCCTTAGTATACAACAAAGAAAACGTATTGAAGAAGCTAAAGAAAGTACCATGGGACAGAGTAAAACATATTTTTAGATGTTAGGTGAGATGGCAGTCTGCTGTGTCAGTGGGCCAGAATACTAATCAGAAGATGTATAGAAAAGTCTCTATCAAAGTTTAAAAATGTCAAACGCATTAAATGCTTCAACGGATATCCTCAACGGATACATTTCAAGGATCATATATATGCAAAACATCTGCAGATGAAAAAGTAAGCAAGCATTGAACAAAACGCTGAAGAACTCTAAACTCTCAACTCTACGATCTGAAAAAGAGAAAGCTTGCTTAGCTACTTAGTTCTTTTGAACAAGAGCTTAACGACAACTGAGTAGCACCAATCAAGAACTTATCAACTACCAACCAAGTGAAGTAAGAAGTTCCAAGTCAGAAGGACTTGAAGAGTTCTAAGTGAACTATAAAGAACCAAGTCTGCTGGACTTGAAGAGTTCAAGAGTTAACTAAGAAGTGCCTAGACTGCTGGTCTAGGAGGAGTCTGTGAGATTCAGAAAGTGTAAAAGATATCCTTAGTGGATTTCCTACTCAAGGAGTAGAAGAGTGGACTGGGAGCTTTAAGTGCTCTGAACCAATTAAAACTATTGTGTCTATTACATTCTTGCTATAACTGCTATAACTGTCATAACTATCTCACTCTCATTAATTCATCACATCTAAGAAGGAGTTCAAACAAATATTAATTCCGCTGTGTTTAAATCATTAATAAAACTAACAAAGTATTTCGAAAAGAATTTTAAAATATATATTCAACCCCCCCCCCCCCTTGTAGATAACTATTGTGCCTCCGGAAATTAACAAATTTGTTATTTTATTATTGTTGTTCTAATTTATGGGTTGATTTTGAGAAAGGAGAAGATGAATCACCAGCGTCGGCAAATTTCCCATGTCCATGCATGTGAGATCTGTTGGCCTGTCTCTTTCCATCCACAAAGGTTTTCTGAGAGTTAGGGTTTAGGGATTGAGAAAATTGAAGTTGGGGTGTTTAAATGGTTAACTTACAAATTTTGAGCTTCAATCTTCATTTTCATTGAAGAAATGATCGGAGGCTTTTGACGACAAACAGGAACGGAGTGGAGTTGGAGGAGAGAGTGTCAGGAATAAGCATGTGAATGTTATTCCTATTTACATATGATTTGATTATGATATATATGAATTGAATATGCAAGTATGCTTGCATTAAGAAAAGTTGTAAAGTTCTTTGATAAATAATAGAAACATATGTACAAGGACGTAGAATGAATTGATCAAATATGTTAGGTTGATCCTACATAAGAAAAATAGCTTTATAAAGTCCTTAAAAAGAAATGATGTACAAGGACTATAAATATAGAAAGATCAAGCATGTTAGGTTGATCTTATGATGTAATAGATAGGCCTGTCTGATCGTCGAAGACCTTTGCACGTAAATCGTGATCGCCGCCGGAGAGTCAAGGAAAACTCGAGAGCTGTCAAGGTAGAATCGTAGTCTACAAGATAGTAGATCTCGGAGTTCATAGACTGCTAGAAGAGATGAGGAAGGATCGTAGTGTGTCGAAGAGAACTTCTTTGAAGCTGTAGTCTGCTGAGGAAGTCAATCAAGAATCGTAGACTACTCTCTGAGTCGTAGAGTCTACTGATGGCAAAGCCAAGCCAAGAATCGTAGACTACTCTCTGAGTCATAGAGTCTACTGATGTCGAAGCCAAGTCAAGAATCGTAGACTACACTCAGAGTCATAGAGTCTACTGATCATATCAAAGGCAGAGATCGTAATCGAGTAAGATCAGATGAAGACAACGAACACAAAGTTAGAAATCGTAGAGTGTAAAGATCTGATCTCAGAGTCGTAGTGTCTATACAGCTGAAGCTAAATCATAGAGTGTAGAACTAAGACTTCAACAGATGTGCTCACAACGCCAAGGTAGAATAGTAGAGCAAATACAATTCTCAACAAATGAGCACTCCCAGAATATCCAAAGGAATGAAGTCTCTGGTTGGTACTGCAAAGATACATCCCACCTGAAGGAAACCAGAGAGCACTCAACGAATGGAATGCAAGCTAACAGAAGATCTAAGCATCAACCCAATCAGCATCCAGATTGAGTTGTGAAGTCATTCAAGATGATGAAGTCTTCCACAAATTGATCAGAAGAAGACTTCAGTAACTGACTAAGGAAAGTCAGCAAAGGTAGTAGCTGTCAAGTAAACAGAAGAAAATGATCTTAGAAGAAACCAGGATCATAATGTTTGCCAAACAAAGAAAGAACTGATGGAATGCACACAGAGATACTGCTAAAGTGATTAAGCATTGGGTCAGTCCATTGATGATAAGTGAACGGGAGATCACAAGGAGAAAGTGAGCTGGACATGCCATAAATCTGAAGTGTATTGCTATTCAGAAGGGGCCAGAACAAAAAGTCAAGCCATCAGTATCTGAGAGCAGTCGAGGCAAATAGAAGTGTTGAAGCACTTCACAAGAAAAGGAAGAGGTGTTCCACATTGGAGAGCTAATGAACACTCGTCAAGATCATAGTGTTGTCTCTGCTTGTCAACTAGACACTATGATCAGGTCCAAGAAGATGTGCATCAAAATTGTAGAGTTCGAATAACTGAGGATTGAAGCATTGGCAACGGTTCAACCCGAAGATTGATATCCGAACAAAGCTTATTGAGAGCATCGATGCAAAAGGATAACCTCTGATCGAGAAATCAGAAGGAGGTAATAAAGTCGACTACTTACCTGAGATATAAAAGTGACATCTCTGATGGGGTAGGTGAAACAGTAGACTGCAGTGTCAGAAAGTCATGTCATGTCACATCTGCAGTTTACACCAAATAACTCGAGATCTGCGAGGCAATTCAAAAAGCTTTTAACGGCTACTTTCTAATGGAAAGATTGGGAAGGAGTATAAATCAACAGAGCTTCAAAGATCAAGAGTTGCTGATGATTGCTATGTTGTAGAATCGTTAAGTTGTTGAATGCTATTGTTGACTCTACGAATTCCATGAAAGATTAACAGATCAAATCTCAGTGACAGTGAGACTACATAGGTGGAAGTGAAGCAGCTTTGTAGAAGGACTTAAATAGACTAAAGCTTCACTCAACAAAGATGAGAATGCCACTGAAGATGGCAGCTAAGATGAGAGCCGAGAAGGACAAAAAGATAGCATTCAGAAGAGTGGCAGAGCACAAAGAAGATCCGGAGAGCCACTCTACGAATCACCGTGAACCTAAAGCTGAAACTGAACAAGTGCAGAACCATGTCTGCAAAACATTAAAGAAGAGTTCAGGGATTGCTAAGTTCTAGATGAAGTCTACCAAAAGCTCAGAGACTTAGTAAATCTAGATGGTGATGGTGCACAACTATTATCAGATGAAGATAAGCAGAAAAGAGTGAAGATCAGCTGCACCAGAGAAGATGTGGTCCAGACTCAAAACAGATTGTAAAGAGGACCACACCAAGCTGCTAAGTACAAAAGATGTTCAAGCTTAAAGACATCTTAGCAGCTCAGTACCAACAACAACAACAACTACAACAACAAAAAGCCAGGGCCTGAGGGGTCCTTGCCCGGAGGGACTAAACGAAGTTCCAAGCCTGCTGGGCTTGAAGAGTTCCTAGGGAACTAGAGGAGTTCCAAGGCTACTGGCCTTGAAGAGTTCTTAGTGAACTAAAATTCCAAGGCTGCTGGCCTTGAAGGAATCTTAGTGATTCAGGGTGCTGCCCTTCCTTAGTGGAAATCCTGCTAGTTGAAAGCAGAAGAGTGGATTAGGAGCTTGAGTCTCTGAACCACTTAAAATCCCTTGTGTCTTTTAATTTATGTCATTTACATTATGTACTTAACTGCTATATCTGTTATGTATGTATTAACTGCTTACAACTTAACGAACTCTAAGAACAATGTATGTATGATTATGAATACATCAATGAAGGGGATCTTTCACTTATTCCACTGTGCTTGAAAAGATTCTTATGTTTGTCATATACTAATTCATTAACCATAATCAAATAAAAGGGAAAAGTATTTGAAAAGAAAAATGATCTATTCAACCCCCCCCCCCCCCCCCACTTCTAGATCTATTGTGTGCGTACTGGGAGCTAATAGAGAGATAAAGCAATTTGACGAATTTACCCTTTATTATATAATAAATGTGTAATTAAAAATTAAAATACTCTTTTTTAGTTACAACTTAGCTGACTAATGGCCCACCTAGATATTCACGTCAGCAATTTCTGACGTGGCAAACTCAATTTGTTACAATTAGAAAAAATTAATAGTTCAATTATCTAATCAACAAAATTGAAAGGTGGATCACCGAAATGAAATATGACCTATAGTTTAAGGTAGTAAATTATATTTAAGCCTATTAAGTTTGACAAATAATTCAAATAAAGTTTCTCATTATTTTCATAAAAAAATATTATAAACAATTTTAAAATTAAGTTACCAACTATTTTTTACTTCTTAAAAGTGATTATAAGTATGTTTGATGGCTTATTATCAGTCCCTAAGTCATTAATATTATCTTAAAATTTACAAACAATAAATAAAAACTGTGACGCCCCCAAAATAGGTCCATTCCATCCAACCCATTCTGAGTCGCCAAATACATGGTACAGAAACAACTACAACTTTATTATCACAACAATAAAATCGTGAGTTTAAATACAAATATTATCTTCAGACAATATTTATACTCAAATAAATCCTCATCACATTTATTGATACATTATTTTACAATAATGGTGAGGACTACTAAACAACTCTCTCTAGAACCTTCATTCCATACCCCGACTAAGTACTCGCTACATTCTCGCCTCCCGAGAAGAAAAATGGAACAACAAGGAAAAGGGTGAGCTCAACTAGCCCAAGAAAGAATGTTATGACGAAGATAATATACAACAAATTATCGTTAGTCTCCAACAGGAAAAATCGATAGAATACAATAGACAACAAGTTTTAGATCAATATTCGCAATGAAATAATAATTCATAGAAGAGTTACGAGAGAATGAAATCTACTATAATCTATGAATTTAATGTACCATCATCAATATTTTATCCTCGTAACATCAATCAATATTCATCTCAAATCAAATATTCATCTTTGCACTATGTGCCAAAGATATTCATCAATCTGGTATGTTCATCTCAACACTGTTCATCTTTTGCACTAAAGGCCAAAGATATTCATCATCATCATGTTCATTTAAACACTGTTCATCTTTGCACTAAAGGCCAAAGATATTCATCGGTCGGCCATGTTCATTTAAACACTGCTCATCTTTGACTACAAAGCCAAAGATATTCTTCAGAAATCATTCATCTTTTGCACTCTGTGCCAAAGATATTCTTCAAATCATTCATCTTTGCACTATGTGCCAAAGATATTCAATACTATCATCATTTAAGACCGAGGATGATGAAAATATTTTTAAAGAACGAATCCAAAGGAAACAAAATGACAAATATTATGGATTCGTATTTTAAACAATCCAAGTTCAAAAATACTTCATAAATAATCATAGTGAAGTAAAATTCAAGAATGATCAAAACATGGATACAATCAAAGCTAGTATCCGTAATAGATATTTTAGATTTAAAAGAAAAATTTTCATTTTTCGGTGAATAGTGCCGTATTCGTGAATAGTACCGTATACGTGAATAGTGCCGTATACGTGAATAGTAACTCCGACACCAAAAGATAGAAATTCCACAAAAAACATTTTCACGCTTCATGAATAGTACTCGTGAATAGTAACTCGTGAATAGTAACTCATGAATAGTAACTCGTGAATAGTAACTCATGAATAGTAACCCCGACATGAAAAAGTTCCAAATTTGATAAAAAGTTCCAACCAATATTTCAAAGATAATGATATTAAGAATTAATATCATTTGAGAAGAAAATAACATCCCTTACCTCAAAGAATCAAGATTTTGAATGAAAAGGCTCAAGTGATGTTGAATAAAACTCAGACTCTAACAAAGAACTCTCAAAGTATCTAAATACTCACAAAATACGCCAATAATATAGAGAGAAAGAGAGAAAACTTTGTTTTCGTGTGATTTTCAATTCTAACTTAGCCCTCTATTTATAGGAAAATGTTAGCCTACCAAGCGCACTTGACCTCGCTACCTAATGGCTTTTACTCGCTACTATTGCCACCCACCACATTTGAAATCAAATTCAGCACATTTTTTCACCAACCACAAGTGGGGCCCACTCAATTCTAGAATTTTCCACCAAAATCAATTATAAACCTAATTTCCGAATCCGACACCTCTTAAAATTCACAACAAATCATTCGTGCATTTTTAATCGGCTCAAAATTTGTGGACATATACTCAACTTATGTATGTATAACATACCCAAAAATTACCACAATCCAACCATCGGATTAAAAATTATAACCCCCGCAATATATCTCAAAACCCCTGATTTGATTTTTAATACCTCCAATCCGATAAAATACTGATAAAACACCTCAACATTAATTCCTTCATTAATAACCACATAAATAATCCATCATTTATATTCATATAAAATAAATATTTCCTTATCATATGAATCAATAATTAATTATTCACAAATAATATTACGTAATCACATTTATGACAACCAGTCTGCTCCTGTGAAAGAGGGGTTTTCAATAAGGATCTCTCTCATCGGGCGCCGCAATTAGGTGACCAAACCTCCTTAGATGTAACTTTCTAGACATTGCCAATAATGTTATCTAATAATATTATTCAAATAATATGAATTATTGATCCGATAATGGGAAATCTTGTGCAAATGACAATTATCAAACAAAGAATAATATAAAATACCAACGCAAAGAATTATTGAATCAATAAAATAAACTATTGAACAAGAATTCACCGTAATAATTATTGAGTAGTGCCTTCTTCACGTAAGGATCAATAATTCAACAATACTGCGGCAATACCGTGCACAAGCAACCACGCCAGACATCGTATTTTAACCAACGGGTATTCCAACAGCCTTAATTCAGAATAACTACGCCGTTATTTTTAACCAACTTATATTTGTCGCTTTCTTCATCCAATCGCTCGTTATGGGGCCCCACACGGTCATATGTTTAATATTCGCATTTAAATATTCCCCGACAAAGATTTAATATTCCCCGACCACCAAATTTAATATTCCACCGACAAAACTAATATTCCCCGACAAAAATGAATATTTTATAACCACTTGCTTATTTTGAAATATTTATGATTTAACCCTTTACTATCCACATTAATCAAATCAACCTTACTATTTCAAAATAATAAATAAAGGAAATTCCTTTTATTTAAAAAAAATTAGGGTCTTACAACCTCCCTCCTTATGAAATTTCGTCCTCGAAATTGACGACGACGGTGTTTCAAAAGATAAAGATAACTCGCTTTCATTTTCGCTTTCCAATTCCCGTGTCATTTCTCTATAGCATGGTTTCTCCACAAAATTTTAACTTATGGTATAACCTCAAGACATAGGGACATGTTCTTTCCTCTACAAAATCTTGACAGTACCTCCTCGTCACGTTACGTTAAGTCTTGGCTATCTCGTCCGGTTCTAACTCAATGACGTGTTTTGGGTCGTCCACATATTTACGTAACATCGATACACATGAAAAACGTTATGAACACGCGCCATACTTGGTGGTAAAACGAGTCTATAGGCCACGTTCCTATTCGATCGAGAATTTCAAATGGATTAATAAATCAAGGTTTGAGCTTTCCTCACCTCACCGATTCTCGCTTTTAAAATAACAACTTCTTGACCTCCTTCTTCAAATTCATCACTCCGTGTGTAGCTTGAATAACGACTTTAACTTTATCGATTAAAGTCGATTATACTCAGATATCATCACGCATCAGATATCATCACGTGGGTACCTAGAGTTTTCATCTCCATCTCTATTATTTGTATATTATACTGAAATGAGTCTTTGATAATATTGTACTCAGACTTCAGATATACGATCTTCTACTCAACACGCTACCTACCACGCTCGCTTTTCTAGGATGGCATGGTCGTAACATGTCTTTGAAATGAGTCTCCTCTCGAGTTCTTCAAGCTCTTCCCACATTCCTTGCTCCATTCGAATTTTGTATCTCTACAAGTCACCACGTTAATGGAATAGCGATTCGAGAATATCCTTCAACGAATCTCCGATAATAACCAACTAAGCCTAGAAAGTTACGTATTTCGATTATCGACTTAGGTTATTCTCAACTGTGACTCATATCCCAACCTTGGATAACACGTTACAATGACACCTATCAGTTTACTATCGCACGAATATGACGTCCCTTACAGAGAGTCTGGCTTAGGTGAATTCCACAAAGGAAGTCACAAGATAAAGGCTCGTGTACCAAATTTATAGTTGAATTTTAACTCCCAAGTTCAATAAGAGCCATTCGATATGAGATTTTAGAAATGAGTTTTGTACCGGGTTCAAAGTCGATACAAAATTTAATATCAGTCTTTGGGAGTAAGCCAAGAAATTCTTCAGAAAATACGTCAGGAAAAATCAATAACAACAAGAATATTATTCAAATCTGACGTGTCTTTATTCAAATCCATAACATGGACTAAGAAAACTTGACATCCGTAATAAACGAATGACTTCATGGCTTGATATGAAAATGTTTGATTACAATGGTTTGATTGCTTGAATTCGAATAACAGGTTGCTTAGGAATATGAAAACTAACAACCTTACAAAAGCAATCAATTTTGGCATGATGAGTAGTTAACCAATCAATCCCTCAAAAGCAAGTATCTTTAAAGAGATAAGGTCAATGTGTAAGGTAATGGTGCCAACTTGAATCAAACAAGATTTTTTAAACAACGGATGTAATGAAAGTTTCTCCTAACGGAGTCTCCATAAATAGGTCAAAGTCTAATTTCTCCGTAGTCAAGTTCAAACGTTGAGCGCAAGCAAGAGAGATAAAAGAATGGGTAGAACCGGTATCTAGTAAGGTATAAACTTCGCAAGAATTTATAATTAACTAACCCGTGCTAACTTCGTCGGGTTCCTCGATTTTAACCGGCCACGACAAACGCCTTCCAGAATCGTTGACTTTGACTTTTCTGGGACATCCTTTTGAGTCACCATTCCCGCTGGACTGGGTTTCGATATCGTACAATCTCGAGCGATATGTCCTTCTTTTCCATAATTATAGCATACCTTAAACTGTTGTGGGCGGCCAATGATATGTCCCTCTTTCCAAGATTTGTAACATACGACCGATGGTCTTTCTCCTCCCTTGGAACCAGTTGCCACTGGCGCTGACGTCTTCACATGGTCGTTGTTGAATCTCCTCTTTTTAAAATCTCCTCCCAACTCGCTTCTTCTATTTTCATGGCCACGATTACCACCAGAGTGGTTACCGCTTTGTCAGTATTCTTCTTTCTCCAATGGTTATCGTTATTTCGATGATCGCTATCTTGGTATGATCTCGGTTATGGACCCTCGGTTGAACGCATTACTCGTTATCTCGCTTAACAACAACCGAGCCCGCTGACAACATCCGAATAGAGAGAAAATTTATGAGAAATGAGATATCGACGTATGCCGGGTTTCAAACCTCTCGTAAACATCCGCGCCATACGCTCCTCATTCTCCACCAAATGAGGTGCAAACTCGATAACTCCGCGAACTTCGCCTCGACATGGGACACCGCCATGTTATTCTCGCTTCAATCTAATAAACTCCACTTCCTTCATATGATTTAATACTTTCGTGGAAGTACTTGTCATTGAACTGCTTTCAAACGTCTCCCACGCATATGCCCGAGTGCAATTGAATGGGGTACGCTTCACGATTTCCACCAAGATGTCCGCCTCGCCACGGAACATAAAAGTAGCGAATGGAACTTTCGTTCTTCTTCGTGCATCCCAAGACATCGAATATCTTGGTAATTTGCTTGACCCATGTTTCCGCCCATGATCGGATCTCGCTTTCCCTGCACTCGTGGTCCCAACTCTTTGAACCTTCATTGTGACCACTCGTGAATTACTATCATTTCCTCCTCGTATTTTGAGCACGAGTCTCCCGTCTCGATTTTGCATGAATCGCAAAAAGCTTCTAAACATCCCTCGCTCATCATCCTTTCAATTGGTGTTATTCACAGGAGGTACATTGTCACTGTTGCACGCTTCTCCTCGTTGTTAAGTATGTGCATCTCCATGGTCTCATTTACTCCACTATTAATATTCTCACGACATTCTCAACATCGTCATAAAATAAGGGTTAATTAAGGAAATCAATCACATAATATCCCTATATCTTGACCAACTAACAAATAAGCTTAGGTAGGACACCTAGCGAAGGATTTACTCGCTCTCCCTCCTAGTTTTATTCCCCGATCTCCGCCAGAGATCATATCCCCAAGCTCTCTCGATAACAACCGTGGACGCCCCAAAATAGGTCCATTCCATCCAACCCATTCTCGAGTCGCCAAATACATGGTACGGAAACAACTACAACTTTATTATCACAACAATAAAATTGTGAGTTTAAATACAAATATTATCTTCTAGACAATATTTATACTCAAATAAATCCTCATCACATTTATTGATACATTATTTTACAATAATGGTGAGGACTACTAAACAACTCTCTCTAGAACCTTCATTCCATACCCCGACTAGTACTCGCTACATTCTCGCCTCCTGAGAAGAAAAATGGAACAACAAGGAAAAGGGTGAGCTCAACTAGCCCAATAAAGAATGTTATGACTAAGATAATATACAACAAATTATCGTTAGTCTCCAACAGGAAAAATCGATAGAATACAATAGACAACAAGTTTCGAGATCAATATTCGCAATGGAAATAATAATTCATAGAAGAGTTACGTAGAGAATGAAATCTACTATAATCTATGAATTTAACAATCCATCATCAATATTTTATCCTCGTAACATCAATCAATATTCATCTCAAATCAAATATTCATCTTTGCACCATGTGCCAAAGATATTCATCAATCCATCATGTTCATCTCAACACTGCTCATCTTTGCACTAAAGGCCAAAGATATTCATCGATCGGTCATGTTCATTTAAACACTGTTCATCTTTGCACTAAAGGCCAAAGATATTCATCAATCCATCATGTTCATTTAAAACACTGTTCATCTTTGCACTACAAAGCCAAAGATATTCATCGCTTCGGTCATGTTCATTTAAACACTGTTCATCTTTGCACTAAAGGCCAAAGATATTCATCATCAATCGTATTCATTTAAAAACTCATTCATCTTTGCACTAAAGGCCAAAGATATTCAATACTATCATCATTTAAGACCGAGAATGATGAAAAATACTTTTTAAAGAAACGAATCCGGTGAAACAAAATGACAAATATTATGGATTCGTACTTTAAACAATCCAAGTTCAAAAAATACTTCATAAATAATCATAGTGAAGTAAAATTCAAGAATGATCAAAACATGGATACAATCAAAGCTAGTATCCGAATAGATATTTTAGATTTAAAAGAAAAATTTTCATTTTTCTATGAATAGTGCCGTGATTCGTGAATAGTGTCAGATACGTGAATAAAGGCAGTATCGTGAATAGTAACTCGACACCAAAAGATAGAAATTCCACAAAAAAACATTTTCACGCTTCATGAATAGTACTCGTGAATAAGAACTCGTGAATAGTAACTCATGAATAGTAACTCGTGAATAAGAACTCATGAATAGTAACCCCGACATGAAAAAGTTCCAAATTTGATAAAAAGTACCAACCAATATTTCAAAGATAATGATATCAAGAATTAATATCATTTGAGAAGAAAATAACATCCCTTACCTCAAAGAATCAAGATTGCCGGAATGAAAGGTCAAGTGATTTGAATAAACTTTATCTTGAACAGCAACTCTCAAAGTATCTAAATACTCACAAAATACGCTCAATAATATAGAGAGAGAAAGAGAGAAAACTTTGTTTCTGGTGTGATTTTCAATTCTAACTTAGCCCTCTATTTATAGGAAAATGTTAGCCCGCCGAAGCAGACTCGACTGCCACCGATGGCTTTACCTGCTACTATTGCCACCCACCACATTTGAAATAAAATTCAGCACATTTTTTCACCAACCACAAGTGGGGCCCACTCAATTCTAGAATTTTCCACCAAAATCAATTATAAACCTAATTTTCGAATCCGACACCTCTTAAAATTCACAACAAATCATTCGTGCATTTTTAACGGCTCAAAATTTGTGGACATATACTCAACTTATGTATGTATAACATACCCAAAAATTACCACAATCCAACGGTCGGATTAAAAATTATAACCCCCGCAATATATCTCAAAACCCCTGATTTGATTTTTAATACCTCCAATCCGATAAAATACTGATAAAACACCTCAACATTAATTCCTTCATTAATAACCACATAAATAATCCATCATTTATATTCATATAAAATAAATATTTCCTTATCATATGAATCAATAATTAATTATTCACAAATAATATTATGTAATCACATTTATGACAACCAGTGTCGTTCTCAGAAAGAGGGGCTTTCAATAAGATCTCTCTCATCGGGCGCGCGCAATTAGGTGACCAAACCTCTCCTTATGCAGAACTTTCTAGACATTGCCAATAATGTTATCTAATAATATTATTCAAATAATATGAATTATTGATCCGATAATGGGAAATATTGTGCGGTGACAATTATTAAAACAAAGAATAATATAAAATACCAACGCAAAGCAATTATTGAATCAATAAAATAAACTATTAAACAAGAACTCACCGTAATAATTATTGAGTAGTGCCTTTCACGTAAGGATCAATAATTCAACATCGCATGCAATACCGTGGTAATCTTTGTGCGACCACGCTGCAGACATCGTATTTTAACCACCGGGTATTCCAACAGATCTACTTCAGAATAACTACGCCGTTATTTTTAACCAACTTATATTTGTCGTTTTCTTCATCCAATCGCTTTCGTTATGGGGCCCACACATGGTCGCTAGGCCGTCGCATTTAATATTCCCCGACAAAGATTTAATATTCCACGACCAAACGAATATTCCCCGACAATACGAATATTCCCCGACAAAAATGAATATTTTATAACCACTTGCTTATTTTGAAATATTTGCGTATTTAACCCTTTACTATCCACATTAATCAAATCAACCCTTACTATTTCAAAATAATAAATGAAGGAAATTCCTTTTTATTTAAAAAAATTTCGGGGTCTTACAAAAACAAACAAAATTTACTCTCTAAAAAGATAAAAATGAACTGGGGCAATATCATAATGTGGGGCATACACAATTGCACCTCATCTCACTCTACATTATCATTCCCTCTCAAACCTATCTATATGTTTATTTATCCTCTCTTTTCATGGGTAAAATGTAAGACCCCAACTTTTATGAATAAAGATGAATTTTTCTATAAATATCATTTTTGAATATTAAGATGTGAATTTGAAAAAAATGTTATAGTTGTGGGTAATATTTATAAATTTTGTAAAGTAAGCAAGTGGTTATAAAATATTCGATTGGTCGAAGAATATTCGTTTTAACAGGGAATATTCGTACGACGGCACAATCATTGGTGGACCCCACAATGGAAGTATTGTCGAAATTAGAAAATGACAGAAATATCTTTTTATGAAAATAATGGCGGAAGTTTACCGTTAAACTATTGAAATAACCGGTGTTAAAATTACAGTAATATGCGTGGTTGCATAGTAGCACACGGTATTGATTATTGATGCTTATGTGAGAAGTCACTCAGTATTGTTCAATTACTGCTACAATAATTGCTGCATAGTATCTCATGTTATTTGATTCAATTATTGTCGATATTTTATATATTAGTAAATCAATAATTGAGATGACAAAGTTATTAATATTATTATTTGCAATATTAATGATGTCTAGAAGTTCTGTCAAGGAGAGGTTTGGTCACCTAATTGCACGCAAATAGGGAGAAATCCTTATTGGAAAGCCCCCTATTTCCTGGGAACGACCTAGTTATTAAATATTGCGAATTATAATAATGATGATAAATGTTGTTAAAAATATTGAGGGGATTTTCATGAAGTATTTGAGGTAAATTTTGCTTATTTTATGGACCCCCATTTACCAATTTTTTAAAATAATTAGTAGAAAGTTATTCAGTGTATATATATATATATAATAATAGGAGGGGCCACTATGGGGCCCACGTGTTGTTGATTTTTGGGGAGGGGGAGAAAACTGGTGAAAGTTTTTCACGGGTGGGTGGATTTTTGCTTATAAACATGTGTTATATATATATATATATATATATATATATATATAATACTTTTTTTTGTTTTATTTGAGAAAAATCAAACAACGAATGTACGTATGAAATCCGTGACTCTGCATTTTGAATCCGTGAGTTTTTTTTTTCTTACACAGTGCCCCTTCCATTCTCCTATAAATAGGATGTTTATTTAGAATTGAAAATCACACCAGAATTAGAGAATTCTTCTTCTATAATATTGAGCGTATTTCTTTAAAGTTTTAGAAAGCTTTGAGTGTAGAAAACAATATAAGTTTTTTTCAAAAATATCCTCGCTATACCAGTTGGAATACTTTTCTTTTTGGAGGTAAGGGGTATTATTTATTTCATATTCTGAACAGATATTATTTTTCATATTTGTATGAATATTATTTTCGTTCAATATTCGTAGGAAATATCATTTTCGTTTAATATTCGTAATGAATATTATTTTCGTTTAATATTCGTAACGAATATTATTTTCGTTTAATATTCGTAAGGGATGTTATTTTTGTTCAATATTCGCTTGAAATAATATTTTCTTCCATACTCTGTAGTATCTAAGTAATATTATTTCGTTTCAGATTTCGAATTTTATACTCGTTTTGTTAAAGTTTTGGCTTCTAAACTCCATGAAATTAGTAGAATATCCTTGATATTTGCGCTTCATCCAGTATCTTTTCATGAAAATATTATTCTGAGCATTCTTGATAAGTTTTAACTTTTCATGTCTGAGTACTATTCACGGGTTACTATTCTAGAAGTACTATTCACGGGTCTTATTCACTCAAAGTACTATTCACCGAAGTACTATTCATGATAAAAATTGATTCGCTTTTCGGTCAAATTATTTTTAGTACAATATTATTTTGAATTTTACTCCACAAAGCAGTATCATGTTGACAATTTGGACGTTATTGATTTCTAGATAAATTAAATTATAAATCTTTAAAAAGTTATCCTTGAACTTGTTTTATTGAATTCTTATATCATTGTCATCATCCTTATGTTTATATTATGTTGAAAGTCGTATGTGGCACTGTAGTGCGTAGATAGACTTGGTATGATTATGACCAGGGATTATTCGTTATAATCATGACCGTAATGTTACAAATGATGTGGTAAAAGTCTTCATTGGCCCGTAGTGCATTGATGGACAGTTGTTGGCATGATCATAACCATTGATGAATACACGAATATTCTTGGCCCGTAGTGCATGAATAATTTGTGGTTATGATACTAAGGAATATCCTTGGTCGTAGTGCAGGGGTGATTCGATGATGTGGATTATTTATTAAGCTGAGTCTTAGTGATAAAAGTGATGAAAAACCTTTTAAATCATAGAAGATAGTAGATTTTATGCTCTACTTGACTCTTTTAATGGATTGCTTGTTCAGCTGAAGTTAAACTTGATATTTGTTATATTTTATCAGTTTAACATTGTTGAAGGCTAACGATAAATTATTCTGCATTATCTTAGTCATAATATTTCTTACTGGGCTAGTTAAGCTCACCCTTTTGCTTTCATTGTTCTCTTCAGGAAATGAGAACGTAGCCGGGACTAGTTAGGGAATGGAGTGACGGTCCAGATGATAGCATTAGTAGTTTTCACTATTCTATGAAATAGTGTAATAATAAATGTATTGAGGACTCCATTTGAGTTGAATATTATCTAGAAGATAATATTTGTATTAAAACTCTCAGTTTAAGTTTTGTCGTATTTTACACGACAGTTGTATTATTAAGTTGTATTTGAATTTTGTACCATGTATTTGGCGACCCAAAATGGGTGATGTATACCTATTTTGGGGGTGTCACATAAAATGCAATATATAATGTATGGTTTACACATTCTTATAAATTATCATGTGGTTAAAAAATCACCACAAAACCAAAAAAGTTATTAAATTAATCTCCGATAATGGCACTAACAATTTATTTGTCTAAAACTATATTAATAAAATACGCAAGTATACGCAGTCCACAAGTAATATAATGATAAGAGAGTATCGAACCCACAAAAAATTATTTAATAATAATTACCTACTACTAACTCATAATCAAATTAATTTTATTTAAACATTTTGATAAAAGTTCTTTGAATTTTAAAAATAAAGTACTAAACTAACTAATCATTAACTACCAAGAATTGAATTCATCAATATTTATTGTGAGAATAAACATGTGAATGATATTCCTATTTATATATGATTTGATTATGATATATATATATATATATATATATGAATGAATATATGCAAGTATGCTTGCATTAAGAAAAGTTGTAAAGTCCTTTGATAGATAATAGAAACATATGTAAAAGGACTTAGAATGAATTGATCAAATATGTTAGGTTGATCCTACATAAGCAAAATAGCTTTGTAAAGTCCTTAAAAAGAAATGATGTACAAGGACTATAAATATAGAAAGATCAAGCATGTTAGGTTGATCTTATGATGTAATAGATGAAACATTCGATCGTTGAAGCATTTTTTAGAAATCTTAGTGCGCCTTGGAGAGTCGAGGAAAACTCGAGAGAGTCACATCGAGAGATGAGAATCGTAGTTTGCAAGATAGTAAATCTCGGAGTTTGTAGATTTCCAGGAGAGACGAGGAAGGATCGTAGTGTATCGAGTAGAACTTCCTCTGAGCTGAAGTCTGCTGAGGAAGTCATGCATAGAATCGTGAGAGACGACTATCTACGAAAAAGCCAGGAGCCAAGTCAAGAATCGTAGACTACACTGAAAGTCGTGAGAGTCTCATCGATGTCAAAGCCAAGTCAAGAATCGTAGACTACACTCAGAGTAGTAGAGTCTACTGATCGTATCAGAGAAAGAGATTGTAGTCGAGCAAGATCAGATGAAGACAACAAGCACAACGACAGAAATCGTAGAGTGTCAAGATCGATCTCGAGTCGTAAGTCTCGCTGTGGCAAAAGGTGAATCATAGAGTGTAGGACTGAGACTTCAACAGATGTGCTCACAACGCCAAGGCAGAATCGTAGAGCAAACACGATTCTTGACAATTGAGTACTCCCAGAATATCCAAAGGAATGAAGCCTCTAGTTGGTACTGCAAAGAAACATCCCACCTGAAGGAAACCAGAGAGCACTCAACGAATAGCATGCAAGCTAACAGAAGATCTAAGCATCAACCCAATCAGCATCCAGATTGAGTTGGAAAGCCATTCGAGATGAAGTCTTCCACAAATTGATCAGAAGAAGACTTCAGTAACTGACTAAGGAAAGTCAGCAAGTGCAGTAGCTATCAAGTAAATAGAAGACGACGATCTTAAAAGCAATCAGGATCGTAGCGTTTGCCAAACAAAGAAGGAACTAATGGAGTGTACACAAAGATATTGGTCAGCCTCTGAAGAACAAGGTTAAGGTGATTAAGCATTGGTTCAGTCCATTGATGATAAGTTAACGGGAGATCACAAGGAGAAAGCGAGCTGGACACGCCATAAATTTGAAGTGTCTTGTTATTCAGAAGGGGCCAGAACAAAGAGTCAAGCCATCAGTATCTGAGAGCAGTCGAGGCAAACAGAAGTGTTGAGGCATTGGACAAGAGAAGGAAGAGGTGTTCTACATTGAAGATCCAATGAACATCCTTCAAAGATCGTAGTGTTGACTCTACATGTCAATAAGCAACAGTCAACAAGACACTACGATCAGGTTCAAGAAAGCATGCATCAGAATCGTAGTGTTCAGTCAACCAAAGATTGAAGCATTGTCAACGGCTCAATCTGAAGGTTGGTATTTGGACAAAAGCTTATTGAGAGAATCAATGCAAAAGGACAACCTCTGATCGAGAAATCAGAAGGGGGAAATAAAGTTGTCGATCTGCCCAAGACATCAAAGTAACATCTCTGACGGGGTAGGTGAAACAGTAGACTGTAGTGTCAGAAAGTCATGTCATGTCACATCTGCAGTCTGTACCAAACAACTCAAAATCTGTGAAGCAATTGAAAGAGCTTTCAACGGCTACTTTCTAACAGGAAGATTGGGAAGGAGTATAAATCAGCTAGAGCTTCAAAGATCAAAGGTTGCTGGAGTTTCTGAGTTTGGAGCGATGGTGGACTGGTCTAGCCAACGTAAAATAGTGAGTGACCAATGAAGGGTCAAAGGCTCACTCTACGATCTACCAAGAACACTTAGAGACAAACAAAGAAAGAAGTAGAAGTGAGAGTTCTATAATGTAAAAGTGAGAGTTCTACTACAAGAAGAGTGTTCTGAACTACCGAGAGAAAGAAGAGCATCATGTCATCTCGATGTCCATCATGGGAAGACTCTAAGTACCAGAGAGAAGAACTTACAGTCATCTTAGCAAGTCCATCATGAGAAGGCATCAAGTATTAAGAAAGAAGATCACCAACGCCATCATGGTGTCAAGCATGAGAAAGTTTCTAAGTACCTAGCAGTTCATCAAGAGATCATCAGAAGTGGTTGAGTAACTAAAGAAGCTGAGCATCATGCAACACTCAACTGCACTTCAAGGATGATCACGCCAAGTTGCTAAGTACAGAAGATGTTTAGAGCAAAAAGACATCTTAGCAGCTCAGCACCAACTCCAACAAACAAACAAACAACTCAACAACAAGAAGCCAGGGCCTCAGGGGTCCTTGTCCGGAGGGACTAAATGAAGTTCCAAGCCTGCTAAGCTTGAAGAGTTCCTAGGGAACTAGAGAAGTTCCAAGGCTGCTGGCCTTGAAGAAGTTCTTAGTGAACTGAAGTCCCAAGGCTGCTGGCCTTGAAGGAATCTTAGTGATTCAAGGTGCTGCCCTTCCTTAGTGGAAATCCTGCTAGTTGAAAGCAGAAGAGTGGATTAGGATCTTGAGACTCTGAACCACTTAAAACCCCTTGTGTCTTTTACTTTATGTCATTTACATTATGTACATTAACTACTATAATCAAGTATGTATGTTTTTAGCGCTACCCTTTGAACTAACTTTCTACGAACAATGTATGTATGATTATGAATATATCAATGAAGGGGATCTTTTACTTATTCCGCTGTGCTTGAAAAGATTCTTATGTTTATCATATGCTAAATTATTAGCAATACAAAATAAACTAGAAAAGTATTTGAAATCAAAAGGATCTATTCAACCCCCCCTTCAGATCTATTGTACTCTTGGGAACTAACATTTATGACCATCTCTCTCGACATATCATAAAGGAATCAACTTAAATCCACATATGATAGAATTAAGTTGAACACACTAGTTAATTAATTCACGATATCTCTGTATGAATTGCAATTAAAAAAGATTTAAAGCTCAGGATCTCAATCAGATTACATGTGGCTTATAAGTATATCTCTATCCTAGACACAAATCATAAGTTCCATCACCATGTAGAAAATACAATCACATACTATTATGATCAGATCTAAACCTATAATTCATCTCTCGAATTCTTATAGATTATCCCGATAATTATTGATCAGATAATTAATCAATTAAACATAAATCATAATAGACACTCCCAATATAATCAACAATAACCAACAAGGAAACAATTTAATTTAACTAGACATTGAGTTCCATTGTAATCTTAAATAGAAATTAGTTCATGACTGAATTAATAATCCACAAGTAAACCATCATCCAAAAATTACAAAATAGAGAGATAAAAGAAAAAAGGAAAAACTCTTTTGAAACAATCCTTGATATCTTCCCCCTTAGCCTTCTATGTTGATCTTCCTTCCTGATAATCTCTTGCTTCAAGTCTCCAAACCTTCTTCAATTTTAGGGTTGGAAAAAAGTAGCAAGTTCCTCTTCTTGTGGTCTAAAAATATCTATTTATAGACTCTAATTAAAGTTCTAAACCAATTAGAAGTTACAAAATCAAGTTCCACTCGAATTGGACAAAATCAAACTTTTCAAAGATTCCGCCCTAGCCTGCCGCCGCCACATGGCGAGACCATTTTCCTTCTTTCGTCACACCGGTATTTGTTGTTGATAGCCCAAGATATACTAGGAGGCGACGCTAACGCTAGCGGTCGATTTTCTACTACGACGTCCTTTGCTAAATGGTCATAACTCTCTCGTCCAAACTCCGATTGAGACGATTCAAGATATTCTGGAAAGCTAAGAAATAGATCTAAAAGTTTCATTTTTTGAGAATTGAGAGATTATAGCTGGATCAAGGTCGAAATTTGGCTTCAAGTGGCTGCTATGTCAATGACAACTCCAAACTTTGAGGTTCAATGTCCGTTGGTAAAAAGATCATAACTTTTGATCTGGGAAGAGTTATAGAACGTGCCACCTATCAAATCAAAACTCTCGACAAGATCTACAATAAACTCCAAGTTCCAAGCTAAGAACATGCAATATGGGGCTGTATCTATGGTGCTTTGAGTACTAGTGGCATTGCTTGGAGTGAGAGCGAAAAAATGCTGAATATAGAGGACGAGGATGTGTATTGCAAGGTAATAACTTTTCACTCAATTTAGTGTGTTTACTGCATATTTAAATAGGACTGAACAAAAAACGGGTATAACCGAATTACCGAACCGAAATAATTTAATCGAAATTTTTTGAAAATTTGGTTATTTTTAATATTTCGGTTATATTCGAATTTGTTTACGATTTTTAGTTAGGTTGTACAGGTATCATTTTTGAGTTATTCGGTTAAACCGAATAACCGAACAAGTGAACAAGTTCTACTTTACTAATATGAGAATATGACTCTTGATTGACTTCTCTAATCTTGATTCTTAACTCTTTACTTGAGTCTTGACTCAGCAGCAGTAGCACACTAGCACTCAGCTCAGATCTCGAACTCCAGTCTCTCAGATCTCTCATCTCTCAACTCCAGTCTCTCATCTCATCTCTCAACTCTCGGCCGAACTCTAAACTCTCGGCCGAACTCCAGTTTCTTCGTCTAAGAGGACCATGGGCTTTCGTTTCCCTCATGTTTTTTTTTTTTGTTCTTGTTTTTGGAGGGTTACATGCTTGATACTATTACTACTTGTCGACTAACGGAAAACTAGACGAGGAATGAGAATCTCAACAGTGAGATTTGAGAAACCCTTCGTCTGTCTCAGCAATTCCCAGTAAGATTTGTGACCAACGGCGGCAGTTCCCACAAATTTCATATTAATCCAAGATCCCGATGGTGTCATGACAAAGTTGGGAGCCAAGAATGGAGTAGAAGTGAAATTGAAGATTTGTTTTGCCCTATTTGTATGGAAGCATGGACCAATGGCGGCAACCATCAAGTCTGGTGCGTCAATGCGTACTATTATTATTATTATTATTATTATTATTATTATTATTATTATTATTGGCTATTAGCAAATTTTGGATTTACAAGTTACTTTGGCAAATTTGGAAATTACAAGTTACTGTTAAATTCGGTTATTAACCGAATAATTAGTTCTGTTATTCGGTTATCGTGTAGTTCGGATAGTTGTTCGAATATTCTAAACAGTGTAAATTCAATTTTCGGTTATAACCGAAATGTGTATTCGGTTCGGTTAATAACCGAATGCTCACTCCTAATTCAAATGATATACATCTTTTCTTTTCATCCTCTATATTCACTGCATAATAAGTTTATATATTACTCGGGGTGTTTAGATGTAATAAATAATGTAATATCTTTGAGCAATTGGGCAATCTGATTTGGCATATGTACTTTCCATTCTTTGTTTGTTAGTTGTGACCATACTTCTAAAATACACTGCCATGACAGTTCTAGTACGCTCTGAGATGAAATTACATATTAAATATAATACATATATGGGATTAACCTGTTGTGTAAGGTCTAGTCAATGGATGTCAGTCCCAGTATTTTGAGTTATGTTAATTTGTATTTTCTATGACACAGCAAGCTTGGATCAACTTTGACTAGTAGTTTTTTATTTGAGTAGTTTATGTTATTTATATTTGTATTGATACAAGAATTCATATAAATTTTGAGTTTGAAAATATTTAAAATTGATTTTATTTTGAATTTATTTATTTGTGTAGAAAGATCCTAATATAATTAAGTTGCAGAACAAACCATTGACATAGTATGGTGATTGGCAATAATTTTTTGATAAGGAGCGAGCTACAGGAGAGAGCCACACATCGAATGCATGATAGTCTTAATGGTTTCATCAACACCACTACCTAGCATCCCAAAGGATTGGCTATGATCATGACTTGGCGAAATAACGCAGAGATGTGTATGGTATCATTGATAACATTGGCACTTTCAACGACGAAGAGAAGATAATTGTTGTAGCAAAGATACTGAGCAACCCGGCTGATGTCGATCTTTTCTTAAGCTTGCCAATTGAGATGAAGAAGCAATATGTGACAATGAAGTTGGCCGGACAGATTTAAGTCATTTTTATCTCAAAACAATGCTTAGATTTAGTTATTGTCAAAAACATTTGTTTTTCTTTTCAATTAATGATTAACCATATTTTATACTTTGGATTTGAATGAATATGGACAGTTCTAGACTTTAAATTGTGTCGGCCAAGTAAAATAGCTAATTCTAATATTTCTTCTAATTTTAGTTTTGGTGATATCTAATGAAATTTTAATATTTTACATATTATGTATTTTGTACTATTTATTTGTTAATTTATGTGCTAATTTTCTCAAATATTTTATGTCATGTATACTAATGACTAGATAATTAATATTATTTGTGTACTACACAAATTGTTTCGATAAAATTATAACTTTATTTAAAGTTAAATTATATAATTATTATCGGTGAGCATTTGATAGGATAATGTAACCGTTTATTTAAAAGTTTCTAATTAATTGTTCATCATTTCTTGATGTATAAACAAGTTTAAATTATAGTTTAAAATATATTATTATTGGTAATGGTATAATAGTCTAAACAATATTTTTTTATCCAATCCTTCAATTAATCCTGGATTATTTTAAGTTATCCCATGAATAATCTCATAAAAAACAAACATATGAGTAGGACTATTTAATCTTAGGATTAATAGTCTTGGATTATAATCCCATGAATTATAGTCCCAAGATTATAATCCTTGCAAACAAACATGACCCAAATGTTGATGAATCGACTAGGTTTTGGAACTATATTTCAATTTGGAACCCCAAAATTATAAAACATAGAGATTCGGGATGCAGCAATTGTTGATGAATCAACTAGGTTTTGGAACTATGCTTCGATTTTTGACACATTGATTCAGGATGCATCAAATATTCCTAACGAATTAACTAGGTTTTGAAACTATGTTTAGATTTTTGAAAAGTTTGGTTTTGGAACTATGTTCTGAGCCACTGAGCATCGATTATTGACATGTTTGATCTTGGAACTATGTGATGAGGAGCATGTGTGTACGTTAGTAGAATGAAAGAAGTTACAATCAGTAATTATACTACCTCTTCCAACCACTACTCTAAAGAATCCTAATGAAATGCTATCTTTAATAGAATACACAGTGTATCTAGTTCTCGTACCATAATTTGGAATGATAGTAAAAGTTCCCTAGTAATTCTTTTTTAACTGGCAAATCAGCTGTACAAATTCCTACTGGGTGTATAGTAGGAGATGCAGGATTCAAGTCATGCGTGCCATAGTTACGGTAACCCATAATAAAAAGAAATAGTAGCAGCAGAAAAACAGTCTTTCCTAAAGGATTTCATATTCCTGTACAAGGCTGCTTAATTCCACAGCCATAGTACGTTTGCACAATTAATTTCATATGGGGGTTTAAAATTTCGCTATGGATTACTTATTCTTAAGATAGAAAAATCCTTGGTTCGGATAGGAGGGGATATTTGAGAAATTTTAACACAAGTTTGAAGGCCAATCCTCATCTAATTATATAGTCAAAATCTTTCTTTTTGTCTGATCTGCTCTTTATTGTTTTTTATGTTTTTTTTTTTTCTGTTTTTTACTATGAAATGTACAGAAAAGGACAGAGGCGATGGCTGAAGAAGGGAATCAAACTAGTGAGTACAAACACGTACCAATATTTGGAACCCCAGAAATACAAAACGAAATTCTTTCTTTTCTTTCTTTAGACATGAGAAAAAACAAAACAAAAAGAATTGAGATGCATCAATTTTCACAAATTGACTAGGTTTTGGAACTATGTTTCGATTTTTGACAAATTGATTTTGGAACTATGTATCAGAGGAGCATGTGTAGACGTTAGTTCCACCTATAAATACACGTGTTCATGGGCAATAAAAATGACAACTTTTTATGATGAAAGAAGTTCAAAGTAGATTATAATACCTCGTCCAAACAACTTTCTTAAAAATATCCAAATGCTTTTAGGAAGAAGTTAGACTTTCACTCTTTACAATGAGATTAAACGACTGAATTCTCAACGCTCATCGACTAGATACACAAGACGACAACGCTCATCGACTAGATATGCAAGACGAAATTCGGATACGAACACAACCTATGGTATAATGCACAATGTAAACCATAATTCGGATCAATTATACCTAGTATGCAAAACACAAGGCAGTAAGGCCATAATTATTTGCAATGATTATAATTTCGGAATTATAATCCATGAGATTATAATCCCAAGACTATTAATCATAGGATTAAATAATCTTAGTCATATATTTGTTTTTTATAAAATTAGTCATGGAATAAATTAAAATAATCTCATGTTATATTTGATTTTTTTAAGATTAATTAAAGTATTGGATTAAAAATATCATTTGAACTATTATACTCTTACCAATAATAACATATTTTAAACTTATTTATATATCAAAAATTTAATATTTAATGATTATATATACACCTCTACCTCACCCCCCACCCCACCCCCGCACTTGCACTTTTACACCCTAAACCCAAAAAATAATATTTTACGATTATGGATACACTCCCACACCACCTCTCCCACCCTCCACGCCCCCACGCCCACCCTTACCCCCCATCACCCCACCCCACCTCACCTGAATCTACCCCTAAAAATAGGTCCATTCCATCCAACCCGAATTCGAAGTCGCCAAATATATGAGTACGGGAAAACAACTACAACTTTATTATAACAATTGTCGTGCAAAATACAACAACACATATATCTTTGTGAGTTTGGATACAAATATATACCAATCAGAAGTATGGCGTCACAATGACACCTTACATAAAGGTATAGTCAAAAAGCTATTTTAGAAATTAGAATCTTTGGGAAGTCTCAAGAGAAACCTTCGCATACATGGGAGACCATGCTTTTAGGTTATGGTAGATATCATATGGTAGCGTAATTATCCTTGGTTGACCCAATAGAACCCCAAAAGAAAACGAAAAGATTACTATCATATTCTTCCCAATGGTGAGTCTTCTCTTGACATATCATTATCTCCATTTCATCTCTAATTGGGTATTATACTCCAAACAAACACCAAGATTATATAGGTAGTGCTTGTAAATATACTCAGCAAGTGGATATATACAACTTTATCTTATGATAACACGAGTTTGTATGTTATTAGATATCTTGTATGATAGTGGCAAAACACCCTTCCAAAGTTAAATTCACCTCACCCTCAACATCTATAGACCACCACTCTATTCCTCATTATCCCCGCTCAACCAAAGCCTACACTTTTACAAACTACACTTTTATTATTCGAAAGGAATTGTGAAACAAAAAGGGTGACACAACTAGCTCGATAAAGAATATTATGACTAAAGATAAATAAATTATCAATAGTCTTCATCGATAATAAATCGGAGATTTAGAACATATGGTAGATGATAAAACTTTTCAACCATAGTTAAGTAGGTGAACGAAGCGATCCATTAGAAGAGTCGAATAGACCATAAAATCTATTATCTTCTCCATGTTAAAAGTCCACCAACAATGTTTTATCCAGTAACATCAATCAACAATTCCCGCCCACAATCACGTGTATAACTTCGTATAATCGTAATTGTAGTTCTAAATTCCTTTCCTCATCCAAGACAAAGATAATTTTCATCACTTGTCTTTACCGAAACATCAAAGATCATGGTTATACCAAATCACGGTTCATGTTCATAATCATACTAATAAATTCATCTGCACCACGGTCAAAGATATTCATCAACATTCATCTTTACACTACAAAGCTAAAGATATTCATCAATGAGTCATCTTTGCATTACGAGCCAAAGATATTCATCAATAATTCATCTTTGCACTACAGGCTAAAGATATTCAACAACGGGTCATCTTTGCATTACGAGCAAAAGATATTCATCAATAATTCATCTTTGCACTACAGGCTAAAGATATTCAACAACAGGTCATCTTTGCATTACGAGCAAAAGATATTCATCAATAATTCATCTTTACACTACAGGCTAAAGATATTCAACAACAGGTCATCTTTGCACTACGAGCCAAAGATATTCATATATCAAAGAAATACATAATCATTTCAGAAGTTATATAACAATAATTATAACCATGTTGATCAATTCACCTTTGCACTTAAGCTAAAAATATTCAATTGTAAATTGATGGTCATGATCATACCAAATCAACAATTCAACTTTTTGCACCATCTTGGCAAAGAGAACCTATGGTCACGATCATACCAATAATCTAGCCATCTTTACACTCAAGTCAAAGAGAAATATCATCATTAGGGTTATAAGAATGTTATATAAAAACAATATAATCAAAACATGGTTTTAATTTCAAGAGTAAGATTCATAAATCAACGATAATTTTGGTCGGAGAAGAAACCAATTTGTCGTGAATAGTACCCGTATTAAATACATAAGATCTAGTATCATGCATAGAATCCTAACCACACACGAAAAAGATAAAGTTTCATAATAAAATTCATATCCATATTTATAACACTTTAATCCAAATGTTATAAATCACTCGTAAATCTCATAATCTAATATTATTAATATTATAATAATATTTTAATCATTTCTTAAACTTATAAATAATTCAATCCAATTATTTACACTTTAATAATTAATGCATTTAATCATCTAAAAATATCAAACTCATAAGATTTCATCATCATTAACCAAAACCCTCATAAAAATCATATACCCTCGTATATGATTCTCAAGCCAATAAATCATATTTTCCAATTTTCTTACTTCACATAACATATTTAATTCATTTACTCATAACTAGAACATTTTCATGAAAAATACCAAATCGGTTCAAAAATATTTCTTTTCCGGGATTTAGCATAACATAGTCCCATATTGAACATATATTTTTCTCAAAATTTTAAAATTCATTTACTATTTTTCATATGGCCAAAACCATAGAATATTTAAACATTTATCATAAATTATACTTTTATCCAAAAATTACGAAATTTACGGTCAGATATCTTGATATTATATAGATGTACTCCCAATAAAAATTTCATCAATTTTGGAGTTAATCACAAGGAGTTATAAGCGGTTACTTTAAAAAATAGTCTTTTCTCATAAAATTCATAACTCTCGATCTATACATCCAAAATTGCCATTTTTGGACACAATATATAAAACTCATCAAATTATCATTTCAAATTTTTCCAGAATTTTGAAGGTTCAGAAAAATTTGAAACTAAAAACATAATAACCCTTAAAATCCCTTTACTATCCCTTACCTCAAAAAAAGAAGATTTACATTTGGAATAATGAAACGAACTTTCACCGTATAGCAATACTCAAAGTATACTCAAAATACTCACAAGAATACGCTCAAAATATCGAGAGAGAAATAGAGAAAACTTGAGCTTTTACGGTGTGATTTTAATTCTAACCAAGCACCCTATTTATAGAAATTGCTTAGAACACCAAAGCGAGAAAATTGAATATAATATTAATATAATTATACAAATTTTCCTTAGCCCACCTTTTGGTCAAAAACACCACCACACATGTTAATGATGTCCAAAAAATACAAAAACGTTTTTCTAACAAAATAATTTAAACTCCAAAATCAATTCACACCCGATATATCTAAGAAACTTCAATAATTCTGATAAATAGCTCTTTTATCGGAAAATTGAATCTCACGACTTTTTATAGGAAATTCAATTCTCTACAACTTTGCAGAAGAAAGTTTTCCAAATTCAAGCAGAAATTGACCAAATCCACAACAGAGCGATTTTATGTGTATAATCAAATTTCGATCCAAGTAATGGGGTCCCACAAACACATAAAACATGCTTTAAATATTTTTGGTAACAAAAATACTCCTCCATATATACTCGTATATCCCACATTCATCGTAAAAATATCATCATTATTATATTATTAAAATATAATAATATATTTAAATGAATTATTTTATCAGAAAAAGATAAAATTTCAATTTTCAACGATTGTCACATTAAAAATTTTCTTCATCTATATCCACACAAAATCAATATTTTCCTCATCATATGAATCAATAATTAATTATTCACAAATAATATTACATGATCACAATATTGACAACTGGGCGGTTCCTGGAAAAGAGGGCTTTCCAATAAGAATTTTCCTTACTAAGCCTTGATTAGGTGACCAAACCTCTCCTCAGACAGAACTTTCTAGGCATCGCTAATAATGTTATCCAATAATATTATTCATATAATATGAATTATTGCTTCGATAATGAAAAAATCTTGTCTTAGTGACAATTATTGAACAACAATAATATAAAATATCAACGTAGCAATTATTGAATCGATAAAATAAAATATTGAGCGATAATTCTTTGTAACAATTATTGAGTAATGCCTTCTTACGAAAAAAAATTATCATGCTTCATGAATAGTACTCGTGAATAGTAACTCGTGAATAGTAACTCGTGAATAGTAACTCATGAATAGTAACTCGTGAATAGTAATTAAAAAAAATTGAATACTTTTATTTCATAAAATTCGGGGTCTTACACTCACCCTTACCCTCACCCTCAAAAAATAATATTTACTGATTATGTATACACTCCCACTCCGCTCACCCCCAAAATCCAAACCCAAAAAAATACTCCCTCCGTCCCATAGTTATAGGCTGATTTTTCATTTTGAGATATCCCAATATATAGGCTATTAACTATTTATAAAATTTAGTTGGTTCATTATTTTACTTTAATACCCTTATAATAAATATTCAACCATTACTTTTTTTTTTGAAGAAAACAACCTTCAATGTCATTATTTTTATCATCACATTTAATGTTGTTGTATTCTCAATAAAAGAATTCAATTTTTTAGGCTTTACTAGTTTAACATATTTTGTGTATAAAAGACAATTATACCAACAATCAATGAAGTTAAGAGTTCCAATGTGATAAGTAAGGAGTAATTAATTTATTCATTAATTCCATATTAAGGGGTATATGTGAAAAATTCTGTTATAAATTATCACTTAAACTGATTTTCTTAAACTATGTGCCGAAAAAAATCAGTCTATAACTATGAGACGGAGGGAGTATAATTTTCAAATTATGTACACACTCCCCCTCCCCCCCCCCCCACCACCCACCACCCACCCACCCTCCCTCACCCTCCAAAAATAATTTTTCTGATTATGTATACACTCCCAACCCACCCAACCAAAATAATATTTACTAATTATGTATACACTCACCCCGACCACCCCCACTCCACCCCACCCCCTACTGTCCCCCAAAAAATAATATTCAGTGATTATACATACCCCCCCCCCCTCCCATCCCCCCTAGCCCCTAACCCCCATCTAAAAAAAATTAATATTTACTGATTATGTATACACCCCTGTTCTCTCATTCCCCACCCCCACTCTTTCCAAAAAAAAATAATATTCAGTGATTATATACACCTCACCCCCACCACCCCACCCCAACCCCTCAAAAAAAATATTTAATTTTTGTACTAGCAAGTTTTAAGTTGCCAGTAATAATAACAAAAATTACAGGATATTATGGTCATTTTAAAAAAAAGATTGAAGTTAATTTTATTTAGTAATTTTAAATCTCAAATGGAGAACATGGTATTAAATAATCTCACATCTTAAGCTATTTTATAATCCCAGAATTAATAATCCCAAACGACACTGGGATTAATAGTCTTATCTCGAGTGTAATCCTTGCAAGCAAACATAACCTTAAGATTAATAGTCCAATCCCAAATTTAATACTTGCAAACAAACATAGTCAAAGAGTTTCCTAATAACCCCACTTTTAACTGCCAACAGGAGCAGATCTTAGATAAATACACACATTGAGCATTCATTTCTTTCTATAATAGGCTGATAGCTATTCATATAGCTGTAATTCTCAACTCATTTACTCCGGACACCATTACAGGGGCTCAAACTCTACCTAATTAGAGTGTTAATTATCATAACTCTTAACAAATGGATGTATTGACAGCTGACAAATACCATAACATCTCTACCATAACAAAGCAAGTCTAAAAGGATGCTTTCCAATGAGATCTCTATCATGGAATGTAAATTTACTCTTAGAATAGATGCAATTACTAACCACTAAACAAAGATACCATTTCATGTATGCATTACAGTATCAGGGCAACAATCCATTTTTTTTTTTGACATTGTATTAGTCAATATATAGCTTGACTAAGCTACCAAAAATAAGATAAAATCTATATTTCAAAACTTAGAATCTACAAAATAAGAGAAATAGGTTTCTACCGGATTTCCCCATCCTCGCCAAGCTCCCCATCTTCGAGCTCCTCATGACCACCATTTCTACGAGAACCATCCCGGTGATCTCTCTTGTGTCTTTTGTGCTTGCTTTCACTATCTGATTCAGGTGTATAAGCATGCTGCCAAGAAATAACAGAAAACAATGATAGGTCATTGAAGTAGTAACCAGTATAATAGTCCATATAGTTCTGATCACGAAAATTCAACCACCTTTCTAGATTTTTTGCGGTCACTGCCATGACGTCGGGACTTCTTTGAGTCCTCTTTCTCATCCTCACTGCCATGTCGACGGGACTTCTTAGAGTCTTCTTTCTCATCTTCACTTCCATGTCGGCGGGACTTCTTCAAGTCTTCTTTCTCGTCCTCACTGCCTTGTCGACGGGACTTCTTATAAGAGTCCTCTTTCTCATCCTTGTCAGAATTCACATCACTTTGGTGCCTTTTCCGATGTTTTCTATCTTTGTCTTTTTCTCTTTTCTTGTTCTCTTTGGGGCCATAATTGTTACTGACATCTAAGTTCTCACTCACTTCATCATCTTTCTTAGACCGTTCTATACCCTTCTCAATCTCTCTTTCACGTTCTCGCTCTTTCTCTTTCTCCTTCTCGCGTCTTTCTTTCTCCTTCCTCTTCTCTTTCTCCTCCCTTTCTCTCTCTTTTTTAGCCTGCAAAGGCAAAACAACCATAAAAAGGAAAACTTAATTATAATCACAGAACAAACAATAACACAAAAGGAAACAAGCATATGCCATAACAAGGTAATGATGAAAACTATCGTGGAGCTCAAAGACTCAGGTTCCTAGAAACCCAAAAATTACTGAAATATAACTAAGTCTAATGTATCATCCCTTTTGATAGAGAGAATGTTCAAACACCTGGTATTGTAATTCATGAAGGAAAAAGCAGAGGTCGAAGAAACTCACAGAAGTCAAAGGAAGGTAAAATATGATAACAATAATGTAAAAGTAAGTCCATATAAGCTCGCCAATCTTATATTCTGACAGTCACAAATCACTACCAATTAGTGAATATTTGACGAACGTAACCAATGGAGTTGGAAAAAGTTTCCCAATTCAACTAGGATATGATCATTTTTCTAGGACATACATTGTAAAGTCTACCATTCCGAAGCAGCCAGCTCACCAGGTTAAACAATCAACTTTTAACATAAGAAATAGTTTGTGGAGCAAGAGTGAGACAAAAGATAAATACATTTGCAAATGTTTTGGATCTCCAGTGACTTGAGTGTCTAATTGTGGAGTACATAAGTGACATAATGTTACAGAGAGAAATAACTATGAAAACATACTTACATTCCCTGTATTACATATTTACATTAAAAAGAAATTGAAAAGTCGTAAATACATAATATTAACAGTGACCGACTTTCTTTGATTTGCATTTCCTTCAGAGACTTCTTAGGAAGGTTCACTTTTTTCAACTGTTAGCTTACAAGGTACCAAATAAGCATATAAATAGACCTGTTGCCATGTAGATGCAAGTTCACTCAGCACATAAATAGTCACAAGACTAAATCTCGTGCAAGGATACTGATTTAATCTCAATAATTTGCAGGTGGAGTAAACACGTTTGGTACACTCGAATCATGCCAACATCCAACTTGCAAAACCACATGTACATGTGTCATTTGCAGCAACTTAAATTCGTAACACATCGTGAATTCTACCAGAATATGAAAAGATTTGACAAAGAAAATTCGCAGATTTAACACCAAGTTAACCCCCAAAATACACCAAGTTGGAAGTGGAGAGATATCCACGCCCTTGGAAGTTTGAATATGACTGGTAAACTATTGGAATACGAGAAAAAAGATAATTTACCTAGTGCTAATACTGTCAATACTTGGCTACAGGAAGTACTCCAAGAACGCTTCCTGCCGTTGCTTTGTATAGCAGGGTGGAGCAAAAGAGTCAGGTTTTGTATAACAGTTACAATTATGGTCTCCATGTACAAAATCATGTCCCATAACTAGTTTTCAAAGTTGTGTGCTTCAAATGTATCTAAATGTTGAATATTATTCATAAACCAACAAAAACTTGAATTCATTCAGTTGGACTGTCATGTTTTCATTTTGGCACAGAAATTTTTTCTTTCATATAAAAAAATAAACTAATTCTAAAGTCCAATTCTTTGACAGTTATATTCACTAAACATAAGGATGCTCAGTACAATCATATAAAAACTCAGATACCTTTTCCTCCTCTCGTTTCCGTTCCTTATCTCTTGCCTTCTCTTGTAAACGTGCAACATATTCCTCAAATATCTCCCTAGCAGAGCTCTCTTCTCTAATAGATCTAATATTGCCATGCAAAGAAAATAACATAACTTGTCAACTACAAAAAAAAAAAATTACAATTTTGAAACAGGTGATAAGTAAATTCGCTGTCTTAACCATTATTAAGCAAAAGGATTACCTATACTCTGAGCTTCCCTCAAAAAGTAGTTTGCATTCCTCCCAATTAGAAGATGCAGTTATTTCCTATAAGGTGACCCAAAAAATGTTGGCTAACATTGTTCAGTGAAATTTTGATTACTTTCATCAAAGAATAAGTTGTTTCTTTTCCAAAACAGTTTCACAAACCTTGATGGTGGTCAATTTAACACTGAAGTCTTCGGCAAGACGTTGAAGCTTTTTAGCTTCTTTTTCTTCCTTCTCCTTGACCCTCTCAAGTAAATCTTCAAATACAAGCTGCAACAGAGTAGAGAGTAGAGAGTAGAGAGTAGAGAGTAGAGAGTAGAGAATCAACGCATTCAGTAATTTTATTTTATTTTTCAAAGGCATTAGACAATATCAGCAGAAGTTACATTCTTTTAATTTTCTTTAAGCAATGTTAAGAGTTATCCATAAATTACCACTGCGCTACTAATAGGGAAGACAAGTAGCATTTCTAGGCACAAGAAATTACATCCTCTGAAAAGTCACAGGTTTCAAAATAGACAACAAAGATTCGTTTGATCAAGGAAACATCAAGGATTTGATTGGTTGGACTCGTTTGTATGCCTTCAATAAGAATTTTAAAAAGGCTAACGTTGCCAATGGGTGTGTTGCTTGCTTAGAATGTGATGGATAAAAACAAAATAAATAAAAAAAACTGTATAATCAATCAACGATGAATAAATGATTTGTTGCTAATAAACTAAGCATGTTAAATAGCAACAAATTAAAACTGAATATTATCAATTGATCAACACAATATTGAATAAATGGATTTGTTGTTCTAAAAAATCACCCAACCTAGGTCCATTAAATTAAATAGCCTAGGAGGAATATTGAATTAATTTGCTTTAAAATATTTATTTTGGATAATTATTCCCACAATTGATCTACTATAATATATAACATGTCTATAAAATAGAAAAAAATGGATTAACCGAGAAAATGTTCTAGCGGCTTCGGACATCCCCATCCACCCAGGTCCACCAAACGCTTTTTAGAACAGATTCCAAGAATAATTTTGATACTAATTGTGGTTATCAAGTTTCAGGCGATGACTAGTTGTCAAGTTTAAGATGCAAAGAAATAGCAAGGCGACTTGGTGGAGTTAAGCGGCCTTGCCTGACTAGTTAGTCGACTACTCAGAGACGACGACGACTTGCGAAGCTAAATTTAAATGGGTGTGGTCGTACCAAGGAGTCCTCGAAAGCGCTAAGTGGAGCCTCTACCGCCTAAATTTGGTTGGGCGCCTAGGAGGAATAGACCTGTACCGCATCGATTTAATACAGACTTTAAAACCTTACAATAGTTGAAATGAATTTGTTAAGCCTTTAAAATATATTTTTTAGGATAATTATTCATATAAAATTTAAACGAATTACATCTACTATATGCTTTGTATAGTATAACATGTCCATAAAATAGAAAAATAAGTGAGATTGCTCGAGAAAATGCCAAGTCCCTTAGGAAAACGCCTAAAGCGACCTGGACATCCCCATCCACCTAGGTCCGCCATACACGCTTTTTAGAACATGGGATTAACCCAAGAATAATTTTGAGGTTACCAAATTATCGTCAAGTCAAGACGAAATAGCAAGTCGTCTGAACAACTTGGTGGAGAGGCCAAAGCGAGTGCCAGACAACGACGAGTCGACTATTTGGTGAAGCGATCAACTTGGTTGTAGGCGGGTGTGGTCCAAACCCAAAGCTTAACAGGTAAAAATAAGAGATTAAAGTTCGACTTTAAATCGAACATAATCTATCGATCCCAACTTGAAATAGCCGAGAGGAGAAACGAAATTACTTAAATGAGAGAGGGAGAAACGAAACCTACTAATCGATCGATTAATCAAGCCCAACGAGAAATATTGAATGCTCCTCTTCTTCATCCTATTCTTCTTGTAATTTGGCCCGATTTTGACGATACTGAGCGATTGTTGGACTTTAGTTCCTCTTCCGAGAAGATGATCTAAATGGTAGTTTAAGAGAAGAGAGATAAATGAATGGGTTTACTTCTTGTAAAATTACACTACATTACTCTTTAGCAAGTATAATAAATTATGTAGATAAATACATCACATAATTTATATTAATAGTATATTATATACATGATAAATTAATATTATCAATAGTTCAAGATTGAGTTAAGTAGCATAATAAATTAGTATTATATTTTTTGTTATGTATTTTTTTTTATTATATTAGTATAATATAACATCTTACTTATATATTAAAATAAATTTAATTTATTATTCATGAAATTAAATATTATTTAATATAATCAATAATAATTTTAACTTATAATTTTAATATTTTAATAAGTAATTTAATTTTTTATTTTACTATTGAAGTTAAATTTGTCTATGATCTTAATTTTTGTTTTAATATATGTTTGAGTTTATAACTTTGTCTCGTAATATTAATTGTATATACTTAGTATATATAATATAGTTGACTAATTTTTTTATGTTTAGCCATTAATTGTATATGAATTTGAAATATATATATATATATATATATATATATATATTTTATTTTTGACTGAAAATTAGAAAAAAAAAAAATATCTGTGAAAAAGGGTTTGAAATATATGGATGGAATATATATATGTATATACATATATATGTGTGTATATTTTATATATAAAATCCACGTTGTAAATAATCTATCGCTTTATGGACGACTAGTCGGGCACTTAGTCGACTAGTCGCTTAAGCGGTCAGCCACCGACTTGCCTCAACTTAGCATTTTAACAACTATGTACTAATTAATTAATATTTTTGAAATATATAAGTGTTTACAGTTTAGAAAAAATAACGGATTTCATTTAGGATCATTTTGCTTACGTAAATAACAATAGTTTTTGAAAGTGTATTAATTTCTCAGAAATTTCCTTGAAGAATAAAGTAGGCCATGACCAACAGTAGCGTGCATTGAATGAGCAGACCCAGCAGGGTTTCAAAAGCATACATAAATTCAAGGACGAAGGTTTTTGCAAGAAAAGCTTTTATGAGAAACAGAGTAAAAGAGCTGAAAATACTATTTCTTATATTAAAAAAGAAATTTTTTGTAATTAAAGCATTATTAGATGTTTAATAGTGGGTATATAGGATATTTCATATTGATTAGGAATTTAATTATTTAGTTAGGGTTATTTTTAGTCATTTAGTACTTTTCTTATTCTTCAAGTAAAATTTGGCTTTTATTCTATTTAAATAGCGATGTAGTGTACAGACTATTTATTGAAATTTTAATTGAGGTACATTGCTCCCTTTGTCTAAAGATTTTTGCAGGGTGGCCGATTTCTCTGCATAGATAGATAAATTACAACTTTTTATTATTTCAAGTCTTTTCAATTGTTGTCTTGCATCAAGTGGTATTAGACCTCTAAATTCTCCATTAATTTATTTGCTATGGGAAGATCTTTATGTCGCTGGAGTACAAACCGGAAACGGCAAAACTAAGGATTACCTCACTCACTCACTGTACTCAGCACATTTTACTTATTACCTCATTTAACTTTAAAAAATTGGCATATTTTACTTATTACCCCATTTAACGTTAAAAAATTGCAATTGCCACATTGAATTAATTAAAAAAATGAAATTAGACGGATCTGTTAAAATAATTGAACCCCCATCAAATTGCTTCAAGTTTTTTCCTACATGGCTGGTAAAAAGACAAAGCAAAATGACATAGGCTTTCTTACATAATTTAGGAGCCAAAACATGGCAATCATCCCAAGAACGAGACCTCAGTTGTGTTTTAAACAAACATGAGGCTTAGCAAATTAGAGTTCATACAAACACAACAAAGTAGGAGATCAATTCAGCTAAATTGAGAGGGGAAAATTGGGGCTTTTGTCGTTTGTCATCTTGCCAGCATATATCGAAGCCCCAAAGGTTTGTTAATGGCTACAAAGGAATCAAAGATGACAAGATTGGATTGAGGGCTGAAATTGACTCTGAAAACAAAATTGGTGTGGTCGTGGAGGGTTTTGACGCAATCGAATGCGGGTAGACCAAATATAGCGGGAGTCGGAGGACCAGGCCAGATTGTTAAGGTTGTCAGAGTGGCCAACGAGGATAGAAGATTTGAGATAAGGTTTCAGTCAACCCCACGGGGGTTTGTCGAGGGAGGCGAAGAGTTTGCCGTTGTTCAAGATTTTGATGCATGAGATGACACCATTGGTGGTTGATTAAGGTTTTATGAAGTCTGTAAGGACGGTACGGCAGCAGTTACTGGTTGTGCCAAGGAAACACTATTCTAAAAATATCCCGTCTAAGAGCTAGGCGGTCCTTTATCGTCTCGATTTGGCTGGGCGCCAAAGCCCCGCCTAGGTAAAATCAAATCTCTACTTTGAAACTCTACAATACTTAAAATAAATTTTTTAAGCCTTAAAATATGTTTTTTTGAGAATATTTCTTGTAATATTTTAAAAAATTGCATCTACTATATGTTTTGTATAGTATAACATGTATGTAGAAAAATAACTAAATGAGTTCACTTAAGAAAACACCTAGTCCGCCTAAGAAAATGCCTAGGCACCGCCTAGGCGCTAGGTGACCCCTTCGTCACCTAGGTCCACTTAACGATTTTTAGAAAACAACTGAAACTTGTCCAAACTCCAAACAACAAGCTTACTATGTAACAAACTTCATTTGGATCAGTTGGTAGGACTACTAAGCAGGGAAGAAGAGAGAGAAGATAATGTAAGAGGGAAGCAGGTTAACTTAATACGTATCAAAGTTACATCTTCTTCTTTTTTTAATTCTTGTGTGGGTGCTAAATCCACATGGATTGACCACTTCTTCAAAAAATGTTTCTCTCTCTTTTTTCTTGCTGCCACATGAAAATTGGAACCTCAATTTATAGGTCATTCAATAAATTTAACATAATTGTGCAATTACATATTTTTAATTAATTCAATAGGTTAATTGCATATTTTTAAAATTTTAATGGAGAAATGCTGAAAAGGTGTCAAGTATTATGGGGAAATACTTGGTTTTGCCAACTGGAAACCTAGCATCCACAGCTCTTACTTACATTGCCAAATCAACCACCACCATCGCATATCATCCAACAACAACACTGCTCTCTGGCCGTGCTGCAACAACTCAGATCTAACACTAGACAAAAGGATCGAATTTTCTCATAGAAAACGAGAATAATGGAGACCATATAGATAGAAGAGCTGGAAATTCTGTTTATATTTGGAAAAAAAAAATATTGTAACTATTTTATACTTGGACAATGTATTTAATAGTGGTGATTTAGGATATTTTATATTGATTAGGTAATTTAATTATTTGGTTAGGATATTTTAGTCCTTCAATACTTTTTTATTAGAAAACAAGAAATGTATTCTATTTTATATTGATTAGAAGTTTCAAGCTCTTTTCAAAAGGATTTGCAAGGTTGCGTGGCATATTTATGTCACTCAAGTAACTACTAAGGATGTGTACCTTCAAGAAACAAAAAGAATGTGTAATGTAAAAAATGAAAATTTGACGTTGCGTATCAAGGTCAACATCTGGAAACAAAGATAAGAGTAAAGATTCAAACAGCAGAAGTTAAACCTGTAAATTAATATCTGATACCGGTGGGGAACCAATGCTCTCAGGGATAGCAGCCCTAAAGTCTTCAAACGTCCCTGTTGATGCAATGATGATCTAGAAAAGATACAAAAGAAACAAACATAAATTATAAAATCAGAATGAAGTATGTAATGAGATGCACAAATAAAGATTAGTGTATGTAGTCTTGCCTTTCCCGACTTAATAGCATCTTTTATGTGAGTTTTGTCTTCATCATACTGCCAGAGTATACAAAAGAGACAGTCAAAGGCAACCATTGTAATTCAGATCTAAACCACATTCAGTAAATCAATACAAGTGTACTTGTGCTTATGCATACCAGTTAAGAAATACATTAAAATATCTACTGGTTTAAATAAATTTATTAGCATACTTATTAGTATACTTTTCTAACTCGCCCACAAGACCTGTTCCCAATACTTTGGCTACTTTTACTTGGAAGGCTAAAGTTCTATCCAAGAGCAAGGATGTTCTGCGGTCATTGCCACAAAATCAGCTTGATTTTAAGTTTCTAACAGCATATTGCATGTACACAGACCCAAGTGACATTATCTCTAAACATTTGTTTATGCGCAATGAGTGTACTAAATATCACCATCAATAATTGCTTCATTGTCCGACAGCTTGGAGACAGAAATGTTTAATCTTGGGCGTGACAAAGAGTGGGTCACTCCTATACATAGTTTTCCTAATACATTTTAGGTGTAATAACAGGCATCTTGATGCTACTTTGGAGGTTCGGTGTTATTGTTACTTTCTGGGTAGTTTTATGGAAATAAGCATTCATACTTCTGGTGCACAGTCCCTTCACAGTAGTTCAATATTCTTTCTTACTTTATTGTGAGCCTCGTTATTTTCTTACATTGGATTGATTCCCTCTTATCTATCGTAAATTTCTACTTTCAATCTAGAATACTACCAAGTTTCTCTTCAAGGCTGTCAAAATAAATATTTTAGTTCAATGAACACATGCAGATACTGATGACCTGTAATAGCCATCATGTCTGGTGTATCAGATTCAAGAAGGGGCAATTCCAAAAACAGAGAGCGCTCCAACTTTTCTCAAGTGGAGGAATGCATTCATTAGTAGAAACCTTCGAAGCCAGAAAATTTAAGCAATATAATACACCTTAACTTATCATGTTAGAGTTTGCTAATTAAATGTTAGCATCAATTATGTCTTTAAACCAGTAAATTGGTGTACCACACTTAGACCTGGCATTAAAATCTTGAGATCTTTAACAGACAAATTAAACTACAAATTTTAACCAGCAGTTGATGGGGATCAAAACAAGTACCTGTATTTGTAATTCTTCAGCAACATCCTCAAACAAATCTTTTGGTGTAGAGCCAGAAAGATTCAATGCAACAGCCTGATAAGGCACAGAATCCTTGACCTAAAATTATCTCGTAAAAATAATTAGTTGAGATGAGGAATATGTGGAAAAAACCTTCATTCACATAACTGGACCAATTCTATGAATTACTACCTTCTGACAATAATCACGCCACTGAGTTTTAGCTGTAAGAGTTCCAGAAGCAACATGTTCTTCCATCATCTTGCGAAATTCATCACGGTTTTTCCGCTCTACCCGTTTAACTTGTTCCTTAAATTTGGTAGAAGTAAAATTTACAACACTATCCCGATAGTAGCTAATTTTTATGAAAGAAAGAAAAATCTCAAAGCACCTTTTTTATTTTCCTTTGTTCATCTTCTTCCTTCTCCAAGTCACGAATATATTCCTGCCTCGAAGACCAGTATCAGTATTAAACTAGTGAACAGGGATGACCAGTCATAATTCAATAATTTTTTTAAGTAAAACTACCTAATTTAAGAAATTCACCTGGAAAATTTCCAGTCGATCAATTTTTTCCAGGCGGGAGCCGCTTTCATCATCTTCCAGACGATCTTCAACTTTTCTCCATTGAGTGTCCACCTGCAAAGAAATTAACAATAGATATGCCAAAAACAAAAACAAAAAAAATCAAATACGAAAAATGTTCTATACATAAAGGTTTTGGAAGATGTACCTTTATCAACCCACAGGTTTCCAGAAAATTCCTATAATCTAATCTATTCTGCCTATACTCCTCCTGAGCCTTTACCTTTTCCTGCAATTAAAACCCACAAAGACGGAAAAAAGAATAGGGAACTGTAAAATGCCAAACCTCCAGTTACCCAATAACTGATGCTAATAGAGATGATGAGTTTCTTAGAAAAAAAATACAAACGCTGCACTTTCTTGATGGCCTTGCATAAAATAAACTAAGACAATTCTAACCAACCTATTTATCACAACATCCAGTCACCATTTTTCCATATTTTATATAAATTTATTATTATGGCAGGCATAGGCTCAACAACTCAAAAGAGGTTACAAAAAGATTTATAGAACATCAAAAGGCAGACAGAGAGATAATACTTGAAAAACAGGCTGCTTAACAATTTAAACTTGAGCAAAGTTGAAGCCACATTTACCTTTTTATGAAGATCCACCAAATAGTTTTTAAATAGATCTTCACGGTCTGCAGCTCGTTCAACTGCCTTAAACCGCTCATCATCTTCAAATATAGTTATAGCTTTGCTGGTTTCACAATAAACTGATCAGAAAATATAATACATATTGCTTCTTACAAAAATCAATTAAATACTAACATAAATAATTGTTATATGTAGACACATATCAACCTCCATCTCATGGATGATGTTAGTTCCCTGGACTCCTGCAAGAACACAGAATCGGTAATCAGGTAACAGATGAAATGCCATAGCCCATAATGTGATAATGGTATCACCTCCATTTGAAATTGAATTTAAAGTTCAAATATAAATTGTTTTGAACAAAAAAAATTGAACGACAAATGCACATACGAATTTGAGGAAAGACAAGGCTCTTCAACCTTTTAGTGCTGTAAAACCAAATTGGCCAGTATCCAAAGTGTGTTCGAGTTTCATATAAGCACGTAACGTATTTCTGTCACAAGGAATACTATACTTTGAAGGTCGAAAATGTATTTCTTTTACTTTCTGATGTTGGACATAATTATGTTTAACTTGGTTGATTCTCCAAGTAAACAACTCAGACACACGAAGATCAGTAATCCAATCACTATGCTTAGGTTTATTAGATTTGTTGATCGGCGATATTTTAAAGTACATGGATTTTAAGGAGATTCACGTTCAGGAATGTGATATGTGCTCCCTACCAGGGAAGAAGCCACCTTGATGTGAGTGGGGGTCAATTGACCCCACTGGAAAAGAAAAGTATTTTATAACATATAATAATTTTTTTTAAAAATTTTTGTAATATGTGAAATTTTCCGGGATCGGGGTCAAATTGAAATTTATATAACTTTCTCAATTACATATCATTCCTATTACGTTCTATATGTATCTCCCTCTAATCTTCTCAAAATAAATAGTAATCTAATTTATATTATTTTTAAAAAAAAATTAACAAATTAAGTATATATGGACAAATTTGTAATTAGAAATGCATATTAAAGGCCAATAAGGTATGTGTGAGTGTGTGTGTGTGTGTATATATATATATAGGGTAGTGATGCTTAGCAAATAGTTGTTATGGAGACTTATTCCAGCAAACAAATTCCCCACCGTCCAATGTGAGATCTTACGGGTGAAATTAACCTCTGCGTAACCAGGCAGGTAGAGGCAGAGAGGAATGTCCTAAATACCCTCACTTTAATTATATTTAAATAGTTTTAATGTATTTATTTGTATAAATAATTTCTTAAATAATAAAATTTTACATTGTCAATTATATTTAATGTATCTATTTTATAAATAATTTTTAAGTAATAAATTTAAAATTGTCAATTATATTCAGTTGTATTTATTTGTATAAATAATTTCTTAAGTAATAAAATTTAACATTGTCAATTATATTCAATGTAATTATTTGTATAAATAATTTCTTAAGTAATAAAATTTAACATTGTTAACTATTTGATTATTTAAAATTTAAACTCCATATTGTAATACAATTTGATTTAATTAATATAAATGACATTATAAATAAATATATTGAAACTATTTAAATATAACTAAGGTAGAGTATTTAGGACATTCATCCGTACCTCTACTCTTAGTAGAGAGGTAAAAAAAATTGTCTACTGCTGCTAAGAGTAGATGCAGGAGTATAATCTCCTGCAAACTCCATTAATCTCACCCGTTAGATCTCATACTGGACGGTGAAAAATGTGTTTGCTGAAATAATGTTCATAACAATCATTTACTATGGATCACTACCCATAATCTAAGCCCTAAGGCCTGCCTTACAACTTTAGTCAAGCTTGGCTGAGGCTACTTACCAAAACGACGTAATTTTGTATAAAAGTTATAATTAAAGTGTTTTTTATATAAAACCAAAAAATGAAAAACTTAACCCTAATGAGTAAAACTACATCGTTTTACTTCATAGCTTTAGCCAAGTTTGGCAATGGCAGATTACATTTTCCATATATATATATATATATATATATATATATTACTACTCCCTCCATCCTCCAAAAACAATACATTTTTCACACAAATTAAAAAAGTAAAGGAAAGAGAGTAGAAAAAGTTCTACGTTTATCCTTAGTAGTCCCACAAAATTATTTTAAGTAGTGACTATTTTTTTTAATATTAATGGACCACACTAAATGACATATTTACCTTTTACTTTATGTACTTATTGTCATCATTTTGAGAACAAAAAAATATACCATAGGTCATCCAAAGACGGAGGGAGTATTTATTATATTAACATTGTAACTAAATATTCGTTTTCTATAAGCAAACGGAAAGTGCAAAATTATTCAAAAAATTGACTTGGGGGCGCTGACCCCAAACCCCAATCATAATATTTTGACCCCGCTAAATACAAATCTCAGCTTCGTCACTGCTCTTTACCTAGTTATTTTTCTCAATCTCTCCACCCATTACTACAATTCTCTTGCAAATTTTGTACATAAATGTCATCAGGTTGGAGGAAATAAAGGAGAAGGAAGAGAATTTCACATTGCGTGTACGAGTGATTAAATAATAGGTTATAAGCATGTAAAATAGGTCAAATAATTTGTTAGTCAACAGAAAGGTATTAATTTTAAGGATAAAAAAATAGCGAATCAATGATATTAGATCTATAAAATGGGCCTAATTCTAAAATATGAACGATGCAATTAGCAATGAGAAAGGTTGGGCCTAGTCATTACGTACTAGAGATACTTTCTCAAGATATTCAATGTAATACAACTTATAAACTCTTAACAAATGATGACTAATAGTAGCAGCAATGGTAGAGTTGGATACAAATGGTTAATGATTCCGACTGATACATCGAAATTGCCTCCCCTATTTCTATTTGTAAACTACTCAACAGTACCTGACTAAAGTGAGGAAAAAATACAAGGAACACTTGATATAATGATGCTCAATTTATAAAATAAAAATTATATTAAGGGAAAAACATGGCACCTATACAAATGATGATAATAAAAACAGTTCACCTACACCTTAAAATTCTAAACTGTATGTAACTTACTTCCAACATCTTTGTGAATTCTTCTTTTGCTTTTCTCTGCCTCAAGCGCCTCTCCTCAGCCTCCAGTTTTTTCCTTTGCATCAAGTACTTCAGCGCAAAACACAGAATAAATCAAGAATCAGAAAGGAGATAAATATGCTTATTTCATGAAGAACTAAACAGCAATGAGTAGGACCAGCATTAAATTCTAGCATGTCTAATTATATTTCCGTTAAAGCAAGTTGAGAACCCACCATAAAGCCATTAGCGGAATGTTTCAGAAATAATACCTCATTGAATGCTTGTTTCCGCTCACCAAGTGTTTTCAAGGCACCATATCTCTTGTCATTAATTATCACTCGCATAGCCTGACACGGTGTTCTATATCAACATGATGTTCAAGAAAAGACGTAGCAGTGAATGACATAAATATAAACTTGGTACCTGCTCCCAATTCCAGTCAGCCTTAACATTTGCAGACTCCAACAGTGCTTTAAATGCATTTTTTGCCTCCTGAACAAAAAATGCAAGTAAAAATTAGTAAATGATTTGTTATTGATAATAACTGGATTCATATATATTCAAGCTTGGTACCTGCTTGCTGGCATATAACAAAGGTTCATCCTCCACGGTTTTGTCTTCCAATGGTGTCACATTAGTCTTTCCCGCAACAGGCATTCCCTTTTTCGCCTCCTGCCAGTTGCACAATCAAAACAGATTTGGTTGTAAACAGCAACATTTATAAATCCTTCCATCTGAATAAGGGTGCATATTTATCAGTGTTTTAAAAATTCCCACCTAGGTCCGATTAATCCCCGCCTAGGCGCTAGGCAGTCCTCTACCACCTAGATTTGGTTGGGCGCCTAAGAATCCACCTAGGCAGAAGACTCTACTTTGAAGCTCTACAATACTTCAAATGAATTTTTAAGTCTTAAAAGAATTTTTTTTGATAATTTTCATGTAAAATTTTAGAAAATTACATCTATTTTATACAGTATATACAGTATAAGAAGTATGTATAATAGAAAAATAAATAAATAAGACAGCCTAAGAAAATGCCAAGGCACCGCCTAGGCTCCCCCTTCGGCCTAGGTCTGCCTAGCGACTTTTAGAACACTGGCATTTATTTCCAACTGCCTAACCAAAACCAAACACATCCTATTCAGATTAATAGCTAATTAAGCAAGACAAGTCAGGGTAGTACTACATCTGGAGAAGCACCGGAAGATATGAATAGAAAACTACGAACTGCAGTTAACCGATTGCTATTTATATGTATCCAAAAGAACTATTATTGAACCTGCAAAGGACTAGCCTTACCTCAATATCCTGCACAGAAGCTCCATTGAAAGAATTCCCAACATCATGAGAGGCTGAATTTTCAGATCCAGTACTGAAATCACAACACCAAATAAGGAAGCAATCATAATAATATTGATTTGATGCAGATCCATAAAATCAGAGCAATTAATAAGTCTTACATTGGTGTTGTGTTGGCATTGAGCAAAGCAACAGGAGTACCCATACTTTCTGGGACAACAGCAGGTGAGGGAGTGAGACTGGAAACGCCTGCTGCAGTCGTTGCAGAAGAATTTTCAACAGGAGTAGCTGATGATCCAGAAATTGTAATAAGCGGAACATTAACAACAGATGTAACCAGAACAGGGCTTGAAGTTACGCCAGATGTTGCAACAGTAGTTGATGCCTGTTCAGTTGATGAGAGTGGAGTAGCTGGTGTATCAACCATTTCTGACTGCGTTCCCTCTGTAGCTGCAACCATTTCCAACTGTGATCCCTGTGTAGCAGCTTTTTCAGCTTGTTCACGTGCCAACTGGTAGCATTTACTTAGAATGAGACCAAGAAGAATGGGGGGGGAAGTAATAAGTCAAGTAACAAGTCTATGCTGGCAAACCTTCAATTCGTCAGGAATGGACCATTTAGATTGCTTTGTTATCTTATTATAGTAATACCTGTAGAAGTCAACCCCAAGATGATTAAGGACCACATAACAGATATTAAAAGACATATCTCAGCACTGCTAATTTAAAGGGTGATTTTTAACGTACTTTCTACCCTCTGCAGTTGTGAACTCTTTCCAAACGGTAGAAGCGTCAGCTCTCTGTCAAAGTACAAATTATTAATGGACCGGTCAAATTTGAAAATGTACTCGCTACTTAGATAAGGACACCAATCAATTTACAATATCAATCTTCGGATTAAATAAAATCATTAATATAACTAAGGGTTATAAAAATGAATAAGAATGAGTAAACAATATCTACTTAATAACAAGGCAACCCATGAAGTTATGATATACTTGGAGCAATCTCAATACTAAATATAATTATGAAATAAAAAAAAGGGTTATCAGGAAAAAATATATATAAAAACTAGCACCAAAGTGCGCCTGTGAAAGGGAAAATAAATGAATTAAGCATAAAAAGTGAACAGGGCGATATCAGAACTTAAATACACAAATCCAACTCCTTGCAAGTATATGTGTGTTTGTGTGCAAAGACAAAATCGTGTGCCATCACTTCAGTCACACAAATAAACCTGTCTGACTGAAAATGCAAACAACACAAGCCACAAGTAAAGTAAAGAAGCAAGAAAAATATTTGGTAAGCAATTGTATTTAAGTCGCGCAAAGAAGCCTGAATCAAAGTAAGGACCCCAGGAAAAAATACACACTTTCCACTTACCTAATAAATGAGTCACTCTATCAACTACCAGGAAACAAACCTAGAATTCTCACCAGGGGTTACACCAAATTAAGTGGGAATTCCTCAACGACAGACTTGGACAAAGAGGATTAATCTGGAAGCTCCCCCTATTAATGACATTCCCTGCTAGACTACACTTAGACAAATTATCCACTGTCACAGAAACATCCTCAAACACTTGAAGAATTGTTAACACATTTTTAGCCCCTCACCTCCTCTAGACCCACCACAAAAAAGCCAACACTCCCCAAATCATCCGACTCAAAATATCAACTAAAGTAAATAACAGAGAAGCGACAAAAGGTCACACCATTTTCACTCCAACACCCTATCCTAACACACCAACTAACGAGAGACTTGTATACAGGAAATTAACATTGCAAGAAAGATAGTTTTGTTCTGATAGTCCAGCTCTAATTTTCTACCCAGTAAGAGATAAGGTAATGCTCCAAGATGTTTGTAAAATTTTGGGAAGTCAGTACAGAACTAAACAAGAATACACCACACGAAGGCGTCAGAGAAGATAAGCAGGAAACCAATTTACCAGAAGCAGTTAGATGTTTGTATAATTTTGGTCTGTGCATATAAAACTGAATAAAGTAAAACATAACCTTGAACTAATATGCTGCAGGTATTAAATTATAAAATAAACATAAATATAAAGCTCTCTAACCCAAAACCAATTGGAAATGGGTAGAGCTGACCCTAGTCTATATATACTAGTTAAGTAGATATAGTTTCTCAAGGAATTCGAAGTGGGACAAATTATATACTCTAACAGCATATCTTTCCCGTAGTAATTGTAAGGATCAGAAATAATATAATGACGGGCATGACTTATGAAGAAATTATGCGAAAAAGGAAAATAGGACAACCAGATAAACAGGTACAGCAGGGGGGAAAAGCTAAAATATCAATAACTGGAGTACATTCTTGAAGCTTTAATAATCAATGGAATAGAAACAAATCATTGCAAAAGTTAACTAAGAAGCCAACAACATCATTAAGAAAAAGGTGTAAAAAGTGTGGGAAAATAAAAAAAAATCTCATCCACTCATGAAGAACATATGTCAAGACATATCTCCTCTACATGAGGGAGCACAAAAAGAGCCAACAGAAGAAAATCTTCAACAAGGAATAATTTAAACAACGCCACAGTATAAAACAAGACAAGAGCACCAGTTTTGTCCTGCATATGTTTCTGGCTTGCTTTTTTCTTTTCTTTTTTTTTTGTTGGGGGGGGGGGGGGAGTTTTGTCCGTGTATTTTGGTTTTTTGGTTTTCGTGTTTTCTTTGGTATACCTTGTGTGCAAGTGTTTGCCCTTTTTGGCATTTTCAAATCTAAAAAAATATACTCATTAGAAGAAGGTACTATCAGACTTTACTTGCTAATAAAATGCTACAAGAGATATCAGCACTATCATTGCATACTAATTCATACCTCCGGATATGAGGAGCAAACTGTGTACCTGTATGCCCATGCAAACCAATAATCATCAAGATCAAACAAGTCATGTTCACAAAGATGTGCGGCATACAGTGCAGTTGTTAAACAAGTTCAAAATTAAAGTACAATGCAGAAAACAATCAAATATAAGCTATTAAAATCAATTGCAGACCGTTTGTTTTGCCGATAAAGTGCATATATCTATCACCCCACTTAAAAGAAGGGTAAACCCAAGGACCTCTTATATCTATGCACACAACATCGATGTTCACCATGGAAAACAAAACAAAAGAAACAATACCGAAGCGAAGAATAAAAACAGAAAAGGAACTAGTAGTATTTTGCTATTTGGCAATAACATCACCGAGCAACAAATTTCGCATGAACAATGTCCCCGGCATGATAATTAAAATGTAAATAGCAAATTGTTGCCTGCCTTGAGAAATTGAAACCGCCTTCATAGTGAGCATATAGAGCAATCGTTAATTTCCCCCGACTTGCCATGACATCAACAAACCAGTCGAACATGCAAAGAAAAGGAGAATATGCATAAAACAACTTTGATCAATTCAAGTACGGCTACAATTTTCAACATCCATAAAATTAAACAAAATTTGTATAAATTCCAAAGCAACCAAAAGCATGATTTGCAAGTGAATAAAAATGAGGCCTAAACTTCAAGAAGAACGACAAGTCAGCACCATGCCTCACCTCTAAAGGTGTCATTAATTCCAAAGGTTTCTCCCAACAAGATTGTTTCGTTATTTTGTTGTAATAATATCTGAAAGTACAAGCAGAATTCAAATGAAAATCAAAAAGGTAAAAGAGTGAAAAGGATGAGAAATTAGGAGCACAAAAATAATAAATAGCTGTAGTCAGAAAAGGCTGATAGAAGGATTGTAAAGTAAAAATTTTGAGAACGCATATCAGAAATACTCATATAGGTCATAAGCACAGCACCTAAAAGAATGACTCACCTTCTCCCGTCACCAGCTTCAAACTCTTGCCAATCAGATGAGGTGTGTTGAGAGCTATTAGGAACATTTACTGCCTGTATTTCCAATAGGCAAATAAGTAAAATTTTGGTGAATCAGTTACCCCAAAAAGATAATAAAAATGAATAGAACACAAATGACCAACAAAAAGTGAGTTTCTCCAAAAGAAAGTCATACAGAGGGCGAACAAACTCTTATTTACATAGGCATTAAAAAAGCTCTAGTGACTCTATCCACATTGTTTGTCTTTCAAACAAGATTTTAAGCCAAAATTTAGCCTCAAGTTTTCTCAGGAACAATAACTGTCTTTATCCTAATGAATCTTAGTTTCCTTTTTTTACCTACACTTGCACTGTCAAATGGTGCTTACTTCCTTTTAACGCTAAAGTAACAAAAATTTGCAAACTAAAAAACCTGATTACGGTTAACACAAGGTCAGAATATTAAATGCCAACATCACAATAGCCATGTTCATGTAATCTTTTAAATGGGTAATGTACCCCGTGTGGACACCCGACATGGTTGTAAGGCATCGGTGTCGAGAGGCCACGCCACTGATAGAGAAGAATAAAGATAAGGAAGGGGTGAAAGATGATGAAAAGAAGAAACAGATTCGAGGCGGAAGACAAAGAAAAATTGTTTGATCTCATTGGATGCCTACATGTTCATGTAGATGCTTATTATAATGAAGTTTTGCTAGAGGAAAACAATGTAGTTGCACGTGTTGTCAAACTCTTTAACTAAACATCATCTCGCACACCCATATCCAAATATTATACACTGTTTAGCTGTGTCAACATCTCTGGAGAAACTAGGTTTACCTAATCCGACAACTAGATACATACCCGTACACCTGCACCCGAGTCCATGTCACATAGCACAATAGTAAATTTACCATATTTCTCTTAAAAGTGGGACCTTTATGCTGAATACCTTTAGATGTGGAATTTGAGCACTTGGCTAACTCGGTATGCATGGCTAGCAACAAGCTCTGTACCTAGGTTTGTCTTTTCTTTCCAAACCCTAGTCAACAGTAATCACTAATCCCTGTTTATCTTGTTCTAATTCCAATCTACAATTGACTCCTACTAGAGAGCTAATCAGCTCTCTAATTCCCATATAGTTGGGTCCTTTTATCACCTAGTGGATATACTTTAAGCATTCAATTATGTATGTATCAACTTTTGAAGAGAATAATTGTCTGATTATCTATGCAAATCCTTCATCTATCTTAATGACAGGGAACGGAAGCAATGAATTCTAAAAATTGTCTAGTAGACAAACCTAGAATTCACAAGGTAAAAACAACCTAGAATACACTAGAGGCCCTAGAATTCGCAAGGAAAACCCCAAAAATTTGAACTTTCTTATTAATAAAAATTGTCCTACAATGGAATACTGATACTCTTTCCATAAAGGTTGAAAGTCAAAGAAAATTATTGTGCATAATTTAAATTCCTAAAATCGGCCTAATTGCTATATGACCATGGGATATTAGAATCCAATAGTTACAATATAATAAAAGATACATAAGTATCTTGGGATAGATATAGTATCTTGGTTCTAAAATATAGGCACTACTGTCCTTCATCAGATCCTAGGTGCTTGAAAAACTTCAACCTCAAATTTGTCTAAACTCTGAAATCTTCTGTGCCAAACAAAAAAAATTCCTTAAAGAAATTAATGCTTCACTTGTCTAGGAGACATATTTATTTATTTTAATAATTACCCAAACCAAATCTTGATATATTTATTTTTCTAATTATTTACCATATTAAATGGGTTGATTAGATCCATCAAAGGACAGGTAACAAAAAGTGAACTATAAATAAAATGGATAATTTCAATGAACTTCTCCAACTTCAAATTATATAAATGATGATGATACATTTGTAATATTTAGTTTATTTCAATATAATTCTTAAAAATTTAGAGGTAAGAATATTGAATTAAATTCAAATTTTAAATTTTATTATTTAATAGCAATCTTGTTTATGAATAAAATTAATAACGTAAAATATGTTTGAACTTTGAATTTTTTATATTGTGTTTGAACTTTGACATTAGCAATATGGATATGTGTTTGAACTTTAAGTAGGTCTTTATTATCTTTATTATAGATCTTTTGTTTTATATTATTGTTTTGTTTGGATAAATGTTAGATAAAATATTAAAAACGCTTAGAATAAAAAATATTAATGTGAATCATTATTATCATAATCCTTTTAGAACATTGTTGTCCTTCATTAGACCCTCTTTTGCAAAAATGTGAAATCAATTTTGTCTAAACACGAAATTTATTTGCCAAACAAAAAGATATTTTAAATTGATAGATGCTTTCTTTTGATATTTATTCTTCAATAATATAACATAATATTTATTGGTTTAAAGTTTAAACTTAAATGGGTTGATTAGATATTCAAGGACTGGTAATTAAAAAATAAACTCCAATAAAATCAATACTTTCTCCAATTTTTTGATGAGCAAAATACAAAAGACAAATATTAAGAAAAGTAAAATAGAGGAAAGGTAAAAAATCAAATTTATCTTTAGTGGCCCCAAAAATTATCTAAAGTAAATACTTTTTTTATATTAATGGAGAGATATTAATAACTTAGTTACCCTTCAACTATGTACTTTATCCCATCCTTTTAGGGACAAAATAAAGAACTTTAAATCCAAGAAAACGGATGGAGTATATTAATCTGAATCAATTATTATCATAATCCTTTTAAAAGAATTTTATTCTTTTGATGTGAAATCAATATAATCAGACCCATTAACTGCATAATCACTTTAAATAAACATCTTTCTTTTGACTGAAAAACAGTATAATATATCATAACAACCCAATTTGAATTTCAATTTAATAATATTGTAACTTTATTATTGTTATTACCAATTCTTTGCTATGTCATCAAGCTTGTTCTCTGCAAAAGCAACGTTGATATTATCTAGGACCAACATATAATAGTTATAATAATAATCTAAGTTATTAATCCAATGATCAGGTACTCAAAATCCCAATATCTCCCATTGTCATTGAACTCGTCAGTGCCTTCATAGTCAGCTCTTAATAGCAAAAACTTCTCAAAATCCCAATATGTCTTCTCTTGAGAATGAATCGCGTTCCAAATAGTCTCCACCTCGTGATCACCTTTACTATGGTAACTTGCTCCACTTATGTTGTCTAGCATACCAAGATATAATGCTCTTATACCAACAGACGTTGGACAGAAGTGGTGAACAATAATAGATATCGTTATAGTAAAAGAACCTAAAATCCACAAGGTAAAATAACCCTAAAATCAGCTACAGGCACTTGGCTCCACAAGAAATTAGAAATTGAAGTTCTAGAATCCACCGAGGGGGGGTGGACAAAGATGGAAAATTTTTTATTAATCAAAGATGTCCTACAATGGAATATTGAATACCTTTTTAAAATAAGGTTTGATTACAACTAAAAAGAAAAGTTTAACTAAAATCCAGCATAATTTAAACTCCCAAAATCTCCTAAATTTGCCTAATTAATAACTTAGGGGTGTTTGTTTAGAGCTTAATGGATCTCTAATATCAATGGTGAATGAAGTAAAAAAAATTTAAAATTTTAAAAATAAAAATATATATTAACTATTATATTATGTAATATTAAATAAATTTACAACTAGTTTTTTAGATTCAAATTCAACTCATTTTATTCATTAGATTTATTCAGCTTTTTATCAAACAATTAGTAGGACTTAAATTCCTTTATTATAGCCTAAATTATGCCTACAAAATCAAAGGATATAAATCTCCGAACATTACAATAAAATAAAAGATACAGAAGTATCATATGATAGATATAGGTATATTGTTCCACATGACATAACGGGTTCGTGTGTTCATACATTGTACTGCATGAGTTGGGTTTTCAAAGCTCCAGTGCCAACAAATTTTATATCTAAAACTTTGAAATGTCAAAATTTTTACAAATAAGAGCAAAAGCTGACTTTTTCCAATATAAAGATGGACAAACATTTAGGTGAGGTTACAAAAACAACAGACTTTTCCCTGGGGAGGATAAACATCCAGATATTAACATATAGAGATAATATAGTTTAAAAATTGAGAACATACTGGAACTGGGCCAGCAGGAGCCGAAGGCTGCTGTCCAGTAGGCTGAAGAGGTGTACCAACTGGTAAACCTTGACTTCCAGATGGTAACCAAGGTTGCCCAGCAACAGGAACGACAGGTGTGTGCATTTGTGATACAGGCTGGAATTGGGAAGCCATATTCATAGTATTTTGGGGCTGACCAAACGAAGAAGCAGCAAACTGAAACAGCACAAAGTAATGGAGTGACCCCTAGACGTAGGCCAAGATATAAATCCAACGTAAGCATTTAGTATTCTCTTACGGTATATGATGAAGAATGAGGCGCTCCAGGACCACCAAAACCATGAGCATGATTGTTTGGAGGGCCAGCTTGTTGAAATTGTTGTGAGCCAGATGTAAAAGACATGTTCTGCTGATAGTAAGGCATTTGAGTAGACTGTGATGAAGGTGTAGAAGAACCAGGCTGGAGAGGCCTTGATTGTAACTGCTGCAACGGTTGAGAAAACTGTGGTGGCTGGCCTTGACCAGGAAGTAGACCTTGTCCAACAGGATGAAATTGCTGCGAAGCTGAAGAAACCGGCATAAAATGTTGGCCTTGCTGCGCAGGAACCATAGGACGAAACTGCAGAAAATGAATCATGCCCATTACACATTTATTAGAAATCTTGTAAAGAGTTGACGAACGGAGGTGGTTATTGTTGGGAAGAAGTAACTTACCTGCATAGGGAAGGGTGGTCCAAAATTTTGAGAGCCCATGGATCTTACTGGAAGCGGCTGAAGAACCTATTATGTGAAATGGGAAAAGAAAACAATAGGTATGAACACAAAAATTTAAATGCATTTGGATAGGTATGCAAATGAACAAGCTGTTCACGAACTGGTGTTTGTTTTGGAAATAGCTCGTCTCTACCACAGTCATCATGGAAATGAGCCTAGTCAAGTTCAAACTCGAGCCTTAAAAAAAACTAAGCTTGGATGTTTACGTCTGGCCCTTACTGATAAATACAAATATTTCGGTGTTAATCTATAATTGTATTGAATTTTAAACTATTTTTCTTATGTGTAATTAAGACTAAGTCGTATAAAGTATGTTTAATTATACAATTAACTTTTAATTGAATTTATTCACTTTTCGTCATTCAATATAATCTTGTTAAATTTAATGCAAATCACAGAAAATGACAGTTTTTCTTAGTAACATTTAAAATAAATATTTTAGAACTTTTAAGCCATTAGATTTATTCATGCCCCACCCGAATCTTCATTTCATACACAAAGAAGTTGAACTTTAAGAATGGTTAACTAAACAAGTCAAGTTAAACAAGCAGAAGGATTATAGGTTGAATTGGCTCATTCACACACACAAACAAAAAAAGAGAGAGAAAGATCTTAAGAAATTATGAGAAGGATATATAATTTAAATCTATATAACAAAATACAAATGATTTTGAATTTCCCGCATCCTAAGAATAAATATCCAAAGTTTGGGATAAATCACGTCCATAGTGCGGAAACGGATCATAGGCTAGTAACATATATATATCATAGAAATTATATATATATATATATATATCCCAATATACGGCCCAAATAATTTATCCTAAAATCAAAATCAATATGTTGATTAAATCAAGGAATACTGGGATAAAAACAAACGTAAAGGCATAGGACACAACTGATATATATATATATATATATCAGGTCCAACATAAGCAAATGTTGGTATTCTTAAAACAAACCAGCTGACTGAACAAAAAACACATTCAAGTGGTTACAATAAACACATTCAAGTTAATATATGGCCCCTTTACCTGTGCTCGATTTGATAAAGTTTTTTGTGTAGTCTTTAGACTTTCATCCTGATTTATTATTTTCTTTTTTGAAGTTTATACCCAGTAAGGCTCGGGCAAATTGGAGGGTCTAGAACAGGTTAGACCTTAAACCCACTTGACCATTGTGCCAAAAATAGTAGACAGCAATCATTAAATATAGTATGTACTGAACAAAAGCAAGACAAAGTATTAGTTGGTCTATAAAGTAACTATTTTTATTGCTGTTGAAAATCCGTTTGGGATATTTTGGAAGTACGCTAATCTAAAAAGAAAATTTACTAAATTATAAGTAAAATTAAATTTTCAAGTTTATGATAACCCTATCCAACAAAGACAAGCTAAGCTAAGACTATATAACACAAGTATCATTTCCTTCCAAATTATGCAACAATGCCACTTGCTAGTTACAAAACCATCAAATTAAAACCGTTTCATATGAATCAAAAAATGAAAACACAATGAATGGAGTACCTGTCCACCAGAAGCCTGATTATTCGCCGTTTCTGAAAGCGGATTCGAGTCCAGAGCGCGAACTCGGAATTTGCTCAATCAAATGTTCAATTAACCAGAAACTCTGCTTTAATTTGTAAAAATCAACTGAAATGGTTCAGATTAACTAATCATAAATTTAAAAAAAATACTGTCGTATTCGATTGAAGAATGAAAGCTTGAAGCCGGAGGATAAATAAAGTAGAGAGAGAATTATAATCAGTAGAACGAGCTTGCGGCAATTGTTGGTGTTCTTGAAGGAGGAGAATAGCACTAAATTGAGATCGAATAAAGCCCTAGATTCATTATGTCACTGTTGAGCTCCTCCCTCATATTGGTCTCAACTTTATTTATCCGAAAAGAATATGATTATATAATCATAAAAAATGGGTCTATCATAAAAAATAAAAGTTATTGAAAGTGATTAAAATATACTCCATATATCATATTTTAATTGGAGAAATTACTAGTATTACTATGTTATAATTATAATGTTATCTCCTCAAGTTTATGTTTTCTAGTTTTCTAGTTTGTTTCATTCTTTTTTTTAAATAATTACTCAATTTTAAGGGTATTGTTATTCAATTTGATCGGTTACTAAATAAGGTATTTTTATTTGAATTTGGATTCGCTATCAGGATTTTTTTGTGAAGATCTTGTGAGAGTTTTACTGTGGGATTGACAGTTCACAACACTTTTTTTTGTATGTGTATCAAAACGACGTCGTTTTGATAGTAATTTTTTTTACAAGTTAACTGAAATTTGGAAGCCACTAAACACCGTTTACTTCTTCGTTTGTTTGCTAATTCTTGTTAGTTACGAGCGGCATGACTTTTTTCATGATTGTAATGGGTTGAGTGTTAATATAATTGAGACGTTTTATTAATCATTCTTTTTTGTACTTTGGAATCGATAGGGTTATTAATCTTTGTATCTTTGTCAAATGCTAATAATATTATTCTTTGCTCTTCAAAAAAATAAATTCAATGGATAATTTTTATCCTATTAAAAAAATTGAGTTTCCATTGTGATTCTTTAAGCCAATTGAAAAAAATTAAAGAAAAAAAAATTGGGGTAAACAATCTGGGAAAAATTTGAATAAAAGAAAAAAACAATTGAAATTTGGTTAATCCTAAAATCTTGGCATGTTCTAAGAAGAACAAGAAACGAAGCAAAGAAATAAAGGAAAAGAAAAAGGGAAAATGAAGCAAACAAACGAAGTAAACGACGTTTGGTGGCTTCCAATTTTTTATCAACTTGTAACAAAAATTTTCTATCAAAACGATGTCGTTCTGATACACAGACAAGGAAAGGAGTTGTGAGCCATTAGATCTCTTTTTTAATGTGTTGTTAACTCCACAACAAAATTCTCACAAGATCCTCACAGAGAAATCCTCTTAGAGGATCCAGATCTTTTTTATTTAAAGTAATATAACAATTTGACAAATAACAAATTATTTTTGAGTTTGAGGGAACATTAGTAGGATTTTTTCCATAAAAGAATGAACATGAATTAAACAAAAAAACATGGTCATAAAATTGATGTAAATGCAATGACTACTAAAGTACAAAATTTCGGAATGCATTCTTCATGTTGCGTTAGTTATTATCGGATTTGGAAACCAAAAATTTTTGGCTACTAATGGTTTCTTTCTTGTTTGCTTCGGAAGAAAAAAGAAAAAGGAAATACTTGTAAGAATAATGCATTATTTTTTCAAAAATTATAAAGGATTTGAAGAAAAGAAATTATAGTTGAACCTTAGTAATCGGGGGTGGTGTTTGATAAAATTGAATAATTAAAATCTTAATGGTTAATATATCTTGATAAATTAAATCATCTGAATGAAATAACATCTGAATCTAAAAAACTGTTTAATAACTAAAAAGTGTAAAACATCTAAATGACACTATTTTATTATTTTAACCCTCTAAGTTATTTAAAAATTTTATTTGAATGATCTTAAAATTTGAAATTGAAAGAGGACAATATTTATTAAAGCTATGTTTGTCCATAAATTTTAAATAAACTATTAAGAGGCAGATCTGAATAGTTAAGATTTGAGTTTATGTTTTAACGAAATAAGATTTGTCTCTGACCGAATCAGAGGCAGGTAAATTAAGAGGCATTCAAACACAAATAAACACAGCCTTAATGTTATTTAAATAAGAGGTCACGGGAATACACCCAGCTCATGTAGCTTATATACAACGTTCCTCGCACAGTGTCATTTGATTTAAATTAAAAGACTAAAAGATTACCCTAAACTCTATATCTCAAACTCCAATCCCTAACTCCTAAATGGAAGCATAAACCCTAGAAATTGAAACTCGAATTCTCCCTTAGTTGTGTAAATTAATTTCAAAATTCTTAAACCCTCAATCGAAGCATAAACTCTAAGCATTGAAACCCAAAATCTAGTCATGTAAATTATTTTTAAAAACTCTAAACCCTTGATGGAAGTATAAATCCAAAATTATCCCTTTGTTGTGTAAATTATTTCCAAAACAAGGAAGGGAGATAAAGAAATAATAGAATGAAAATATCCCTTTGTTGTGTAAAATATTAACTTCGCTCTTCAGTAGATAACTAATAATTCTATTATTTAATAATTTAAAAATATTTAATAAATTTATACTACTTATTAGATATTAGAATGAAAATATAAGTATATGAATGTCCATGTATGTAGTCTATTGATGTCTAATTAAGTGGAACGTCACCCAAGTCGTGTTTTAGGACTTTGCCTTTAGCCGTGTTATGGCGTTGTGACTTTTATCCTCTGTAAATCATTGACAGACGTGCTTAAATTATATCAATCTTTGATCCTCCCTCCTTTGGTATCAGAGCCAGTTAAGTTTATTGACATATTAATGAATATATTACTTTTAAATTATGCATATATGATCACTTTGAAAAATGGTGATTTTTCCACCTCATCTCAGAACAACAATGAGCTAATACTTGACTTCTACTTTGGAAGCAATTGAACTTATGCCTACCGGGATGTTAAGGAAGCCCTCGACAAATGGACCCTTCCTAAAATCAAACCGTAAACTATTTATAAAATTGGAACCATTGATTTTATCAAAGAAAAGAATTATTAAAACCTTTGAACATCTTTGTTCCTTTATAGAATAATGATGAAATATTATATTTATTGCATGTTGAAGATTTATATCCCTTTTTGCAAAAATATAAATATGTTCATATAGGACTTGTCCAAGTAGCTTTTAACCTTTGACTTTACTTGGTCAAAATACCAGTATTCAATGCACACTTAGAGATGGTAGGTGTCTCAACTGAAAAGCCTCCCTTATGGGTGCTATTGAAACTAGTCTTGCTCATGGACCAATTTATTTTAATATTTATCCGAACTTAAGCGTTGTTTTAACTGATAATAATATGTCAATAAACTTAACTTGTTGAGGCAGATTTTCTTTTACGTTTTCTCTGTATTCTCTCTCTCTCCCTCTCTCTCTAAATATTGAATATATAAGTTTGAAGTTTGAAGATATCCAAGGCTCCCTTGTAAGTTTTAAGTATTACTTCTGTTAATTATTATGTCTCTTTATTAGAACTTTTAGATTATCATACTGAAAATAGTAATCGTTATAAAACAGCATATCAAACTGCATCCAATAGCCATAATCGTTCTTATTTTTTAGAACAGTTCAACAAATCTGAACAATTTATCGTTTTAACTAAAAACGCTTATCTGAGGAAGAAACACGTTTAAACTTATAGTTTTGGGAAGACCCCAAATCAACAGTAACTTTATGAGATCATATATGTAATAATTTATCTGCTAATATATATTTAATATGTCTTTAAACATTCATGCCATCTTACTAGATGAGATAGATTAAGATTGATGTCTAATTAAGTGGAACGTCACCCAAGTCGTGTTTAGGACTTTGCTTTAAGCCGTGTTATGGCGTTGTGACTTTTATCCTCTCAGTAAATCATTGATGACGTGCTTAAATTATATCAATCTTTGATCATCCCTCCTTTCGTATCGAGCCGATTAAGTTTATTGACATATTAATGAATATATTACTTTTAAATTATGCATATATGATCACTTTAAAAAACGATTGATTTTTCCACCTCATCATCAGAATAACAGAGATGGCAATACTTAAACTTCTACTTTGGACGAATCGAACTTATTGCCTACCGGGATGTTAAGGAAGCCCTTGACAAATGGACCCTTCCTAAAATCAAACCAGAAACTATTTATAAAATTGGAACCTTTGATTTTATCAACAAAAGAATTATTAAAACCTTTGAACATGCTGTTCCTTTACAGAATAATGATGAAATATTATATTTATTGCATGTTGAAGATAAAAAAAGAAGAAGATAAATCTAAAGTCCAGTGTTATAAATGTGGTAAACCAGGACATTCTGCTAATAAATGTAAATCAAAATTGAAACAGAAACTGAATGAAATGTCCTCAAGAAGACATTCAACAAAAATTCTTAATTGTTTATCCAAAGAAGTGATTGAGAATCAAGTGCGGAGGAAGACTTGGCGTAAATCTATTACGAATCGGCGATAATTACATTAAGGATCAATGTCAAGCTTGTCTTATTAAAAATAAGCATGTAATACGACTATTGAAGGCGACTATTGGAAAGCCATTGTTGAAATGAATGGTTTAGATATTGGAGGACCCAGTATCAATATCCTAACAGAAACCCAAAAGTCCCTTCTCGACTTAGCAGATCAGATCAAAGATCCAGAAATTAAATTAAAGTTTTTGGAAGCCTGTTATAAAAACCAAAAAATAGAAGAAATTCTTACCATAGAACAATATAGCATGAGAGAAGTCATGAAACGTGTTCAAAATGTTTCTACTACTGAAAAGCCTACTACTATCCAGGACCTTAAGAGTGATATTAATATTCTAAAATCCAAAATAAAGCAATTACAGAATACTAATGTTATTATTTTCCAAGACTTAAAAAATATTAAAGAACAATTAATTCATAAACAGGATAATAATATAGAATCCTCTAAGACTGAATCTTCTGATAAATTAGAATCTTCTGAACAATATTTAATGCTTATGAATCAAGTAGTCTTTCAAAAATGGTATATCAGAATTACATTTGTTATTAAACCGGATTTTATTATTAAAGATGTCATTGCCTTTGTAGATAGTGGTGCTGACATGAATTGTATCCAAGAAGGGTTAATTCCTACTAAATACTTCCAGAAAACCACTCAATCTTTAACCAATTGCAAAGTGGAAACAATATAATAATATTAAATACAAGATACCAAGCCTTAATCAGTAATCAAGATTTATGTTTACCTACTTCTTTTGTCCTTATCCGTAATATGAATCAAAGTATCATATTAGGCACCCCTTTCTTATGTCTTTTAATGCCTATTTCAAAAAAATCGATACTTTAGGAATTCATACCACTCTTAACAATGTATATATTGTTTTTGAATTCATAACAAAACCTTATATACAAAAGAGTTAAATCAAGTTAAACACATGATTTATTCTAAAGAAAAAGCAGATTAATTTTATTCAAAAGAAATAAAATTTCTTACTACGTAACAGTAGAATTTTACAACCTTCTTTTACAGACAAGATAAAATTGATCTACAAGACTCTTCAAAATGAAATCAGTAGTGATGTCCCAAATGCTTTTGCGGAGCAGGAAGAAGCATATTATTTCTCTTCCCTATGTCCCTAATTACAATGAGAAGAATATTCCTACTAAGTCTCGACTAGTCAAATGAAAAGGAATATTTACTTCTTTGCAAAAGCTGAAATTGAGTCCCTTAAATGAAAAAAATTGATAAAACCTAGTACTTCTCCTAGAGAGTTATGCAGTTTTTTATGTCAATAAAATTCGAGAAATTGAACGAGGAACTCCTAGACTCGTTATCAATTATAAACCGCTTAATGAAGCCCTTGATGGATTAGATATCCAATCCCGAATAAAAAGGACCTTTCGACAGACTTCATGATGCCACTATTTTCTAAATTTGACATGAAATCGAGATTTTGGCAAATACAAATTAGAGAACAGGATACTTATAAAAGCGCTTTTTAAGCATTCTTTGGTCATTATGAATGGAATGTTCTTCCATTTGGTGTCAAAATGGACCTTCGAATTCCAACATATCATGAATGATATTTTTAATCCCTTTCATTGAATTTATTATACGTTATATTGATGATGTTTTAATTTTCTCTTCATCCATAGAATCAACATATTAAACATTTAAATATTTTCAAAAATGTTATCATAAAAAATGGTTTGGTAGTTTCTGCCCCTAAAATGATATAATTTAACTGTTTATCCGTATTTGACTTTGATATTGAATATATCAAAGGAAAACAGAATTCTTTACCAGATTTTCTAACCCGAGAATATTTGCAGGAATGATCAGTAGAAGCCGTGGCCATGATCGAGGTAGAGGTGAAAGCTAATTTGTACTATCTGTAATTCCGTATTTAAATACTCAATCCAAAGATTTCTTGACTTCTTCTAGCCAACCAACAAAGTAAAGGATGTTCTCCTATTACCTTAACAAAGACATTCCCAACAAAATATGGAAGAAACAAGATTGATCGTTGAGAAGAATGATGAGAAATGGATGAAAGATCCATGGGAGATAAAGAGGCGTTATTTAACGACTCAACAGCCTCCTCCCGTTTCAATCAAGATCGCTTATGTTTATCAAAGAAATTATCCTTGAAAGCAAAGATCCATGGACATTAAGCACACGCTTCATGATCCATCAAAATCACTAGTCCAATCCAATACAAGAAAACAACCGTCAAGAGCATCATGCCTCTTGCTAATTGGGGTATTAATCCCATACTACCCGAACCATTGAATCTAGTCACACACAGTGAAACCGAGATATAGCTATTGGGATTATATTGATTCCTTCACACTGTGTATTTTATTATCGTAATCCAATTCATAATCATAGTTGGTTTATCCAGTATACCGTCCCGATGTTCTAAAAAACAAAATTCCCAATGGTTTTTCGTTTGGTGGGATAAATTTGGAATCACTTGAAACCTCATAGAATTCGTTCAAACAAAGATTCAAAGAATGACAAGTAGCTTATGCCCATATACCCAATAAATAAAGATTTGTCAATGCTTAAATTATCGCCCATTTCATAATTCGTTTCAAGATCCTTGGATATGGAAATGGGATTTCAATGTGACTATCGTAATAAAATTCCTCGTCTTAAAAGTGTGACGCCCCAAAATAGGTATACATCACCCATTCGAGTTGTCAATACATGGTATGCGAAACAACTACAACTTTATTATTACAACAAGAAAAGCGTGAGTTTGAATACAAATATTATCTTCTGATAATATCTATACTCAAATAAATCCTCATCACATTTATTGATACATTATTTTACAAAATGGTGAGGACTACTAAACAACTCTTTCTAGAACCTTCATTCCATACCGACTGCACTCGCTCGCTATATTCTCGCCTCCCCGAGAAAAATGGACAAAAAGGAAAAGGGTGAGCTCAACTAGCTTCAAGAAAGAATATTATGACTAAGATAATATACAACAAATTACCGTTAGTCTTCAACAGGAAAAATCTAATAGAATACAATAGACAACAAATTTTAAATCAATATTCGCAATGAAATAATAATTCATTAGAAGAGTTGAGTAGAGAATGCAAACTACTATCTTCTATGTATGAATTTAAAAGTTCATCGCTCATCTTTTATCCCCAGTAACATCAATCAATATACATCCGAATCAAATATTCATCTTTGCACTACAAAAGCCAAAGATATTCATCATTGGTCATGTTCATCTAAACACTGCTCATCTTTGCACTACGGGCCAAAGATATTCTTCAGAAATCATTCATCTTGCACTACAGCCAAAGATATTCCATAATATCATCATTTAAGATCAGAAGATGATGAAAAATATTTTTAAAGAAACGAATCCAAAGGAAACAAAATGACAAGGATTAAGGATTAAGGATCAGATTTTGTTTTATTCACAATCAAAAATACCTCAAAAAATAATCGCAGTGGTGTAAAATTCAAGAATGATCAAAACATGGATACAATCAAAGCTAGTATCCGTAATAGATATTTTGGACAAAAAGAAGAAATTTTATTTTTCTATTGAATAGTGTCAGATACGTGAATAGTGCCGATATCGTGAATAGTAACCCGACACCAAAAGATAGAAATTCCACAAAAAAACATCTTCACGCTTTCGCTTAATAGTACTCGTGAATAAGAACTCGTGAATAAGAACTCATGAATAGTAACTCGTGAATAGTAATTCATGAATAGTAAACTCGACATGGAAAAGTTCCAAATTTGATAAAAAGTTCCAACCAATATTTCAAAGATAATGATATCAAGAAATAATATCATTTGAGAAGAAAATAACATCCCTTACCTCGAAAAAGATCAAGACTCTAAACCAAACACAGGATATAAAGCTATGACTTGGACTTGCATCAGATAGCAATACTCAAAGTATACTCAAAATACTCACAAGAATACGCCGATAATATAGAGAGAGAAAACTTCATTTTCGTGTGATTTTCAATTCTAACCCAAGACCCTATTTATAGAAATCGCTAGAACACCAAAGCAGTAAAATTTAATATAATAATATTATATATATTACAAATTTCTACGCACCTAGAACCATCTGAATTCAGCAACTTGCATGTGTTTAATGAGGCTAACCAAACACAAAAACGTTTTTGTAATTAAAAATATTTTAAACTTCCAAAAATCAATTATTTTGAGCTTCGTAACTTCAATAATTCATAATAAATAGCCCTTTTATCAGAAAATTTGAATCTCATGACTTTTTTATAGGAAATTCAATTTCTACAACTTTACAGAAGAAAGTTTTTCCAAATTCCAAACATAAATTGACCGAAATCCACAAACCAAGCGATTTTATGTGCTATAATCAAATTTCAAACCAATAAATGGGGTCCAACCGACATGTTTAACATGTTTTAAACATTTATTGCAAAAAAAAATACTCTTTCTCCTCAGATACTCATATATCCCACATTCGTTGTAAAAATATCACCATTATTATATTATTAAAATATAATAATATATTTAAATGAATTATTTTATCGTAAAAAGATAAAATTTCAATTTTCAACAATTGTCACATTAAAAATTTTCTCCATCTATATCCACATAAAATCAATATTTTCCTCATCATATGAATCAATAATTAATTATTCACAAATAATATTACGTAATCACAATATCGACAACCGTGCAGTTCCTGTGAAAGAGGGGCTTTCCAATAAGAATTTCTTCTTCCTGGCGCCGCAATTAGGTGACCAAACCTCTCCTTAGACAAAACTTTCTAGACATTGCCAATAATGTTATCTAATAATATTATTCAAATAATATGAATTATTGCTTCGATAATGAAAAAATACCGTGTAATGACAATTATCAAACAACAAAGAATATAAAATATCAACGCAAACAATTATTAACTCAATAAAATATCGAACAAGAATTATTCATCGTAACCTTTATTGAGTAGTGCCTTCAATAATTGGTGCAATAACTGGTGCCATCGTGCAACAACGCCAGACATCGTGTGTTTTAACCAACGGGTATTCCAACAAAGTTAATCTGTGAATAACTACGCCGTTATTTTTAACCAACTTATATTTGTCGTTTTCTTCATCCAATCGCTCACAGTTATGGGGCCCACATACGGTCTACGCTGGTCGCATTTAATATTCCCGACAAAGATTTAATATTCCACGACCAAACGAATATTCCCCGATAACAATGAATATTTTATAACCACTGCTTATTTCAAATATTTGCATGATATTTTACCCCTAACTATCCACATTAATCAAATCAACCCTTACTATTTTAAAATAATAAATAGAGAAAATTAAATTTCATTAATAATAAGTTGGGGTCTTACAACCTCCCTCCTTATGAAATTTCGTCCTCGAAATTGACGACGACTGGTGTTTCAAAAGGTGAGGATACCTCGCTTTCATTTCCGCTTTCAATTCCTGTGTCATTTTCTATAAAGCATGATTCCTCCACAAAACTTTAACCTGTGGTATGACCTTTCATGCGTAGGACATGCTCCTTCCTATCCAAGATCTTGACAAGTACCTCCTCATACGTTAAGTCTTCATGCTATCTCGTCCTGGTTCTAGCTCTATAACGTGGTTCGGTCTTTCACATATTTACTTAAGCATACATGATATGTGAAACACATTATGAACACGAGACATACTGAGGAGGAAACGCAAGTCTATAGGCTACATTTCCTACTTGGTCAAGAATTTGAAATGGACCAATAAATCGTGGATCGAGCTTTCCTCTCTTCCCAAATCTTGTAACTTCCTTCCATGGAGCAACTCACAACAATACATGATCCCCTACACTAAATTCCTCGCCTTTTCGATGAAGATCCGTGATAACTCTTTTGTCGATCTTGTGCCGCTTTTGTATACGTTGTCGAATCATTTGGATCTTTTCCGTAGTCATACGCATTAACTCGGGTCCCAACAATGTTGCTTCACCCACCTCGTCCCAACATATTGGAGAACGATATTTTCGGCCCATATAATGCTTTCAATGGAGCCACACCTATACTTGCTCGATAACTGTTGTTGTAGGAGAATTCCACCAATGGTAAATACTTATCCCAACTACCCTTGAAGTCTAGGACACGTAGTCTTAATAGATCTTCAAGAGTTTGAATAGTCCTCTCTCGATTGTCGTCTGCTTGGGGATGGTATGTCAGAACTAAATCGCAAACTGCGCTCCATAGCTTTTTGCAAGCTAACCCAAAATCTTGAAGTGAATCTTGGGTCACGATCCGAAACTATAGATACAGCATGCCATGCAACCTCACAATCTCATTCACGACATATACTAGCAAGACGCTCAAGTGAATAAGTCTCCGTGATCGGCAAGAAATGAGCGGACTTGGTTAATCTATCAACAATAACCCAAATAGCATTGATGCCTCGAGAAACCGTAGGAAGACCCGTGAACTAAATCCATGGTAATGTGTTCCCACTTCCATTTCGAATCTCAAGTGGTTGCAACGGACCCTTAGGTACTAGATGCTTCCGCCTTTACACGTTGACAAGTTAAACACATCGAGATAAACTTTGCAATCTCTCTCTTCATATTGTTCCACCAAAATGTATGTCAAGATCACGATACATTTTAGTACTTCCGTGATGGATTGCAAATGGTGTATTGTGTGCCTCCATCATAATCTTGTACTTCAAATCGTAGTCGTTAGGAACACAAAGTCTAGAGTGGACTCAAGTATTCCTTCTTCATCAATTCTCGCCCTAATAGCTCCTTCTTGTACTTTCTTCTTCATACGCGATCGCCTCGGGTTTGGGTCTCGAGCAACCTTAACTTTTTCTATTAAAGTTGGCTCTACGCGATACTTGACATCATCGCACTCGTTCTTGCATATGATCTTCTACTCAACGCGCTACCTACCACGCTCGCTTTTCCAGGATGGTATTGAATAGTGTGGTCGTAGTCTTCAATAGCTCGAGCCAACGTCACGCCTGCATGTTGAGTTCTTTTTGAGTGAAGAAATATTTAAGGCTTTTTATGGTCGAATATATCTCCACTTTCTTCCCATATAGATAGTGCCTCCATATCTTAATAAAACGATCGGGCCGCTAACTCTAGATCATGAGTAGGATAATTCCTCTCATACTTCTTTAAGTTGTCGCGAGGCATAGGCTATGACTTTTCCACGCTGCATGAGAACACATCCTAACCCTTTGCTCAAGCATCGTCAGAGATAACAAATCCATCCGAACCAGATGGTATTGTTAGAACAAGTGCCAAATAAGTCTCCTCTTAAGCTCTTGGAAACTCTTCTCGCATTCTTCGCTCCAAACGAATTTTGTATCCTTCCGAAGTTAATGAAGTTAATGGAGTAGCGATTCGAGAAAACCTTCCACTAATCTCCGATAATAACCAAACTAAGCCCTCAAAAGCTACGACTTCAACCACCGACTTTGGTTGTTCCTAACTTTCAGATTGCTTCAATCTTCGCGGATCCACTTGATACTCCATGTTTCGACACCACGCGCCCAAGGAATGCTACTTCCTCAAGCCGTAACTCGCATTTCTTTAATTTGGCATATAGTTTGTTTTCACGAAGCCTTTGGAGTACCAAATTTTCAAATGGTGCTCATGATCTTCACGACTTTTGGAATATATAAGGATGTCATCAATAAAGACAACAACGAATCGATCCAAATATTCCTTGAATACTCGGTTCATCATATCCATGAAAGTCAGTAGAGCATTAGTCATCCGAAAGACATGACTAAGAATTCATAATGCCCGCATCGAAGTTCTAAAGCGCAGTCTTTGAATATCCTCGCTTCTAATATTCATTGATGATATCCGTAATCTAAGATCGATTTTTGAAAAGAATTGTGCCCTCGTTGAATCGGGTCAAACAAGTCATCAATACGAGGTAGAGGATACCTATTCTTGATGGTGACATGGTTCAATTCCCGATAGTCAATACAAAGTCGATACTCCGCCTTTCTTTCTTCTTTACAAATAAAACAGAGCACCCCAAGGAGATGTACTAGACGAATGAAACCGATGTCCAACAATTCCTCGTAGTTGGACCTTTAACTCCTCAAGTTCAATAGAGCCATTCGATATGGGGTTTTAGAAATGGGCTTTGTACAAAGTTCAAGATCAATAAAGAATTCAACTTCACGTTTTGGGGTAGACCGGAAAGTTCTTCTAGAAATACGCCAGAAAGTCAATAACAACAGAATATTATTCAAATTTGACGTGTCTTTATTCAAATCCATAACATGGGCTAAGAAAGCTTGACATCCGCTTTTCAATAAACGAATAGCTTTTATGATTAGATATGATGTTGATTGATTTTAATGGTTTAGTCATTGAATTGCATAATAAAAGGTTGGTTAGAATATGAAAACTAACAACCTTATTTAAAATAATCAATTTTGGCATGATGAGTAGTTAACCAATCAATCCCTAAAATCACATCAAAAGCAAGTATCTTTAAAGAGATAAGGTCAACAGTAAGGTGATGGTGCCAACTTGAATCAAACAAGATTTATAAACAATGGATGTGATGAAAGTTTCTCCTAACGGAGTTTCCACAGATAGGTCAAAGTCTAATTTCTCCAGAGTCAAGTTTAAACGTTGAGCACATGCGGAGAGATAAATGAATGGGTAGCACCCCAGATCAAGTAAGGTATAAACTTCGTAAGAATTTATAAATAGCTTACCCGTTATCACCTCGCTTGGGTTCCTCGATTTTGACCAAACCACAACAAACGCTTCTTCCCGGAATCGTTGACTTTGACTTTTTCGGGATATCTTTTGAGTCACCGTCCCTCATTGAACTAGGTTTCGCCATCTGCATAATCTCGAGCGATATGTCCTTCCTTTCCACAATTATAGCATACCTTGAACTGTCAGGACAGAGTTTTGACCGATATGTCCCTCTTTCCCAGATTATATAGATATGACCGGTGGTCGTTTCTCCTCCCTTAGAACCGATTGTCGCCAGACTCGCTGCCTTCATACGGTCGTTGTTAAATCTCCTCTTTTAAAATCTCCTCCCGACTCGCTTCTTCATTTTCATGGCCATGATTACCACCAGAGTGGTTACCATTTTTATCCGTCTGTTGCTTTTCTCCCATTTGGTTATCATTATTCGCTGATCGCTATCTCCGTACGATCCTAGTTGTGGTCCCTCACCGACCGTACTCGTTATCTCGCCTAATAATTGAGCCCCGTTTACAACATCCGAATAGAGAGAAAATTTATGAGAAATGAGATATCGACGACGCCGGGTTTTAAACCTCTAAGAAACATCCGCGCCATACGCTCCTCATTCTCCACCAAATGAGGTGCAAACCGATAACTCGCAAACTTTGCCTCGCATCTTTGAGACACCGCCATGTTGTTTTGCTTCAAATCTAATAAACTCCACTTCCTTCATATACGATTTAACACTTTCGTGAAAGTATTTGTCATTAAATAGTTTTCAAACGCTCCCAAGACATGCCGAAAAGTACGGATGGGTACGCTTACGCACTCACCAAGTAGTCCGCCCGCCGCCATTTTAACATAAAGGTGGCGAATGGAACCTTCTGTTCCTCCGCATCCCAAGACATCGAATATCTTGGTAATTTGCTTGACCCATGTTTCCGCCATGATCGGATCCGCTTTCCCTTAAATTCGTGGTCCCAACTCTTTGAATCGCTGCATCGTGACAACCCGTGAATTGCTATCATTTCCTCCTATATTTTGAACACGAAGTTTCCTCGCTCGATTTTGCATGAATCGCAAAAAGCTTCTAAACATCCCCTCGCTCATCATCATCGCTTCGGGTGGTGTTGTTCACAGGAGGAACATTGCCACTGTTGCACGTTCTCCTCGTTGGTGAGTACAAAGCGTCTCCACGGCCTCATTTCCATTATTAATATTCTCAAACGACATTCTCAAACACCATCATAAAACAAGGGTTAATTAAGGAAATCAATATATCACATAATATCCTTATATAGTGACCAACTAAAAAAATAAGCTTAGTAGGACACACTAGCGAAGGATTTACTCGCCTCTCCCTCCTAGTTCTATTCCCCGATCTCCGCCAGAGATCATATCCCTAAGCTCGATACCAACCGTGATGCCCCAAAATAGGTATACATCACCCATTCCGAGTTGTCAATATACACGGCATGTAAACAACTACAACTTTATTATTACAACAAGAAATCGTGAGTTTGAATACAAATATTATCTTCTAGACAATATCTATACTCAAATAAATCCTCATCACATTTATTGATACATTATTTTACAAAATGGTGAGGACTACTAAACAACTCTTTCTAGAACCTTCATTCCATACCTCGACTGTACTCGCTTATATTCTCGCCTCCCGAGAAAAATGGAACAAAAGGAAAAGGGTGAGCTCAACTAGCTCAAGAAAAAGAATATTATGACTAAGATAATATACAACAAATTATCGTTAGTCTTCAACAGGAAAAATCTAATAGAATACAATAGACAACAAATTTTAAATCAATATTCGCAATGAAATAATAATTCATTAGAAGAGTTGAGTAGAGAATGCAAACTACTATCTTCTATGTATGAATTTAAAAGTTCATCGCCTATCTTTTATCCCTCGTAACATCAATCAATATACATCCGAATCAAATATTCATCTTTGCACTACAAAGCCAAAGATATTCATCAGTTGGTCATGTTCATCTAAACACTGCTCATCTTTGCACTACTGCCAAAGATATTCTTCAGAAATCATTCATCTTTGCACTACAAAGCCAAAGATATTCCATAATATCATCATTTAAGACCAAGATGATGAAAATATTTTAAAGAAACGAATCCGGTGAAACAAAATGACAAGGATTAAGGATTAAGGATTCGTACTTTTGTTTTATTCACGCCCAAAAATACCTCAAAAATAATCGCAGTGGTGTAAAATTCAAGAATGATCAAAACATGGATACAATCAAAGCTAGTATCCGTAATAGATATTTTGGACAAAAAGAAGAAATTTTATTTTTCGATGAATAATAGTGATATACGTGAATAGGCCAGTACACGTGAATAGTAACCCGACACCAAAAGATAGAAATTCCACAAAAAAACATCTTCACGCTTTCATTAATAGTACTCGTGAATAAGAACTTCGTGAATAAGAACTCATGAATAGTAACTCGTGAATAAGAAACTCATGAATAAGAACCCCGACATGGAAAAGTTCCAAATTTGATAAAAAGTTCCAACCAATATTTCAAAGATAATGATATTGAAGAAATAATATCATTTCGAGAAGAAAATAACATCCCTTACCTCGAAAGATCAAGACCTCTAATTAAAACACAGGATATAGGCTATGACTTGGACTTGCACCGATATAGCAATACTCAAAGTATACTCAAAATACTCACAAGAATACGCCGATAATATAGAGAGAGAAAACTTCAGCTCTCGTGTGATTTTCAATTCTAACCCAAGACCCTATTTATAGAAATCGCTAGAACACCAAAGCGTAAAATTTAATATAATAATATTATATATATTACAAATTCTCTACGCACCTAGAACCATCTGAATTCAGCAACTTGCATGTGTTTAATGAGGCTAACCAAACACAAAAAACGTTTTTGTAATTAAAATATTTTAAACTTCCAAAATCAAATTTTTGAGCTTCGTAACTTCAATAATTCATAATAAATAGCCCTTTATCAGAAAATTTGAATCTCGCGACTTTTTATAGGAAATTCAATTTCTACAACTTTACAGAAGAAAGTTTTTCCAAATTCCAAACATAAATTGACCGAAATCCACAAACAGGCGATTTTATTAAAGTTATAATCAAATTTCACCAATAAATGGGGTCCACCGACATGTTTAATATGTTTTAAACATTTATTGCAACAAAAATACTCTTCCTCCTCAGATACTCATATATCCCACATTCGTTGTAAAAAATATCACCATTATTATATTATTAAAATATAATAATATATTTAAATGAATTATTTTATCGAAAAAGATAAAATTTCAATTTTCAACAATTGTCACATTAAAATTTTCTCCATCTATATCCACATAAAATCAATATTTTCCTCATCATATGAATCAATAATTAATTATTCACAAATAATATTACGTAATCACAATATTGACAACCATGCAGTTCTCAGAAAGAGGGGCTTCCAATAAGAATTTCTTCATCGGCGCCATGCAATTAGGTGACCAAACCTCTCCTTAGACAAAACTTTCTAGACATTGCCAATAATGTTATCTAATAATATTATTCAAATAATATGAATTATTGCTTCGATAATGAAAAATAATTGTGTAATGACAATTATCAAACAACAAAGAATATAAAATATCAACGCAACAATTATTAACTCAATAAAATAATCGAATAAAGAATTATCGTAACCTTTATTGAGTAGTGCCTTCAATAATTGGTGCAATACATAATCTTGTGCAACAACGCCAGACATCGTGTGTTTTAACCAACGGGTATTCCAACAAAGGTTAATTTAGAATAACTTACGCCTGCTATTTTTAACCAACTTATATTTGTCGTTTTCTTCATCCAATCGCTTTCAGTTATGGGGCCCACACATAGTCGCTACCGTTGCATTTAATATTCCCGAGAAAGATTTAATATTCCACGACCAAACTAATATTCCCGATAACAATGAATATTTTATAACCACTTGCTTATTTTGAAATATTTATGATATTTACCCCTAACTATCCACATTAATCAAATCAACCCTTACTATTTCAAAATAATAAATAGAGAAAATTAAATTTCATTAATAATAAGTTGGGGTCTTACAAAAAGGGTATTTTTTACCAAATGGTGGGATAAAGGACTTAATCCCACTTTACCAGAACTTCTCAAATCCATAGAAAATCATACTCAGGCTTGTTTAGATGTTATACCTCAAAGCCTTCCAGCACCAACATCAGTTAATCCTTTTGTCAAAATCCAAGTAGACTTAAAACAGAAGTTTCCAAATCTAACTGAAACTGAACCCATAGTTAAGACCATGGATTATATGAAAACACAATTCCTACAGTCTCTAGTCCAAGATGATGTTTCTATGAAAACAGTTAGCGATGATGAATCTGAACAGGATGACAATCAATTCAATGTCTTAGCTGGAGAAAGTCAAGAACCAGAACCCACCATGGGAGACTTTTGGGATTCTCTCACTTCCATGATTTCCGAGAAAATGGAACAAGACAAAAAAGGAAAAGGAAAAGCATAAAGCTATTCTCCACTACAGCATCAATAATCAGAAAAGGACAACCACAGTACCTCCACCAGCAAAAATGACGCCAGCTGTCAACAATAATACTCCACTCAACCGACAACTGTCTCCGCCTTCCACTTCCCTACGGTGAGAGTTAAAGAAGAAAAGATAAGGATTACCGATCGACTCTACTACCAAGGACACGCCATGGATCCTTTCTCATCTTCTTTCTTGTATAAAGGGATGTCCTCACCCATTGTTGAGGCGATTTTCTTTACGTTTTCTCTGTGTTCTCTCTCTCTCTCTCTCTCTAAATATTGAATATATAAGTTTGAAGTTTGAAGATATCCAAGGCTCCCTTGTAAGTTTTAAGTATTGCTTCTGTTAATTATTATGTCTCTTTATTAGAACTTTTAGATTATCAAACTGAAAATAGTAATCGTTATAAAACAGCATATCAAACTGCATCCAATAGCCATAATCGTTCTTATTTTTTAGAACAGTTCAACAAATCTGAACAATTTATCGTTTTAACTAAAAACGCTTATAGAAAAAAAAAAACCCGAACTTATAGTTTTGGGAAGACCCCCAAATCAACAGTAACTTTATGAGATCATATATGTAATAATTTATCTGCTAATATATATTTAATATGTCTTTAAACATTCATGCCATCTTACTAGATGAGATAGATTAAGATTGATGTCTAATTAAGTGGAACGTCACCCAAGTCGTGTTTTAGGACTTCGCTTTTAGCCGTAGTGTTATGGCGTTGTGGCTTTTATCCTCTGTAAATCATTGACAGACGTGCTTAAATTATATCAATCTTCTGATCCTCCCTCCTTTGGTATCAGAGCCAGTTAAGTTTATTGACATATTAATGAATATATTACTTTTAAATTATGCATATATGATCACTTTAAAAAATGACTGATTTTTCCACCTCATCTCAGAATAACAAAAGAGCCAATACTTCAGCTTCTACTTTGGAAGCAACTGAACTTATTGCCTACCAGGATGTTAAGGAAGCCCTTGACAAATGGACCCTTCCTAAAATCAAACCAGAAACTATTTATAAAATTGGAACCTTTGATTTTATCAACAAAAGAATTATTAAAACCTTTGAACATGCTGTTCCTTTACAGAATAATGATGAAATATTATATTTATTGCATGTTGAAGATTTATATCCCTTTTTGCAAAAATATAAATATGTTCATATAGGACTTGTCCAAGTAGCTTTTAAACCTTTGACTTTACTTGTCAAAATACCGATTCAATGCACACTTAGAGATGGTAGGTGTCTCATTTGGAAAGCCTCCCTTATGGGTGCTATTGAAACTAGTCTTGCTCATGGACCAGTTTATTTTAATATTTATCCGAACTTAAGCGTTGCTTTAACTGATAATAATTTGTCAAAAGTTTTAGAAATGAGAATTATATCTCATGGCTATGAGTATCTACCAGGATCTCCTCCTTTTGCCATATTATTCCGTATTCATCTTAAAGTATTAACTACTTTAAATCCCTATATCAGGAAACAAAGCCAACAAGGACATACTGTCCTAATTGACACTAATCTTTTTAGCAGTCAAGTGGCTATTCCCATAATGATCCCATGGGAAGAAATAACTTTCCCAAAGCAATGGCAGATTACTAACGCCGTTCCAACCAGACCTATAATTAGACAATCCATTGAAGATGTTGTCCAAACCAGTAATGGAAATGTTTATTTAAAATTTCAAAGACCTTTTACCCGCCAAGGAATGGCCTATTAATAATGTTCCTTATAATATTGATCTCCACGAATCTTCAGGCGATTCGTATTCGACCCCTTAGAATCTATTTTTCAAGAGTCTAAGAATCCCAAAGAATGAGTCTCATCAAAATGAAGACTTAATCGGATGAATTCATATTTTGAAAATTAAATACCTCATGGTATATATGAAACAAATACTCCAACAGTAAGACCTTATAGTCCAATTGCTAGTGATATGAATTTTGAATGTTAATGGATTTTTTCCAAAAAGTAAAATTAAATCAATATTTAAACCAGAGTTCATGCAGGATAAATACCAGAATTTTAGAAATTGGTATTTCAAGAATCATAATAATGATAAATTAGCAGAAATAAAATCTGATTTTTATACTTATCTGAACAAGAACCAATGAATTTTATCATTTGTTAAATGGTATTATGATTTTGCTTCTAAATCAGACCTTTACAATGAAAGTCAACTATATGTGTTGACGGGAATCCAAAAGGACTGGATTACCACTAATGGTAGTGTTATCCAGTCTATACATCCACCTCCTAAGTCCCTTGAACTTAGCTCAGGAAATGAAAACCTGAAACCTTTAGTTATTAATCCGTATGTTGATATTACTAATATACCCCGTCAACATGAAGATGTTAAAATAAAAGACATTTTACCCTTGTCTAAACAGAATAATTATACTAATTTATTCCTTCAAACTGTAGGAAAACAATTAACCAGGATAGAAGAACAAATTCATCATATTAATGATAATTGTCAAGTTACTCCTCAAAAGCTTGATCTTCAACCCGTAACCGTTAAACCACCCTTAGAAGTTAGTAATTTTAAAATGAAATCTTCTAAATCCGATAATGAGTTCATTGATAATCTTTTAAATAAAATGAAAGATTTAAACCTTACTCCTGCCTCCATGTCCCAGATTAATATGATGTCTGGACAACCCTCTTCACAAACCAGTAATGCTAATACTGATAATGAAGAAGATTCCGATTCCTTTTCTCCCATTAATATTTTGGAAATCCAAAATAATTTTTAGGAAATGCAAAATATTAATAAAACTACTTACAGTAAAAAACCCATAAATTGTATGGCTTTATCTGGACCTAGTAGGTATTATTACCCTAGACCTACTCCTCAGGATATTCTGTATGAAGAAGAGTTTCTTCATTCTCAAAAGTCTTACCATGGAAAAACCATTTATGAATGGAATATTGATGGCAAGACCGAATATCAAATAATCGAAACCATCCATCATATCATGATGTATCATCGTCTCAGAAATGTAATGATAATATTGATCACCAGATCTGCCGTTTCTTAGTTAATGGCTTCACCGGCATCCTTAAAGGATGGTGGGATAATATACTAAATGATAAACAGAGAACAAAAGTTCTTTAAGCCTATAAAGAAGAAATTGATCCTGTTACTAGACTTCTAACCATGAAGGAAGACGCTTGTTACACTTTAGTTCAAGCAGTCCTCCACCATTTTGTTGGACCGGGACTTATGAATACTGATAGGAGTAGAGAACTTTTACAGAACCTTCGATGCCCCTCCTTGACCCATTTTAGATGGTATAAAGATGTCTTTCTCATGAAAGTCATGCAAAGGGCAGATGCTAACAGTGAACATTGGAAGGCCAAATTTATTGATGGCCTCCCTACTTTCTTTGCTGAAAAATTCCGTAAAAAATTAAGAGATAAACATGATCGCATGAGTATCCCTTATAACCAGTATTCTTATGGCTATCTTATTTCAGTAATTATTGAAGAAGGATTATCGTTATGTAATGATATAAAACTCCAACAATTAATGAAACAACAGAATCTCACTAAAAGACATGAGATAGGAGAATTTTGTGACCAATTCTCTTAGGATACAAAATTACAAAGATCCCAATAAGGCTAAAAACAATGAGTTCAAGCACGTGTCCGACCCTTTAGAATCTATTTTTCAAGAGTCTAAGAATCCCAAAGAATGAGTGCATCAAAAAATGAAGATTTAATCAGAGGAATTCATATTTCTGAAAATCAAATACCTCATGGTATATATGAAACAAATACTCCAAACAGAAGACCTTACAGTCCAACTGCTAGTGATATGAATTTTGAATGTTAATGGATTTTTCTCCAAAAAGTAAAATTCGTCAATATTTAAACCAGGAGTTCATGCAGGATAAATACCAGAATTTTAGAAATTGGTATTTCAAGAATCATAACAATGATAAATTAGCAGAAATAAAATCTGATTTTTATACTTATCTGAACAAGAACCAATGTATTTTATCATTTGTTAAATGGTATTATGATTTTCTTCTAAATCGGACTTTACAATGAAAGTCAACTAAATGTGTTCGACGGAATCCAAAAGGACCGGATTACCACTAATGGTAGTGTTATCCGATTCTATACATCCACCTCCTAAGTCCTTGAACTTAGCTCAGAAATGAAAACACGAAACCTTTAGTTATTAATCCGTATGTTGATATTATTGATATACCCCGCTAATAACATGAAGATGTTAAAATAAAAGACATTTTACCCTTATCTAAAATGTAATAATTATACTAATTTATTCCTTCAAACTGTAGGAAAACAATTAACCAGGATAGAAGAACAAATTCATCATATTAATGATAATTGTCAAGTTACTCCTCGTAAGCTTGATCTTCAACCCGTGAACTAGTTAAACCACCCTTAGAAGTTAGTAATTTTAAAATGAAATCTTCTAAATCCGATAATGAGTTCATTGATAATCTTTTAAATAAAATGAAAGATTTAAACCTTACTCCCGCTCCACGTCCCGGATCAATATGATGTGACAGGATACCCTCTTCACAAACCAAGAAATAATATCGATAATGAAGAAGATTCCGATTCCTTTTCTCCCATTAATATTTTGGAAATCCAAAATAATTTTCAGGAAATGCAAAATATTAATAAAACTACTTACAGTAAAAAACCTATAAATCGTATGGCTTTATTTGGATTTAGTAGTATTATTATTACCTAGACCTACTCCTCGGGATATTCGTATGAAGAAGACTTTCTTCATTCTCAAAAGTCTTACCATGGAAAAACCATTTATGAATGGAATATTGATGGCAAGACCGAATATCAAATATTCGAAACCATCCATCATATCATGATGTATGCGACTGTCTGTAAACAGAATGATAATACTGATCACCAGATCTACCGTTTCTTAGTTAATGGCTTCACCCAAGATCCTTAAAGGATGGTGGGATAATACGCTAAATGATAAACAGAGAACGTAAGTTCTTCAAGCCTATAAAGAAGAAATTTATCCGTTACATTAGACTTCTAATCGGAAGGAAGACGCTTGTTACACCTTAGTTCAAGCAAGGTCCTCCACCATTTTGTTGGACCGGGACTTATGAATAACGACAGAGTAGAGAACTTTTACGTAACCTTCGATGCCCTCCTTGACCCATTTTAGATGGTATAAGGATGTCTTTCTCATGAAAGTCATGCAAAGGGCAGATGGTAACAGTGAACATTGGAAGGCCAAATTTATTGATGGCCTCCCTACTTTCTTTGCTGAAAAATTCCGTAAAAAATTAAGAGATAAACATGATCGCATGAGTATCCCTTATGACCAATATTCATATGGCCATCTTATTTCAGTAATTATTGAAGAAGGATTATCGTTATGTAATGATATGAAACTCCAAAAATTAATGAAACAACAGAATCTCACTAAAAGAAATGAGATAGGAGAATTTTGTGACAAATTCTCTTATGATCCTCACCCATTGTTGAGGCAGATTTTCTTTTACGTTTTCTCTGTATTCTCTCTCTCTCCCTCTCTCTCTAAATATTGAATATATAAGTTTGAAGTTTGAAGATATCCAAGGCTCCCTTGTAAGTTTTAAGTATTGCTTCTGTTAATTATTATGTCTCTTTATTAGAACTTTTAGATTATCATATCGAAAATAGTAATCGTTATAAAACAAAGATATCAAATCGCATCCAATAGCCATATATCGTTCTTATTTTTTAGAACGATTCAACAAATCCGAACAATTTATCGTTTTAACTAAAAACGCTTATACGTAAAGAAACCCGTCTTACTTATAGTTTTGGGAAGACCCCAAATCAATAAAGTAACTTTATGAGATCATATATGTAATAATTTATCTGCTAATATATATTTAATATGTCTTTAAACATTCATGCCATCTTACTAGATGAGATAGATTAAGATTGATGTCTAATTAAGTGGAACGTCACCCAAGTCGTGTTTTAGGACTTTGCCTTTAGCCGTGTTATGGCGTTGTGGCCTTTATCCTCTGTAAATCATTGACAGACGTGCTTAAATTATATCAATTTTTGATCCTCCCTCCTTTGGTATCAGAGCCAGTTAAGTTTATTGACATATTAATGAATATATTACTTTTAAATTATGCATATATGATCACTTTGAAAAATGATTGATTTTTTCCACCTCATTCAGTAATAAGTGAGAGCTAATACTTCAGCTTCTACTTTGGAAGCAACTGAACTTATTGCCTACCAGGATGTTAAGGAAGCCCTTGACAAATGGACCCTTCCTAAAATCAAACTAGAAACTATTTATAAAATTGGAACCTTTGATTTTATCAGCAAAAGAATTATTAAAACCTTTGAACATGCTGTTCCTTTACAGAATAATGATGAAATATTATATACTCAGGCTTGTTTAGATGTTATACCTCAAAGCCTTCCAGCACCAACATCAGTCAATCCTTTTGTCAAAATCCAAACAGACTTAAAACAAAAGTTTCCAAATCTAACTGAAACTGAACTCATAGTTAAGACCATGGATTATATGAAAACACAATTCCTACAGTCTCTAGTCCAAGATGATGTTTCTATGAAAACAGTTAGCGATGATGAATCTGAACAGGATGACAATCAATTCAACGTCTTAGCCGGAGAAAGTCAAGAACCAGAACCCACCATGGGAGACTTTTGGGATTCTCTCACTTCCATGATTTCCTAGAAAATGGAACAAGACAAAAAAGGAAAAGGAAAAGCATAAAGCTATTCTCCACTACAACATCAATAATCAGAAAAGGACAACCACAGTACCTCCACCAGCAAAAATCACGCCAGCTGTCAACAATAATACTCCACTCAACCGACAACCTGTCTCACGCCTTCCACTTCCTACGGTTGAGAGTTAAAGAAGAAAAGATAAGGATTACTGATCGACTCCACTACCAAGGACACGCCAGATCCTTTCTCATCTTCTTTCTTGTATAAAACGGGATGTCCTCACCCATTGTTGAGGCAGATTTTCTTTTACGTTTTCTCTGTATTCTCTCTCTCTCCCTCTCTCTCTAAATATTGAATATATAAGTTTGAAGTTTGAAGATATCCAAGGCTCCCTTGTAAGTTTTAAGTATTGCTTCTGTTAATTATTATGTCTCTTTATTAGAACTTTTAGATTATCATACTGAAAATAGTAATCGTTATTAAATAGCATATCAAACTGCATCCAATAGCCATAATCGTTCTTATTTTTTAGAACAGTTCAACAAATCTGAACAATTTATCGTTTTAACTAAAAAGCGCTATCTGAGGAAGAAAAACTGTAAACTTATAGTTTTGGGAAGACCCCCAAATCAACAGAACTTTATGAGATCATATATGTAATAATTTATCCGCTAATATATATTTAATATGTCTTTAAACATTCATGCCATCTTACTAGATGAGATAGATTAAGATTGATGTCTAATTAAGTGGAACGTCACCCAAGTCGTGTTTTAGGACTTTGCCTTTAGCCGTGTTATGGCGTTGTGGCTTTTATCCTTTGTAAATCATTGACAGACGTGCTTAAATTATATCAATCTTTGATCCTCTTTAACTAGAATTATTTGAGGTTTAAACTAATATTTACTAGAATTATAAGGATCAAATTATTATTATTGAGAGTTAATATTGTTCTTTTTCACCAATCCAGTACCATCTTCTGCAAATTGTAGGTCTCGAAAGTAAAAACAAAAGTGTTTAACTTGTAATTTTATTTTATTTTAAATAAAAGACGATACTTGCAATACATAAATAACTATTGTTGGGGCGTGATTATTAAGACCAAATTATATAGCGGGCCAAAGTCTACGTGGAGTTATTTGCCCTAGACGTAGAAATCTATTTTGACAGTTGAGTATTTTAAGAAATCAAATATTCATAATTACATTTAATTTCCAATTCTAAAGGAAAGTATCAGGATATAATCCGATTTCTTTTCTTTAAGGAGATTCATTCAATCTCATTAAAGAATCATACCTAATGAGTAATCATATTTCTCTACGAGGAAGAAAGTGTGATCACTATAAATACAAGGTTATACCCTAATTAACAGGTCCACAAATTAAGCTTCCATTGTTATAACCTTATTCAACATGTAGTTATTCAAGTGATTTCGTTTCTATGTAGGAATGGACGAATCTTGGCATTAACATTAACACTAGAATGAGGACATGTTCTAGTGTCATATTAAAATCACCAAATTTAATTGAGGAACCTACATATAAATCTAAGTTACTTTTTTTTATTAGATCAATAATATATATCTAACATGTGCATGAGATTTCTGATATTAATCTGATATGTTCATAATATTTAAAGTTATAGTATCTTCATAATAATATTATAAATATTATGAATACGAATTCATTCGAGACACTCTTCTTATGTTAGCTCTGTTGGTAGTGGTTTGTAGCTAGTAACATGAACAGTTCACACAAGAATTATGTCGCGGTAACATGACTAAATATTTATTTAGGGCAAAATTAATGAAATACTCGTTGTAGTTGGTATTAGGCATGTTTTACTGATTACACCATTAAATTTTTAATTTTTTAAATTACTCTATTAAATTAATTATTATTTTGAAATTAGGTCATTTCGTTAAAAAAACCTTAATTTTTTATCGATAAAACTAATGAATTACCCACTATAGTTGACATGTTTTACTGATTACACTATTAAACTTCAAATTACCCATTAAACTAATTAATATTTTAAAATTTGGTCATTTTATTAAAAAAATTAAACAGACATTAATTAATATGTTCATTATTTGGTCTCCCACTAAAATGAGAATGCACTACAAAGAGTTGCTCATATATTTAGAGTCTGCTTGATGTGTTGAAAACTGCAAATCCAAACCACCCGGGTAAGCACGTTAAATTGATTAAATATTAGATTAATTACATATTTTAGTATATTTTTAGAATAATTACAATAATGGTGCATAGATAAAATAATTACAAAAATAATACATTTTTCCATATTTATTTACAATATTAGTGCAATTAGGATTCCTTAATTTAGGGGATCAGTATTGGTGGGCTGATATGGCAAATCTGGTGGTTTTTTTTTTGAAACGCGTGAACCTTCTTTTTCTCCCAACTCCCATAATTTTTGTACTGGTATTTCTCTCTCTAAAATCTTCTTCTTCTTCTTCTTCTTCTTCATCATCATCATCATCATCATCATCATCATAGTTGTTAGACTAATTAACTAATTGGTGGCATAAATTGGTTAATGGATATTGATCTCCTTCAAGCTCTTGGGGGGTGCAACTGGTTTGCATAGTCTAAAAGTTCTTTATTTTTTTGATTATTTTTTAATTTACTTTTGCTGCACTTTTTGATTCACAAGTTGTTCAAGTTAGTGAGAAGAAGGTTTTGGATCAAAAAACATATATGTTGTTCTATTATCGAGATAATAGAAATTTTGCTTCAAACAAGCCTCTTGATGTTGCTCGGAAAGAGATCATGGCGACAAATGTCATGAGAAGAAATAAACCTTATTTAAATTTCAATCAAGAATTAAAAGGATTGTGTTTCGTACTTTAATTTTTGTTGGATATCCATAACCATTTGTTATGGTTAGTGAGTATGTAATGTTTATTGGAAGTTATGTAAAAAGGATTACATATTTGATTATATTACCAGTGATTTGACATTGTTTATTGGTTCGTATTTGCTACTTCTAAATTGTGTCTGATACATTGTTTGAAAGGTGCAGTTGGTAACCAAACATGCATAGAAGGGTAATCATTTTATTTTTTGGTAGTAACCAGATAGTTACAAGCTTTTATCAGGACATATATCAAGTGTTAAATGTACATGTGAAAGTATACATGGGTCGCTTTAAGCAGGTTGGATATACTGAGTTGTTTTTGTTTTGGTTACCATTAAAACCACATTACAGTTACTTTCATATAACTATTTGGTTACTTCTTTATTATGTTTTGGTTACTGTTATCTTATGGTTTGGCTACTATTATTGTGTCCTCAATGTGGGATTTTGGTTACTTTTATTTTTTATTCTGGTTAATATGTAATTGTTTAGTATACATGGATTGCCTAAACTAGGTTTCATTACATGATGTTTCTATTTTGGTTACCATTAAAACTTGTTCTGGTTACTATCATATAATTATGTGGTTACTGTTTTATTATGTTACATTATGATTAATGTTATTAGTAACCAGATAGTTACAAGCTTGTATCAGGACAAACACTAAGTGTTAAATGTACATGTGAGAGTGTCCTATTTATATAGTTAATGTATACTTATAAATTACATACTCATAAAAATTATCTGGAAATTATACAATTGGTATTTAAATCTGCATATAAAGGTAACCATTTTATTTTTTGTGAGTAACCAAATTTACATAAAATTGGTTCAGAACAGTATCCATCAGCTATTTCAGTTAAAATGTTAGGTTGATATCCAAACCTACATATATGGTAACAATTTTTGTTTTTATTAGTAACTAGATAATTATAAGTTTGTATCAGGACTGTTATAAAGTGTTAAATGTATATGTTTGTTTTTATTTATACCACCATGTCATCATGATGGAATAAGAAACTCCAATTAAGAGTTCCCATTTATATATATGATGGTCACTTATAGATCTCATATTAAAATAAAAATAGTTTGAGAGGTGCAGTTGGTATCCAAACCTGCATATAAGGGTAACCATTTTAGTTGTTATTAGTAACCAAATAATTAAAAACTTATATTAGAACAGTTATCAAGTGCTTAATGTACATATGAGGGTTCCCATTTATCTAGCTGATGGATACTTTTAAATTACATAGTTATAAAAGTTATTTAGAAATGGTCCAGTTGGTAATTAAATATGAATATAGATGTAACCATTTTATTTTAGATGGGTAACCAAATTTACATAAAAATGTTTCAGAACAGTTACCAATTGTTCAATGTATATGTTTACTTTATATTGACAACTCATAATGGAATCAAAAATCAAAATATTAATCAATAACAATTTTAGTTACTGTACACCATCAAAAATGTTACCAACCATGTGGTTAATGGTTACTAACAGTAAACAATTATATATTCCCGTATTTACACTCTTTTTGTTTAAGTTCCATTGAAGTAAAGCACAACTGGAATCATCTCCATTGTTTGACAACTGAATAAACATTATAAAGTAACCAAATCAATATTAGACAGTAACCAAACTACATAATCTTAGTAATCAGAACATAAACGATATTTTTACATGCAATTTTGAAGGCCTAAATGATGGAATTTGACCAAAAAGCCATGCAGTTTACAAGTGACTTTTGATCGTTGATCCGTTTCCAATGAAATTAGGCTCCGAAAAAGCCAAAATCCGACACTCCAAACTTAAAAAAAATTACCAAATTGCCACTGAATCAAATCTTTCCATAATCTATCAAATCTTTTCATAAACTGAATCAAATCTTTCCATAAACTGACACGCCTGCTCTTCAACCGCATCAGTTTGTTACCAACTAAAGACTAACAGTTGTATGAAGTTAACCAATGTAGTCAATAAATAACCACCAATATAAAACAAACCAGTATAAAACACACTAATATTATACAGTAACCAAATTTAGATTAGACATGTACCAACATATATCTATTTAGTAACCAGAACATAAACATATTTTTCATTGCATTTTACAGTAAAAAACAACCAGTATAATGTGTTTGTTACCAACTAAAGACTAATAGTTGTATGAAGATAACCAATGTAGCTAATAAGTAACCATGAATATAAAAAACATCGGTACAAGTGTACATTAATATTATTCAACAACCAAATAAACATTATACAGTAACTAATTAAATAGTATACAACAACCAATATATATAATCAGATTAACAGTTGTATGAAGGTAACCAATGTAGTCAATAAGTAACCATCAATATAAAAGAAATAATTATAAAACACAATAACATTATACGAAGAACCAAATAAATACCTTACAAAGTATCTAAATACATATTAGATAGTAACCAAGATTATAAAAAATATTTTTACATTCATTTTACAACCAAAACAATCAGTAATGACTTTGTTACAAATTAAAGACTAGTAGATGTATGAAGGTAACCAATGTAGTTAATCAATAACCATCAATATAAAAAAATCAGTATAAAACACAGTAATATAATGCAGTAACCATGGTAATATTACACAGTAACCAAGTCAGCATTATATACTAACCAAATCCAAATTAGACAATAACCAACATATATTTACTTAGTATCCATAACATAAAACATATTTTTCCTTGCATTTTACAACAAAAACAAATAATATAAAAAACATCAATATAAAAACATCAATATGTACTTAAAGATCTAACATTTGCAGGAAGGTAACCAATGTATTTAATAAGTAACCATCAATATAAAAAATATCAGTAGAATATACATTTAAAGTATACAGCAAGCAAATAAATATTATACAGTAACCAAATAAATAATAAACAGTAACCAATTTATATGTACTTAGTAACCAGAATATAAAACATATTTTTACATACATTTTGCAATCAAAACAGTCAGTATACTGACTTTATGACCAATTAAAGAGCGAAAAACTTAAGAAAGATAACCAATATACGAGTATATAATAACCACGGGGTAACTATATGCATATAAACTTTAAACTCAAATACGTCATTATACAAATCTGTAACGAATCAATAAACAATCAAAGTTGTTATAGAGGCTGGTTACTGATCTTGAAGTTGCTGTTGATCTTGAAGTTGTTGTTGATCTTCTCCTATATTATCCGATCTCAGAGTTGCATCTCGTCTTCTCCGATATGTCGCTGCTATGTTTTTTCTGATCTTAAAGTTACCTGTTTTCTTAATTAGCGTGAATTTAGGACGGGTTAGAAATAGGGAGTCAATGTTCCGTAACTTTAGCAACGTATTATTGTGTTGTGTTATTTTTATAAATATTTTGTGGATGTTTTATTTTTGTAAATACTTTATAATTGTTGTATATTAGTGTTAAGGACCCTTAAATATTTGCTAAAGATCAAAGCTGCCATGGTGTGGTAAGTGTATTCCATTTGATCAGAGTCTCTCTTGTCTCCTTAGTTCATTCGCTGATCCTTTCCAATCTTTGTGCAGGTGGAGCAAAATATAAAAAGTTGTTACAGACTAAGAAGCTTACAGCCAGTAGACATGTTCCCTCACACCCCTCATATTGAATATGTTTGCTTGTTAGAGCTTGTTGATTCATGGTTATCATTTGTTGCTTACTGCATTTAAAGTTTGGTTTTTTTATCAAGAAGACTTTGAATATATGAGCAACTCTTTGCAGTGCATTCTCATTTTTTTAACATGACCCAATTTCAAAATAATAATTAGTTTAGTGGGGTAATTTGAAAAATTAAAAGTTTAATGGTGTAATCAGTAAAACGTGTCAACTACAGTGGTTAATTCATTAGTTTTGTCGATAAAAAATTAACTTCTATTTATTTTTAAAACGGAATGACCCAATTTTAAAATAATAATTACTTTAATAGGGTAATTTGAAAAATTAAAAGTTCAATGGCGTAATCAGTAAAACGTGACAATTATAGTGACTATTTCATTAATTTTGCCATTTATTTAAAAAGCTGCAAAAGGGGAAAAATAATTGAACACGTTTTAATTATTTCGTTGCTTTATAAAGCTTTATTCCAATAATATTAATTATTCATCAGACGAGGTACTAATATATTAAAATATTGCTTTTGAAATGAATTAAGTACTTGTTTGATCATTAATCACGAAACAATTATATATATGTCCCTTGATCCCTTACGAATATATTATTTTTGAAATTGTATTTCCAATTAATTGTCAGATTTTTTCATTTGATCGTTTCCACTTAAGGAAATTTCTATTTCTATGTTCTTAATTTAAAGAATTAGATAGTAGTGCTTTCAGAATCAAAAACTTGTTCAACAGTTAGATGTACAAAATCATGAGTTGTATGATCTTGAAGCCAAATAAAAGAATTACAGGATAACCAGACATCATATGATAGTATCTTGATTACAGTGAGCCAACTATGGAGTCAGTGGGCTGATGATTTGTTGGGAAGCTAAATCAAATTTTTGGTTGTCTACATTTATACATTAATTCGATTCTTTGAATATTTCTAAATAAGTGTTGAAACATTTAATATTTTGTATTGGGTATATCAATGGTTATTAAAAATCTCTAGAGTTTTATTCCTCTAAGCTAAGTATTCTACAATGTTCTTGTAATCCTATAAATACCAATGATTGTAATCACTTTTATGTTCAAGAGAGAAATAGTAAGAACAAAAGTTCAGTTTATATAAATCACTTTTCTCCTTATTTGAGACTACAAATTGGTATCAAAGCTAGTTAAAAAAAAGAAGAAGAGAGGATCAGAGGTACTACCAATTGTTGATGTACTTGTCGAGGTGGAAGTAGTAAAAGCAATTGATGTTGCACCAGCTACTAATAAGACTGAAACTTTGGTAGAAAAAACATCCATGTCACCGAGTGATTGATGCTCCTGTTAAGGTTGAAGCAAAAAAAGAAATTAAAGTAGCACTAGCTACAGAGATCCAAAAACCTGAGGCGGTAGAGAAGAAAAGGCAAGCTGCGGAGCATTAAAGAGATGGCAAATTCCAATAACATGATTTCACTTATTCCTCGATTTGGTGGAGAAAATTATGATTATTGGAGAGACAATATGATGTTATTGCTCAAGTCATTGGATCTATGGAATATTGTGGATGAAGGATATGAGGATACAGAAAAAGAGGATGCTTTGACACAAGCGCAAAAAAATAATTTGAAGGAAAATCGAAAGAAGGACAGCAAGGCGCGTTTCCAAATTTATCAAACAATTGAGATGCTGGTGTGTGAAAGAGTTGATAAAGATAAAAGTTTAAAGGAAGTCTGGGAGATTATTCAAGTTACATACAAAGGTGTGGAAAAGGTAAAAAAGGTAAGCCTCCAAACCTTAAGAACATAATTTGAAAAATTAGAAATGAAGGAGAATGAAAGTATTTCAGATTATTTTACAAGAGTTAATTCAGTTGTAAATCAAATGGCATCCAATGGTGAAGTTTTAGATGATGAGAAAGTTGTTGCAAAAATTCTTCGTAGTTTACCACCAAAATTTGATTATGTTGTGGTAGCTATTGAAGAATCAAAAAATCTATCATCTCTTACTATTCAAGATTTGCAAGGGACTTTGAAAGCTCATGAAGTAAGGATAATTCAAAGAAATCCTTCTCCTCTTCCTGATCAAGCTCTTAAATCCCAAGTTTCATTTACGGGAGGTCGTGGTTTTCACTATAGTCGTGGTCATGGTGGTAATGACAACTTCAGAGGTAAAGACATTCATTTTCATGGCAAAGGAAGAGGTTATGTAAACAAAAATGATTCAAATGAAGGTGGAGAAAATCTGATCAAAAACTTCCAAAGAGGAAGAGGTCGTGGTTATCAAAGAGGTATCAAAGAGGAAGAGGTCGTTGCTATTTTGAATGTTATCTTTATCATAGACCCGGTCATACATATAAAGAATGTCGTTTTAGAATGGAGGGAACACAAAATGAGATCGAATTGATGCATGAAAACAAAATTGATGAAAAAGATGTGCAGAATACTTTGTTGCTGGCATTTCAAGATGATGATAAGGATGATGTTTGGTATTTAGATAGTGGTGCAAGCAAACATATGACCGGAAACAAGAACTTATTTTCAGACTTGGTTGAATCTAACCATGGACAGGTAAAAATTGGGGATGACAAAGCCTACAAAATTCAAGGCGTTGGTGAAGTTATTTTTCAAACAAAATCTAGAAAAGTGGAGAAGATGTCTGAAGTTTATTTTGTTCCTAGTTTAAAAAATAATTTGTTTAGCACCGGTCACCTTTTGAAGAAGGGGTTTGATATTCATTTTCATGGTAATGCTTATTTTTTGTTGAAGAGAAATAAGCTGATAGCAACAATTGGAGTAACTTCAAATAATCTTTTTTCTATAAAACTTCAAGTTGCTAACATTTCTTGTTTCACTACTATTGATAAAGGAATTTCCAAGTTGTGGCATGCATAACCCCAAATTTTATGAACAAAGATTTAAATTTTTCGAAATATTTTTTTGAATATTATAGTGTGGATTTGATATAATGTTATAGTTGTGGGTAATATTTATAAATTTTGCAAAGTAAGCAAGTGGTTATATAATATTCAATTGGTCAGGAAATATTCTTTTTATCGGAGAATATTCGTACGACGACACAATCATTGGTGGACCCCACAACAGAAGTATTGTTGTAGTTAGAAAACGACAGAATTATCTTTTTATAAAAAAAAACGGCGAAAGTGTTACCGTTAAAACTGTTGAACTTCCAGGTAGTAAAAATACAGTAATACGCGTGGTTGCATAGTAGCACACGGTATTGATTATTGATGCTTACATGAGAAGTTATTCAGGTATATTCAATTATTGCTACAGTAATTGATGCATCATATCTCTCATATTATTGATTCAATTATTGTCACAGTATCATCTACATAATATGTTATATTATTAAATCAATAATTGAGATGACAAAGTTATTCATATTATTAAATTATAATATTTACAATGTCTAGAAGTTACATCAAGGAGAGGTTTGGTCATCTAATCATGGCACAATAAGGAGAAATCCTTATCGGAAAGCCCCCTTTTTCCTGAGAACGACCTGGTTGTTAAATATTGTGAGTTATAATATTAATGATGAATAAGTTCGTGTTGATTAAAGATGAAATTGATAGTTTCATTGTGTTGGAATTATTAGTGTTAGTGGATATCGACATTTATTTCAATATTAATTGATGTCTGGAAGTTATATTGACCAGTCGGGTAATTAACCGGATAAATGAGCAATTAATTTCTATTAATTCACATGATTATAACTACTTGTTCACATGTGTGTACTATTGATTCACATTCTTGTACTATTAGGGGAGTTGGTGCAAGATTGATAATACTTGCATGACTAAGTTAAAAATAGAGGTATAGATGGAGAGACTATACTGTAATTCGTATTTTCACATGATTACAACTATTGATTCACTTGATTGAACTATTGATTCACATTATTTACTATTAGGGGAGGTGGTGCAAGTTTGATAATACTTGCAGGACTAAATTAAAAATGAAAGAAAAGTTGAAGGTATTGTACTATAATATTTCGAGCTCCAAAACGTGCAATTATCAAAACTATATTTTCCTATAAATAGAAGCTCATTCTTCCTTCATTTCTCACCAATTCACTAAAGCTTTAGAGCAATTATTATAGAGAGAAAGAAGAAGAGAAGTTTGCTACCTCTCTATTCCAGTATCCAGCTTTATTCTAAGGTAAGGGGTATTATTTCTTTCGTATTCATGAAGAGAGCTATTGTTATTCCATTCCTTATTATTATGTTGGAATAACCTGTCTATGCCAATACCGCATACATGGTGAAATTCTTACATTATTCCATTCTTTATTATTCTATTGGAATAACACATGTCATGTTGATCTATATCATGCATGCCAGTGAATTCTGTTTTATTCCATTCTTTATTATTTACATTGGAATATCTGTCTATGCAGTTTACGCATGACCGGTTCCATTCTTTATTATTACATTGGAATATCACATGCATGCGGTTTACATACATGTCCCGGTTCCATTCTTTATTATTCGGTGAGAATAACACATGCATGCGGTCTATCGCATGCATGGTGAATTCTTCTGTTATTCCATTCTTTATTATTCTGTTGGAATAACCTGTCTATGTGGATTACGGCATGCATGGTGAATGATCCTTTCTATTCACATGAATAGTATTTTCATTCAAAAGGGGTTTCTGCTAGGGGCAGTTTATTAATTTTTCTGACCCTCAAAAATTCTGAAAATATTTGAAATGATAATTTGATGAGTTTTCTAGATTGTGTCCAAAAATAGTGATTTTTGGATGCATAGATTAAGAGTTATGGATTTTATGGGAAAAAACTATTTTAAAAGTAAACCCTTATAACTCTTTGTGGTTAACTCCAAAATTGGTGAAATTTTTATTGGGATTACATGTATATAACACGAGTATACCCTGTAAATTTTGGAATTTTTTGGACAAAAGCATAATTTATGATAAATGTCTAAATATTTGGCAGTTTTGGTCATATAAAAAATAGTAAATGAATTTTAAAAATTCCGAGAAAAATATATGTTCAATATGGGACTATATTATGCTAAATCCCTGGAAAAAAATATTTTTGGGATTGATTTGGTATTTTTCATAAAAATGAACTAGTTATGAGTAAATGAATTAAATATGTTATGTGAAGTAACAAAATTGGAAAATAGGATTTTATGGCTTGGGAATCCTATATAGGGTATATGCAGATTTTTGATGAGGGATTTGATCATTGGTGATGAAATCTTATGAGTATGACATTTTTGAATGATTAAATGCATTATTTGGTAAAGTGTAAACAATTAAAATAAATTGTTTATAAGTTTAAGAAGTGATTAAAATATTGTTATAATATTAATAATATTAGATGATGAGTTTATTAAGTGATTGATAATATTTGGATAAATTTAAAGTCTTTAATATTTATCCTTATTTTCGCTTTGATTAATGCTTATATCATTGTCATCATCCCCCGCTTATATTGTGATGAAAGTCATCTTTGGCTACGTGCATAGATGGACTTGGTATGATTATGACGAGGATCATTCATTATAATCATGACATGTAATGTTGTAAATGATGTGGTAAAAGTCCTCAGTGGCCTGTAGTGCATTGATGGATAATTTTTGGTATGATTATGACCAGGGATTATTCGGTATAGTCATGACCATTGATGATTTAATGAATATCCTTGGCCCGTAGTGCAGGGAAGATTTGATGATATGGTTTATTTATTAAGCCGAGTCTCAGCGATAAAAATTGATGAAAACATTTTAAATCATAGAAGATAGTAGATATCATGCTCTACTTGACTCTTGTAATGGATTGCTTATTCCGCTGCAGTTAAACTTGATGTCTATTGTATTTTATCAGTTTAACATTGTTGAAGGCTAATGATAATTTATTCTGTATTATCTTAGTCATAATATTTCTTACTGGGCTAGTTGAGCTTACCCTTTCTTTCACCGTTCTCTTGAAATGAGAATATATTTGGGACTAATGGGGAACGGAGTGATGGTCCAGATGATAGCATTAGTAGTCCTCACTATTCTGTTAAATAGTGTGATAATAAATGTAATGAGGACTCCTTTGAGAGTGGATATTGTCTAGAAGGCAACATTCCTGTTTAAACTCTCAGCTATATTTTTGTCAGTATATTACACACGACATTGTATAATTAAGTTTGTATTTGTATTCTGTACCATGTATTTGGCGACTCAAGATGGGTGATGTATACCTATTTTGGGGGCGTCATAGTTGGTATCAAAGCTTAGGGATATGATCCCTGGCTGAGATGTGAGACAAGAACTAGGAGGGAGAGGCGGGAATTCCTTCGCTTAGTATGACCTACCTAAGTTTATTTGGTATTTAATTGGTCGGTTAGAGTATAGGGATAATATGTGATATGTTAATTAACCCTTGTTTTGTGACAGTGTTTGAGAATGGCATCTGAAAATGTTGAGATAAGCAATGAAGCACATGAGACCGCTGAGTCACCAACGATCAATACCCAGGATAATGTGCAACAGGAAGAAAATAATCCTCAGGTAAACAATAACACCGATCAGATGATGAACGATGAGATGTTCAAAGGCTTTATGCAATTCATGCAACATCAGGCGAGAGAGACTCCTGTTCAAAATGCAGGTGGAAACACTGGCAACTCTCGGATGGTCACCGCTAAGCAGTTCAAGAAGCTGGGACCGCTGGAGTTTTTGGGAAATCCAGAACCACTTAAGGCAGAGATGTTGTTAAAGCAAATCACCAAGATATTTGATGTCTTGGGATGAGCAAAAGGTTCCCTTTGCCACCTTTATGTTGCGTGAAGAGGCAGATTACTGGTGTGAATCTATAAAACGTACCCAGCCTGACGCACTCAAGATGTCTTGGGAGAAGTTCCAAGAGCTGTTCAACGACAAGTACTTTCCCGAAAGTATTCGTCACATGAAGGAGGTGGAGTTTATCAAGTTGGAGCAAAACAATATGACCGTGTCGCAATACGAGGCTAAATTTGCGGAGTTGTCTCGGTTTGCATCCCATTTGGTCAATAATGAGGAACGAATGACGCGAATGTTTCTAAGAGGTTTGAAACCCGAAATACGTCAATACCTCATTTCTCACAAATTGTGTTTATATTCAGATGTAGTGAATAGGGATCAGTTATTGGAGCGCGATAATGAGCCAGCCCAACCAAAGGATAACGAGCAACAACACGATAATAATCATACCGATGGCAACGACCATCAGAACAATGATAACCATCATGGAGGAAATTATCATGCCAAGAATGGTAACCACTTCGGTGGTAATCATGGCCAAGATAATAAGAGTGGACATTTCAAGAAGAGGAGATTCAACAATGATGGAAAGACGTCAGCACCAGTGTGACGCCCCCAAAATTAGGTATACATCACCCATCTTGAGTCGCCAGATACATGGTACAAAATACAAATACAAACTTAATTATACAACTGTCGTGTAACATACGACAATACATGAACTGAGAGTTCTAATAGGAATATTGTCATCTAGACAATATCCATACTCAAAGGAGTCCTCATTACATTTATTGTCACACTATTTAATAGAATAGTGAGGACTACTAATGCTATCTTCTGGACCGTCACTCCTTTCCCCGACTCGTCCCAGCTATATTCTCATTTCCTGAAGAGAACAGTGAAAGAAAGGGTAAGCTCAACTAGCCCAGTAAGATATATTATGACTAAGATAATGCAGAATAAATTATCAATAGTCTTCAACAATGTTAAACTGATAAAATACGATAGACATCAAGTTTAACTGCAGCGGAATAAGCAATCCATTAGAAGAGTCAAGTATAGAATAAAACCTACTATCTTCTATGATTTAAAAATGTTTTCATCAATTTTTATCGCTGAGACTCAGCTTAATAAATAAACCACATCTTCTAATCATCCCTGTACTACGAGCCAAGGATATTCATTAAATCATCCACGGTCATGACTATACTGAATAATCCCTGGTAATAATCATACCAAAAACTGTCCATCAATGCATTACAGGCCACTGAGGACTTTTACCACGTCACTTATAACATCACAGTTCATGATTATACCGAATGATCCCTGGTCATAATCATACTAAGTCCATCTATGCACGTAAGCCAAAGATGACTTTCAACATAATATAAACATGAGGATGATGACAATGTTATAGGAATTCAATAAAACAAGTTCAAGAATTAATTTATCCAGGAACTAATAATATCCAAATTGTCAACATGATACTTCTTTGTAAAGTAAAAGTCAAGAATTCTAAGAAGAATATATCCATGAAAAAATACTGGATGAAGCGCAAATATCAAGAATATTCCACTAATTTCATGGAGTATCGAAGTAAAAACTTTAACCAACTGAGTATAATAAAGAATATGTGAAACTGCAAATGGATTTTCACCCGCCATGCAGTAATCCACGATATCTGAGATCATTTCAACAATTCAATAAGGAATGAATACAAAGGATCATTCACCGTGCATGTGGCAATCCACATAGACAGGTTATTACAACAGAATAATAAAGAATAGAATAATAGAAGGATTCACCATGCATGCGATAGAGACCGCACAGACAAGTTATTCCCAATAGAATAATAAATGCGGAATAATAAGTATGGAACCGGTCGTGAAATTACACTGCAAGCGAGGATATTAAACGTAATAATAAAGAATGTAATAATAAAAGAATTTCACCAAGTATGTGGTACTTAGCATAAACAAAGTTATTCAACATAATAATAAAGAATGGAATAAATGAAGAAGATCACCAAGTATTGGGTAAACCGCATATACTGGTCATTCCACCAAGTATAGGGTAAATCACAGCATCTGAGTTATTCCAATGTAATAATAAAGAATGGAATAACATAAGGATTTCACCAAGTATAGGGTATCACAGCGTATCTGAGTTATTCCAACCAGAATAAATAAGAATGAAATAACATAAGGATTTCACCAAGTATAGGGTATCACAGCGTATCTGAGGTTATGTATAGGGTATGCCACTTTTACGAGTTATTCCAACAGAATAATAAAGAATGGAATAACTGAAGTTCTCTTCATGAATAAGAAAGAATAACACCCCTTATCGTAAAAGACACTGGATATCGAAGTAGTGAAGTAGCGGAATACTCTTCTTCTTTCTCTCTATAATTTCTCCCCTCTAGAGTTTGGTGAATTCGTAAGAAATAATGAAGGAATGAGCTTCTATTTATAGAAGAATGGATTGAATAAGTAACTAATTCTTGAGCGGTCCAGATTGATTTACTTTTAAGCGGACGGTTGATTGATTTACTATTAAAACTTAAAGCAACGATCCATCTTGATTTACTATTAAAACTTTAAACCAAATGATCCATATTGATTCACTATTATAACTTCAACCAACTATTGCGAAAAATTAGCATATCTCCTCATGGAATAATATTGTACCCAAATACCCGAATGCACAATACTAGAGTGAATAGTAACTCGTGAATAGTAACTCATGAATAGTAACTCATGAATAGTAACTCGTGAATAGTAACTCGTGAATAGTAAGTAACTCATGAATAGTAACTCATGAATAGTAACTCGTGAATAGTAACTCCGACACAAAAAGTGTCCCGAAAACCCGATTGAACAATATAACCTCCAGACATCAATTATCATCGGAATAGATGTCGATTTCTACTAACATAAATAATCCCAACACAATGAAACTATCAAATTCATCTTTAATCAACACGAACTTATTCATCATTAATATTATAACTCACAATATTTAACAACCAGGTTGTTCCCAAGAAAGAGGGGGCTTTCCAATAAGAATTTCTCCCTATTGGCACGCAATTAGGTGACCAAACCTCTCCTTGACAGAACTTCTAGACATTGTAAATATTGTAATTTAATAATATGAATAACTTTGTCGTCTCAATTATTGATTTAATAACATATCATATAATGCAGATGATATTGTGACAATAATTGAATCAATAATATGAGAGATATGAAAAGAATTCATGTAGCAATAATTAAGTATAAGCGAGTGATTTCTCACGTAAGCATCAATAATCAATCTGGTGTGCTACTATGCAACCACGCGCATTCATTTGTATTTTACTCTTGGGTAGTTCAACGGTTTTAACGATAATACCTCCGCCATAGTTATTTATAAAATATTTTTGTCATTTTCTCAATCCAACAATAATTCCGTTCTTGGGTCCATTAATGATTGTGTAATCGCATAAACGAATATTTCCAAACAAAAAGAATATTCCCAGAGACCAATCGAATATTTTATAACAACTTGCATACTTTGTAAAATTTATAAATATTACCCACAACTATAACATTATATCAAATCTACGCCATAATTTTGAAAAAAATATTTCGAGAAAATTAAATCTTTATTTGTAAAATCTGGGGTCTCACAACCAACACCCGCTGTTAAGGAAGGAGAACGACCGCCAGTCGTATGCTACAAATGTGGAGGGGAAGGACACATAAGTCCAAACTGCACGCGATACCCAAGGCGTGTTACAATTGTGGAAAAAGGTCACTTAAATTGGATTTTTTCGTGCACCAAAGTCAAGTCCATCTGGGAAGGAGGCATCAAAGGGTGTCCCAGACAAGACAAAATCGGTAGTTCAAGGGAGAGCGTTTGTCGTAACCTCCCAAAAAGTGAGGAATCCGAATGAGGTGATCAAGGGTAAGCTAATCATAAACTCTAGCGAAGTATATACCTTATTTGATACCGGTTCTATCCATTCTTTTATTTCTCCTACTTCCGCTCAACGTTTAAATTTGATTTCGGAGAAATTAGACTTTGACTTATCGGTTGAAACTCCGTTGGGAGAAACCTTCGTTACCTCCACTGTTTATAAATCTTGTTGATTCAAATCGACACTTTCACGTTACCTGTCGATCTTATTTCTTTGAAAATACTTGCATTTGATGTGATTTTAGGGATTGATTGGTTAACTACTCATCATGCTAAAAACGATTGTTTTTATAAGGTTGTTAGCTTTCATATTCCTAACCAACCTATTATACTAATTCAAGCAACCAAACCACTAAAGTCAATCACCGTCATATCAAGTCATAAAGCTATTCGTTTATTGAAAAATGGATGTCAAGCTTTCTTAGCCCATGTCACGGATTTAAATAAAAATACGTCAGATTTGAATGATATTTCTATTGTTAATAAATTTCCTGACGTATTCTTGAAGACTTCTTAGCCTACCCCTAGAGCATGAAATCGAATTTTATATTGACCTCAGTACAAAACCCATTTCTTCAACCCTTAAATATTTCTTCAACCAAAACAAACGAATAATGCGCCAAAGACGTTGGCTCGAGCTATTGAAGATTACGACTATACCATTCAAAATCATCGTGGAAGAACGAACGTGGTAACTGACGCGTTAAATAGAAGATCGTATGCATTTACGAGTGCGATGTTGTTAACACAAAAACCCATTTCGTATAACTTACAAATGATGAAGATAGAGTTAAAGGCTCTAGGGACCCACATGAAGATAACGAATATACGAGTAGAATCAACTTTAATCGATAAAGTTAAAGCCGCTCAAGCTACACACCCGAATCTGATGAATGTGAAGAAGAAGGTTCAAGAGGGCGTTATTCTAGAAGCAAGAATCGATGAAGAGAGGAAATCTCAACCCTCGATTTTATTGGCCCATTTGAAATCCTTGATCGAGTAGAACTGTGTCCTATTGACTTGTTTTACCGCCAAGTATGTCGCGTGTTCATGACGTTTTTCACGTATCGATGTTACGTAAATATGTGGATGACTCGAAGCACATTATTAAATTAGAACTAGACGAGATAGCAGAAGATTTAACGTATGAGGAGATACATGTTAAAATCTTGGATAAGAAGGATCATATTCAACACTCAAAGGTTATATCAAGAGTTAGAATCTGAAATGAAGTCAAGGTATCCTCATCTCTTCTAACATACCAGTAATGCGTCGTAAATTTCGAGGGCGAAATTTCATAAGGAGGGAGATTGTGAGACCCCAAATTTTATGAATAAAGATTTAAATTTCTCGAAATATTTTTTTGAATATTATGGTGTGGATTTGATATAATGTTATAGTTGTGGATAATATTTACAAATTTTGCAAAGTAAGCAAGTGGTTATTTAATATTCGATTGGTCGGGTAATATTCTTTTTATCGGGGAATATCCGTACGACGAGACAATCATTGGTGGACCCCACAATGGAAGTATTGTCGTAGTTAAAAAATGACAGAATTATCTTTTTATAAAAATAACGGCGAAAGTGTTATCGTTAAAACTGTTGAACTACCGGTAGTAAAAAGTACAAAGAATGTCGCATGTGGTTGCATAAGTAGCACTACGGTATTGATTATTGATGCTTACGTGAGAAGTCACTCAGTTATATTTAATTATTGCTACAGTAATTGCTGCATTATATCTCTCATATTATTGATTTAATTATTGTCACAGTATCATCTACATAATATGTTATATTATTAAATCAATAATTGAGATGAAAAAGTTATTCATATTATTAAATTGCAATATTTACAATGTCTAGAAGTTCTGTCAAGGAGAGGTTTGGTCATCTAATTGCACGCCAATAAGGAGAAATCCTTATCGGAAATCCCCCTCTTTCCTGGGAACGACCTGGTTGTTAAATATTGTGAGTTATAATATTAATGATGAATAAGTTTGTGTTGATTAAAGATGAAATTGATAATTCCATTGTGTAGGAATTATTAGTGTTAGTGGATATCGACATTTATTTCGATAATAATTGATGTCTGGAAGTTATACTGACCAGTCGGATAATTAACAGGATAAATGAGCAATTAATTGCTATTAATTCACATGATTATAACTATTTGTTCACATGTGTGTACTATTGATTCATATTCTTGTACTATTAGGGGAGTTGGTGCAAGATTGATAATACTTGCATGACTAAGTTAAAAATGGAGGTATAGATGGAGGTACTATACTGTAATTCATATTTTTACATGATTATAACTATTGATTCACATGATTGAACTATTGATTCACATTAATTACTATTAGGGGAGGTGGTGCAAGTTTGATAATACTTGCAGGACTAAATTAAAAATGAGAAAAAAGTTGAAGGTATTGTACTGTAATATTTTGAGCCCCAAAACGTGCAATTATTGTAACTATATTTTCCTATAAATAGAAGCTCATTCTTCCTTCATTTCTCACCAATTCACTAAAGCTTTAGAGCAATTATTATAGAGAGAAATTATAGAGAGAAAGAAGAAGAGAAGTCTGCTACCTCTCTATTCCAGTATCTAACTTTATTCTAAGGTAAGGGGTATTATTTCTTTCGTATTCATGAAAAGAGCTATTGTTATTCCATTCCTTATTATTATGTTGGAATAACCTGTCTATGCGAAGTACCGCATACATGGGGAAATTCTTCTGTTATTCCATTCTTTATTATTACGTTAGAATAACTTTATCATGCGATCTATCGCATGCCTAGTGAATTCTGTTGTTATTCCATTCTTTATTATTCTGTTGGAATATCCTGTCTGTGCAATTTACGTATGACCTGGTTCCATTTTTTATTATTCTATTGAGAATAACCTGTTTGTGCGGTCTATCGCATGCATGGTGAATTCTTCTGTTATTCCATTCTTTATTATTCTGTTGGAATAACATGTCTATGTGGATTACCGCATGCATGGTGAATGATCCTTTGTATTCACATGAATAATATTTTCATTCAAAAGGGGTTTCTGGCAGGGGCAGTTTTATAATTTTTCTGACCCTCAAAAATTTTGGAAAAATTTAAAATGATAAGTTGATAAGTTTTCTAGATTGTGTCCAAAAATGGCGATTTTTGGATGTATAGATTAAGAGTTATGGATTTTATGGAAAAAGACTATTTTAAAAGTAAACCCTTATAACTCTTTGTGGTTAACTCCAAAATTAGTAAAATTATTATTGGGAGTACATGTATATATGAGAGTATACCTGTAAATTTTGGAATTTTTGGACAAAAGTACAATTTATGATAAATGTCTAAATATTTATAGCTTTTGGCCATATAAAAAATAGTAAATGAATTTTAAAAATTCGAGAAAATATATGTTCAATATGGAACTATATTACGCTAAATCCAAGAAAACAAATATTTTGGGGATTTGATTTGGTATTTTTCATGAAAAATGAACTAGTTATGAGTAAATGAATTAAATATGTTATGTGAAGTAACAAAATTGGAAAATAGGATTTTATGGCTTGGGAATCCTATATAGGGTATATCTTGATTTTTGTAAGACCCAAACTTTTATAAATAAAGATGAATTTTCTATAAATATTATTTTTGAATATTATGGAATAAATTTGATATAATGTTATAGTTATGGGTAATATTTATAAATTTTGCAAAGTATGCAAGTGGTTATATTATTCGATTGGTGGGGAATATTCGGTTTAGCGAGGGAATATTCGTATAACAGCTCAATCATTGGTGGACCCTACAATGTAATTATCATTCGGATTGAGAAAATGACAAAAATATTTTATTGAAATAACGGCGGAAGTTTTCTGGTTGATCTTTGTTGAACTACTCGGTAGTAAAAATACGATGTACGTGTGGTTGCATAGTAGCACGGTATTGATTATTGATGCTTATGTGAGAAGTCACTCGGTTTGATTCCATTATTGTCGATTAATAATATGAATTATTATAAGCGATAATGACGTTTTGTTTTATTCGTATTATTAACGTAATAAAAGTAAACATCTTTTATATAAAATGTAATACTTTATTAAAGTTATTACATAAATAAAATATATTATATTTTATTATGCATAGTATTTTGCATAGTGTTTTGTATAGTGTTGCATAGTGTTTGCATAGTAAAATATTTTTATATAAATAGAATATATTATATTTTATTTAAAAGATTTTGCTTTAAATATGGACCGTCAGATTAAAGTAAATCAATCTGGACCGTTCATGGATTAATTACTATGCATTCTATTTTCCTATAAATAGAAGCTCATTCCTTCATTATTTTCTTACGAATTCACTGAAACTCTAGAGAGAGAAACTATAGAGAGAAAGAAGAAAAGTATTCTGCTACTTCACTTCGCCAATATTAGGTTCTTTTAAGGTAAGGGATATTATTTGTTGTATTCGTAAGGGAGTTATTCTTTCTTATTCATGAAGAGAACTTACATTATTCCATTCTTTATTATTACATTGGAATAACTTTGTATCTGTGAGATACCCTATACTTGGTGAAATCCTCCGTTATTCCATTCTTTATTATTTTGTTGGAATAACTTGTATACCAGATACCCTATACATAATCATGATAACGTGGTTTACCCTATACTTGGTGACATTCTTCTATTATTCATTGGAACACATCACATGCATGTGTTTTACACTGGGACTGGTTAAAATCTTTATTATTATTACATTTGGAACATCCTGCGTGTGTTTTACAGGACTGGTTAAAATCTTTATCATTCTCATTGGAATATCCTATCATGTGTTTTACACAGGATCTGGTTCCATCTTTATTATTATTCTGTTGGAACATCACGCTTGGTGTGAATTTCACGACTGGTTCCGTTATTATTATTACATTGGAATAACTTTGTCATCTGGCAATCTGCATGCGTGGTGATTTCTTTTGTTATTCCATTCTTTATTATACCCGGTTGGTTAAAACTTTGACTTCTATACTCCATGAAATTAGTAGAATATCCTTGATATTTGCGTTTCATCCGATATCTTTCATGGAAATATTCTTCCGATCATTCTTGAATTTTACTCAAAGCGATATCATTGTTGTCGGTTTGGATGTTATTAGTTCTGAATAACTTAATTCTTGAACTTGTTTTTATTGAATTCTTATATCATTGTCATCATCCTCATGTTTATATTTTTTTAAAGTTATCGTGGCACTGTAGAGCATGGATGGACTTGGTATGATTATGACGAGGATTATTCGGTGTAATCATGATAGTAATGTTACAAATGATGTGGTAAAAGTCCTCATTGACCGTGAGTGCATTGATGGACAGTTGTTGGCATGATCATGACCATTAATGAATACACAACTATTCTTGGCCCGTAGTGCAGGAATAATTGTGGTCGTGATACTAAAGAATATCCTGGCCAGTAGTGCGGGGGTGATTCGATGATGTGGATTATTTATTAAAGTGTTCGAGTCTCAAATTTATAACGTTGATGAAAAACCTTTTAAATCATAAAAAATAGTAGATTTTATTTTCTACTTGACTCTTTTAATGGATTGCTTATTCTGCTGCAGTTAAACTTGATGTTTATTATATTTTATCAGTTTAACACTGTTGAAGGCGAATGATAATTTATTCTGCATTATCTTAGTCATAATATTTCTCATTGGGCTAGTTGAGCTCACCCTTTCTTTCTTTGTTACATCAGGAAATGAGAACATAGATGGGACCAGTCTGGGAGCGGAGTAATGGTCCGAGAGGATAGCATTAGTAGTCCTCACTATTACGTGAAATAGTGTGATAATAATTGTAATGAGGACTCCTTTTGAGTTTGTATAATATCTAGTAGACAATATTTGTATTCAAACTCACGGTTTATGCCAGTATTGTATACACATGGTTATATTAGTAAGTTGTATTTAAATTACATACCATGTATCGACTACCCAAGATGGGTGATGTATACCTAATTTTGGGGGAGGCGCATACAGTTGGTATCGAGCTTAGGGATATGATCCCTGGCTAAGATGGGAGAATAGTACTAGGAGGAGGAGGAGGGAATACCTTCGTTAGTATGACCTACCTAAGTTTATGTTTATTTTATTGGTTCATTATAATATAAAGATAATTGTTACATGTCAATTAATCTTTTGTTTTGTGGCGATGTCTGAAAATGACATCCGAGAATGTTGAGAATAGCAATGGAGCACAAAGCGATCGTTGATTCACCACATATCAATAATTAGGATAATGTGCATCGAGGAAGGCGATAATCCTCATACAAACAATAACACCGACCAAATGATGAATGATCAAATGTTAGGAGGCTTTATGCGAATTTATGCAACAAAGAAGAGAGGCGACTCTCATCCAAAACGTGGGGTGGAAACACAGAAAACTCTCGGGCGGTCACCGCTAAACAATTCAAGGAGCTGGGACCACCGGAGTTTAAGGGAAGCCAAAACCACTTACGGCGGAAGCATGGATAAATGATTACCCGGATATTTGATGTCTTGGGATGCTCCAGAGGAACAAAAGGTTCCCTTTGCACGCCTTTATGTTTTAGCGTAGAGGCAGATTCTTGGTGGGAATCGGTGAAACGTACTCAACTCGTCAGATGAAGATATCTTGGGAGAAGTTCCAGAGTCGTTCAACGACAAATACTTTTCGAAAGTATTCGCCCACATGAAGGAGGTGGAGTTTATCAAGTTGGAACAAATAATAATATGGCCAGGTGTCGCAATACGAGGCAAAATTTATGGAGTTATCACGTTTTATATCCCACTTGGTGGATAATGAAGAGAATGGCACGAAATGTTTTAAGAGGTTTGAAGTCGGAGATACGTTAACATCTTATTTCTCATAAAAGCGTGTTTGTATTCGGATGTTGTAAATAGGGCTCGATTAGTGGAGCACGATAACGAGTCAACGTAACTAAAAGAGAGAGCGGTAAGCAAAATTATAATACCAAATGAGAGTAGTCATCAAGCGGTGACAACAAGCGTGGAGGAATCAACGGGCGGAATTTGGTAACCACTTCGGTGGTAATCGTACAAAACAATAATAATGGACATTTCAAGAAACGGAGATTCAACAATGATGGAAAGACGTCGGCACCAAAGACCCGTTGTTAAGGAAGGAGAAAGACCACCTATCATATGCTTCAAATGCGGAGAAGAGGGACACATCGATCCGAAGCGTGCCATCTTCAGTCAAAGCATGTTATAATTGTGGAAGAGAAGGTCACTTAGTTCGATTTTGTTGATTTCATCAAGACAAATTCAACTAGGATGGAGGCACCAAAGGTCGTCCCCAAAAAGTCAAAACCCAGTAGTGCAAAGGAGAGCGTTTGTTGTGACCTCCCAGAGAGCAAGGAACCCGAATGAGGTCATCGGGTAAGCTTATCATAAACTCTAATGAAGTCTATACTTTATTTGATACGGGTTCTACCCATTCTTTTATTTCTCCTACTTGCGCTCATCGATTAAATTTGAGTCAGGAGAAATTAGACTTTGACTTATCTGTGGAAACTCCGTTCGGAGAAACCTTCATTACATCCATTGTTTATAAGTCTTGTTTGGTTCAAATCGGTACCCTCACATTACTGTTGATCTTATTTCATTAAAAATACTTGCATTTGACGTGATTCTGTGGATTGATTGGTTAACTACTTATCATGCAAAAATTGATTGTTTTCGTAAGGTTGTTAGCTTTCATATTCCTAATCAACCTATTATGTGAATTCAAACGACCAAACCATTAAAATCAATCACGGCCATCTCAAGCCATAAAGCTATTCGTTTATTGAAAAGCGGATGTCAAGCTTTCTTAGCTCATGTCACGATTTAAACAAAAATACGTCGATTTTGAATGATATTTCTATTGTTAATAAATTTCCGACGTATTCCAGAAGAACTTCCCCGCCTACCCCGAGGCGTGAAATTGAATTTTGTATCGACCTTGAACCCCAGACAAAACCTATTTCCAAAGCCCCATATCGAATGGCTCTATTGAACTTCGTGAGTTAAAGACCCAATCGCAGGAATTGTTAGACATTGGCTTTATTCGCCCCTAGTACTTCTCCTTGGGGTGCTCTGTTCTATTCGTGAAGAAGAAAGATGGGAGTATGCGACTTTGTATTGATTATCGGGAGTTGAATCATGTCACCATCAAAATAGGTATCCATTGCCACGTATTGATGACTGTTTGACCGATTGCAAGGAGCCAAATTCTTTTCAAAGATTGATCTTCGATTCGGATATCACCAATTGAAGATTAGAATCGCCGACATTCCAAAGACGGCTTCGGAACTTCGATGACGGGCATTATGAATTCTAGTCATGTCCTTTGGATTGACTAATGCTCCTCGCCGCCTTCATGGATATGATGAACCGAGTATTCAAGGAATATTTAGATCACTTTGTGGTCGTCTTTATTGATGACATCCTTATTTATTCCAAAAGCCGTGAAGATCATGAGCAACACTTGAGGTGACACTCCAAAAGCTTCGTGAATATAAGCTTTATGCCAAGTTGAAGAAATGCGAGTTCGGCAAGAAAAGTAGCATTTCAGGGGCACGTGGTATCAAGTCATGGAATATCCATTGACCCAAAGAAAGATTGAAGCTATTCAAAGTCGGGAACAACCTAAATCGATTGGCCAAGCACGAAGCTTTCTCGGTTTATTTGGTTATTATCGGAGATTCGTGGAAGGATTTTCTCGAATCGCTACTCCATTGACTCGGTGACTCGAAAAGATACAAAGTTCGTTTGAGCGAAGAATGTGAGAAGAGTTTTCAAGAACTCGAGAGAGACTTATTTCAAAGACTGCTCGACAATACCATCGGCTCGGAGGGATTTGTCATCTACTGATGATGCTTTGAAGCAAAGGGTTGGGATGTGTTCTCAAGCAACATGGAAAAGTTATAGCCTTTATGCCTCACGATAACTCAAAGAATATGAGAGGAATTATCCTACTCATGATCCGGAGTTAGTAAAATTATTATCTTTGCACTTAAAATTTGGAGGCATTACTTGTATGGGGAGAAAGTGGAAATCTTTACGGATCATAAAAGCCTCAAATATTTCTTCACTCAAAAGGAACTCAACACGCGACAATGACATTGGCTTGAACATTGAAAGATTATGATCATACCATCCAATACCATCCTGGAAAAGCGACGTGGTAGGCGACGCATTGAGTAGAAGATCATATGCAGAAGCACTGAGTGCGTTATTGTCAACGCAAAGGCCCATTTGTGTGACTTGCAAAGGATGGATATAGAGTTAAAGACTCTGTGGACGCATGTGATGATAAGCGTATATCTGAGTAGAACCGACTTTAATCGATAAAGTTAAAAGCCGCCGCTACGGACTGGAGCCGATGCGTATGAGGAAGAAAGTGCAAGAGAGGTGCTATAGGAAGCAAGAATCGATGAAGAAGGAATACTTGAGTCAACTCCAAACTTTGTGTTCCTAACGACCACGATTTAAAGTATAATATCATGATGGAGGCGCACAACACACCATTTGCAATCCATCTCGGGAGTACCAAAATGTATCATGATATTCGCCATACATTTTGGTGGAGCAATATGAAGAGAGAGATAGTATTTGTTTATCTCAAGGTGTCTAACTTGTCAACGCGAGTTAAAGCGGAGCATCAAGTACCAAAAGGTCCATTGCAACCACTTAAAATTCCGAATGGAAGTGGGAGCACATTACCATGGATTTCGTTCGGTCTTCCTAAGGTTTCTCAAGGCATTGATGCGATTTGGGTCATTGTTGATAGATTGACCAAGTCCGCTCATTTCTTACCGAAATCGAGAAACTTATACACTTGAACGTCTTGCTTCGTATATACATAAACGAGATTGTAAGATCGCATGGTATGCCAAGTATCCATAGTTTACGATCCGGACCAAGATTCACTTCACGATTTTGGGTTAGTTTGCAAAAAGCTATGGGCACAGACTTACGATTTAGCTACGCATATCATCCTCGAACAGACGGAAAATCGGAGAGGACTATTCAAACTCTTGAAGATCTATTAAGACTACTGTGTGTCCTTGATTTCAAGGGAGTTGGGACAAGTTCTTACCATTGGTGGAGTTTTCCTATAACAACAGTTATCAAGCAATATTGGCATGGCTCCATTCAAGCGTTGTATGGAAGAAAGTGTCGTTCTCGGTATCTTTGGGATGAGGTGGGTGAAAGCAACGTTGTTGGGACCGGAGTTGGTAATGCGTATGACTACGGAAAAGATTCAAACGATCCGACAACGTATAAAAACCTCACAAAATCGACAAAAGAGTTATCTTTGATCTTCATTTGAAAGGACGTGGAATTCGATATAGGAGATCGTATGTTGTTAAGAGTTGCTCCATGGAAAGGAGTTACAAGATTTGGAAAGAGAGGAAAACTTACTCCTCGATTCATCGGTCCATTTTAATCCTCGATCGAAAGTAGGAAGCGTGGCCTATAGACTTCGCTTTCTGCCAAAAACGTCTCGTGTTCATAACGTTTTTCACATATCTATGTCAAGTAAATATGAAAGACCGAACTATATTATTGAGTTAGAACCGGACGAAATAGCGGAAGATTTAACGTATTTAAGAGGTTCTGTTCAAATTTTGGATAAGAAGGAACATATTCTACGCTCCAAGGTTATACCTCAAGTCAAAGTTTTGTGGAGGAACCACGATGTTGAGGAAATGACTTGGGAGTTAGAAATCGAAATGAAATCAAGGTATCCTCACCTCTTGACATACCAGTACGTACCCTAATTTCGAGGGCGTAAATTTCATAAGAAGGGAGGTTGTAAGACCCCAGCTTTTATAAATAAAGATGAATTTTCTATAAATATTATTTTTGAATATTATGGAATAAATTTGATATAATGTTATAGTTGTGGGTAATATTTATAAATTTTGCAAAGTATGCAAGTGGTTATATTATTCGATTGGTGGGGAATATTCGGGTTTAGCGGGGAATATTAAATACAACGACTCAATCATTGGTGGACCCCACAATGTAATTATTGTCGGATTCGAGAAAAGCGACAAAAATATTTTATTGAAATAACGGCGGAAGTTTTACCGTTGATCTTGTTGAAACTACTCGGTAGTAAAAATGCGATGAATCGTGTGGTTGTATAGTAGCACCGGTATTGATTATTGATGCTTATGTGAGAAGTCACTCGGTTTGATTCCATTATTGTCGATTAATAATATGAATTATTGTAGCGATAATGACGTTTTGTTTTATTCAGTATTATTAACGTAATAAAAAGCGAAACATCTTTTATATAAAAGCAGAATACTTTATTAAAGTTATTCTATAAATAAAATATATTATATTTTATTACGATAGTGTTTTGCATAGTGTTGCATAGTGTTTGCATAGTAAAATGTTTTTATATAAATAGAATATATTATATTTTATTTAAAAGATTTTGCTTTAAATATGGACCGTCCGATTAAAGTAAATCAATCTGACCGCTCATGGATTAATTATTATGCATTCTATTTTCCTATAAATAAGCTCATTCCTTCATTATTTTCACTGAATTCTTTGAAACTACAGAGAGAAACTATATAGAAAGAAGAAAAGTATTCTCGCTACTTCACTTTGCCAATATTCGGTTCTTCTAAGGTAAGGGATATTATTTGTTGTATTCGTAAGGGGAGTTATTCTTTCTTATTCATGAAGAGAACTTACATTATTCCATTCTTTATTATTCTATTGGAATAACTTTGTATCTGTGACATACCCTATACTTGGTGAAATCCCCTCTGTTATTCCATTTTTATTATTACATTGGAATTGAAAGTAGTATGCACACAAGCCAATCATGTTTGATGATAAAGCATATACTTTGTAACAATCTTATTCATTTATTAATAAAAGTATTAATTTATTAAAGGCTTTTAATTATCTACATGATCTTTGTTTTATAATATGTGATAAACCCATAGTTTTAAGCAATGCTTTTAGAATAATGATGATGATCATTCTAATGAGATCTAAATTCTTAGAAAGCTTAAAACTAAAATAGTTCCCAATCGTTGGATTACTAAATTGGGGATTAGTGAATCTGGATAGATTGGTACATACGTTGCTTGCTCATTAATATGACGCGTATTTTATATATATATGTGCATGCGCGCTAAACAAGATGAGACAAATTAATAACAAACCCCTCAAATTTTTTTTATATTAAGTCCTAAGCGTTCAAAGATATTTGGAATATCGAGCGTAAGCCTTTCTAACATGATAAAATTAATAGAGTATTAAATATTTAATATGAGTTTGTTGTGTCACCACAAGGCAAGTATTAAGTATTTAAGATGTTAATTTATCACATTTGATGCTTATAAAGAAAATTGAACAATATTGTTTTGTTGTGTCACCACAAGGATGATATTTTTCTTTTTGAATATATGGAGTGCTAGGTCGGACTTAACTTGGATAATTTTGATTCGGATGTGCCACCACTTGATCAAAATAATCTAAGAGGCAAAAGAAAAGGAGTTGCATAGTTGATGTAATTGACAAAAGTTGTCTACCTATTTATTTATATATAGTTTGTTGTGTCACCACAAGGCTATATACATTTGAAATGGGATCCTTATTCTCACTAGCGAGATCTTTAATTAGATTTTTTGAGAACTATATATATTGAGGGTAATATAGTTTGAAGAAAATAGTGGGAGATACCAATTTAAAACAAGACCTAATTTATTTTGGTAATTAATAAAAGAATGTATGTTAAAATGTTGTTAATTACAAATTCATTTACGTAATTATACAATGTCTAAAATTAATATCATCGCGAAGCATATTAGATGCTAAATTAACGAATAGAATTAAATGGATTGGTTAAGGAATTTGAGAATAGTTCTCATAATTTGAAAAGTTATCTTATGTCCTTAATCGTCTATCCTATGATAGGTTGAGCATAATGCCTCTGAGGAAGACATTGCTACTTTTAGAAAGTGGCAGATGATGATGCGATTGGCTCAATGCATCATGCTCGCATCTATAGTAACGAGCTTCTTGTCGGCATGAAACTATGGATGCTTCTACTATATTCCCGCACATCAAGTAGTTGATGGTGAAGAAAGTAGGGATGATAGATATCGGATATCTAAGGAGCTCTTCCGATCTAAAATAACCGATGGCACTATAAATGCATAAAAAGTTCTTAACATAATTAATTTGATTGATCAATTAGACAAGATTTGGTTTTGTCATGGATGGAGAGTTGAGCCAAGATTTGATCTTGCACTCACTCCGGACTCCTTTCACAATTGTTGTGAATTTTCATATGAACAAGCTAGATATCGACCTCATTGATTTGCTTAACATCTTAAAAATGTTGAGAGTCACTTTCCAACCAAGAAAGACCAAGTCTTTTGGTAGGGGCCAAAGGATCTTACGAAAAGAAGAAGCGATTCAAAGAAGGTAAATAGAAAGGCATAAACAAAGGATAATAAGAACAAAAGCGATCACGGATAGCAAAGGAGTTTGCTTCCCTTCGCAATAAGCACGGACCTTTGGAAAGAAAGCTGAGAAGCATCTTGCGAGAGGCTAACCAAAGAAGCTTAGTGAAGTTTGGTTAATCTGATTTTTGTTCATGATTGAAATAAATTTTCTTTAAGTCAAGGTTCTACTTGGGTATTGGATACCGACTTTGGTTATCATAAATATAGATTTATGAAGGGACCAAGCGAAGTAGAAAGTTAAACAAAGATAAGTAATCTATATGTGAAAAATGAAGCAAAGGTTCTCACGCATTAGCTATAGAAACTTATAGTTTAGCAATGCCTACGTGCAAATCTATTAAGTCGATAAGTTGTTATTGTATTCCGGTTCTTGTTAAAATATTATTTCTATTTTATTGTTGGACAATGAAATCTTTGGTATTATAATTAAGAACAATTGTTGTTCTATTTATAATAATAATGTTTTGTATAGAACTGGAATATTACTTAATCAATTTTGTATACTTGACTTACATGAAAATAATTTTGCATATTGAACAAATTAGTATTAGAAAAGGAGATGACCATTTAAAGAGTTGAATGTGTGTATTTGCTAAAATACAAGTGTGAATTATTTGAAAGGTTCAAAGAATTCAGAAGTGAAACAAATTGGCAAAGTATTAAGATTCTTTGATTAGATCAAGGAATAAATACTTGTGCAATAAGTTTCTAGATCATCTCAAATGGTTTTCTCATAATGGACACATCCCGATCTGTGATAATTGATTGATGTATCTGAATGAAAAATCATACCTTGTTGGACATGGTGCGGTCCATAATTATTTTACTGAGCATTCGATTATCCTTCAGGATCATGTCCTAGAAATGGTGCATATCTACTGAAAAGGTAATCTCTAAATTCGACCCCAAGACTCCATAAAAGTTATGGACAGGGAGGATTCCTAATCTTAAGTTTGTTAAGATAAGGGGTTCTAACTTATGTGAAAAGGTTTCAAAAGATAAGCTTGGGACAAGATTTGACAAATACAATTTGTGGAACATCCTCAAGTAAGTTTAGGGTATATGTTCTATAATCCTACTTAGCAAAAAAGGTGTTTATTCTGAAACACGCTCCCCTTATAAGATAAAGGTGTTTATCATTAAAGGGGCTAGTGGGAGGATAATAGATCTTGAAGAGTTCAAGAACCACAAAATACTATAAGTCGAATAAGAGGAACACGTAGATAGACCTATTGTACCACCCACAAAGAATCGTAAATCGGAATAGTACCAAAGATACCTAGGAGGTATGGATTCATCATGGATGATGATGATGAGGTACACATCATAGAAGATGATGATCCGAGTTACATTCGATGAGGTAAGACTTCTAGTGTGTACAAAAGGGTCGATTGGGGGAGCATCGTGACATTCCTAAGTACTATATGTTGATATACTACGGATAAGGAATGACATACTAATGCTACAATCAAGTAATGATAAAATTGTCTAAACATTCCTCCATGAATGGTTTGGAAGAGTATCTTAATTGGGGATATAAATCTATATAGATAGATTTAAGAGGATGCTCGACTTAACCCGAGGCGTATATTCATTTGATGCTAAAGTCGTTTAGCATGGCAAACTCAAGAGATGTCTCATGTCGATGAGCTATGGAGTGTATCTCTTAATAGTCCCCACAGACTCTCGAAAAGAGAGGTCGCATGAGTGACAATCATGTATGCAATGAAATGTACGAGACACGATGTTGATCACCATATTATGGAGAAGTTCACTATGAGTCGGTGAAAAACATCTTAAAGTGCTTAACCAAAGACTAAGGATGTGATCATATTCATGGTGGGTCTAAATTAAAACTAGAGGGCTTATGAGACTCAAGTTTTTCGAGACGGCACCAAGATGACGGAGAATCCACTTTAAGGTAAAGCGTTATCTTGAGCGAATTGGTGCGTTGAATTGGAAAGGTTCCAAGCAATGAAAGAGTTCTTTGGTTTAGTGATAAAGACAAAGTATATAGCTATAAATGAAGGCGCAAGTTGATTGTTTGGATTAAAAGTTCATTACTGAACTAGGAATAGTTCCTAAGTCTCATCTTGGATCTAAACATGTGTTGTGGCACTTTCATTTGATTATTAAAATCATTGAAAGATGGGAAATCACTATAGAGATAGTGGACTCTCATGAACAACATTACATATCCATTAATTAAAGCTTATCCAATGACAGGATAATCGTCACTTAGAGAAGAAGAGTATGAGTTACCATGACGATTGGCTTTTAGTGCAAGTGGGAGATTAAAAGTAGTATATGCTACAAGCCGATCATGTTTGATGATAAAGCATATACTTTGTAACAATCTTATTCATTTATTAATAAAAAGTATTAATTTATTAAAGGCTTTTAATTATCTACATGATCTTTGTTTTATAATATGTGATAAACCCATAGTTTTAAGCAATGCTTTTAGAATAATGATGATGATCATTCTAATGAGATCTAAATTCTTAGAAAGCTTAAAACTAAAATAGTTCCCAATCGTTGGATTACTAAATTGGGGATTAGTGAATCCGGATAGATTGGTACATACGTTGCTTGCTTTCGTTGGATGAGGATGATTGATCTCATGATCATTTGTGTGGGACACTAAAGCAAGTATGTAGGTGCTTATTAGAGAATAAGTACATTGAAGCATTGGCTCGCTAAGGAATACCTAATGGAGTTTTATTTGCTGTCGATAGGAATTCTGTAGTGATAGTAAGACAAGTAATCCTTGGACTTGAGATCATCATAGTATCTTATGTGTGATGAGTTATACTTTGACTTATTCCTTAAGACCCTTAGGGTATATCAAAGGTATGCTTGGGTATAATAAGTTATACATGGAGATAATGTATGATCGATAAAGAATCTACCACTTCTAATAAAAAAAGAGAAATGTCCTATGTGATTCGATAAATGACAACCCAAAGAGTCCTTGGTTAAGGAGAATGAAATTAGAAAGGAGTTTCTAATTTGCATTATTTGGAGTTGTGCATTTAAGGATCGAAATACATATAATTAAATAAAATAAGACTTGATGGTAATTCCATGTCTTATATTTAATTGGGACATTGTATGGTGGAAGGATTGAATTGTCACGGTAACTATTTACTCAAAGGTTCTTTAATGATTAATGTTGAAATCTATATTATTTGGAAAGTCGTTGATCGCTAGGGAGCTTATCCCTATTGTAGAATAAATATTATTTATTTAAATAAATTGTTTAATTTATTTATTTAAATAAGATTAGAATTATTCTAATTGATTTATTCACAATAGGTTTAATATGGAGAACCTAAAGGGTCACACCATAAAAGAAAGAATAATTATTTAAGAAGTTAATGGCATAATCGTAATAATATATTATGTATATTTAATTTAATCTATGGTGATAGAATAAATTAAATAGCTTAATATTATTATTTAATATTTTAGAAATATTAAATATAAAGTAATAAGAGGAGTCTTATTAATATTATTACAATTATTATTATTATTTTAATTTCTAAAAGAGTTTAGGAATTAATTTAATATAAGTACTCTCATTTATTCCTAATTGGATTAGGAAGGAAAATTAGTTAAAGGAGTTTAATTAATTATCCCTAATAAGATTAGGGAGCTTAATTAATTAAAAGAATTTAATTAATTAAATAAAACTCAATTCCTTAATTAAGGTGGGTTGCTTACATCTATAAATAAGAGGAGTCTTATTATGGGTGATGGGGTTGTTGACTTTTTAACAACTACGACATAATTCCAATTTGTTGGAGAGAAGCACGCCTTTTCTATAGAGATAGAAAACTAGGGTTGAGCCAATACCCTTTTTTTGAATTTTTTCTTCTTCCTTGGTGGATCACCCTCAGAGGCCAAACTTGGGTGGCTAACGTTGATCAAAGGAAGGAACCAAACCCGGTGGATTCAAGTTGAATCGCGAAAAGGATTGGAGGTGAACTTGTACCGAGGAAGCTCGAATCTTCAAGGGTATGTTTGTTCTTCATATCTTTTCGTTTAATTAATAATTGTGCATAAAGGGTGATCCGGGTATATGGTTTGTAAATTTTAAACTCTGATTTTACACGCTTCAGCATTATTTTGCAATTTGATTGCGTTCTTGAATATTACAAACCTAATAAGTGGCATCGTGAGCCAAACCTTTATGCAAATTATTAATTGTTTTAATTTAATATCTATATTGATATGTGTTTAGAACAATTTAATTGGGCATAATTTTATTGTATAAAATTTATTAAAAAAAAAAAGCGAATCTGCTTTTTTTTTATTTTTTCTTTCATTTGGACTCGAGTGTATAATTGGGGCTTCACTTTGCCTCAATGAACCGTAAATCAAGTATGAGATGACATGCATGGTTTAAAGGAAGTACAGGATCATCGATTATTAAATTGCTTTTTTAAAAAAAAGTACTTGCCGCGTTTTTTTTTGAAAAAAGGATGAAAAGGCACGGTTTTTAAAAAGTTATATTACTATACTATATATATATATATATATATATAACTTCATGTTTTAAAAGGGCCACGTGAATTCTTCTTTTTTTTTTTTTTTAAGGCTACGGTTATTATATACATAATATAATATTTTAATAATTTTATTATTAAAATAAAAAAAAAATTATTTTAATTTTAAAATAAAAGGTTTATTTTAATCTTAAAATAAAAGATTTATTTTAATTTTAAAATTAAGATTTCATGCTAACTAATTAGAGTTGGAATTGGATTCCATGATAACTAATTGGAGTTGAAATTGGATTTTATTTTTCCTTAAATAAAGGAGTTTATTTAGATATGAAATAAGATTTCGTATTATTCAAAATAAAAGAGTTTATTTTGTGAATAGGAAAGAGAATCCTAATTTCCTTAAATAAAAGAGTTTATTTAAATATGGAATAAGATTTCATATTATTCAAAAAATAAAGGAGTTTATTTGTGAATAGGAAAGAATATCAAGTGTTTCCTTTTAATTAAAGATTTTTTTATATACATGGAATTGGATTCCATAATTAATTAAAATAAAGGAGTTTATTTTGATTAAAATTTTGATTAAAATAAAATAGTTTATTTTATTCAAAATTGGATAAATTAAAATAAAATAGTTTTATTTTGATTTAAATTTGGATTAAAATAAAGGAGTTTATTTTGATTCAAAAATAGATTTTATACTAACTAAATTTGCCCATTAAATGATATCAATATATATATTAAATGTTTATTATTCATAAGATGAATGTTATTTATTGATGCATATGATGATGTGTATGATAATAAATGGGATTGATTATGGACTATTGACCGATATGATTGGATTTTATTTTAGTTGGATGCATGAATGTATGGGTTTTATTAAATGGGGTGCAGTACCTCGTCTTCTCTAATTTTTTCTTAATGTAAATTCTATCTCCTCCTATGTACTTCCCTTCGATAGCGATCAAGGTTTCTATTTATTTTAAATAGTTTTGTAATAGGAATAGTTAGAATTAATTTTGAAAAATTAGAGATCAAGGAATAAGGCGCTTGAAGACCGTTTGTAATGAAGCTTAGGGTTTAAATGTAATAGTTATATTTAAATATTATTTCTTGCACCCCTAGGGTTTGACCTTTTGGTTCACTTAGTGGCTCTAGTGAACCAAACTAGAATAAAAGTCCATAATCAATCCGGGTAGAATATAGTATTCTATATGTGCATGCTTATACTATATATATTATATATTATGCAAACATGCTTCGCATGTTCATTAATATGACGCGTATTATTATATATATATATGTGCATGCCGCTAAACAAGATGAGACAAATTAATAACAAACCCGATTTTTTTTTTATATTAAGTCCTAAGCGTTCAAAGATATTTGGAATATCGAGCGTCAGCCTTCTAAGCATGATAAAATTAATAGAGTATTAAATATTTAATATGAGTTTGTTGTGTCACCACAAGGCAAGTATTAAGTATTTAAGATGTTAATTTATCACATTTGATGCTTATAAAGAAAATTGAACAATATTGTTTTGTTGTGTCACCACAAGGATGATATTTTTCTTTTTTGAATATATGGAGTGCTAGGTCGGACTTAACTTGGATAATTTTGATTCGGATGTGCCACCACTTGATCAAAATAATCTAAGAGGCAAAAGAAAAGGAGTTGCATAGTTGATGTAATTGACAAAAGTTGTCTACTATTTATTTATATATAGTTTGTTGTGTCACCACAAGGCTATATACATTTGAAATGGGATCCTTATTCTCTACTAGCAGATCTTTAATTAGATTTTTGCGAACTATATATATTGAGGGTAATATAGTTTGAAGAAAATAGTGGGAGATACCAATTTAAAATAAGACCTAATTTATTTTGGTAATTAATAAAAGAATGTATGTTAAAATGTTGTTAATTACAAATTCATTTACAGAATTATACAATGTCTAAAATTAATATCACTGCGAAGCATATTAGATGCTAAATTAACGGGAATCAATTAAATGGATTGGTTAAGAAATTAGAGAATAGTTCTCATAGCTGAAAAGTTATCTTATGTCCTTAATACGCCTATCTACTGCAATGGTTGCGAACAATGCCTCTCGAGGAAGACATTGCTACTTTTAGAAAGTGGCAAGATGATGCATGATTGGCTCAATGCATCATGCTCGCATCTATGAAAGTAACGAGCTTCGGCGTCGGCATGAAACTATGGATGCTTCTACTATATTCCGCACATCAAGTAGTTGATGGTGAGGAAAGTGGGACCGATAGATATCGGATATCTAAGGAGCTCTTAGATCTAGAATAACCAATGGCACTATAATGCAGACAAAAGTTCTTAACATAATTAATTTGATTGATCAATTAGGACAACTGGTTTTGTCATGGATGGAGAGTTGAGCCAAGATTTGATCTTGCACTCACTCCCGGACTCCTTTCACAATTGTTGTGAATTTTTCATATGAACAAGCTAGATATCGACCTCATTTGATTTGCTTAACATCTTGAAAAATGTTGAGAGTCACTTTCCAACCAAGAAAGACCAAGTCTTCTTGGTAGGGGCCAAAGGATCTTACGAAAAGAAGAAGCGATTCAAAGAAGGTAAATAGAAAGGCATAAACAAAGGATAATAAGAACAAAAGCGTCACGGATAGCAAAGGAGTTTGCTTCCACTTCGCAATAAGCTTTGGACCTTTGGAAAGAAAGCTGCGAGAAGCATCTTGCAGAGGCTAACCAAAGAAGCTTAGTGAAGTTTCGCCATTCTAATCGATTTTTGTTCATGATTGAAATAAATTTTTCTTTAAGTCGAGGTTCTACTTGGGTATTGGATACCGACTTTGGTTATCATAAATATAGATTTATGAAGGGACCAAGTAGAAGTAGAAAGTTAAACAAAGATAAGTAATCCTATATGTGAAAAATGAAGCAAAGGTCACGCATTAGCTATTGAAACTTATAGTTTAGCAATGCCTACGGCAAATCTATTAAGTCGATAAGTTGTTATTGTATTCCGGTTCTTGTTAAAAATATTATTTCCATTTTATTGTTGGACAATGAAATCTTTGGTATTATAATTAAGAACAATTGTTGTTCTATTTATAATAATAATGTTTTGTATAGAACTGGAATATTACTTAATCAATTTTGTATACTTGACTTACATGAAAATAATTTTGCATATTGAACAAATTAGTATTAGAAAAGGAGATGACCATTCAAAGAGTTGAATGTGTGTATTTGCTAAAATACAAGTGTGAATTATTTGAAAGGTTCAAAGAATTCAGAAGTGAAACAAATTGGCAAAGTATTAAGATTCTTTGATTAGATCAAGGAATAAATACTTGTGCAATAAGTTTCTAGATCATCTCAAATGGTTTTCTCATAATGGACACATCCTGATACGCAATAATTGATTGATGTATCTGAATGAAAAATCATACCTTGTTGGACATGGTACGGTCCATAATTATTTTACCAACATTCCAGTATCCTTCTAGGATCATGTCCTAGAAATGGCTGCATATCTACGAAAAGGTAATCTCTAAATTCGGCCCCAAGACTCCATAAAAGTTATGGACATGGAGGATTCCTAATCTTAAGTTTGTTAAGATAAGGGGTTCTAACTTATGTGAAAAGGTTTCAAAAGATAAGCTTGGGACAAGATTTGACAAGTACAATTTGTGGAACATCCTCAAGTAAGTTTAGGGTATATGTTCTATAATCCTACTTAGCAAAAAGGTGTTTGTTATGAAACACGCTGCCTTCTAAGATAAAGGTGTTTATCATTAAAGGGGCTAGTGGGAGGATAATAGATCTTGAAGAGTTCAAGAACCACAAAATACTATAAGTCAAATAAGAGGAACACCGTAGATGACCTATTGTACCACAAACCGAATCGTAAATACGGAATAGTACCAAAGATACCTAGGAGGTATGGATTCATCATGGATGATGATGATGAGGTACACATCATAGAAGATGATGATCCAGAGTTACATTCGATGAGGTAAGACTTCTAGTGTGTACAAAAGGGTCAGTGGGAGCATCGTGACATTCCTATTACTATATGTTGATATACTACGGATAAGGAATGACATACTAATGCTACAATCAGTAATGATAAAGTTGTCTAAACTTTCCTCCATGAATGGTTTGGAAGAGTATCTTAATTGGGGATATAAATCTATATAGATAGATTTAAGAGGATGCTCGACTTAACCCAAGGAACGTATATTCATTTGATGCTAAAGTCGTTTAGCATGGCAAACTCAAGAGATGTCTCGTATCGAGGAGCTATGGAGTGTATCTCTCTTAATAGTCCCCAGACTCACGAAAAGAAAGGTCGCATGAGTGACAATCATGTATGCAATGAAATGTACGAGACACGATGTTGATCGGTCATATTATGGAGAAGTTCACTATGAGTCGGTGAAAAACATCTTAAAGTGCTTAACAAAGCACTAAGGATGTGATCATATTCATGGTGGGTCTAAATTAAAACTAGAGGGCTTAACAGACTCAAGTTTTCGAGAGATGAGACCAAGATGACGAGAGAATCCACTTTAAGGTAAAGCGTTATCTTGAGCAGTGGTGCGTTGAATTGGAAAGGTTCCAAGCAAAAAAGAGTTCTTTGGTTTAGTGATAAAGACAAAGTATATAGCTATAAATGAAGGCGCAAGTTGATTGTTTGGATTAAAAGTTTATTCTGAGAACTAGGAATAGTTCTAAGTCTCATCTTGGATCTAAACATGTGTTGTGGCACTTTCATTTGATTATTAGAATCATTGAAAGATGGGAAATCACTATAGAGATAGTGGACTCTCATGAACAACATTACATATCCATTAATTAAAGCTTATCCAACAGCAGGATAATCGTCACTTAGAGAAGAAGAGTATGAGTTACCATGACGATTGACTTTAGTGCAAGTGGGAGATTGAAAGTAGTATGCACACAAGCCAATCATGTTTGATGATAAAGCATATACTTTGTAACAATCTTATTCATTTATTAATAAAAAGTATTAATTTATTAAAGGCTTTTAATTATCTACATGATCTTTGTTTTATAATATGTGATAAACTCATAGTTTTAAGCAATGCTTTTAGAATAATGATGATGATCATTCTAATGAGATCTAAATTCTTAGAAAGCTTAAAACTAAAATAGTTCCCAATCGTTGGATTACTAAATTGGGGATTAGTGAATCCGGATAGATTGGTACATACGTCGTTGCTTGCTCATTGGATGAGGATGATTGATCTCATGATCATTTGTGTGGAGACACTAAAGCAAGTATGTAGGTGCTTATTAGAGAATAAGTACTTTTTGCGCATTGGCTCGCTAAGGAATACCTAATGGAGTTTTATTTGCTGTCAATAGGAATTTCAGTAGTGATAGTAGTACAAGTAATCCTTGGACTTGAGATCATCATAGTATCTTATGTGTGATGAGTTATACTTTGACTTATTCCTTAAGACCCTTAGGGTATATCAAAGGTATGCTTGGGTATAATAAGTTATACATGGAGATAATGTATGATCAATAAAGAATCTACCACTTCTAATAAAAGAAGAGAAATGTCTATGTGATTCGATAAATGACAACCCGGTGAGTCCTTGGCCAAGCGAGAATGAAATTAGAAAGGAGTTTCTAATTTGCATTATTTGGAGTTGTGCATTTAAGGATCGAAATACATATAATTAAATAAAATAAGACTTGATGAAGAATTCCATGTCTTATATTTAATTGGGACATTGTATGGTGGAAGGATTGAATTATACGGTAACTATTTACTCAAAGGTTCTTTAATGATTAATGTTGAAATCTATATTATCCGGAAAGTCGTTGATCGCTATTTGGAGGCTTATCCTATTGTAGAATAAATATTATTTATTTAAATAAATTATTTAATTTATTTATTTAAATAAGATTAGAATTGTTCTAATTGATTTATTCACAACCTAGGTTTAATATGGAGAACCTAAAGGGTCACACCATAAAAGGAAGAATAATTATTTAAGAAGTTAATGGCATAATCGTAATAATATATTATGTATATTTAATTTAATCTATGGTGATAGAATAAATTAAATAGCTTAATATTTATTATTTAATATTTTAGAAATATTAAATATAAAGTAATAAGAGGAGTCTTATTAATATTATTACAATTATTATTATTATTTTAATTTCTAAAAGAGTTTAGGAATTAATTTAATATAAGTACTCTCATTTATTCCTAATTGGATTAGGAAGGAAAATTAGTTAAAGGAGTTTAATTAATTATCCCTAATAAGATTAGGGAGCTTAATTAATTAAAAGAATTTAATTAATTAAATAAAACTCAATTCCTTAATTAAGGTGGGTTGCCCACATCTATAAATAAGAGGAGTCTTATTATGGGTGATGGGGTTGTTGACTTTAACAACTACGACATAATTCCAATTTGTTGGAGAGTACGCCTTTTCTATAGAGATAGAAAACTAGGGTTGAGCCAATACCCCTTTTCTTGAATTTTCTTCTTCCTTGGTGGATCACCTCTAGAGGCCAAACGCTTGGGTGGCTAACGTTGATCAAAGGAAGGAACCAAACCCGGTGGATTCAAGTTGAATGCGAAAAGGATTGGAGGTGAACTTGTACCTGAGGAAGCTCGAATCTTCAAGGGTATGTTTGTTCTTCATATCTTTTCGTTTAATTAATAATTGTGCATAAAGGGTGATCCGGGTATATGGTTTGTAAATTTTAAACTCTGATTTTACACGCTTCCGCATTATTTTGCAATTTGATTGCGTTCTTGAATATTACAAACCTAACAGGAATAACCTGTATACGCGGCATACCCTATACATAATCTGTATACGTGGTTTACCCTATACTTGGTGACATTCTTCTATTATTCTCATTGGAACATCCATGCGTGTGTTTTACAGGACTGGTTCCGTCTTTTATTATTATTCTATTGGAACATCCACATGCATGTGTGTTTTACAGGACCGGTTAAAATCTTTATCATTCTCGTTGGAATATCCTATCCGTGTGTGTTTTACACGGATCTCGGTTCCATCTTTATTATTACGTTGGAACATCCTGCGGTGTGAATTTCACACGACCGTTCCGTTATTATTATTATGTTAGAATAACCTTTCTATGCGAAATCACCGCATGCGTGGTGATTTCTTTTGTTATTCCATTCTTTATTATACCCGGTTTGGTTAAAACTTTGACTTCTATACTCCATAAAATTAGTAGAATATCCTTGATATTTGCGTTTCATCCGATATCTTTTCATGGAAATATTCTTCCGATCATTCTTGAATTTTACTCTACAAAAGATGTATCATGTTGACAGTTTGGATGTTATTAGTTCTGAATAACTTAATTCTTGAACTTGTTTTATTGAATTCTTATATCATTGTCATCATCCTCATGTTTATATTTTTTCAAAGTTATCTGTGGCGCCTGTAGAGCATGGATGGACTTGGTATGATTATGACCGTGGATTATCGGTGTAATCATGGTAGTAATGTTACAAATGATGTGGTAAAAGTCCTCGATTGGCCGTAGTAGTGCATTGATGGGACGGTTGTTGGCATGATCATGACCATTAATGAATACACAACTATTCTTGGCCCGTAGTGCGAGGGAATAATTGTGGTGCGTGATACTAAAGAATATCATTGGTAGAAAGTGCGGGGTGATTCGATGATGTGGATTATTTATTAAAGTCGAGTCTCAAATTTATAATGATGATGAAAAACCTTTTAAATCATAAAAGATAGTAGATTTTATTTTCTACTTGACTCTTTTAATGGATTGCTTGTTCTCAACTGCAGTTAAACTTGATGTTTATTATATTTTATCGGTTTAACAATGTTGAAGGCTATTGATAATTTATTACGCATTATCTTAGTCATAATATTTCTTCTTGGGCTAGTTGAGCTCACCCTTTCTTTCTTTATTCTCTTGTGAAATGAGAACATAGATGGGACGAGTCGGGGAGCGGAGTAATGGTCCAGAGGATAGCATTAGTAGTCCTCACTATTCTGTGAAATAGTGTGATAATAATTGTAATGAGGACTCCTTTTGAGTTTGTATAATATCTAGTAGACAATATTTGTATTCAAACTCACAGTTTATGTCGTATTGTACACGACAGTTATATTAGTAAGTTATATTTAAATTCTGTACCATGTATCTGACTACCCAAGATGGGTGATGTATACCTAATTTTGGGGGCGTCACATTTTTGATGAGGGATTTGATCATTGGTGATGAAATCTTATGAGTATGGCATTTTTGAATGATTAAATGCATTATTTGGTAAAGTGTAAACAATTGAAATAAATTGTTTATAAGTTTAAGAAGTGATTAAAATATTGTTATAATAGTAATAATATTAGATGATGAGTTTATTAAGTGTTTGATAATATTTGGATAAATTTAAAGTCTTTAATATTTATCCTTATTTTCATTTGATTAATGCTTATATCATTGTCATCATCCTCATGCTTATATTGTGATGAAAGTCATCTTTGGCTTACGTACATAGATAGACTTGGTATGATTATGACCAGGGATTATTCGGTATAATCATGACCTGTAATATTGTAAATGATGTGGTAAAAGTCCTCAGTGGTCTATAGTGCATTGATGGAAAATTTTTGGTATGATTATGACCAGGGATTATTCGGTATAGTCATGACCATTGATGATTTAATGAATATCCTTGGCCCATAGTGTAGGGAAAATTCGATGATATGGTTTATTTATTAAGCTGAGTCTCAGCGATAAAAATTAATGAAAACATTTTAAATCATAGAAGATAGTAGATATCATGCTCTACTTGACTCTTCTAATAGATTGCTTATTCCGCTACAGTTAAACTTGATGTTTATTGTATTTTATCAGTTTAACATTGTTGAAGGCTAATGATAATTTATTCTGTATTATCTTAGTCATAATATTTCTTACTGGGCTAGTTGAGCTCACCCTTTCTTTCACTGTTTTCTTGAGAATTGAGAATATAAGCGGGACGAGTCGGGGAACGGAGTGACGGTCCAGATGATAGCATTAGTAGTCCTCACTATTCTGTTAAATAGTGTGATAATAAATATAATGAGGACTCCTTTGAGAGTGGATATTGTCTAGAAGAAAACATTCCTGTTTAAACTCTCAGCTATATTTTGTTGTATATTACATAACTGTTGTATAATTAAGATTGTATTTGTATTCTGTACCATGTATTTGGCAACTCTAAGATGGGTGATGTATACCTATTTTGGGGGCGTCACAGGTATGGTCATTTAAATTATGACAGCCTAAAATTGCTAGCAACAAAGAAGATGGTTGAAGGACTTCCTCAAATTAATCAAACAAATCAGATTTGTGAATCATGTCAACTTGGAAAACAACATAGAGAACCATTTCTTCAAAAATCTTCGTGGAGATCAAAAAGGCTGTTGGAATTAGTTCATTCAGATTGATGTGGACCAATGCCAATTACTTTTCATGGAGGTAACAAATATTTTATTACCTTTGTTAATGATTTCTCGAAAAAAGTTTGGGTTTATTTTCTCAAAGAAAAATCTGAATCGTTTCAAGCTTTTAAGGAATTCAAAGCTGAAGCTGAAAAATTTTCTGGTTGTCAAATTAAAATAATAAGAATCGACAAATGTTGTGAATATCTTCCAATTGAGAAGTATTGCAAAAATGATGGAATTAGGCATGAATTGACAGTAAGGCATACACCACAACAAAATGGTGTTACTGAAAGAAAAAATTGAACCATCATGGAAATGGTAAGATGCATGCTGAAAATGCTTGATAAAGAATTTTGAGCAGAAGTTGTATCCTGTGTTGTTTACTTGATTAACAGGTCTCCTACAAAAAGTCTGAACAATTGCACACCTTATGAAGCATGGTTTGGATTGAAGCCAAAAGTTAGTCACCTGAAGACTTTTGGTTGTGTTAATTATGCACACATTCCGGATGCATTCAGGAACAAATTGGATGATAAAGCAGAAAAATGTATTTTTATCGGCTACAGTGAAAAGAGAAAAGCTTACAAGTTGTATAATCCAGTGACACAGAAGATAATGATTAGTCGAGATGTTTGATTTGATGAAAATTCTTCATTTAATGTAGGAGTTTATTTTCCTGAAAATTAGCCAAGTTTTTGTGATACTAATGATGATTCTCAAGATGAAAGCGAGCTTATTTCTCCAAGATACTCTTCTCGTGGAAACTCCCTTGAATCCCCTTAAAGCACTCCTCAAAGAACTCCTCAAAGAAGAACAAAGAGCTCAAGAGAAATTTATGAGTCAACCGAGCAAATTGATCCAGATGATATTGTATTTTTTAATTTCTTTGTAGGAGAAGATCCAATTTCTTATGATGAAGCATCTAAAGAAGAAAAGTGGAAACAAGCCATGAAAGAAGAAATGAAAGCCATTGAGAAGAATGAAATGTGGGAGCTTACAAATCTGCCTCCGAACAAGATTTCTATTGGCGTAAAGTGGATATATAAAACAAAAATGAATTCAAATGGCTCCATCAACAAAAACAAGGCGAGACTAGTAGCAAAAGTGTATAAGCAAAAGGAAGGAGAAGACTTCACTGAGGTATTCGCTCCAGTTTCTAGACTTGACACTGTTCATTTGCTTATCTCACTTGCAACTCAAAATAATTGGAGTATATTTCAAATGGATGTGAAATCTGCGTTTTTGAATGGTTTTTTGGAAGAAGAAGTTTATGTTGAGCAACCACCTGGTTTTTTGAAGAAGGGAGAAGAAAATAAAGTTTACAAATTGAAGAAGGCGCTTTATGGTCTAAAACAATCACCAAGGGATTGGTATAGCCGAATCAATTCATACTTTAAACAAAATGGTTTTTGGAAATGCCCGTATGAGCCCACTCTCTAAATCAAAGGCACATCACAATAAAGCTTAATGGTTGTAAGTCTTTATGTTGATGATATCATTTTTACAGGAAATAATTTGAAAGTGTTGAAAGATTTTAAAGCCTCCATTGTGAAAGAATTTGAAATGACAGACTTGGGAAAGTTACATCATTTTCTTGGCATTGAAGTTCATCAAACCAAGAAAGGAATTTTTATTTCACAAGAAAGTTATGCAAAAGAAATTTAAAAAAAATTCAGAATGGAGAATGCAAATCCTTTATCAACTCTATGCATCATAGGGTTAAAATTAAGTAAAGAAGGTGAAGGCAAGCTTGTGAATTCCACTGTGTTTTGAATTTTGGTGGGAAATTTGATGTACTTGACTGCAACAAGACCAGATATCATATTTGCAGTAAGTTTAGTAAGTAGGTTCATGGAGAAACCATACTCTAATCATTTGGAGACTGCAAAAAGAATTTTGCGATATGTCAAAGGAACCATTGATTATGGTATTTTTTTATCAAGCTATTATTTTGATTAATCTTGTTGGATATATTGATAGTGACTTAGCAGGAAGCGTTGATGATAGTAAAAATAGTTCAGGCTATGTTTTTAGTCTTAGAAGTGGCCCAATTTCATGGTTTTCAAAGAAACAATCTGTTGTTGCTCTTTCTACAACAGAATCTGAATATATCGCTGCTTCTTTAGTAGGATATCAAATTATTTGGCTCCAAGGAATTTTGGAATCTTAAGCATACACAGATCTATCCAACAACACTATTTTGTGATAATAGTTCAACCATTTCAGTAACAAAGGATCCAGTACTTCATGGAAGACAAAACATGCGAGACCCCAAATTTTATAAATAAAGATTTAAATTTCTCAAAATATTTTTTTGAATATTATGGTGTGGATTTGATATAATATTATAGTTATGGGTAATATTTATAAATTTTGCAAAGTATGTAAGTTGTTATATAATATTCGATTGGTCAGGGAATATTCTTTTTGTCGGGGAATATCTGTATGACGGCACAATCATTGGTGGACCCCACAGCGGAATTATTGTCGGATTGAAAAAATGACAAAAATATTTTATAAAAATAACGGCGAAAGTGTTACCGTTAAAACTGTTGAACTACTCGGTAGTAAAAGTACAGTAATACGCGTGGTTGCATAATAGCACACGGTATTGATTATTGATGCTTACGTAAGAAGTCACTTAGTTTTGTTCAATTATTGCTACAGTAATTGCTGCATAGTATCTCACGTTATTTGATTCAATTATTGTCAATATTTTATATATTATTAAATCAATAATTGAGACGACAAAGTTATTAATATTATTATTTGCAATATTAACGATATGTCTAGAAGTTCTATCCAGGAGAGGTTTGGTCACCTAATTGCTGCTAATAGGGAGAAATCCTTATTGAAAGCCCTCTTTCACAGGAGCGACTTGGTCGATTAATAGTGTGAATTATAATAATGATGATGAATTTTGTTTTATTATTATTATAAATGTAATAAAAGCAGAAAACTTTTTATATAAAATGTAATACTTTTTATAAAGTTTTATTTTATTTGATTATAAATATAATATAATATATTTTATTATGCACATAGTGTTTGTATAGTGCCTGCATAGTGTTTTCATAGTAAAATCTTTTTATATAAAATAAAATACTTTTATAAAGTTATTTGTTTTATTAGATTATAAATAGAATATATTATATTTTATTATGCATAGTGTTTGCATAGTGCTGCATAGTGTTTGCATAGTAAAATCTTTTATATAAAACATAATACTTTTATAAAGTTATTTGTTTTAATAGATTTTAAAATATATATATATATATATATTTTTTATAAATAGAATATATTATATTTTATTGCATAGTATCCTTTCCATTCTCCTATAAATAGGATGCTTAGTTAGAATTGAAAGCACACCAGAAATTCAGAGAATTCTTCTTCTATAATCTTGAGCGTATTTCTTTAGAGTTTTAAGAAGTTTTGAGCATAGAAAACAGTATAAGTTTTCTTTAAGAATATCTTCACCCTACCAGTCGGAATACTTTTCTTTCTAAGGTAAGGGATATTATTATTATAGTAAGGGGTATTATTCTTTCGTATTCATGAAGAGAGTTATTTTCTTTCAATACTCGTAAGGGTTGTTATTCCATTCTTTATTATTATGTTGGAATAAACATGTCATGCTATCACCGCATACATGATGAAATTCTTCGTTATTCCATTCTTTATTATTCTATTGGAATAACTCCATCTCATGCTGTCTATCGCATGCCAGTGAATTCTGTTGTTATTCTACTCTTTATTATTACATTGGAATAACCTATATCATGCGATCTATCACATGCCCGGTGAATTACGTTGTTATTCCATTCTTTATTATTACGTTGGAATATCTTATGCGTGCGGATTACGCATGACACGGTTCCATTCTTTATTATTTTGTTGGAATATCCATGCATGCGGGATTACGACATGTTCGGTTCTTTATTATTACATTTTGAATATCACATCATGCGGTTTACGTATGACTGGTTCCATTCTTTATTATTCTGTTGGAATAACTCACATGCATGCGGATTCGTGCATGCGCTGGTGAATTCTTCTGTTATTCCATTCTTTATTATTCTGTTGGAATAACCTTTCTATGTGGATTATCGCATGCATGGTGAATGATCCTTCGTATTCATTCCTTATTAAATTGTGAAAATGATCTGTTTACGTGGATTACCGCATGGCGGGTGAAAATCCATTTGCGGTTTCGTAATTTTTCCGACCCTCAAAATTTCTGGAAAAATTTGAAATGATAATTTGATGAGTTTTCTATATTGTGTCCAAAACTGGCGATTTTTGGATGTATAGATTAAGAGTTACGAATTTTATGGGAAAAGACTATTTTAAAAGTAAACCCTTATAACTCCTTGTGGTTAACTCCAAAATTGGTGAAATTTTTATTAGGAGTACATGTATATAACAGAAGTATACTATATAAATTTCAGAATTTTTGGACAAAAGTACAGTTTATAAAAAATGTCTACGTATTAGGCAGTTTTGGCCATATGAAAAATAGTAAATGAATTTTTAAAATTTCGAGAAAAATATATGTTTAATATTAGACTATATTCTGTTAAATCCCAGAAAAAAAATATTTTTGGGACTGATTTGGTATTTTTCATGAAAATGAATTAGTTATGAGTAAATGAATTAAATATGTTATGTGAAGTAACAAAATTGGAAAATATGATTTTATGGCTTGAAAATCCTATATAAGGTATATGCAGATTTGTGATGAGGGTTTTGGTTATTGATGATGAAATCTTATGAGTTTGGCATTTTAGTATGATTAAATACATTAATTAGTAAAGTGTAAACAATTAAAATAAATTGTTTATAAGTTTAAGAAATGATTAAAATATTGTTATAATATTAATGATATTACATTATGAGATTATTAAGTGATTGATAACATTTGGTTATTATTGAACCTTTGGATAAATTGTATTATAAATGTTTAATATTTATCCTTTATCTCATTTGATTGATTCTTTATATCATTGTCATTATCCTCATGCTTATATTATGATGAAAGTAAATACATGGCACAGTAGTGCATAAATGGACTTGGTATGATTATGAATTGGGGATTATTCGGTATAATCATGACCGTAATGTTACAAATGATGTGGTAAAAGTCCTCATTGGCCCGTAGTGCATTGATGGACAGTTGTTGGTATGATTATGGCCATGGATTCTCTTCGGCCAAGGGTGCAAAGATGAATTGTTTTATGGTATGATCATGACCGTTGATGAAAACACGATTATCTTTGGCTCGTAGTGTATGGATAATTCATGGATGTGATATTAACGAATATCCTTGGCCGTAGTGCAGGGGTGATTCAATGATGTGGATTATTTATTAAGTTGAGTCTCATCGATAAAATATTGATAATAAAATTTTAAATTCATAGAAGATAGTAGATATCATGCTCTACTTGACTCTTCTAAAATACAGTTGTATGTCTTTGGCCTGTAGTGCAAAGATGAATTGTTAATGAATATCTTTGGCTGTAGTGCAAAGATGAAATTATTAGTATGTTTATGAGCAGGAATTGTGATTTGGTATAACCATGATTTTTGATGTTTCAGGTAAAGATAGGTGATGAAAATTATCTTCGTCCGGGTGCAAAGAGGAATTTAGAATCACAATTATGAATACGAGTTATTCATATGATTGTGGAAAAGAATTGTTTATTGATGTTACAGGGATAAAACATTATTGGTGGACTTTTAACATAGAGAAAATAATAGACCAAATGGTCTATTTGACTCTTCTAATGGATTGCTCGTTCCGCTGCAACTATGGTTGAAAAGTTTTATCATCTACCATATGTTCTAAATCTACGATTTATTATCGATTGAAGGCTATTGATAATTTAATTATCTTTAGTCACGATATTCTTTCTTGGGCTATTTGTGCTCACCCTTTTTGCTTCACAATTCCTTTCGTGTAATAAGAGTGTATTTGGGTTGAGCGAGGGATAACAGGGAATAGAAGCGGTGGTCTATAACTGTTGAGGTTCTCCCTAAATAGTATGGAAATAATTTTATTGAAAACTTTAGATAAGTGTGTCGTATTGTATATGTCATTTGATATTTAATTTTGGTGAACCGAATAGGGTGAGGTGAACCCAACTTTGGAAGGGTGTTTTGCCACTATCATACAAGATGTCTAATGACATACAACCTCGTGTTATCATAAGACAGGGTTGTGCACATCCACTTGCTGAGTATATTTACGAGCACTACCTATATAATCTTGGAGTTTGGTTAAAATATAGTTCACAATTGCAGACAGTGGAGATAGTTATATATCAAGAAAAGACTCACCATTGGAAGGAACATGATAGTAATCTTCTCGTTTTTCTTTGGGGTCTATTGGGTCAACCAAGGATAATTCTGTGGACATATGATATCTATCATAACCTAGACGCATGGCCTCCCATGTACGAAGGTTTCCTTGAGCACTTCCCAAAGATTTTAATTTCTAAAACAATTATTGACTGTACCTTTATGTAAGGTGAAATTGTGACATGAGTCAGAGTTGGTATATATATTTGTATTGAAACTCACAATATATATGTCGTCGTATTTTGCACAAAAGTTGTATAAATGAAGTTGTTAGTAGTGTATTTTTTGGCGACTCAAGATGGGTGATGTATACCTATTTTGGGGGCGTCACAAAACATATTCGTATTCGATTTCATTTCTTAAGAGAGTTGGTAAAAGAAGGCATTATTCAAGTGGTGTATTGCAGGATGGAAGATCAATTAGCAGATATTTTCACAAAGTCTTTAAGCATAGAAGTCTTCAAGAGAAATGTTGCAAGTTTGGGAATAAAAAGCAAATTTGGTTTACGGGAGGCATTGTTGGGAAGCTAAACCAAATTCTTGGTTTTCTACATTCATAGATTAATTTGGTTCTTTGAATATCTCTAAACAAGTGTTGAAACATTTAATATTTTGTATTGGTTATATCAATGGTTATTAGAAATCTCTAGTGTTTTATTCTTCTAAGCTAAGTATTCTAGAATGCTCTTGTAATTCTATAAATACCAATGGTTGTAATCACTTTTATGTTCAAGGGAGAAATAGTAAGAACAAAAGTTCAGTTTATATAAATCACTTTTCTCCTTCTTTGGGATTACATGATTTAATCTTCCTTCGTGTACGTGTTGGGGCAGGGAAAAGTACTTTAAAAGCTATGGATCGTGCAGACTGTATCAAGGGTTTAATTTCATCATGTCTAGCGGAGGAGCAACATATACGAGCGGTGGAACATGGGAGGCGAAAATGGGCGTCGTCGGTTGCAGAAATTGGCGGAGGGAGAGCATACAAAGCTGGTTGCAGGCATAAAAAGAAAAGGGAATTGATATTTTCATAATCTAATTTTATATTTTCACAAATGGGTCCTATTTTTAACTAAATCAGCCCTTTGTACAGTAAACTAATTATAAGATTTAGTTCTTATATCCAAATTTCTCCATTGATAAATAACTAAACATCTAGTTGCTTAACTTTATTTGATTAGTAGAGTTTCTCAAATTGATAAATAACTAAACATCTAGATGCTTAACTTTATTTGATTAGCAGAGTTACTCAATTGAAGACAACTTTTATTTATTTAATTATTATGATAGTAATAATATTAATAATAATTAGAAAATAGTTAGGAAATAAGTGAGAAAAATTATTTACACATAAAAATTAGGATATACGGCTTTCTCCCACCAGGGAAAAAAATTATTTTCAGAATTTCTATTATCATATCATATTACTAATTTAAGATTTTTATGAAACAAATTATACTTAAAATGTGTAAACTTTATATATAAGACTGTGTAAAAATTAGGGAGTGTCTATTTAGAACTGAATGGAGCCTAATGGCTGAATGACTGAATGACTGAATCGGTTAGTGCGTTTGTTTTGGTCTAAATGGTTGAATCGGTAAGATGGACGAGCTGAATGGCTAAATCAGATTTTTTAGCTGAATGGCTGAATGAGTAGCTGGATGAAGTAAAAAATATTAACTATTATATTAAGTAATATTAAATAAATTTACAATATTTTTGAATTTTTTCAGAGGGGTAAAATAATAAAGTTTTGTCATTTAGATGTTTCAGACATGTCAATTATCAAACAACTTTTTTCATTCAGATTTAGATTCAACTCATTCAGATTCAGATTTAGCTCATTCAAATTCAGATTCATTCAGTTTTTATCAAACACCCCCTTAATCTTATTAAACTGTAAAAATTAATTTAAGTTTGACATTGGAACTGCTCATCTGAATTAATCTTATAAAAATTGATGTAATAAGATAAAATAGAAGTTTTATTATAAAAGATTACTAAAATTAAGAACAAAGATGATTGGAGGAAAGAGAGCATTCTCATTATATTTTTTTTATCACATTCTCTTTTACAATGATATTATTTATAGATATATGAACATCAATACTTGGAGGTTTTAAAACTCAAAAGTCACGAGTTTTAAAACTTAAGGGACATGAGAGTTCCAAAATATCAAGAATCATTACAATTAAATATAAGAGAAATGAATCTAGAAGAGATACTAAAGTTCTAAGTAACCCTTCTGTTAGGGATATAAAAATGAAAGGTATCCTTAATCAAGGTCAGGCTAGTCACCCCTGTTATACTCAGAATGAACCTGTAGAAGAAGAAGGTTCTTCTTCTCTTACCCCTTCTGAGTTTCCCACTCAATCAGATTTTGAAATTCCTATTAACAACCAATTAAGAGTCATTAAAAAAGATTTCAAATTAGATTGGGACAACCTTGTTAAAGATTTTAATTCTAAATCTAATAAAGAAAAAAGACATTTATTTAGATCAAATCATTCAACAAAAAAGGAGCGCGATAAAATTGTTAATAGATGGAAACGATTTATTAACAGTGAAAAGATAAACATTACTTTTTACGATTGGTATGATAAATATCAAGGTAAATGTAATGTTATAACTAAAACACAATGGACTAAAGAAGATAAATCAAAAGTTTCTTCTAGTTATCCCCCTCTTGAAACGGTTCTTCTTCCAGTCAAAAATACGTCTGTTGTTGACAGTCCTTTTAAGATTTCGGATGGTAATAAAGATGATAAAAAAATTATTGAACAGTTAAATTTTAGTAATCAATATCTAGCAACCGTAGGAAGACAGCTAGATAGGATTGAAGAAAAATTTGAGGATACCACTGTTAAAAAACCCGATTCAAAAATTGAACAACCTTTATTAAAATTACCAAAAAATAGAAGTAAATTATGTTTACCTAACAAAGATGGTGAACTCACTCGTGCTATTGATAAGCTATTTAAAAAATTAAAAACTGAGCCTGAATCAAGTGGCACTATAGCAATCATTGATCAAGTAGAAACTGACGATGAGAGCAGTTGCAAGTCAGATTTTTCTGATGCTACTTCAGTCCCAGATTTTGATGATCAGTTAAACAAATTAACAGTTAAAAACACTAGTATAACTAGGAATTGGTATTCTAGACCCACTCTTCCGTATCTACAGTTCGAAGAGAGAAATCTAGATAAAAAATTCTCCGTTTCATCCAATAAAATTTATGAATGGAACATAGATGGTTTCAGTGAACAAGAAATTTTGAATAAGTTAAATCACATGTCTATGGTAGCTAATAGCTATATAACAAAGTTCAACAATCTGACTCAGCCAGACATTGTTGAGTTAATAGCTAGTGGATTTACTGGTATTCTTAGATCTTGGTGGGAAAAATATCTCACTGAAGATACTAGGTTATCTATAATCCATGTTGTCCAATTAGACGATGATGGCAACCCAATCTTTGATGAAGATGTTGGGAATGGTCCGCCAGATGGAGTTAATATTCTAATATTTACAATAATTAAACATTTTGTTGGAACCCCTAATAATATTACTGAAAGAATTCTCGATCAGTTAAGGAATCTTACTTGTCCCACTCTAAGTGATTTTAGATGGTACAAAGATGTATTTACCTCTCGAGTTATGATGCGTAATGATAGCAATAAACCATTCTGGAAAGAAAAATTCATCAATGGTTTACCTTTATTATTTGCACATAAAGTTCGTGAAGAATTAAGTAAGAATTTGGGTTATATTGATTATGATAACCTAACTTATGGTGACATAATCAGTTATATTCAAAAAAATTGGATTAAAAATGTGTATTGATTTTAAGTTGGCCAAGCAAGCTAGTAAAGAAAAGAAAAAAGCAAAATATGAGTTAGGAACCTTTTGTGAACAATATGGTTTACCCCCTATAGCTCCCTCTAGAAGAAAGCATAAACATAAACATATTGATCATCATAGAAGTCACAAACGTCATAAACAAAAACGCAGTCATAGGAACGATAAAAATCAAGATGAGTATTATAATAAACCTAAGCCAACAAAAAAAAAAATACAATAAAAAGTCTAAAAATTTTGATAAAAGTAAAATTGTTTGCCACAATTGTGGGCAGAAAGGGCACTACAAAAATGAGTGCAAAATTAAAAAGAAATTATCTCAATTAAATATTTCAAGTGAAGATACTGAACAACTATTATAATTAATGAGAATAGAGAACAACGTCAGTAATGATGAAGGTTCTGATATTCCTCATTCATCTAATAGCAGTACTAGTAACCATGAAACAGATAGTGACAATGAAGAAGTTACTATTTGTGCTGATAATTGCAATGAAAATTGTTGCAATAAAAGATTAAATTTAATTACCAAAAATGACGAAGAAAGCTCTTTGCTAATTGATTTAATTAGTAAGATTTCTGATCCTGAGTTAAAATCTCAATACACTAAGCAGTTAAAAGATTTATTAACCAAAGATAATAGAGTTAAGGATAAGATTATAAAAGCTAAAGAAAAACCAGTATTTAGTCTTAATAAAACTCTTGAGAGGTTTAAAACCCCAATAAAAGGTGTTACCCTTCCAGAATTAAATCAAGAAGTTAATAAACTAAAAAGAAAAATTTCTAACTTAAAATTAGAAGTCTCTAATTTAAGAAATGAGTTTGAGGGAAAAAAATTCAATCTTCAAGTCCATGATTCCTCCTCTAGTGATGAAAATCACGATGAGCCTGAATCGCCAGGAACTAAAAAAGAGCCAGATCTCTTTGTCCAGGGTCTTTCTCTTAAAAGAATTAAAGATATCACCATTCAAAAATGGTATATCTCCATTAACTTAGTTGTTGATAAAACCTTTTCAATACAACCTTCCGCTCTAGTGGATACTGGCGCAGATCTTAATTGTATTCAAGAAGGTCTAATCCCAACTAAATACTACAAAAAAACTACTGAGAAATTAAACTTAGCTAACGGTTGTCAAATGAAAATAAAATACAAACTGCCTAAAGTTCACATCTGTCAAGATAATATGTGCTTTAAAACATCATTTGTTTTAATCCGTAATCTTACAGATATGATCATCTTAGGATTACCATTTATATATTTATTATACCCCTTTACTACCAATAATGAAGGTTTAAGTTGTAAGCATTTAGGAAAAAGAATAACATTTAAATTTCTTATCAAACCTAAAGAGAGAGATTTGAGATTTATTCAAGATGAATCCATCTCTAAATCTTTGAATTTATTAAATTGCAAATCCACCTATTTAAATTTCTTAAAAGAAGAGATTAAGTACAAACATATTAAAGAACAACTTAAAAATAAAGGAGTTTAAGAAAAAATAGAAGAATTAAAAACCTATTTAAAGGACAACCTTTGTTCTGATTCTCTTAATGCCTTTTGGCATCGGAAGAAGCACGTTGTAAGGCTTCCTTATGCTAAGGAATTCAAAGAACATTTGATTCCTACTAAGGCCAGGCCTATACAAATAAATCACGAGCAAATGGAGTTATACAAAAATGAAATTAATGACCTCCTTAATAAAGGATTAATTAGACCTAGTAAACCCCTTTGGTCATGTCCCGCCTTTTATGTTAACAATGATGCAGAAAAGGAGAGAGGTGTTCTCCGTTTAGTAATCAATTACAAGCTATTAAACAAGGTCTTAGAATGGATTAGGTACCCTTTGCCTAATAAAGATGACCTCATTAACCGGTTAAGTAATGCCACTATCTTCAGTAAATTCGACCTTAAATCTAGTTTCTGGCAAGTTGCCATTCACCCCAATGACAGATACAAAACAACCTTCACTACCCCATTTGGCCATTATGAATGGAATGTTCAGGCATTTGGCCTAAAGAATGCTCCTAGTGAATTTCAGAATATCCTCAATGACATTTTGAATCCTTTCAGTCATTTTGTTGTTGTTTACATTGATGATATTCTCATTTTTTCCAATTCCATTGAAGAACACATTAAACATTTGAAATCATTCTTCAAAATAGTTAAAGATAATGGACTTGTCCTTTCACCTTCCAAATGCAGCTTGTTTCAAGTTAAAGTTCAGTTTCTTGGTTTAAATATTTATCGCGGACTCATATAGCCTATTGATAGAGCTATTCAATTTGCTGACAGATTCCCAGATAAAATTACCAATAAAACCTAACTACAAAGGTTTTTGGGCTCGCTCAATTATATTGACAAGTTCTATAAAAACCTCAGGAAGATTTGCAAACCTCTCTTTCAGCGTTTGCAAGATAATCCTCCACCTTGGACTGACATTCATACTTCTGTCGTCCAACAAGTTAAAAAATATGTCAAGGCATTGCCCTGCCTTGGTATTTCTAACGATGCTGCATTCAAAATTGTTGAAATTGATGCCTCTGATATTGGATTCGGAGGAATTCTCAAGTAAAAACTTACTCTCAATTCCCCTGAACAAATTGTTCGTTTTCATTTCGGTGCATGGAATAGTACATAGTTAAATTACAGTACTATTAAACAATAGATACTTTCTTTAGTATTATGTATTAACAAATTCCAAAGTGACTTACTAAACCAAAAATTCTTAGTTCGTATTGACTGCAGATTAGCAAAATATGTTTTAGAAAAAGATGTTGAAAACATAGCCTCTAAACATTCCTTTGCTAGATGGAAAGCCTTATTGAGTATATTTGATTTTGAAATTGAGTATATTAAAGGCAGTAACAATTCAATTCCTGAATTTCTCACTCGGGAATTTATTAATACAGGCACGGTTCAACCAAAATGAGTGTTTGAGGAGCATCATCCTCTCGTGGCCCGGGTCGCCCTACTGGCCCAAGTAATCAACCAAGAGGAACTTTAGTTCTTTATCCGATTAACCCAGTTTATCAATCCAACAAATTCACAGTCCTTGGGACACTTCCTAAGCCTTACAGTTCAGCCTTAACCAAAGAAAGCTGAACCGATTGACCCTTTTTGCAATCCCATTAAAGCCTCTCTCTTGGGCCTCCCAGTCATCCTCCTTCTGAGCACATGCTTAGATGGGAAAATCACCTATTTTATATTGAACCCCAAATGAAACCCAAGGATGACCCCATTAAACTTGCCTCCCAGTTCTTCCCCTCTGGATGGCACTTTACTCCCCTTGCTCCTTATAAATCCCTTGTGTATTATAAAGATATCCTCATTGAAATAGAGCACGTAAACATTAAACCCATTTATGCTAATAATGATAAGTCAAAAGTACTTTATCATTCTTTATATATTAAACAGTTCATTCAGTTACATGATTGGGGAAAACATCCCTCCGATCTTATGCAACTCTCTAGTCAAGAAAACTCTTACTGTTACTACGATTATATTGAAGCTTGGTATAAGGTCTTCCTTCACCAAAACGAGTCACACAGTCATTCATGGTTTATTCAGTTTGACCATAGATTCAAAAGTCAAATCCCTTATTGGTTCGTTCTCTGGTGGTCTAGACTTGGTTCTACCTACGACCTCCTCCCCGATCTTTTGAAAGTTTAACTCAGTCATTTTTGTAACCATAGTAAAAACAATCCGAAATATGACGATATCCCTGTCATTCTTCAGTTTGTTAGTAAATATAAGATCCCCTGGATTCTTATATGGCAATATAATGTTCAATCTCCCACTAAAGTAATAGATGTTAAAGATCAAAAATTTACTTATTTGGTTTTTTGTACCACCGTTGATTCACTTCCTCATTTTTCCCGACTGTTTTTCATCAAATGGTGGGATAAGTTCGATATTAATAGAATTGTTGGTCAGGTTGAAACAGAATTTCATGTTGTCCCTCCTCCAGTTTTACTAGTTTCAGCTATTCCGGCCAATGAACCATCTAGTAAACCAAAAGAGTCTAAGTCAAAAGAGTCTAGAGTCAGTCCCACTGGTTCGTCTTGTTCCCGTGACATTTTTGATTTTAAGAACTGTTTCGATAAAGAGTTAAAATTAATTGCCCATGCTTTAAATAAAAGGATTGATGAATTACATGAAGAAGCCTCTGCATGTTCTTCATCCTCTTCGAGGAATGCTTCTACCAGTCAATATGGTGATGATGATGACCCTTATGGCACCATCAACTTGCAAGATACTCAAGACCCATTTGCCTGACGTCTCAGTCACCTTTCAGTCACATGCACCTGCTCCTGCAACCAGTCATTCACATGATGCTCTCCACCGAAAGCAGTCCTCTACCACCTGTACATGTTCCTGCTTTTCCACTGAAAGCATCTTCCAAGTCAAAAGATCCAGCCACTTTCTTAAAAGTGGCCAAAAGAGTCCATGAATAGTAAAAAAGTCAGCACTGTTTTACTGTTCATCAATAGTAATTCTTGTCTGTAATTATTTACTTTATGAATAGTAATTTTGTAATAGTTCTTTCCTTATTCTATAAAAGGAAATCGAACTTAGTTTTTTCCTTATTCTTTTTCACACATGACCTTATAACACTCCCCCTTAGATGTCTATTGTATAGCAATACGCATTGAAAGCTGCCTCATTAAAAACCCAATGAAAAAAAAACCTTGGTTAAGGAAAAAAGAGTGCAGCGCGTATTAGCACCCCCTTATTAATGTATCCTTAAGTTCTTCAGCTGTCGCATTCCAATATTGCGACGCAATCCTTCAAACATTGTAGTTGGTAATGCTTTGGTGAACAAATATGCTAGATTATCTTTTGATCAAATTTGTTGAACATCAATGTCACCACACTTATCAAGGTCATGTGTGAAAAAGAATTTCGGTGAGATATGTTGTAAAACCCCGACTTTTATAAAATAAAAGTCTAATTTAATTTATGATTATTATTTTAAAGTTGTAAAATGTTAAATTTATAAATGGTCAAATGAGCAATTAATCGGATAAATGAGTAATTAAAAGAGGAAATATTAAAGTTGTGGGCCATGGGGGAGGTGGCTTACATGTGGGATGGTTTTAATTGACCATAACTATCACCAATTAAGAAGAATGGGACAATCTTCTGCACATCATTTTTGACTTGTGGAAATTAAGGGAGAAAAGAGCAAGGAAGGGAAAAAGGATAAAAACAAGAGGAAGAATCAGTAGACTCCTACCTCCATTATTCTCCTACGCCAATATTCAGCAGAAAAGAATATAGAATGAGAGAAAAGAAAAGAAGGGGAGAGAAAAGGGAAAGAAAGGGAAAACACCATCATTTTTATTTTCAGTACACTTTCTCATTCCCTCATTCCATCCTCCCGTAGCCATGTTCAGGAGAAGAAGGAGAGAAGAGAGAAAGGAAAGAGAAAGATAGGAAGAAGAATGAAGGAATAAACTCTTTAAAGGTAATGAATAAAACCTTGATTAATCCTTTGATTTTCATGATAGAAGTTAAGTTTTATGATGTTGGTGTGTTTATGTTTGTATGTGATAGATTAAACTTACAAAAAATATGAATCAAAGGAAAGAAATCAAGAAGTTAAGAGAAGAACAAAATCTGGAAATTTTCAGAAAAATTAGTTTATTACTTGATTTTGTAAAACCAAAACTTTTCATCTCTTTAATTTTCCTAAGAGTTTGATTTGTTGAAGGTTGGGTTATAGGGGATCATGATGGATCCAAAGTAATAATGAAATATATGATGATTTTATGTTTATTCCATTTCATAATCAAATTTAAGATCAAAAAGTTAGGCATGTGTTTGAGGATGAATAAAAGTTATTTTGAGGACTTAAATCAAACTTGTAAAAGTGTTGATGGTTGATTTATGTGTAAAATCTGAGGAGGGGGATCTATAGATTAAGAAGTTGTGGAAATATTCTAATTTGAAAGAACTAAAAATGATTTAAATTGAAGTTGTGATGAAAGTTTTTGTAAAACATTTTAATCGATGAAAAACTTAGTCTTGGGGGACTTTGGAGCCAGATTTTGGAATAATTAATGAATCTTAAAAATTATGAAATCATGGGAGTTTTGTAGAGCATGTTACAAGCTTTCCATAGCCTCAAAAAACGGACTAATTCCGATAACGGATGAAGAAGTTATGAAGATTTGAAGTATGTGCGTTAAACGTTGCAAAATCTGGAAAATTAGAGTTAAGTGCCAAGGGTCGAGCGCCTAGGCACTAGGCTTGGCGCTTAGACTCTGTTCTTGGGAGCCTAGGCGCCTGCCCAAGGCCAAATTTGGGCGCCTAGGCTCTGGTCAAGTGTTAAGCCAACATCTGTTCGGACGTCCTTTAGTAAATTGGGCATAACTTTTTCATACGAACTCAGATTGAGGTGATTCAGGATGATTCGGAAAGATAACGAGTAGACCTAAAACTTCATTCTTTATGTTGTGAGATTTGAGGTAGGTATCAGGGCCTAAAATTGCTAATTGCGAAATTAATGTGAATTCAGAGACAATCGGAGGACGTCGGGCATGCACGTATGCATCGTGTAATGTTTTTGACGATAAAGGATGTTGTTCTAAGTTGTAAAACATGAACATTATTAAATATAATGATATTTAACATTAATAAATGATGAATTAGATAAGTTTAATATACAGATGTTTGTTCAATTATTTTCTTTTACAAAAATAAGTTTGGCAGGACTTCTTGAAGCGATCTACTTTTTTCTAAAAGTAGTGCGGACCACAACTCAATTATTTTTAAAACGTGTACAAGTTGGTTTAATTTTCTCCGTGGGACCATAAATTCTCTACCATTATTATATACCTCATTTGGTTATTTTGTCAAAGCAGGTGTGCTAGTTGTTTACTAATTTTTTAGTATAAATAAGTTGCTCGGTTGAGTAACTAAAGACACACCATCACTACACTAAAAATATAGAATTCTTTTACTACAATATTGTGAGTATAATATTGTGAGTATTTCTATTGAGTGTAATGTTACTCCAAGTGTAGATAAGGAATGCAAGCATTGTTTAAGTTGATCAATTTCACATAAAGCAGAATCAAGTCACATGCTAAGGTAAGGGATATCATTATTATGGTAAGGGAGTATCATTTTTATGGTAAAAAGAATATCATTTTCTTTCATACTCCATATTATGGTAAGATATTATTATTCGTTTATTCAATTTATCATTAAATGGTGAAAAGTCCTGAAAGGATTATAATATCCTTAATAGTTTGTGCTTCATCTATTATTATGTTATCAATTTGGACTCTGGATAATTAAGTTGAAAATCACTAAGATCTATGTTATCTTATTATTCTGATGATTTATGTTTATTCATTATAGACCATTGTCATCATTCTCATGCTTATATTGTGTTGAAAGTCATTTATGGCCAGTAGTGCATAGATGGACTTGGTATGATTATGACCAGGGATTATTCTACATAATCATGACCGTAATGTTACAAACGATGTGGTAAAAGTCATCTTTGGCCCGTAGTGCATAGATGGACTTGGTATGATTATGACCAGGGATTATTCGGTATAATCATGATCGTAATTGAAAACACGAATATCCTTGGCCCGTAGTGCATGGATAATTCATGGTTGTGATACTATTAAGCTGAGTCTCAGCATTATTGGATTTACAGTTGTATATCTTTGGCCTGTAGTGCAAAGATGGGATATTGATTATTAGTTTTCTGATTTGTATATCTTTAGCTCGCGCGGTCTGCAAAAGGTGGACTGTTGATTATTGGTTTTACAGTTGTATAGCTTTGGCCTGTAGTGCAAAGATGGACTGTTAATTATTGATTTTACAGTTGTATATCTTTGGCACAGTAGTGAAAAAGATGGATTCATTGGTTATTAGTTTTACAGTTGTATATCTTTGGTATGTAATGCAAAGATGGGTGTTGGTTATTGGTTTACTGATTGTATATCTTTGGCATGTAGTGCAAAGTTGGACTGTTGATTTACTTGATTATAAATATGAATTGTGATTTAATTATAATATGTGGTGGTTCAGGTGAAGACAGGTGATGAGAGTTCTCTTTGTCTTGAGTATAACCAAGAACTATTGATGATTATTACAGGAATGAAATATTAACGATGGACTTTTAATCTAGAGGAGATAGTAGACATTATGTTCTACTTGACTCTTCTAATGGATTGTTGATTCCGCTGCTATTATGGTTGAAAACTTTTATCTTCTACCATATGTTCTAAATATCTAAATTATTTTGATAATTTAATTATCTTAAGTCATGATATTCTTTACTGGGCTATTTATGTTCACCCTTTTACTTCACCACCACTTTCAGGTAATAAAAGTGTAGCTAAGACTAGCAGAGAGAACATGGGTATAAAGTGGTGATATAAATTTGTCACAATCCTAATCAAATTATGAAACGGTGTGGCGTAATAATTGTACTGAAAACTTAAAAAGTGTGTGACATGTTTTATACATCATTTGATATTTAATTTTGGTGAACAACAATAGGGTGAAGCGAATCAGAATTTGAAAGCGTCAAAGGTGCACTCCAATAGAATGAGGAGAACCTAAATATTCTCGTGTCCCTTCGTGGACTTGATATAATTGCTGCTGTACTTTATATGGCATTGTAATAATTTAAATATGAATATTGTCTTATTATATACGTAACAATATTTGTATTGAAACTCACAGTATATGAGTCGTCGTATTTTGCACGACAGTTGTATTTATTGGAGTTGTCAGTAGTGTATTTTCTGGCGACCCAATATGGGTGATGTATACCTATTCTGGGGGCGTCATATATGCTTTGTTCTATCACCTTTGATGTATCCTCCTTTTAATTGAGCTATACATGCAAGATTGTCTTCATATAGAATGGTTGGAGTTCCTTTGCTGGAGGATAAACCACATGTTTCACAAATATGTTGAGTTATTGATCTCAACCACACACATTCTCAACTTCCTTCATGTATTGCAAGTATTTCAGCATGATTAGATGAAGTGGCAATTAATGTTTGCTTTGTAGATCTCCATGATATAGCAGTATCACTACACATAAAGAGATAACCTGTTTGAGATCGACCTTTATGTGGATCAGATAAATATCCTGCATCAGCATATCCAACTAATTTATGATTATCATTATTTGAATAAAATAATCCCATATCCATACTTCCTCGTAGGTAATGAGAAATATGTTTAACCCCTTTCCAATGTCTCTAGGTAGGAGAAGAGCTATATCTTGCTAACAAATTCACAGAGAATGTTATATCAGGTCGTGTATTATTATCAAGATACATTAACGCACCAATTACATTGAGGTATGATACTTCAGGACCAAGTAATTCTTCATTATCCTCACGAGGTCTAAAAGGGTCCTTTTTCACATCAAGTGATCTAAAAACCATTAGGGTACTCAATGGATGAGTTTTATCCATATAAAATCTTTAAAGGACCTTCTCTGTGTAAGTTAACTGATGAATGAGAATTCCATATGCTAAATGCTCGATCTGCTGGCCGAGACAAAATTTTGTTTTTCCTAAATCTTTCATCTCAAAATCTTACTTTAAATAATTCATTGTCTTTAGTATCTCTCTATGAGTTCCAATAATATTTAAATCATTAACATACAAAGCAATGATAGTAAAATCGGATTCTAACTTCTTTATAAAAACACATGGGCATATAGGGTTATTATTATACCCTTCTTTGAATAAATATTCACTAAGACGATTGTACCACATGAGTCATGATTACTTTAACCCATATAGGGACCTTTGCAACTTGGTTGAGTATACTTTCCGAGGATTTAACTTATATGCTTCCGGCATGTTAAATCCTTCAGGGATTTTCATATAAATATCATTATCAATTGACCCATATAAATAGGTTGTAACAACATCCATTAGACACATATCTAGTTTTTCATGAGCTACCAGGCTAATAAGATACCACAATGTAATTGCATCTACCATAGGAGAATATGTTTCATCGTAATCAATGCTCATTTTTCTCATTTCTTTTTCGCACAAAGACCCATTTGTATCCAACTAGCTTTACTTCTTCGGGTGTTTGGATTACAGGTCCAAAAACTTCATGTTTTGCAAGTGAATTTAATTGTGCCTGGATTGCTTCTTTTCATTTTGGCCAATCATTTTTGCGTCTACATTCTTAGACAGAATTAGGCTCAAAATCCTCGTTTTCATTAATGATATCAAGTGATATATTATATGAAAAACTGTTGTCATCAACTATCTCACTTTGGTTCCATTTTTTCTTGGTAGAGATATAACTTATCGATATCTCATCATTTTTATTGTTTTCAGGTACCTGAACCTCTTCTGGAGTTTTATGATTAGCTATGTCTATATCATCATGAATATTTTCCTCCTTAATAATGCCAACTTATTTATTTACTTATTTTCTTTTCCGAGGATTTTTGTCTTTCAAATCGATTGGTCTACCACGCTTCTGGTGTGCTTTAGACTCATTTGCTACAATTTTTGTAAATTGTTCTATTGGGACTTTAATCCGAGCTGGAGTATTTACAGCTGGTATATGAGAATAGGTTACTCCTTTTGAGTTAGTGAATGCATTCGGTAGTTGATTTGTTATATCTTGCAAACGAAGTATCTTTTGAACTTCTTATTCACATTATTTTGTACGAGGATCAAAATTCAATAATGACAATGCATTCCAAGTTATATTTTTATCCAGTTGTTTAATTTCTCCCCCTAATGCTGGGAACATAGTCTCACCAAAATGACTGTCGGTAAATCGTGTCCGTAAATGAATGACCTGTTAAGGGTTCAAGATATTTAATTATTGATGGGGACTCAAACCTAATATATATCCCCAGCCTCCTTTGAGGACCCATCTTTGTACGTTGTGGAGGATAAATTGGAATATATACAGCACAACCAAATATTCTTAGATGGGAAATATCTGGCTCATGACCAAAAACCAATTGTAATGCGGAGAATTTTTGATATGATATTGGCCTAATGCGAATAAGTGCTGTTGTATATAAAATAGCGTGCCCCTAAACAAAGACATGAAGTTTTGTTCTCATGAGAAATGATCTTGCAATTAACTAGAGGTTTTTAATAAATGATTCAACAAGACCATTCTGAGTATGAACATGGGCAACATGATGTTCATTATTTATCCCAAGTGACATGCAATAATCATTAAATGTTTGGGATGTGCATTCACCAGCATTGTCAAGACGAATAACCTTAATTGTATGATCCAGAAATTGTGCTCGTAATCTAATAATTTGAGCAAGTAATCTCGCAAACGTCAGGTTACGAGTTGATAATAAACACATATGTGACCATCTTGTAGATGCATCTATTAAAACCATAAAATATCTAAATAGTCTACCTAGTGGGTGAATAGGCCCAGAAATATCTCCTTGAATACGTTTTAGAAACCTTGGGTATTCAATCCCAACTTTAGCTGGTGATGGTCTAATGACCAATTTGCCTTGAGAACAAGCATCACATGAGAATTCATTAAATTTAAGAATCTTCTGGTTCTTTAATGGATGGCCATGTGAATTCTCAATAATTCGTTGCATCATTATTGATCCGGGATGACCCAATCGGTCATGCCAAATAATAAAATTATTTAGTTCATTGAACTTCTGGTTCATTATTGCATTGACTTCAATTGTACTAATACTTGTATAGTACAAACCTGAAGATAAAACGGGTAATTTTTCCAATATTTGTTTTCCAGTAGAGACATTTGATATGATGTAAAGATATTCTATATCATTGTGATTGGTTGTCTCAATATGGTATCCATTAAGTCGTATATTTTTAAAACATAGCAGATTCTTCCTTGATTTAGTGAAAAGCAAAACATTATCAATAATAAATTTTGTTCCACTAGAAAACATTATATTGGTTGTGACGCCCCCAAAATAGGTATACATCACCTATTCTGAGTCACCAAATACATGGTACAGAATACAAATACAATCTTTAATATACAACAAGAAAGCTGTGAGTTTTAATACAAATATTGTCTTCTAGACAATATTCACTCTCAGAATAAGTCCTCATTACATTTATTGTCACACTATTTAATGTAGAATAGTGAGGACTACTAATACTATCATCCGGGACCGGTCACCCGTTCCCCGACTAGTCCCGGCTATATTCTCATTTCCTAAAGAGAACAGTGAAAGAAAGGGTGAGCTCAACTAGCCCAGTAAGAAATATTATGACTAAGATAATGCAGAATAAATTATCATTAGTCTTCAACAATGTTAAACTGATAAAATACAATAGACATCACTTTAAAAATCTACTATCTTCTATGATTTAAAAAGTTTTTCATCACTTTTATCGCTGGGACACAGCTTAATAAATTATCCACATCATCAATTCATCCCTGCACTACAGGCCAAGGATATTATTTAGTATCACGACCACAAATTATCCATGTTCTACGGGCCAAGGATATTCGTGTATTCATCAACGGTTCTGATCATGCCATAAAATAATTCATCTTTACTCCCTTGGCCGAAGAGAATCCATAGCCATAATCATATCAAAAACTGTCCATCAATGCACTACGGGCCAATGAGGACTTTTTCCACATCATTTGTAACATTATGGTCATGATTATACCGAATAATCCCTGGTCATAATCATACCAAGTCCATCTATGCACCACAGGCCACAAATGACTTTCAACATAATATAAACATGAGGATGATGACAATGATATAAGAATTCAATAAAACAAGTTCAAGAATTAATTTATCCAGGAACTAATAACGTCCAAATTATCAACATGATACTTCTTTGTAGAGTAAAATTCAAGAATGCTCAGAAGAATATTTCCATGAGAAGATACTGGATGAAGCGCAAATATCAAGGATATTCCACTAATTTCATGGAGTATAGAAGTCAAAACTTTAACCAACTGAGTATAATAAAGAATAGAATAACAAAAAGAAATCACCATGCATGCGGTATTTGCATAGACATGTTATTCAATAGAATAATAAATAACGGAACCGTGTCAAAGCGAATAATACGCACCGGATGCGGATATTCTAATGTAATAATAAAGAATGGAATAACAACAAAATCACCATGCATGCGGTACTTTGCGATAGTATACATGTTATTCCAATAGAATAATATATAATGGAATCAGTCCGGCAGAAACGCATGCATGTGATATTCCAACAAAATAATAAAGAGCGGAACCGTGTCCTACAGAAAACGCATAAACAGGATATTCCAATGTAATAATAAAGATGGAACTGTGTCCGCATAAAATGCATGTATATGATATTTCAAATGTAATAATAAAGAGGCGGAATCAGTCCGGCGTAAAACGCATGTGATAGGATATTCCAATGTAATAATAAAGAATGGAATAACAACAGAATTTCACCATGTATGCAGATTGCCAGATGAGGCAAAGTTATTCCAAAGAGAATAATAAATAATGGAATAACAAAAGAATTTTACCAAGTATAGGGTAGATCAGTGTATATAGGTTATTCCAATGTAATAATAAAGAATGGAATAATGAAGTTCTCTTCATGAATATGAAAAAATAATACCCCTTACCTTATAAAGAAGAGTACTCTAAGCGGTAGGCTGGGATATACTTGAAGAAACTTGCACTCACGCTCAATGCTTTCTTAAACGCTAAAGAAATACGCTCAAGATTATAGAAGAATAATTCTCTACGTTTATCTCTCTAGAGTTTCAATTGAATTAGTAAGAAATAATGAAGGAATGAGCTTCTATTTATAGAAGAATGGATGAATAAGTAACCAATCCATGAACGGTCTAGATCGATTTACTTTAAACAGACGGTCAGATTGGTTTACAATAAAATATAATATATTCTATTTATAATCTAATAAAATGAATAACTTTTAAAAAGATTTTACTATATGCAAACACTATGCGAGCACTATGCAAATACTATGCATAATAAAATATAATATAATCTAATTATTGTCTAATAAAGCAGTATAACTTTATAAAAGTATTCATTTTATATAAAAAGATTTTACTATTAGCCTAATAAAACGAATAAGCGTATAAAAGTATTACATTTTTATATATAAAAGCTTTTCTGCTTTTATTATATTAATAATACTAATAAAACAAAACTTCATCATTATTATTATTATTCACACTATTAATCGACTGTGTCGTTCCTGTGAAAGAGTGGGCTTTCCAATAAGGATTTCTCCTATCATGCCGCAATTAGGTGACCAAACCTCTCCTTGATAGAACTTCTAGACATTATTAATATTGCAAATAATAATATTAATAACTTCGTCATCTCAATATAAAATATCAACAATAATTGAATCAATTAACGTGAGATACTATGCAACAATTCATCAAGCAATAATTGAAAAAAACCGAGTGACTTCTCACGTAAGCATCAATAATCAATACCGTGTGCTACTATGCAACCACGCCGTATTCTGTATTTTTTAACACAGGGTGTTTCACCAGTTAATGGTAAAACTTCCGCCGTTATTTTCATAAAAATATTTTCGTTGTTTTCTCAATCCGACAATAATTCCGTTGTGGGGTCCACCAATGATTGTGCCATCGTACGAATATTCCCCGACCATCGAATATTATAAACAACTTGCATACTTTGTAAAATTTCTAAATATTACCCACAACTATAACATTATATCAAATTTATTCCACAATATTCAAAAATGATATTTATAGAAAATACATTTTTATTCATAAAAGTAGGGGTCTTACAATCTCCCCTTCTTATGAAATTTCGCCCTCGAAATTTACGTACGTACCTGGTATGCCGAACAGATGAGGACACTTTGTCAGATTCTAACTCTTGAGGGATAACCTTTAAGCGTAGAATATATTCCAGGATTTTAATAGGTACATCTTCATATGTTAAATTATTCGCTATCTCGTTCGGTTCTAAATCAATAATGTGGTTCGGGTCGTCCACATATTTACGTAACATCGATACGTGAAAAACGTTATGAACACGCGACATAGTTGGCGGTAAAACGAGTCTATAAGCCACAGTTCCTACTTGATCGAGGATTTCAAATGGGCCAATTAAATCGAGGGTTGAGATTTCCTCTCTTCGTCGATTCTTGCTTCTAGAATAACGCCCTCTTGAACCTTCTTCTTCACATTCATTAGCTCTGAGTATGTAGCTTGCACGGTTTTAAAAAGTCGATTCTAATCATATATTCGTTATCTTCACGTAGGTCCCTAGAGTCTTTAACTCTATCTTCATCATTTATATGAAATGGGTCTTTGTGTTAACAACATCGCACTCGTAAACACATATGATCTTCTACTCAATGCGTCAGCTACCACGTTCGCTCTTCCACAATGATATTGAATGGTACGATCGTAATCTTCAATAGCTCTAGCCAACATCTTTGGCGCATGTTTCGTTCGTTTTGGGTGAAGAAAATATTTGAGAGTTTAAGAAATGGGTTTTGTACTGGGTCAATACAAAATTCAATTTCACGCTCTAGGGGTAGGCTAAGAAGTCTTCAAGAATACGTTAGGAAATTTATTAACAATAGAAATATCATTCACAACTGTGACTCTCATCCAAGACTTGGATAACACGTCACCTTGATACCTATCAACTTGTCATCGTTATTCACAACGTCCCCTACGGAAAGTCTGGCTTCGGTGCATTCCACACAAGGAAATTAACAACGAAAGGACCGGGGTTCTTTACTTATGGATTGATATGACAATGATTGATTGGTTTGGTTGCTTGAATTCGCATAATAGGTTGATTAGGAATATGAAAGCTAACAACCTTATGAAAACAATCAATTTTTGCATGATGAGTAGTTAACCAATCAATCCCTAGAATTATGTCAAACACAAATATTTTCAATAAAATAAAATCGACAGGTAATGTCAGGGTACCAATTTGAACCAAACAAGACTTGTAAACAGTGGATGTAATGAAGGTTTCTCCCAACAGAGTTTCAACAGATAAGTCAAAGTCTAATTTCTCCAGAGTCAAATTTAAACGTTGAGTGCAAGTAGGAGAAATAAAGGAATGGGTAGAACCCAGATCAAATAAGGTATATACTTCGCTAGAGTTTATGATAAGCTTACCCGTGATGACCTCATTCGGGTTCCTTGCGCTTCGGGAGGTCACGACAAACGCTCTCCCTTGTACTTCTTGGCTTTGACTTTTTTAGGGCGCGCCCTTTGGTGCCTCCATCCTATTTGAACTTGTCTTTGGTGAGCGACAAAAATCGGGCTAGTGACCTTCTCTTCCACAATTATAACATGCTTTAGAGGCGGCATCGTCATGCAGTTTGGATGATGTGTCCCTCCTCCTCCGCATTTGAAGCATATGATAGGTGGTCGTTCTCCTTCCTTAACAACAAAGGTCGCAGTCTTTGGCGTCTTTACGTCATTGTTGAATCTCCTCTTCTTGAAATGTCCATTCTTATTGCTTTGGCCATGATTACCACCAAGTGGTTACCATTTTCGCATGTTGATTCCTCCACGCTTATTGTTACCGCTTCGATGATCCGTTATCATTTGGTATTATCATTTGTCATTTACCGCTCTCTTTTGGTTGGGTTGACTCATTATCGTGCTCCAATAACTGAGCCCTATTAACAACATTTGAATACAAACATAGTTTATGAGAGATAAGATATTGACGTATCTCGGGTTTCAAACCTCTTAGAAACATTCGCGTCATTCTCTCCTCATTATCAACCAAATGGGACGCAAACCGGGACAACTCGGAAAACTTGGCTTCGTACTGTGACACGGTCATGTTGTTTTGTTCCAGTTTGATGAACTCTACCTCTTTCATGTGACAAATACTTTCGGGAAAGTACTTGTCGTTGCATCAAGCTGGGTACGTTTTACAGATTCCCACCAATGATCTGCTTCTTCACGCAACATAAAGGTGGCGAATGGAACTTTTTGCTCCTCTGAGCATTCCAAGATATCAAATATCTTGGTGATCTACTTAATCCACGTCTCTACCTTAAGTGGGTCTGGCTTTCCCAAAAACTCCGGTGGTCCTAGCTCCTTGAACTGCTTAGCGACGACCAACCGTGGGTTGCCATTGTTTCCACCTGCATTATGAATAGGAGTCTCTCTCGTTTGATGTTGCATGAAATTCTAAAAAGCTCCTAAATGTACCATCGTTTGTCATTTGATCAGTGTTGTTGTTTACAGGAGGATTATCGCCTTTTTGTTGCTCATTATCCTGATTATTGATCTGTGGAGACTCAACGGTCTCCTGTGCTCCATTGCTATTCTCAACATTTTCGGATGCCATTTTCAAATAATGCAACAAAACAAGGGTTAAATAACATATCACATATTATACCTATACTCTGACCGACCAATTAAATACCAAATAAACTTAGGTAGGTCATACTAGCGAAGGAATTCCCCGTCTCTCCCCTCTTAGTTCTTGTCTCACATCTCAGCCAGGGATCATATCCCTAAGTTTTGATACCAACTGTGACGCCCCCAAAATAGGTATACATCACCTATTCTGAGTCACCAAATACATGGTACAGAATACAAATACAATCTTTAATATACAACAAGAAAGCTATGAGTTTTAATACAAATATTATCTTCTAGACAATATACACTCTCAGAATAAGTCCTCATTACATTTATTGTCACACTATTTAACAGAATAGTGAGGACTACTAATACTATCATCTGGACCGTCACTCCGTTCCCCGAATAGTCCCAGCTATATTCTCATTTCCTAAAGAGAACAGTGAAAGAAAGGGTGAGCTCAACTAGCCCAGTAAGAAATATTATGACTAAGATAATGCAGAATAAATTATCATTAGTCTTCAACAATATTAAACTGATAAAATACAATAGATATCAAGTTTAACTGCAGCGGAACAAGCAATCCATTAGAAGAATCAAATAGAGAATAAAATCTACTATCTTCTATGATTTAAAAAGTTTTTCATCACTTTTATCGCTGGGACTCAGCTTAATAAATTATCCACATCATCAATTCATCCCTGCACTACAGGCCAAGGATATTATTTAGTATCACGACCACGAATTATCCATGTTCTACGGGCCAAGGATATTCGTGTATTCATCAACGGTCCTGATCATGCCATAAAACAATTCATCTTTGCTCCCTTGGCCGAAGAGAATCCATAGCCATAATCATACCAAAAACTGTCCATCAATGCACTACGGGCCAATGAGGACTTTTTCCACATCATTTGTAACATTACGGTCATGATTATACCAAATAATCCCTGGTCATAATCATACCAAGTCCATCTATGCACTATAGGCCACAGATGACTTTCAACATAATATAAACATGAGGATGATGACAATGATATAAGAATTCAATAAAACAAGTTCAAGAATTAATTTATCCAGGAACTAATAACGTCCAAATTGTCAACATGATACTTCTTTGTAGAGTAAAATTCAAGAATGCTCAGAAGAATATTTTCATGAGAAGATACTGGATGAAGCGCAAATATCAATGATATTCCACTAATTTCATGGAGTATAGAAGTCAAAACTTTAACCAACTGAGTGTAATAAAGAATGGAATAACAAAAGAAATCACTATGCATGCGGTACTTTGCATAGACAGGTTATTCAAACAGAATAATAAATAACGGAACCAGGTCAGGCATAATACGCACCGACAGGATATTCCATCAGAATAATAAAGAATGGAATAATAACAAAAATCACCATGCATGCGGTACTTCGCACAGACAGGTTATTCCAATAGAATAATATATAACGGAATCAGGTCCGGCGTAAAACGCACAGACAGGATATTCCAATAGAATAATAAAGACAAAACCAGGTCCGGAGTAAAACGCACAGACAAGATATCTAACAGAATAATTAAGACGAAACCAGGTCCGGCGTAAAATGCACAGACAGGATATTCCAACAGAATAATAAAGAATGGAATAATAACAGAATTTCACCATGTATGCAGATTGATGTAGACAAAGTTATTCAAGTGAGAATACTAAATAATGGAATAATGAAGAATTTTACCAAGTATAGGGTAGATCAGCGTATACAAAAGTTATTCTAATGTAATAATAAAGAATGGAATAATGTAAGTTCTCTTCATGAATATGAAAAAATAATACCCCTTACCTTATAAAGAAGAGTACTCAGAAGCAGTAGTATGGGATATACTTGAAGAAACTTGCACTACGCTCAAAGCTTTCTTAAACGCTAAAGAAATACGCTCAAGATTATAGAAGAATAATTCTCTCTACAGTTTCTCTCTAGAGTTTCAATGAATTCGTAAGAAATAATGAAGGAATGAGCTTCTATTTATAGAAGAATGGATCTGAATAGTAACCAATCCATGAACGGTCCAGATCGATTTACTTTAAACGGACTATCAGTATTGGTTTACAATAAAATATAATATATTCTATTTATAATCTAATAAAACGAATAACTTTTAAAAAGATTTTACTATACAAACACTATGCAGGCACTAAGCATAATTATTGTCCAATAAAACAGATAACTTTATAAAAGTATTACATTTTATATAAAAGATTTTACTATTAGCCTAATAAAATGAATAACTTTATAAAAGTATTCATTTTTTATATAAAAGCTTTTCCGTTTTATTACATTAATAATACTAATAAAACAAAACTTCATCATCATTATTATTATTCATACTATCAATCGACCGTGTCTTTCCTGGGAAAGGGGGCTTTCAATAAGATTTTTCTCCTATTGGGCGCGCAATTAGGTGACCAAACCTCTCCTTGTGCGTAACTTCTAGACATCCTTAATATTGTAAATAATAATATTAATAACCCGTCATCTCAATATAAAATATCAACAATAATTGAATCAATTAACGTGAGATACTATGCAACAATTACTAAAGCAATAATTGAACAAACCGAGTGACTTCTCACGTAAGCATCAATAATCAATCTTAGTGTGCTCTTATGCAACCACGCCGTATTCTGCATTTCTTTAACCTTTGGGTGTTTCAACAGTTAACAGTAAAACTTCCGCCGTTATTTTTATAAAAATATTTTTGTCGTTTTCTCAATTCGATAATAATTCCGCTATGGGGTCCACCAATGATTGTGCCGTCGTACGAATATTTTTCGACCAATCGAATATTATAAACAACTTGCGTACTTTGCAAAATTTCTAAATATTACCTACAACTATAACATTATATCAAATTTATTCCATAATATTCAAAAATGATATTTATAGAAAATACATTTTTATTCATAAAAGTTGGGGTCTTACATTGGCTCTTTTAGAGCCTTCAATCAAGTCTGCTGAACCTGATATTGTATTCATATTAGCTTTCATCATTTTTAGATTTGAAAAATATTTCTTATGTCTGAGAATAGTATGCGTCGTTGCACAATCTGCTAAGCATATATCTCCACCACTGATATTAGACTCATTTATAAAATGACGCAAATCTATATTTTCTTTATAAAAGGAATAATTATATAATAAGTTCATAATAAGACATAATATTAATAACACAAACCAACATGACATGAACAAAATACATTGGAATATATTAGCATAAAAGAAATACACTTAAAAAGGATTAACATAATTTTGAACTAATTATTTTCATTACAAGAAATATCAACTTGCTCATTATTTTGCTAAAAGAAATCTGCAACGTTAAGGTGTTTCATATCCAAAAGATCAAAATAAATATCATTATTATCTTGATATGGATGAGAAAAATTTATTTCTATATTCTTCTCCTTTCCTTTCAATGAGGACTGATATAAATCAATAAGATGTTTGGCCGTACGACATGTACGAGACCAATATCCCTTCATTCCACATCGATAACAAATATTTTCTTCCTTCTTGGTATCTCTGTATTTTATATTCTTCCCCTTTTCTTGTTTCTTCTCATTCTTTGAAGGGTTGGTATCATGGTTGCGGTAATTAAATCGTCCTTGCCCATGGCCACGATCACGACCTCTATTACGACCATGACTATAATTATTATTATATCTTGTAACATTCACTTTAGGGAATGAAGCTGAACTAGTTGGTCGTGATTCATGATTTTTCATTAAAAGCTCATTATTTTGTTTAGCCACAAGGAGACATAAAATTAGTTTAGAGTATTTCTTAAAACCTCGTTATCTATATTACTGCTGCAGGAGCACATTCGAGGCATAAAAGGTAGAGAATGTTTTTTCTAACATATCTCCATCAGTGATATTATCTCCACATAATTTCAATTTAGAACTGATTTTAAACATTGCAGAATTATATTCACTTATTGATTTAAAATCCTGCAATCGTAAATGTATCCAATCATAACAAGCTTTTGGGAGAATAACTGTCTTTTGATGGTCATATCTTTTATTCAAATTTTTCTAAAGAATAAGAGGATCTTTTATTGTAAGATACTCTAACTTTAACTCCTCATGGAGATGATGGCGTAAGAATATCATGTCCTTTAGCCTTGCTTTGGCTAGATGTTTCATTACCATCTTTAATGGTGTCTCCAAGACCCATGGCATCAAGATGAATTTTGACATCAAGGATCCATGACAAATAGATCTTACCCATAATATTAAGTGTCACAAACTCAAGTTTGGCAAGGTTTGTCATTGTAACTTCATACAAAAAATATATAAAAAATCATTAGAAATTTAGTTTTTTATAACTATCCACACGTGGATGAGTATCTAGTTATAAAAATTATATAAGCATACAATATATCTTTAGTCATACAATATAAAGAATGATGATGAATAACATAAATGAGAGAGCAATATGTGTGTGTGTTATAGCATTTAAATGTACTCAAAATATAAAAATATAATTTTCAAATATGCTACCATGCCAAAAAAAAAAAATCCCAACAGTTGAATAATCATACAATTGTTATGATATTGGCAAAGTTGCTGACTAGCAACATTAGATTGTAATCATCACCTAAACTAGAACAGTAGTTTTATTGGTTATTTATTCATTATGTGCATATATTTCGGGTAAAAACAATAAACTCTAATCATAGATTATGAATGGAATAACATGCAGTATGTTATGCTAAAAAAATTGCGTATCTATATATATATATATATATATATATAATAGATAAATATACCTTCTCCTTCAAATCAAATATGATTATCTTCAAGACGAAGGTGAGGAGCAATTCGTGTTGATAACGTATTTTAAAAGATTACTAAAATTAAGAACAAAGATTATTAGAGAAAAGAGAACATTCTTATTGTATTTTTGTATCACATTCTCTTTTACAATACTATTATTTATAGATATATGAACATCAATACTTGGAGGTTTTAAAACTTAAAAGTCATGAGTTTTAAAACTTAAGGGGCATGAAAGTTCCAAAATATCTGGGATCATTATAATTAAATATATGATAAATGAATATAGACATATATATATATATATTATAATTTTATAACAAATTTTTAAATTGTTTATTTATTCGGAGTCTTCGGACAACAAGACATGCAAGTTTTTATCATCTTATGATCCACTGGGTAGCCTAATATACATTTTATATATGTGGGAAAAGACTTATATATAAAGTTTACACATTTATAAAAATCTTAAGTATAATTTCTTTCATAAAAATCTTAATTTAAGTATAATTTGTTTACACATTATACTTTAAGTATATAATGTAAACAAATCTTAATATAGTAATATGATATGATAATAGAAAATTCGAAAATAATTTACACATTTAGTAATATGATATGAAAAAAGTTTACAGTCTTATATATAAATTTAAGGTCTTATATATAAAATGTACACATTTTAAGTATAATTTGTTTCATAAAAATCTTAATTTAGTAATATGATATGATAATAGAAATTATGAAAATAATTTTTTCCCCCAGTGGGAGAAATCCTTAGATCTTAACTTTTATGTGTAAATAATTTTTCAAATATTTTCTAATTATTATTAATATTATTAGTATCATAATAATTAAATAAATACAAGTTTAAGACCCAACTTATTATATAAATTAAATTGAAAATATTTCTCTATTTATTATTTTGAAATAAAAAGGGTTGATTTGATTAATGTGGTTAGTTACCTCCTTTAAAATGCTTTTAAATATTTCAAAACCTCACGTGGCATGTAAACCCCAACTGGTTATAAAAAATATTCATTTATTATTTTGAAATAGTAAGGGTCGACTTGATTAATGTGGTTAGTTATGGGGAATATTCAAATAAGCAAGTGGTTATAAATATTCATTTTTATCGGAGAATATTCATTTGGTAGTGGAATATTCTTGTCGGGAAATATTGGGCCCCATAAATTTTGTGTGGGCCCCATAACGGAAAGCGATTGGATGAAGAAAAAACGACAAGTATAAGTTGTTTATAAATAATCAGCAGTAGTTATTACAAGTATAATATCGTTGAAATACCCTTGGTGGTTAAAACACAAGAGAAGACACCAGTATTGCACCAATTATTGATTCTTACGTAAGAAAGGCACTACTCAATAATTGTTAAAGTAATTATCGCTCAATATTTTATTTTATTGATTCAATAATTGCTACGTTGATATTTTATATATTATTGTTGTTTCAATAATTGTCACTACACAAGATTTTTATTATCAAATCAATAATTCATATTATTTGAATAATATTATTAGATAACATTATTGGAAATGTCTAGAAAGTTCGCTCTAAGGAGAGGTTTGGTCACCTAATCAGGCCAAGAAGGAGAAATCCTTATCGAAAGCCCCTCTTTCCTGGGGAACTACCGTTATCTCAAGATTGTGATTCGTAATATTATTTGTGAATAATTAATTATTGATTATTATGATAAGGAAAATATTCATTTTATGTGGATATAGATGGAGAAAATTTTAATGTGACAATTGTTGAAAATTGATATTTTATCTTTTCTCGATAAAATAATTCATTTAAATATATTATTATATTTTAATAATATAATAATGGTGATATTTTTACAATGAATATGAGATATATGAATAAATGAGGAGGAAGAGTATTTATGTTACAAAAATTGTTTAAAACATGTTAAACATGTTTGTGGATCCTATTTCTTGACAGGAATTTGATTATAGCTTGTAAAATCGCCCGTTTGTGGATTTCGATCAATTTTTGTTCGGAATTTGGAAAAACTTTCTTCTGCAAAGTTGTAGAGAATGGAATTTCCTATAGAAAGGACATAAGGTTTGAATTTTTCTGATAAAGGGCTATTTTTTATGAATTATTGAAGTTCTAAAGTTTAAGAATAATTAATCTTTGAAGTTTAAAATATGTTAATTAAGAAAAACATTTTTTTTCATTTGTGGGACATGTGTTAAGTGGTGATAAAAATGAAAATCTTCAAAAAAAATGTAGGAATTTAGTTTATAAATAATATTATTTTATTAAATTTTTCGCTTTGGTGTTCTAAGCATTTTCCTATAAATATAAGGTGCTTAGGTTAGAATTGAAAATCACACCGTAAACTAAAGTTTTCTCTCTATATTATCGAGCGTATTCTTGTGAGTATTTTGATACTTTGAGTGTTGCTATACTATGCAAGTTCCCTCAAAGACTATATCCTATATTCCAAATTTGTAAGTACTCTTTCTTTTCGAGGTAAGTGATATTTTTTTTTAAAATGATATTATTTCTTCTAATATCATTACGCCGAAATATTGGTAAGATTTTTCTTGTGAAATTCTTGTCTTTTTAGTGTCGGGGTTACTATTCACGATATATGATATTATTATTCACGATACTGACACTATTCATTTAATACTAACACTATTCACGTAAAAATTAAATTTTTGTTTTTTTGTCCAAAATATCTATTATGGATACTAGCTTTGATTGTATCCATGTTTTGATCATTCTTGAATTTTACTTCACTATGATTATTTATGAAGTATTTTTGAACTTGGATTGTTTTAAAGTACTTAATCCTTATTATTTGTTCTTTTGTTTTTTCGGATTCATTTTTTTAAAATATTTTTCATCATCCTCACCCTAAATGATGATATTATCGAATATCTTCGCCCCGTAGTGAAAAAAGATGGTTGATTTTCTTATGAATATCTTTTTGGCCCAGAGTGCAAAAAGATGTACAGTGTGTTGAGATTAACATGACTAACGATGAATATATTTGGCCTCAGAAGTGCAAAAAGATGAATATTTGATTCAAGATGAATATTGATTGATGTTACAGGATAAAATATTGATGATGGACTTTTAAATTCATAGATTATAGTAGATTTCATTCTCTACGTAACTCATCTATGAATTATTATTTTCGCCGCAAATATTGATCCAAAACTTGTTGTCTATTGTATTTTATCGATTTTTTCCTCGTTGAAGACTAACGATAATTTGTTCTATATTATCTTAGTCATAATATTCTTTTATCGGGCTAGTTGAGCTCACCCTTTTCCTTTTTGTTCCATTTTTCTTCTCGTGGAGGCTAGAATGTAAATGTAGTACTAGCTCTGGGTGTGGAATGATGGTTCTAGAAAGTTGTTTTAGTAGTCCTCACTATTTTGTAAAATAATGTATCAATAATTGTAATGAGGACTTATTTGAGTGTTGATATTGTCTCAGAAGACAATATTTGTATTTAAACTCACAGTTTATGTGTTGTCGTATTTTATACGATAATGTATTAATAAAGTTGTAGTTATTTCGCACCATGTTATTTGGCGACTCAAAATGGGTGATGTATACCTATTTGGGGGCGCCACAGCTTGGTATCGTAGTTTAGGATATGATCTCCAGTGAGATCGGGAATAGAACTAGAGGGGAGAGACGAGTAAATCCTTCGCTAAAGTGTGTCCTACCTAAGCTTATTTATTTGTTGGGTCGAATATAGGGATATTATGTGATATGTTAATTTCTTTAATTAACCCTTGTTTTATGGCAAGATTTGAGAATGTCGATCGAGAATGTTAACAATGGAGTAAATGAGACCGTGGAGACACCTTTACTCACCAACGAGGAGAGAACGCAACAGTCGACAATGTTCCTCCCGTGAACAACACCACCGAAAGCATATGATGAACGACGGATGTTTAGAAGCTTTTTTTGCAGCTCATGCAAAATCGCACGAGGGAGACTCGTGTTCAAAATATGTGTGGAAATGATAACAACGCACGGCTTGTCACAACCAAGCAGCTTCAAAGAGTTGGGACCACCGCAATTCTGGGAAAGCTTGGATCCGATTAAGGCGTAAACGTGGGTCAAACAAATTACCAAGATATTCGATGTCTTGGGATGCACTGAGGAATGTAAGGTTCCATTCGCCACCTTTATGTTCCAGAATGAGGCAGACATCGGTGGGAATCGTGAAGTTGCACTCCATCCACCGCACTCAAAGATGTCTTGGGAGACATTTCAGAATCGTTCAATGACAAGTACTTTCCCGAAAGTATTCATCATATGAAGGAAGTGGAGTTTATTAGATTGGAACAAAACAATACGACGGTGTCCCAAAGACGAGGCGAAGTTTGCAGAGTTATCCAGTGTTTGCACCTCATTTGGTGGAGAATGAGGAACGATGACGCGGATGTTTCGAGAGGTTTGAAACCCCAGATACGCCAATATCTCATTTCTCATAAATTTTTCTCTATTCGAGATGTTGTCAATGTGGCTCAATTATTAGAGCGAGATAACGAGTACGCTCAACCGAGGGACCACAACCAGGATCATACCGGTGACAGAACCATCGTAACAACGATAACCAAACGGAGAAAGAAAAATACGGACAAAGGTGATAACCACTCCGTGGTAATCATGGCCATGAAAATAAAGAAAGTTTAGTCTGGGGAGATTTTAAAAGAGAAGATTCAACAATGACAATGTGAAGACGCCAAGACCAAAGAAGAATCGGTTCTGGTGGAGGAGAACGACCACCGGTCAGATGCTATAAATGCGGAAAAGAGGGACATATCGCCCAAACCGCCCACAACAGTTCAAGGTATGTTATAATTGTGGAAAGGAAGGACATATCGCCGAGATCAGTACAAGAATGAAACCAAGTCCAATGGGATGGTGACTCAAAAGGTCATCCCGTAAAAGTCAAAGTCAACTGGTTCGGAAGAGCGCTTTGTCGTGATCGTCAAAATGCGAGGAACCCAAACGAGGTGATCACGGTAAGCTAATCATAAATTTTGCGAAGTTTATACCTTACTAGATACCGGTGCTACCCATTCATTTATCTCTCCCGCTTGTGCTCAACGCTTAAACTTGACTCCGGAGAAATTAGACTTTGATTTATCTCGTGGAGACTCGTTAGAGAAACTTTCATCACATCCATCGTTTATAAATCTTGTTTGATCCAAGTTGGCACCATCACATTACCCGTTGACCTTATCTCTTTAAAGATACTTGCTTTTGATGTGATTTTAGGATTGATTGGTTAACTACTCATCATGCCAAAATTGATTGTTTTCGTAAGGTTGTTAGTTTTCATATTCCTAACCAACCCGTTGTATTTAATTCAAGCAACTAAACCACTAAAATCAATCATCGTTATATCAAGTCATAAAGCTATTCGCTTATTAAAAAATGGATGTCAAGCTTTCTTAGCCCATGTTATGGATTTGAATAAAGACACGCCGATTTGAATAATATTCCCGTTGTTAGTAAATTTCCGACGATTTCTCAAGAACTTCCCCTGCCTACACCCCGTAACGTGAAGTTGAATTCTTTATTGATTCAAAACGGTACAAAGCCCATTTCTAAAACCCCATATCGAATGGCTCCTATTGAACTTCAGGAGTTAAAGGTCCAACTACAGGAGTTGTTGGACATCGGTTTCATTCTGGCCCCAAGTACATCTCCTTGGGGTGCTCTGCTTTTTTTTTAGAAGAAGAAAGACGGAGTATGCGATTTTGTATCGACTATCGAGAATTAAACCATGTCACCATCAAGAATAGGTATCCGCTACCTCGTATTGATGACCCTATTTGACCAGTTGCAAGGAGCACAATTTTTTCAAAGATCGATCTTCGCTCGATATCATCACCAAGATTAGAATCGAGGATATTCCAAAGACCGCCTTCGTAACTCCTAAGACGGCATTATGAATTCTTAGTCATGTCTTTTGATCGACTAATGCTCCTCGCGGCTTTCATGGATATGATGAACCGGATATTCAAGGAATATTTGGATCGGTTCGTTGTTGTCTTTATTGATGACATCCTCATATATTCCAAAAGTCGTGAAGATCATGAGCACCATTTGAAGTCGGTACTCCAAAGGCTTCGTGAAAACAAGCTTTATATGCCAAGTTGAAGAAATGCGAAGTTCGCTCGAGGAAGTAGCATTCCTTGGGCACGTGGTGTCAAAACATGGAGTATCTATCAACCTGGGCCGTGAAGATCAAGCAATACAAAGTTGGGAGCAACCAAGTTGGTGATCAAGCACGTAGCTTTCGGGCTTAATGGTTATTATCGGAGATTTGTGGAAGGATTTTTCGAATCGCTACTCCATTAACTCAACCGACTCGGAAAGATACAAAATTGTGATGGAGCGAGGAATGCGAAAAGAGTTTCCAAGAGCTTAAGAGGAGACTCATTTTCGCACTGCTCGACAATACCATCCGGTTCGGATGGATTTGTTATCTACAACGATGCTTCGTGCAAAGGGTTAGGGATGTGTTCTCATGCAACGTGGGAAAGTCATAGCCTATGCCGCGACAACTTAAAGAATATGAGAGGAATTATCCTACTCATGATCTAGAGTTCAGCAGTAATTTTTTGCCGCTAAAGATCCGGAGGCACTATCTATATGGGGAGAAAGTGGAGATATATTCGCACCATAAAAGCCTCAAATATTTCTTCACCCAAAAGGAACTCTCAACACGCAAGAACGACGCTGGCTCGAGTTGTTAAAAGATTATGACCACACCATTCAATACCATCCCCGAAAAGCAAACGTGGTAGCCGACGATTGAGTAGAAGATCATATGCGTGAACGAAAAGCGATGATGTCAAGTATACGCATAGAACCAACTTTAATCGATAAAGTTAAAGTTGCTCAAGCCACGTAACCCTGAGCTGATGCGTGCGTATGAAGAAAGAAAGTACAAGAAGGTGCTATTCCGTAGAAGCAAGAATCGATGAAGAAGGAATACTTGAGTCCACTCTGCACTTTGTGTTCCTAACGACTCGATTTGAAGTACAAGATCATGATGGAGGCACACAATACACCGCATTTGCAATCCATCTCGAAGTACCAAAATGTATCGTGATCTTCGACATACATTTTGGTGGAACAACAATACGAAGAGAGAGATTGCAAAGTTTATCTCGAGGTGTTTAACTTGTCAAACGGTAAAGGCGGAGCATCAAGTGCCTAAGGGTCCATTGCAACCACTTGAGATTCCAAATGGAAGTGGGAACACATTACCATGGATTTCGTTACGGGTCTTCCCACGGTTTCTCAAGGTATAAATGCTATTTGGGTTATTGTTGATAGATTAACCAAGTCCGCTTCATTTTTGCCGACACGGAGACTTATTCCTTGAACGTCTTGCTCATATGTATGTAAATGAGATTGTGAGATTGCATGGCATGCCAAGATCCATAGTTTTGGATCGTGACCCAAGATTCACTTCACGATTTTGGGTTAGCTTGCAAAAAGCTATGGGCACGGATTTACGATCTGGCTTCAAGATATCATCCTCAAACCGGATGGACAATCAGAGAGGACTATTCAAACTCTTCAAGATCTATTAAGACTCGTGTCCTAGATTTCAAAGGAGTTGGGATAAGTATTTACCATCGTGGAATTCTCCTACAACAACAGCTTATCGCAAGTATATAGGTGTGGCTCCATTCAAGCATTATATGGACGAAAGTGTCGCTCTCAAAGATGTTGGGATGAGGTGGGTGAAGCAACATTGTTGGGACCAGAGTTGGTACGTATGACTACGTAAAAGATCCAAATGATTCGACAACGATATAAAACGGCACAAGATCGACAAAAGAGTTATGCGGATCTTCATCGAAAGGACGTGGAATTTAGTATCGGGGATCATATATTGTCAATGTGGTCGGCTCCATGGAAGGGAGTTACAAGATTTGGGAAGAGAGGAAAGCTCAATCCACGATTTATTGGTCCATTTCAGATTCTCGACCGAGTAGGAAATGTGGCCTATAGACTCGCTGTTACCTCCAAGTATGTCTCGTGTTCATAATGTTTTTCATATATCCGTGCTTACGTAAATATGTGAAAGACCCGAACCACGTTATCGAAGTTAGAACCGACGAGATAGCCAAGACTTAACGTACGAGGAGGTACCGCCAAGATCTTGGATAGAAGGAGCATGTTCCTACGCACAAAGGTCATACCACAAGTCAAAGTTTTGTGGAGAAACCATGCTATTGAAGAAATGACCGGGAGTTGGAAACGAAAATGAAAGCGAGGTATCCTCACCTTTTCAAACACTGTGTACGTACGCCAATTTCGAGGACTAAATTTCATAAAGAGGGAGGTGTAAGACCTCAACTTATTATTAAATGAAATTGAATTTCCTCTATTTATTATTTTGAAATAGTAAGGGTTGATTTGATTAATGTGGTTAGTTATGGGTAAAATGCGCAAATATTTCAAATAAGCAAGTGGTTATAAAATATTCATTTTTTATCTGGAGAATATTCATTTGGTCGTGGGAATATTCTTACCGTCTTGGGAATATTCAGACGACATGCGCAAGCCTTTGTGGCCCCATAACTGAAAAAGCGATGGATGAAGAAAACGACAAGTATAAGTTGTTTATAAATAATGGCGCACAGAAGTTGTTACTGCGTTAATACTGTTGAAATACCCTATGGTTAAAAACACAAGAATACACACCAGATTGCACCAATTATTGATTCTTACGTAAGAAGGCACTACTCAATAATTGTTAAAGAATTATCGCTCAATATTTTATTTTATCGATTCAATAATTGCTACGTTGATATTTTATATTATTGTTGTTTCAATAATTGTCACTACACAAAGATTTTCATTATCGATCAATAATTCATATTATTTGAATAATATTATTAGATAACATTATTGGCAATGTCTAGAAAGTTCGCCTAAGGAGAGGTTTGGTCACCTAATTGCGCCGCCAAGAAGAGAAATCCTTATTCGAAAGCCCCTCTTTCTGGGAAAAACCTTGGTCACAAGATTGTGATTTCGTAATATTATTTGTGAATAATTAATTATTGATTTATATGATAAGGAAAATATTCATTTTATGTGGATATAGATGGAGAAAATTTTAATGTGACAATTGTTGAAAATTGATATTTTATCTTTTTTCGATAAAATAATTTATTTAAATATATTATTATATTTTAATAATATAATAATGGTGATATTTTTACAATGAATGTGGGATATATGAATAAATGAGGAGGAAGAGTATTTTTGTTACAAAAATTGTTTAAAACATGTTAAACATGTTTGTGGGACCCCATTTCTCGATCGAAATTTGATTATACTTGTAAAAATCGCTGCTTGTGGATTTTTGGCCAATTTTTGTTTGGAATTTGAAAAACTTTTTTCCGCAAAGTTGTAGAGAATGGAATTTCCTATGGAAAAGGACATAAGTTTGAATTTTTTCGATAAAAGGGCTATTTATTATGAATTATTGAAGTTCAAGTTTAAAATAATTATTTTTGAAGTTTAAAATATTTTAATTAAGAAAAACGTTTTTTTTTTTTTTGGGGGACACATGTGTTATGTGGTTGAAATCATTGGTGGTGTGAGGAGGAATTTAGTTTATAAATAATATTATTTTATTAAATTTTCTCTTTTGGTGTTCTAAGCATTTTCCTATAAATAGGTGCTTAGGTTAGAATTGAAAAATCACACCGTAAACTAAAGTTTTCTCTCTATATTATCGAGCATATTCTTGTGAGTATTTTGATACCTTGAGTGTTGTTATATACTGCAAGTTTCCTTCAAAGACTATATCCCATATTCCAAATGTAAGTATGCTCTTTTTCGAGGTAAGTGGATATTATTTTTTTTAAAATGATATTATTTCTTCTAATATCATTATGCCGAATATTGGTAAGATTTTTTCTTGTGAAATTATTATCTTTTAGTGTTTGGGTTACTATTCACGATATATTATTAACTATTCACGATATATACATTATTCATTATAATACAACACTATTCACGTAAAAATTAAATTTTTTTTTTGTCCAAAATATCTATTATGGATACTAGCTTTGATTGTATCCATGTTTTGATCATTCTTGAATTTTACTTCACTATGGTTATTTATGAAGTATTTTTGAACTTGGATTGTTTAAAGTACTTAATCCTTAATATTTGTTCTTTTGTTTCATCGGATTCGTTTTTTTAAAATATATTTTCATCATCCTCAATCCTAAATGATGATATTATTGAATATCTTGGGCTCGTAGCAAAAAAGATGGTTGATTTTCTTATGAATATCTTTGGCCCGTAAAGCAAAAAGATGAACAGTGTGTTGAGATGAACATGACTAATCGATGAATATCTTTGGCCTCAGTAGTGCAAAGATGAATATTTGATTCAAGATGAATATTGATTGATGTTACAGGATAAAATATTGATGATGGACTTTTAAATTCATAGATTATAGTAGATTTCATTCTCTACTTAACTCATCTATGAATTATTATTTTCACCGCAAATATTGATCTAAAACTTGTTGTCTATTGTATTTTATCGATTTTTCCTCGTTGAAGACTAACGATAATTTGTTCTATATTATCTTAGTCATAATATTCTTTATCGGGCTAGTTGAGCTCACCTTTTTTCCTTTTTGTTCCATTTTTCTTCTCGTGAGGCGAGAATGTAGCGTAGTACTAGTCTTCTGGGTGTGGAATGATGGTTCTAGAAAGTTGTTTTAGTAGTCCTCACCATTTTGTAAAATAATGTATCAATAATTGTAATGAGGACTTATTTGAGTGTTGATATTGTCTAGAAGACAATATTTGTATTTAAACTCATAGCTTTATGTGTTGTATTTTAACAATTGTATTAATAAAGTTGTAGTTGTTTTCGCATATCAGTATTTGGCGACTCAAAATGGGTGATGTATACCTATTTTGGGGCGTCGCCATTTGGTATCGAGCTTAGGATATGATCTCCAAGTGAGATCGGGAATAGAACTAGAGAGGGAGAGACGAGTAAATCCTTCGCTAGTGTGTCCTACCTAAGCTTATTTGTTGGTTGGTCGTAATATAGGGATATTATGTGATATGTTAATTTCTTTAATTAACCCTTGTTTTATGGCAAGATTTGAGAATGTCGATCGAGAATGTTAACAAATGGAGTAAATGAGACCGTGGAGACACCCTTTTACTCACCAACGAGAGAGAACGTGCAACAGTCGACAATGTTCCTCCCGTGAAACAACACCACCGAAAGCGCGATGATGAACGACGGGATGTTTAGAAGCTTTTTGCAGTTCATGCAAAATCGCGGATTTGAGGAGACTCGTGTTCAAAATATAGGTGGAAATGATAACAACGCACGGTTTGTCACAACCAAGCGCTTCAAAGAGTTGGGACCACGTAAATTCGGGAAAAAGCCGATCCGATTAAGGCGTAAACGTGGGTCAAAGCAAATTACCAAGATATTCGATGTCTTGGGATGCACATGTGAGAGAAATGTAAGGTTCCATTCGCCACCTTTATGTTCCAGAATGAGGCAGACATCGGTGGGAATCGTGAAGCGCACTCCATCCACCAAGACTCAAAGATGTCTTGGGAGACATTTTAAACTGTTCAATGACAAGTACTTTCCGAAAGTATTCATCATATGAAGGAAGTGGAGTTTATTAGATTGGAACAAAACAACACGACGGTGTCCCAAAGACGAGGCAAAGTTTGTAGAGTTATCCGTGTTTGCACCTCATTTGGTGGAGAATGAGGAACATATGACGACGGATGTTTCGAGAGGTTTGAAACCTAAGATACGCCAATATCTCATTTCTCATAAATTTTCTCTCTATTCAGATGTTGTCAACAGGCTCAATTATTAGAGCGAGATAACGTAGTACGCTCAACCGAGGGACCACAACCAGGATCATATCGTGATGAGCAACCATCGTAACAACGATAACCAACGGAGAAAGAAAAATACGGACAAAGCGATAACCACTCCTGGTGGTAATCATGGCCATGAAAATAGAAGAAGCGGAATGGAGGAGATTTTAAAAAGAGAAGATTCAACAATGACAATGTGAAGACGTCAAACACCAAAGAAGAATCGGTTCTAAGGGAGGAGAACGACCACCACCGGTCAGATACTATAAATGCGGAAAGAGGGACATATCACCAAACTACCCCACAACAATTCAAGGTATGTTATAATTATGGAAAGGAAGGACATATCGCCGAGATTGATATAGTAAGCAAAACCAAGTCCAATGGGGATGGTGACTAAAAAAGGTCATTCCGTAAAAGTCAAAGTCAACGGTTCTCGGAAGAGCGTTTGTCGCGATCGGTCAAAATGCGAGGAACCCAAACGAGGTGATCACGGTAAGCTAATCATAAATTCTTGCGAAGTTTATACCTTACTAGATATGCGGTGCATACCCATTCATTTATCTCTCCGCTTGTGCTCAACGTTTAAACTTGACTCCGGAGAAATTAGACTTTGATTTATCTGTGGAGACTCGCTAGAGAAACTTTCATCACATCCACTGCTTATAAATCTTGTTTGATCCAAGTTGGCACCATCACATTACCTGTTGACCTTATCTCTTTAAAGATACTTGCTTTTGATGTGATTTTAGGGATTGATTGGTTAACTACTCATCATGCCAAAATTGATTATTTTTGTAAGGTTGTTAGTTTTCATATTCCTAACCAACCCGTGTTGTATTTAATTCAAGCAACTAAACCACTAAAATCAATCATTGTTATATCAAGTCATAAAGCTATTCGTTTATTGAAAAATGGATGTCAAGCTTTCTTAGCCCATGTTATGGATTTGAATAAAGACACGTCGGATTTGAATAATATTCCTAGTTGTTAGTAAATTTCCTGACGTATTTCAAGAACTTTCCTGGCCTACCCCGTAACGTGAAGTTGAATTCTTTATTGATCTTAAACCCGCACAAAGCCCATTTCTAAAACCCCATATCGAATGGCTCCTATTGAACTTCAGGAGTTAAATGTCCAACTATAGGAGTTGTTGGACATCGGTTTCATTCGTCCTAGTACATCTCCTCGGGGTGCTCCCTGCTATTTTATTTGTAAAGAAGAAAGACGGAGTATGCGACTTTGTATCGACTATCGAGAATTAAACCACGTCACCATCAAGAATAGGTATCCGCTTACCTCGTATTGATGACCTGTTTGACCAAATTGCAAGGAGCACAATTTTTTCAAAGATCGATCTTCATTCGATATCATCACCAAGATTAGAACCGAGGATATTCCAAAGATCGCCTTCGTAACTCCAGACGGCATTATGAATTCTTAGTCATGTCTTTTGGATTGACTAATGCTCCTGCGGATTTCATGGATATGATGAACCGGATATTCAAGGAATATTTGGATCAGTTCGTTGTTGTCTTTATTGATGACATCCTCATATATTCCAAAAGTCGTGAAGATCATGAGCACCATTTGAAGCTGGTACTCCAAAGGCTTCGTGAAAACAAGCTATATGCCAAGTTGAAGAAATGCGAGTTCTGGCTTGAGGAAGTAGCATTCCTTGGGCACGTGGTGTCAAAACATGGAGTATCTGTTGACCCGGCGAAGATTGAAGCAATACAAAGTTGGGATCAACCGAAGTTTCGGTAACCGAAGTACGTAGCTTTCTGGGCTTAGCTGGTTATTATCGGAGATTTGTGGAAGGATTTTCTCGAATCGCTACTCCATTAACTCAACTAACTCGAAAGATACAAAATCAGATGGAGCGAGGAATGCGAAAAGAGTTTCCAAGAGCTTAAGAGGAGACTCATTTTGGCACCTGTTTCGACAATACCATCTGGTTCGGATGGATTTGTTATCTATAACGATGCTTCAGGCAAAGGGTTAAGATGTGTTCTCATGCAACGTGGGAAAGTCATAGCCTATGCCTCGCGACAACTTAAAGAGTATGAGAGAGGAATTATCCTACTCATGATCTAGAGTTGGCAATAATATTTTTTGCGCTTAAAGATCCGGAGGCACTATCTATATGGGGAGAAAGTGGAGATATATTCGCACCATAAAAGCCTCAAATATTTTTCTTCCCAAAAGGAACTCAAATACGCAACAACGACGTTGGCTCGAGCTATTAAAAGATTATGACCACACCATTCAATACCATCCTGGAAAAGCAAACGTGGTAGCTGACGCATTGAGTAGAAGATCATATGCAGAAACGAGTGCGATGATGTCAAGTATACGCATAGAACCAACTTTAATCGATAAAGTTAAAGTTACTCAAGCCACAGACCCGGAGCTGATGCGTATGAAGAAGAAAGTACAAGAAGGTGCTATTCCAGAAGCAAGAATCGATGAAGAAGGAATACTTCGAGTCCACTCCAGACTTTGTGTTCCTAACGACTCTAATTTGAAGAACAAGATCATGATGAAGGCACACAATACACCGTTTGTAATCCATCCTGGAAGTACCAAAATGTATCGTGATCTTCGACATGCATTTTGGTAGAACAATATGAAGAGAGATTGCAAAGTATATCTCGAGGTGTTTAACTTGTCAACGTGTAAAGGCGAAGCATCAAGTGCCTAAGGGTCCATTGCAACCACTTGAGATCCCGAAATGGAAGTGGGAACACATTACCATGGATTTCATTACGGGTCTTCCCACGGTTTCTCAAGGTATAAATGCTATTTGGGTTATTATTGATAGATTAACCAAAGTCCGCCATTTTTGCCGACACGGAGACTTATTCCCTTGAACGTCTTGCTCATATGTATGTAAATGAGATTGTAAGATTGCATGGCATGCCAGTATCCATACTTTCGGATCGTGACCCAAGATTCACTTCACGATTTTGGGTTAGCTTGCAAAAAGCTATGGGCACGGATTTACAATTCAGTTCGGCATATCATCCTCAAACGAACGGACAATCAGAGAGGACTATTCAAACTCTTGAAGATCTATTAAGACTCTATGTCCTAGATTTCAAAGGGAGTTGGGATAAGTATTTACAATTGGTAGAATTCTCCTACAACAACAGTTATCAGGCAAGTATAGGTGTGGCTCCATTCGAAGCATTATACGGACGAAAGTGTCACTCTCCAGTATGTTGGGATGAGGTGGGTGAAGCAACATTATTGAGACCAGAATTGGTACGTATGACTACAGAAAAGATCCAAATGATTCGACAACGTATACAAACGGCACAGGATCGACAAAAGAGTTATGCGGATCTTCATCGAAAGGACGTGGAATTTAGTATTGGGGATCATGTATTATTGCGTGTGGCTCCATGGAAGGGAGTTACAAGATTTGGGAAGAGAGAAAAGCTCAATCCACGATTTATTGGTCCATTTCAGATTCTTGACCGAGTAGGAAATGTGGCCTATAGACCCGCGTTAGCTCCAAGCATGTCTCGTGTTCATAATGTTTTTCACATATATGTGCTACATAAATATGTGAAAGACCTGAACCACGTTATTGAGTTAGAACCGGACGAGATAGCCGAAGACTTAACTTACGAGGAGGTACCTGTTAAGATCTTGGATAGGAAGGAGCATGTTCTACGCACAAAGGTCATACCCCAAGTCAAAGTTTTGTGGAGAAACCATGCTATTGAAGAAATGACCTGGGAGTTGGAAACGGAAATGAAAGCGAGGTATCCTCACCTTTTCAAAATACCAGGTACGTATGTCAATTTCGAGGACGAAATTTCATAAGGAGGGGAGGTTGTAAGACCCCAACTTATTATTAAATGAAATTGAATTTCCTTTATTTATTATTTTGAAATAGTAAGGGTTGATTTGATTAATGTGGTTAGTTATGGGTAAAATGCGCAAATATTTGAAATAAGCAAGTGGTTATAAAATATTCATTTTTTATCAGAGAATATTCATTTGGTAGTGGAATATTCTTACTGTTGGGGAATATTCGTACAACGGCGCAACCTTGTGTGGGCCCCGGAAAGCGATTGGATGAAAAAAAAAAGACAAGTGTAAGTTGTTTATAAATAACGGCGTAGTTGTTACCGTTAATACTGTTGAAATACCCGGTGGTTAAAAACACAGTAGCACACGGTATTGCACCAATTATTGATTCTTACGTAAGAAGACACTACTCAATAATTGTTACAGTAGTTACTGTTCAATATTTTATTTTATTGATTCAATAATTGCTACGTTGATATTTTATATTATTGTTGTTTCAATAATTGTCCCTACACAGTATTTTCATTATCAGATCAATAATTCATATTATTTGAATAATATTATTCGATAACATTATTGGAAATGTCTAGAAAGTTTTGTCTAAGGAGAGGTTTGGTCACATAATTACGCGTCAGTAAGGAGAAATCCTTATTGGAAAGCCCCCTCTTTCCTGGGAACATCTTGGTTATCGGTATTGTGTTCTGTAATATTATTTGTGAATAATTAATTATTGATTATTATGATAAGAAAAATATTCATTTTATGTGGATATAGATGGAGAAATTTTTTAATGTGACAATTGTTGAAAATTGATATTTTATCTTTTCTGATAAAATAATTTATTTAAATATTTTATTATATTTTATTAATATAATAATGGTGATATTTTTACAATGAATGTGGGATATATGAATAAATGAGGAGGAAGAGTATTTTTGTTACAAAAATTGTTTAAAACATGTTAAACATGTTTGTGGATCCTATTTCTTGACTGAAATTTGATTATAGCTTGTAAAATCACCCGTTTGTGAATTTCGGTCAATTTCTGTTTGGAATTTGGAAAAACTTTCTTCTGCAAAGTTGTAGAGAATGGAATTTCCTATGAAAAGGACATAAGGTTTGAATTTTTTTGATAAAAGGGCTATTTTTTTTATGAATTATTGAAGTTCTGAAGTTCCAAAATAATTAATTTTTGAAGTTTAAAATATGTTAATTAAGAAAAACATTTTTTTTTTCATTTGTGGGACATGTGTTAAGTGGTTGAAATTAGCTGGTGGTGTGTGTAAGAATTTAGTTTATAAATAATATTATTTTATTAAATTTTCTGCTTTGGTGTTCTAAGCATTTTCCTATAAATAGGGTGCTTAGGTTAGAATTGAAAATCACATCAGAAACTAAAGTTTTTTCTCTCTCTATATTATCGAGCATATCCTTGTGAGTATTTTGATACCTTGAGTGTTGCTATACGGTGCAAGTTCCTTCAAAGCACTATATCCCAGATTCCAATTTGGAAGTCATTGCTCTTTTCGAGGTAAGGGATATTATTTTTTTTAAAATGATATTATTTCTTCTAATATCATTATTAGGAATATTGGTAAGATTTTTCTTGTGAAATTATTGTCTTTTTAGTGTTGGGGGTTACTATATATGATACTATTCTACTATTCACGCATTAAAAACGTCACGTAAAATTAAATTTTTGTTTTTTATCCAAAATATATATTATGGATACTAGCTTTGATTGTATCCATGTTTTGATCATTCTTGAATTTTACTTCACTATGGTTATTTATGAATTATTTTTGAACTTGGATTTGTTTAAAGTACTTAATCCTTATTATTTGTTCTTTTGTTTCATTGGATTCGCTTTTCTTTTAAAATATTTTTCATCATCCTCGGTCCTAAATGATGATATTTATTGAATATCTTTGGCCTGTAGTGCAAAGATGGTTGATTTTCTTATGAATATCTTTGGCCCGTAGTGCAAAGATGTACAGGTGTTGAGATGAACATGACCAACTGATGAATATCTTTGGCCTGTAGTGAAAAGATGAATATTTGATTCAAGATGAATATTGATTGATGTTACAGGGATAAAATATTGATGATGGACTTTTAAAATTCATAGATTATAGTAGATTTCATTCTCTACGTAACTCATTTATGAATTATTATTTTCGCTGTAAATATTGATCTGAAACTTGTTGTTTATTGTATTTTATCATATTTTTCCCTGTTGAAGACTAACGATAATTTGTTCTATATTATCTTAGTCATTCTTTACTGGGCTAGTTGAGCTCACCCTTTTTGTAAGACCCCAATTTTTTTTTTAATAAAGATGATTTTTCTATAAATATCATTTTTTTTGAATATTATGGAATAAATTTGATATAATGTTATAGTTGTGGGTAATATTTATAAATTTTGCTAAGTCTGCAAGTTGTTATAAAATATTCGATTGGTCGGGGAATATTCTTTTTGTCGAGAATATTCAGATAACAATGGATAATAATCATTAGTGGACCCTACAATGGAATTATTGTCGGATTGAGAAAACGACAAAAATATTTTATAAATAACTACGGAGGTGTTATTGTTAAAAGCCATTGAACTACCCGGTAGTAAAAAATGCGATGTCTGGCGATGGTTACATAGTAGCACACGGTATTGATTATTGATGCTTACGTGAGAAGTCACTCATTTATACTCAATTCCATCGCTACAAGAATTGTCGTGCATCATATCTCTCATATTATTGATTCGATTATTGTCACAGTATCATCTGCATTATATGTTATATTATTAATAATTGAGGCGACAAAGTTATTCATATTATTAAATTGCAATATTTACAATGTCTAGAAGTTACATCGAAAAGAGAGGTTGGTCACCTAATTGCGCGCTAATAGAGAGAAATCCTTATTGGAAAGCCCCCTCTTTCCTGGGAATAGCCTGGTTGCTAAATATTGTGAGTTATAATATTAATGATGAATAAGTTCGTGTTGATTAAAGATGAATTTGATAGTTTCATTGTGTTGGGATTATTTGTGTTAGTAGAAATCGACATCTATTCCGATGATAATTGATGTCTGGAGGTATATTGTTCAATCGGGTATTCGGGGATTATTTGTATCTTTTCATGGAAATATTCTTCTGAGCATTCTTGAATTTTACTCTACAAAGAAGTATCATGTTGAATATTTGGACGTTATTAGTTCCTGGATAAATTAATTCGTGAACTTGTTTTATTGAATTCTTATATCATTGTCATCATCCTCGTGTTTATATTTTTGAAAGTCATCTGTGGCCTGTAGTGCATAGATGGACTTGGTATGATTATGACCAGGGATTATTCTGTATAATCATGACTGTAATGTTACAAATGATGTGATAAAAGTCCTTATTGGCCCGTAGTGCATTGATGGACAGTTGTTAGCATGATCATGACCATTGATGATTACACGAATATCCTTGGCCCGTAGTGCATGGATAATTTGTGGTCGTGACCCCTAATGAATATCCTTGGTAGTAGAAAAGGGGATGATGTGAATTATTTATTATTGTCGAGTCTCGTGATAAAAGTGATGAAAAACTTTTAAATCATAAAAATAATAGATTTTATTCTTTACTTGACTCTTTAATGGATTGCTTATTCCGCTGCAGTTAAACTTGTTGTCTATTATATTTTATCGGTTTAACATTGTGAAGGCTAATGATAATTTATCCTGCATTATCTTAGTCATAATATTTCTTCTTGGGCTAGTTGAGCTCACCCCTTTCTTTTTTTTGTTCTCTTCAAGAAATGAGAGCGTAGCGAGGGACTAGTCGGGAAGCGGAGTGATGGTCCGGATGATAGTATTAGTAGTCCTCACTATTCATTAAATAGTGTGACAATAAATGTAATGAGGACTTATTCTGAGAGTGGATATTGTCTAGAAGACAATATTTGTATTAAAACTCACAACTTTCTTGTTGTATATTAAAGATTGTATTTGTATTATGCACCATGTATCTGGCGACCCAAGATGGGTGATGTATACCTATTTTGGGGGTGTCACAGATGGTATCAAAGCTTAGGGATATGATCCCTGGCTAAGATGTGAGATAAGAACTAGGAGAGGAGAGACGGGGAATTCCTTCACTAGTATGACCTACCTAAGTTTATTTGTTATTTAATTGGTCGGTCAGAGTATAGGGTTAATATGTGATATGTTAATTAACCCTTGTTTTGTGGCAGTATTTGAAAATGGCATCCGAGAATGTTGAGAACATCAATGGAGCACAGGAGACAGATTGAGTCTCCACAGATCAATAACGAGACAATGTGCATCGAAGGCGACAATCCTCATGCAAACAACAACACCGACCAAATGATGAGCGATGGAATATTCCGAGGCTTCATGCAATTCATGCAACATCAAAGCGAGCGGCTCTCATCTAAAATACAGGTGGAAACATTTGGCAAACTCTCGGACTGGTCCATCACCGCCAAACATTCAAGGAGCTGGGACCACCGGAGTTTTTGGTGAGCCAAAACCACTTAAAGCGAGACGTGGATAAAAGCAGATCAACAAGATATTTGATGTCTGGGTTGCTCAGGAGAGCAAAGGTTCCCTTTGCCACCTTCATGTGTTGCTTGGCGGAGGCAGATTACTAGTGGGAATCTGTAAAGCGTACTCAACCTGCCGCACTGAAGATGACTTGGGAGAAGTTTTAAGAACTATTCAACGATAAGTACTTTCCCGAAAGTATTTGTCACATGAAAGAGGTAGAGTTCATCAAGCTGGAGCAAAACAACATGACCGTGTCACAGTACGAAGCCAAGTTTGTCGAGTTGTCCCGGTTTACGTCCCATTTGGTTGATAATGAGGAGAGAATGACGCGAATGTTTATAAGAGGTTTGAAACCTGAGATACGTCAATACCTTATCTCTCATAAACTGTGTTTGTATTCAGATGTTGTTAATAGGGCTCGATTATTGAACGCGATAATGAGTCAACCCAACCAACCAAAAGAGAGTAAATGACAAAATGATAATACCAAAGTGATAGCGATCATCAAGCGGTGGCAATAAGCGTGGAGGGAATCAACATGCCAGAAATGGTAACCACTTCGGTGGTAATCATGGCCAAAATAATAAGAATGGACATTTCAAGAAGAGGAGATTCAATAATGATGGAAAGACGTCAGAACCTGCACCTGTTGTTAAGGAAGGAGAACGACCACCTATTATATGCTTCAAATGCGAAGGGGAGGGACATATCAGTCCAAACTGAGCGATGCTATCCAAAGCATGTTACAATTGTGAAAGAGAAGGACACCTAGCCCAATTTTGTCGTTCACCGAAGACAAGTCCAGCTGGGAAGGAGGCACCAAAGGTCGCCCCGTAAAAAGTCAAAGCCGATAGTGCTGAGGAGAGCGTTTGTCATGACCTCCCAGAAAGCAAGGAACCCGAATGAGGTCATCACGGGTAAGCTTATCATAAACTCTAGCGAAGTATATACCTTATTTGATACCGGTTCTACCCATTCTTTTATTTCTCCTACTTGCGCTCAACGTTTAAAATTGACTTCGGAGAAATTGGACTTTGACTTAGCTGTTGAAACTCCGTTGGGAGAAACCTTCATTGCATCCACTGTTTATAAGTCTTGTTTGGTTCAAATCGGTATCCTCACATTACCTGTCGATCTTATTTCATTGAAAATACTTGTATTTGACGTAATTCTAGGGATTGATTGGTTAACTACTCATCATGTAAAAATTGATTGTTTTCATAAGGTTGTTAGCTTTCATATTCCTAACCAACCTATTATGCGAATTCAAGCAACCAAACCATTAAAATCAATCACTGTCATCTCAAGCCATAATGCTATTCGTTTATTGAAAAAAGGATGTCAAGCTTTCTTAGCTCATGTCACGGATCTAAACAAAAATACGTCAGTTTTGAATGATATTTCTATTGTTAATGAATTTCCTGACGTATTCCCTGAAGAACTTCCTGGCCCACCCCCAGAGCTTGAAATTGAATTTTGTATCGACCTTGAACCCGGTACAAAACCTATTTCCAAAGCCCCATATCGAATGGCTCCTATTGAACTTCAGGAGTTAAAGACCCAACTGCAGGAATTGTTAGACATTGGCTTTATTCGTCCTAGTATTTATCCTTGGGGTGCTCCTGTTCTATTCGTGAAAAAGAAAGATGGGAGTATGCGACTTTGTATTGATTATCGGGAGTTGAACCATGTCACCATCAAAATAGGTACCCATTACCACGTATTGATGATGACTGTTTGACCCGGTTTCAAGGCGCCAAATTCTTTTCAAAGATTGATCTTCGTTCAGGATATCACCAATTGAAGATTAGAACCGATGACATTCCAAAAATGGCTTTTAGAACTCGGTACGGGCATTATGAATTCCTAGTCATGTCTTTTGGATTGACTAATGCTCCTGCTGCCTTCATGGATATGATGAACCGAGTATTCAAGGATTGTTTGGATCACTTTGTGGTCGTCTTCATTGATGACATCCTTATTTATTCCAAAAGCCGTGAAGATCATGAGAAACACTTGAGGTTGATACTCCAAAAGCTTCGTGAATATAAGCTTTATGCCAAGTTAAAGAAATGCGAGTTCTGGCTTGAAGAAGTAGCATTCCTTGCATGCGTAGTATCAAGTCATGGAATATCTGATTGACCCAAAGAAAGATTGAAGCTATTCAAAGTCGGGAGCAACCTAAATCGATGATTGAAATCACGTAGCTTTCTCGGCAAATTTGGTTATTATCGGAGATTCGTAGAAGGTTTTCTCGAATCGCTACTCCACTAACTCGGTGACTCAAAAGATACAAAATTTGGTTGGAACGAGGAATGTGAGAAGAGTTTTCAAGAACTCAAGAGGAGACTCATTTCAAGACTGTTACGACAATACCATCGGCTCGGAGGGTTTGTCATCTACTGATGATGCTTGGGCAAAGGGTTAGGATGTGTTCTCATGCAACATGGGAAAGTCATAGCCTATGCCTCTCGACAACTCAAAGAATATGAGAGGAATTATCCTACTCATGATTTAGAGTTGGCAGCAATCGTTTTTGCACTAAAGATTTGGAGGCATTACTTGTATGGGGGAGAAAGTAGAGATCTTTACGGATCATAAAAGCCTCAAATATTTCTTTACTCAAAAGGAACTCAACATGCGACAACGACATTGGCTTGAACTGTTGAAAGATTATGATCATACCATCCAATACCATCCTGGAAAAGTGAACGTGGTAGCTGACGCATTGAGTAGAAGATCATATGCGGGTACGAGTGCGATATTGACAACGCAAAGGCCCATTTTGTGTGACTTGCAAAGGATGGAGATAGAGTTAAAGACTCCAGGGACCCATGTGACGATAACGAATATACGAGTAGAACCAACTTTAATTGATAAAGTTAAAGCTGTTCAAGCTACATCCTAGGAGTACCAAAATGTATCGTGATCTTTGTCATACATTTTGGTGGAGAAATATGAAGAGAGAGATAGTGTTGTTTATCTCAAGGTGTCTAACTTGTCAACGAGTCAAGACGGAGCATCAAGTGCCAAAAGGTCCATTGCAACCACTTGAAATTCCAAAATTGAAGTGGAAGCACATTACCATGGATTTTGTTACTGGTCTTCCCAAGGTTTCTCAAGGCATAGATGCGATTTGGGTCATTGTTGATAGATTGACTAAGTCTACTCATTTCTTACCGATACGAGAAACTTATACACTTGAACGTCTTGCTAGTATGTATATAAATGAGATTGTAAGATTGCATGGTATGCTAGTATCCATAGTTTCTGATCGAGACCCAAGATTCACTTCAAGATTTTGGGTTCGTTTGCAAAAAGCTATGGGCACAGATTTACGATTTAGTTCAGCATATCATCCTCAGACGGACGGACAATCAGAGAGGACTATTTAAACTCTTGAAGATTTATTAAGACTCTGTGTCCTTGACTTCAAGGGAAGTTGGGACAAGTTCTTACCGTTGGTGGAGTTTTCATACAACAACAATTATCCAGCAAGTATTGGCATGGCTCCATTCGAAGCGTTGTATGGAAGAAAGTGTCGTTCTTCAGTATGCTGGGATGAGGTGGGTGAAGCAACGTTGTTGGGACCGAAGTTGGTATGTATGACTACGAAAAAGATTCAAACGATCCGACGACGTATAAAAACCTCACAAGATCGACAAAAAAGTTATGTTGATCTTCATCGAAAGGACGTGGAATTCGATATTGGAGATCATGTGTTGTTACGCGTTGCTCCATGGAAAGGAGTTACGAGATTCAGAAAGAGAGAAAAGCTCAATCCTCGATTCATTGGCCAATTTTTAATCCTCGAACAAGTAGGAACTGTGGCCTATAGACTCGCTTTACCGCCAAGTATGTCTCGTGTTCATAATGTTTTTCACATATCTATATTACGTAAATATGTGAAAGACCCGAACCACATTATTGAGTTAGAACCGTACGAAATAGCGGAAGATTTAACATATGAGGAGGTTCCTGTTAAAATCTTGGATAAAAAGGAGCATATTCTATGCTCCAAGGTTATACCTCAAGTCAAAGTTTTGTGGAGGAACCACGATGTTGAGGAAATGACCTGGGAGTTAGGATCTAAAATGAAATCAAGGTATCCTTACCTCTTCGACATATCAGGTACGTACCCTAATTTCGAGGGCGAAATTTCATAAAAAGGGGAGGTTGTAAGACCCCAATTTTTTTTTAATAAAGATAATTTTTCTATAAATATCATTTTTGAATATTATGGAATGAATTTGATATAATGTTATAGTTGTGGGAAATATTTATAAATTTTGCTAGTATGCAAGTTGTTATAAAATATTCGATTGGTCGGAGAATATTCTTTTTGTCGGGAATATTCGTACAACGGCACAATCATTGGTGGACCCCACAATGGAATTATTGTTGGATTGAGAAAATTACAAAAATATTTTATAAATAACGGCGGAGGTGTTATTGTTAAAACAGTTGAACTATCCGGTAGTAAAAGTATAGTAATACGCGTGGTTGCATAGTAGCACACGGTATTGATTATTGATGCTTACGTGAGAAGTCACTCATTTATACTCAATTATTGCTACAATAATTGCTGCATCATATCTCTCATATTATTGATTCGATTATTGTCACAGTATCATCTACATTATATGTTATATTATTAAATCAATAATTGAGACGACAAAGTTATTCATATTATTAAATTGCAATATTTACAATGTCTAGAAGTTCTGTCAAGGAGAGGTTTGGTCACCTAATTGCGCGCCAATGGGGAGAAATCCTTATTGGAAAGCCCCCTCTTTCTTGGGAACAACCTGGTTGCTAAATATTGTGAGTTATAATATTAATGATGAATAAGTTCGTGTTGATTAAAGATGAATTTGATAGTTTCATTGTGTTGGGATTATTTGTGTTAGTAGAAATCGACATCTATTCCGATGATAATTGATGTCTGGAGGTTATATTGTTCAATCGGTTATTCGGGGAACTTTTCGTGTCGGAGTACTATTCACGAGTTACTATTCATGAGTTACTATTCACGAGTTACTATTTATGAGTCACTATTCACCCGGTTACTATTCACTCTAGTATTGTGCATTCGGGTATTTGGGTACAATATTATTCCATGAGGAGATATGATAATTTTTCAGACCGTTGGTTGAAGTTATATTAGTGAATCAATATGGACCGCTGGTGGAAAGTTATAATAGTGAATCAATATGGATCGCTGGTTTAAAGTTTTAATAGTAAATCAGTATGGACCGTTGCTTTAAGTTTTAATAGTAAATCAATCTGAACCGTCCGTTTAAAAGTAAATCAATCTGGACCGTTCAGGAATTAGTTACTATTCAATCCATTCTTCTATAAATAGAAGCTCATTCCTTCATTATTTCTTATGAATTCACTGAAACTCTAGAGAGAGAAATTATAGAGAGAAAGAAGAAGAGTATTCTGCTACTTCACTACTTCGATATCCAGTGTCTTTTACGGTAAGGGGTGTTATTCTTTTTATTCATGAAGAGAACTTTTGTTATTCCATTCTTTATTATTTCATTGGAAATAACCTGTATACGCGGCATACCCTATACTTGGTGAAATCCTTATGTTATTCCATTCTTTATTATTACATTGGAATATCCTGTCATGCATGCGTTTTTATAGAACACTGGTTCCGTCTTTATTATTACATTGGAATAACTTTGTATATCGCGGACTCCCCTATACTTGGTGAAATCCTTATGTTATTCAATTCTTTATTATTACATTGGAATATCCCATCATGCGTTTTCTTGGGACACAATTTTGTTATTATTACGTGCCGAATATCATGTATGCAATGCGTTCTGGTGGGACGAGTTCCATATTTATTATTCAGTTGGAATAACCTGCCCGTGATATCTATCATATGCTTGGTGATTTCTTTAGTTATTCCATTATTTATTATACTCAGTTGGTTAAAGTTTTGACTTCTATATTCCATGAAATTAGTGGAATATCCTTGATATTTGCGCTTCATTTAGTATCTTTTCATTGAAATATTCTTCTGAGCATTCTTGAATTTTACTCTACAAAGAAGTATCATGTTGACAATTTGGACGTTATTAGTTCTTGGATAAATTAATTCGTGAACTTGTTTTATTGAATTCTTATATCATTGTCATCATCCTCGTGTTTATATTTTTGAAAGTCATCTGTGGCCAGTAGTGCATAGATGGACCTGGTATGATTATGACTAGGGATTATTCGGTATAATCATGACCGTAATGTTACAAATGATGTGATAAAAGTCCTCATTGGCCCGTAGTGCATTGATGGACAGTTGTTGGCATGATCATGACCATTAATGATTACACGAATATCCTTGGCCCGTAGTGCATGGATAATTTGTGGTCGTGACCCTAATGAATATCCTTGGCCGTAGTGCAGAGATGATGTGGATTATTTATTAAGCTGAGTCTCAGCGATAATAGTGATGAAAAACTTTTTAAATCATAAAAGATAGTAGATTTTATTCTCTACTTGACTCTTTTAATGGATTGCTTATTATTCATTGCTGATTAAACTTGTTGTCTATTGTATTTTATCGGTTTAACATTGTTGAAGGCTAATGATAATTTATCCTCCATTATCTTAGTCATAATATTTCTTACTGGGCTAGTTGAGCTCACCCTTTCTTTCACTTTATTCTCTTGAAATGAGAGCGTAGCGAGGGGACTAGTCGGGGAATGGAGTGATGGTCCAGATGATAGTATTAGTAGTCCTCACTATTCTGTTAAATAGTGTGACAATAAATGTAATGAGGACTTATTCTGAGAGTGGATATTGTCTAGAAGACAATATTTGTATTAAAACTCACAACTTTCTTGTTGTATATTAAAGATTGTATTTGTATTCTGCACCATGTATCTGGCGACCCAAGATGGGTGATGTATACCTATTTTGAGGGCGTCACAGTTTTCCTTTTTGTTCTATTTTTCTTCTCAGGAGGCGAGAATGTAGCGAGTACTAGTCGGGGTGTGGAATGATGGTTCTAGAAGTTGTTTAGTAGTCCTCACTATTTTATAAAATAGTGTATCAATAATTATAATGAAGACTTATTTGAGTGTTGATATTGTCTAGAAGACAATATTTGTATTTAAACTCACAATTTATGTGTTGTCGTATTTTGCACGACAATTGTATTAATAAAGTTGTAGTTGTTTCTGTACCATGTATTTGGTGACTCAGAATGGGTGTTGTATACCTATTTTAGGGGCGTCACATGGCATGTCCCTTGTTCTTTTGCACAAGAATCAAGCCTCTTGGAGCATTGAATGATGATGATGGCGCTGTTGAAAATCCAGACGATGATGATAGTTCTCAGAAAAATTTCATGGACGTGTGCAGCAGATTGAAAATGAGCTACTAAAGTTTGCAATTTTTGGGTACAGGAGAATTATAGCTATGGGGAAAAAGATGGAGGAGAGATAATGGTGGAGGTGGTGGGTTCTAATGTATTTATTGATGGTATTTGTAAGACCCCAAATTTTATGAATAAAGATTAATTTTCTCGAAATATTTTTTTTTGAGTATTAAGGTGTGAATTTGATATAATATTATAGTTGTGGGTAATATTTATAATTTTTGCAAAGTAAGCAAGTTGTTATAAAATATTCGATTGGTCGGGAAATATTCGTTTTATCAGGGAATATTCGTACAATGACGCAATCATTGGTGGACCCCACGACAGAATTACTGTCGGAGTTAGAAAAAGATAGAAATATCTTTTTATAAAAATAACGGCGAAATTTTTACCGTTAACTATTGAAATACCTGGTGATAAAATTACAGTAATACACGTGGTTGCATAGTAGCACACGATATTGATTATTGATGCTAACGTGAGAAGTCACTCAGTTTATTTCAATTATTGCCACAGTAATTGCTGCATAGTATCTCACGTTATTGATTCAATTATTGTCATAGTATTTTATATTATTAAATCAATAATTGAGACGACAAAGTTATTCATATTATTATTTGTATTATTGACAATGTTTAGAAAGTTCTGTCGAAGAAAGGGGTTTGGTCACTTAATTACTGGCATGATAGGAGAAATCTTATATAAAGCCCCTCTTTCACGAGAATGTTTCAGTTGTTAATATTGTGAGTTATAATAATGATGAATAAATGTTATTAAAAATATGTTTTGTGAAGCCAAGTAAGTTGAGATAAATAGAGAAAATTTTTATGAAGTATTTGTTATAAATTTGGCTTATTATATGGAACCCCCACTTACCTATTTTTCAAAATCTTGAGAGAAAGTTATCTCAATTTTGTTTATATATATATATATATATATATATATATATATATATATATATATATATTGAAAAAGTCTTGGGTGGGGGGGAGGAGTTGTCTGGGGGGAGTACTTTGGTTTATATATATATATATATATATATATTATAATAAGTTTTGTTTTTTTATAAAAAATAGAATATATTATATTTTATTATGCATAGTGTTTGCATAGTAAAATCATATGAAAATCAGAAAATTTCCCTTGAACCCAACTGTTCACCCGTGATTTCTCCTACTGTGCGTCCAAATAATATCCTGCCATTCTCCTATAAATAGGATGCTCAGTTTAGAAAAAAAAAAATCATACTCTTAGAGAATTCTTCTTCTATAATATTGAGCGTATTTCTTTTGAGTTTAAGGAAGCTTTGAGTGTAGAAAATAGTAAAAGTTTTCTTCAAGAATATATCCGCTATACCAGTCAAAATTGCTCTCTTTTTGAGGTAAGGGGTATTATTTATTTCATATTCGGTTACGATATTATTTTTCGTATTCGTAAGTAATTTTATTTTCGTTCAATATTCGTAAGGAATATTATTTTCGTTTAATATTCGTAGGGATATTGTCTTCGTTTAATATTCGTAAGGAATATTATTTTCGTTCAATATTCGTAAGGGATATTATTTTTGTTCAATATTCGTATGAAATAATATTTTCTTCCATACTCTGTAGTATGTAAGTAATATTATTTCGTTTTAGATTCCGAATTCTACACTTATTTTGTTAAGTATTGCTTCTATACTCTTTGAAATTAGTAGAATATCCTTGAAATTTGCGCTTCATCTAGTATCGTTTCACAAGGATATTTTTCTGAACATTTTTGTTAAATTTTAAGCTTTTCATGCCAAAGTACTATTCATGGGTACTATTCATTTATACGACACTATTTATATGTACAGTACTATTCATACATACGTCACTAGTCACGAAGTACTATTCATGGGGTACTATTCACGAAATACTATTCACTCGGGTACTATTCACCTGGGGTACTATTCACAACTAAAAATTGATTCTTTTCTGTCCAAATTATTTTTGATACGTGAATATTATTCTTGAATTTTACTCCACAAAGCAATATCATGTTGACAATTTGAACATTTTTAAACTATGGATAAATTTAAAGTCTTTAATATTTATCCTTGATTTCTTTTGATTGAATTCTTATATCATTGTCATCATCCTCATGCTTATATTGTGATGAAAGTCATCTTTGGCCCGTAGTGCATAGATGGATTGTTGATTGGTATGATTATGACCAGGGATTTTTAGGTGTAATCATGACCTGTAATGTTACAAATGATGTGGTAAAAGTTCTCATTGGCTCGTAGTTCATTGATGGACAGATGTTGGTATGATCATGACCATGCGTTCTCTTCGGCCAAGGGTGCAAAGATGAATTGTTGTTTGACATGATCATGACCATTGGTGATAACACGATTATCCTTAGCCCGTTGTGCATGGATAATTCGTGGATGTGATACTAATGAATATCCTTGGCCCGTAGTGCATGGAAAATTCTAAGCTGAGTCCAGCGATAAAATTGATGATAAACTTTTAAATCATAGAAGATAGTAGATATCATACTCTACTTGACTCTTCTAATAGATTATTTATTTCGCTGCAGTTGTTGATCTAAAACTTGTTGTCTATTGTATTCTATCAGTTTTTATACTATTGAAGGCTAAGGATAATTTATTTTGCATTATCTTAGTCATAATATTCTTTACTGGGCTAGTTGACCTCACCCTTTTCTTTCATTGTTCTTTTAAGGAAATGAGAATATAGCTGGGACTAGTCAGGGAATAGATTGACGGTCCGAGATGGTTGCTATAGTAGTCCTCACTATTTTATAAAATAGTGTGATAATAATTGTAATGATGACTTATTTTGAGTTTAAATATTGTCTAGGAGACAATATTTGTATTAAAACTCACAGCTTATGTTTGTTGTATCATGAATGACACTTAGTAGTTGTATAAATTAAGTTTGTATTTGAATTCTTTACCATGTATTTGGTGACTCAGAATGGGTGATGTATACCTATTTTGGGGGCGTCACAGTATTGGTGGAGATCATATTGGCAAAAGAGGCACCGTGTGGAGAGGAGTAGCGATATGTTTATGAGGAGGTTCGAGCTGCCGAAAGATGCCAAGGTGGATCGGGTCCTTGTTGTGGGTAACTCAGTTTTTTTCGGGGCAACACACTCCATAATTACATGGCTAAAATCTCATCAAGCACAACTCTCCGTGTTGTTTTCATGTTTCCAAAGGGCCATTGCAAATAAACTTCTTTAGAGATTTAAAATGTGAAGTTCAACATAGGCTACTCTCGTGAGATCCGTTGTCAGATTCTTTTTAGTCCACATAGTCTCTCTTTGACATTCGTTATGTGGATTTTTCATCACTACCGATAACGACGAGATCCAAATTGCAACCGTATCACGTCGACATATTGATGAACTATGCTTCGGCAATCAAAACACTTATTCAGACATTTCTTCGCATTTCGGTTATCCCTTATCGTCTCTTTTTTCGGCATAACAACAAAATTGGCGGGGGAGAAAATCTTTGGGCAGGATATAAAGGTTGTATTTGATTCGGGCTTCTTTTCTTATTCAAGTTGAGTTGGCTGGGGGGCAGGATATACAAGCTTGATATAAGCTTTGATGACACCCCAGGTAGTGGCGACTCACTTTAGGCGATGGCAGCTCACTTTAGATTATATCACATCGGATTCACTATGTCTTCGGATAGCTACATTTGGCAGTAATAAGTTCGGATATTCACCATTGGCAGTATAAGGTCTAATTAATTCCTCCCACAGGAGTCCGAAAGGCTATTATGATGTTAAAAGGTTAGATTAATACCTCCCACAAGGGCCGGGAAGGCTATTACGGTGTTATAAGGTCAGATCAATGCCTCCCACAGGGGCCGAGAAAGCTATTAGGGTGTTATAAGGTCGAATTAATGCCTCTCACAGAGGTCGGGAAGGCTATTACGGTGTTATAAGGTCGGATCAGTGCCTCCCACAGGGGTCAGGAAGGCTAGTACGTTGTTATAAGTAGGGGTGAAAATCGGTCCGAGTAGTTCAGTACCCAATTCAGATTCGACCCGAAAATATGATCCGAGGCTCGGATTCGGTAGGTACCCGAGCCGAATATAGGCCAAGCTCATTTTTTGGGTTATAATAATGAACTCGATTTGAACACAATACTGTTCGCTCATTTTAGGGTTTGAGCTTGCCTCTTTCATCTGATCCATACTCAATGAACCCTACTCGTTTAGGGGGTTCATACTTATTCGATCCAAAATCTCTGATATGGGAAATGGAGTGGAAAGGTTTAGCCGTTTCATCTCTTCAGACTTCAAACTTCAAACTTCAGTCACTTTATTTACAGAGAAATTAAAAGTTTATAGGCTCGAGAGGGTGAGATTTGAGGCTAAAAACTGAATCATCCCACAAAAGACGATTGATGTGTTATGTGTAAGTCAGTTCTTTTATATTTTCTTCTTCTAATCTTCTATTTCACTTAAGTAATCTATATATATATATATATATATATATATATGTATAGCTTTAATATTTCCTATCTGGCCATGAGGTAAATTAACAGCTACTCATTTGATCCAAAAATCAGACTTAATTTCTGATTACTTCTGTTATACCAAAAATCCCCAATCAAAAAATTAAAACCCTAACTTCTAGCTTTCAAGTTTCAATTCGATCTTATTCAATGGAACACTTTTGTAAGACCCCAACTTATTATTAATGAAATTTAATTTTCTCTATTTATTATTTTGAAATAGTAAGGGTTGATGTGATTAATGTGGATAGTTAGGGGTAAAATACGCAAATATTTCAAAATAAGCAAGTGGTTATAAAATATTCATTGTTGTCGTAGAATATTCGTTTGGTCGTGGAATATTCGTACTATCGAGAGAATATTTAAATGACGACAAGTATGACCGTGTATGGGCCCCATAACTGAAAGCGATTGGATGAAGAAAAGCGACAAATATAAGTTGTTTAAAAATAAGGCGTAGTTATTTCTAGATTAATCTTGTTAAAATACTTCGGTGGTTAAAACACACGGTAGATTACCGGTATTGCACCAATTATTGATTCTTACGTAAGAAGGCACTTTATTGATAATGGTTACTGAATAATTATTGTTGATTATTTTATTTTATTGATTCAATAATTGCTGCGTTGATATTTTATATTCTTTGTTGTTTCAATAATTGTCATTACGGTATTTTTCATTATCGAAGCAATAATTCATATTATCGAATAATATTATTAGATAACATTATTGGCAATGTCTAGAAAGTTACATCAGGAGAGGTTTGGTCACCTAATTGCGGGCATGATAAGGAGAAATTCTTATTGGAAAGCCCCTCTTTCTTCGGGAACTACTTGGTTGTCAATATTGTGATTACGTAATATTATTTGTGAATAATTAATTATTGATTCATATCTTGAGAAAATATTGATTTTATGTGGTTATAGATGGAGAAAATTTTAATGTGACAATTGTTGAAAATTGAAATTTTATCTTTTTACGATAAAATAATTCATTTAAATATATTATTATAATTTAATAATATAATAATGGTGATATTTTTACAACGAATGTGGGATATATGAGTATCACGAGGAGGAAGAGTATTTTTGTTGCAATAAATGTTTAAAACATGTTAAACATGTCGGTGGACCCCATTTATTGGTGAAATTTGATTATAGCACAAAAATCGCTTCGTTTGTGGATTTTGGTCAATTTACATTTGGAATTTGGAAAAACTTTCTTCGCAAAGTTGTAGAGAATTGAATTTTCTAAAAAAGCCGCGAAATTCTAATTTTAGGATAAAAGGGCTATTTATTGTGAATTATTGAAGTTAGAAGCTTCAAATAATTGATTTTTGGAAGTTTTAATTATTTAAATTAAGAAAAACGTTTTTAATGTTTTGTCACATGGTGGTGATGTCTTGGACCAAATTAGTGGGTGTAGGAAATTTGAAAAAATAATATTATTAATTTATTAAATTTTACGCTTTGGTGTTCTATCGATTTTCCTATAAATAGGTGCTTAGGGTTAGAATTGAAAATCACACGAAGCTGAAGTTTTTCTCTCTATATTATCGGCGTATTCTTGTGAGTATTTTGAGTATACTTTGAGTATTGTTAGGCGGTTGCAAGTTCCTTCAACACTATACCCTCGTATTCCAAATTAGAAGTACTAATCTTTTCGAGGTAAGGGATATTATTTTTTTCGTAATAATATTATTTCTTCAATATCATTATGTTGAAATATTGATCCGAAGTTTTTTTATCAAATTTGGAACTTTTGGTGTCTGAGTTACTATTCACGTATACTGCAAGACTTTATTCACGTATCTGACATTATTCACGAATACTGACTACTCATCGAAAATAAAAATTTTCTTTTTGTCCAAAATATCTATTCGAATACTAGCTTTGATTGTATCCATGTTTTGATCATTCTTGAATTTTACACCATTGTGATTATTTTGAGGTATTTTTGGACGTGGATAAAACAAAGTACTGAATCCTTAATCCTTGTCATTTTGTTTCTTTGGATTCATTTCTTTAAAATATTTTTCATCATCCTCGGTCTTAAATGATGATATTATTGAATATCTTTGGCCCTGTAGTGCAAAGATGAATGATTTCGAAGAATATCTTTGGTAGTAGTGCAAAGATGAGCAGTGTTTAGATGAACATGACCCGGTGATGAATATCTTTGGCTGTAGTGCAAAGATGAATATTTGATTCGGATGTATATTGATTGATGTTCTGGGGGATAAAAGATAGAGCGATGAACTTTTAAATTCATACATAGAAGATAGTAGTTTGCATTCTCTACTTAACTCTTCTAATGAATTATTATTTCCGCTGCGAATATTGATTTAAAATTTGTTGTCTATTGTATTCTATTAGATTTTTCCTGTTGAAGACTAACGATAATTTGTTGTATATTATCTTAGTCATAATATTCTTCTTGAGCTAGTTGAGCTCACCCTTTTCCTTTTTGTTCCATTTTTCTTCTCGGGAGGCGAGAATATAAGCGAGTACGCAGTCGGGGTATGGAATGAAGGTTTTAGAAAGAATTGTTTAGTAGTCCTCACCATTTTGTAAAATAATGTATCAATAAATGTGATGAGGATTTATTTGAGTATAGATATTGTCAGAAGATAATATTTGTATTCAAACTCACGCTTTTTCTCATTGTAATAATAAAGTTGTAGTTGTTTACGTACCATGTATTGATTGACAACTCGGAATAGGTGATGTATACCTATTTTGGGGGCGTCACGGTTGGTATCGAGCTTAGGATATGATCTCTGGCGGAGATCGGGGAATAGAACTAGGAGGAGAGAGGCGAGTAAATCCTTCGCTAGTGTGTCCTACCTAAGCTTATTTGTTAGTTGGTCGGTATATAGGGATATTATGTGATATATTGATTTCCTTAATTAACCCTTGTTTTATGACGATGATTTTGAGAATGTCGTGAGAATATTAACAATGGAAATGAGACCGTGGAGACGCTGTACTCACCAACGAGGAGAAGCGTGCAACAGTGGCAATGTTCCTCCTGTGAACAACACTAATCGAAAGCAGATGATGAGCGAGGTGATGTTTAGAAGCTTTTGCAGTTCATGCAAAATCGCAGACGAGGAGACTCGTGTTCAAAATACTGAGGAGGAAATGATAGCAATTCACGGGTTGTCACAGCCCAAGCGATTCAAAGAGTTGGGACCACGAATTTAAGGGAAAGCGGATCCGATCATGGCGGAAACATGGGTAAAGCAAATTACCAAGATATTCGATGTCTTGGGATGCGGAGGAACAGAAGGTTCCATTCGCCACCTTTATGTTAAAGTGGCGAAGGCGACTCACTGGTGGGAGATCGTGAAGGCGTATCCACCGCGACTCAAAGCATGTCTTGGGAGACGTTTCAAAAATTATTTAATGACAAATACTTTCACGAAAGTGTTACGTCGTATGAAGGAAGTGGAGTTCATCGATTAGAACAAAACAACATGGCGGTGTCTCGATGACGAGGCAAAGTTTGCGAGTTATCCGTGTTTGTACCTCATTTGGTGGAGAATGAGGAACGTATGACGCGGATGTTTTTTGAGAGGTTTGAAACCCGACATCGACAATATCTCATTTTCATAAATTTTCTCTCTATTCAGGATGTTGTTAATTGGGGCTCAATTGTTAGAAGCGAGATAATGAGTATGTTCAACCGAGGGACCATAACCGAGGATCGTACCAGAGATAGCGATCAACGAGTAATGATAACCAAACGGAGAAAGAAAGCGAGACGGACAAAATGGTAACCACTCTGGTGGTAATCATGGCCATGAAAATAGAAGAAGCGAGTCGGGGAGGAGATTTTGAAAAGAGGAGATTTAACAATGACCATGTGAAGACAGCAAGGTACGTGGCAAAGAATCGGTTCTAAGGGAGGAGAACGACCACCACGGTCATATGCTACAAATGCGAAAAGAGGGACATATCGGTCCAAAGCGCCCACACAACAGTTCAAGGTATGCTATAATTGTGGAAAGGAAGGACATATCGCTTTCGAGATTATGACAGTAGCGAAACCTAGTTCAATGGGGACGGTGACTCAAAAGATCATCCCAAAAAAGTCAAAGTCAACGATTAAGGAAGAGCGTTTGTTGTGATGGTCAAAATGCGAGAAACCCAAACGAGGTGATCACGGGTAAGCTATTTATAAATTCTTGCGAAGTTTATACCTTACTTGATCTACCGGTGCTACCCATTCATTTATCTCTCTGCATGTGCTCAACGTTTAAACTTGACTGGAGAAATTAGACTTTGACCTATCTCTGTGGAAACTCCGTTAGAGAAACTTTCATCACATCAATCGTTTATAAATCTTGTTTGATTCAAGTTGGCACCATTACCTTACACCGTTGACCTTATCTCTTTAAAGATACTTGCTTTTGATGTGATTTTGGGATTGATTGGTTAACTACTCATCATGCCAAAATTGATTGTTTTCGTAAGGTTGTTAGTTTTCATATTCCTAACCAACTTTGTTATTTAATTCAAGCAACTAAACCATTAAAATCAATCAACATCATATCTAATCATAAAGCTATTCGTTTATTGAAAAAGCGGATGTCAAGCTTTCTTAGCCCATGTTATGGATTTGAATAAAGAAGCGTCAAATTTGAATAATATTCTGTTGTTATTGACTTTTCCGACGTATTTCGAAGAACTTCCGCCTACCCCCGTAACGTGAAGTTGAATTCTTTATTGATCTTGAACCCGGTACAAAGCCCATTTCTAAAACCCATATCGAATGGCTCCTATTGAACTTCGGGAGTTAAAAGTCCAACTACAGAATTGTTGGACATCGGTTTCATTCTGGCCCTAGTACATCTCCTTGGGGTGCTCATGTTTTATTAAATGAAAGAAGAAAGAGCGGGAGTATGCGACTTTGTATTGACTATCGGGAATTGAACCATGTCACCATCAAGAATAGGTATTCTCTACCTCGTATTGATGACTTGTTTGACCGGTTGCAAGGGCACAATTCTTTTCAAAAATCGATCTTCGATTACGAATATCATCGGTGAAGATTAGAGGCGAGGATATTCCAAAGACTGCCTTTAGAACTCGGTACGGGCATTATGAATTCTTAGTCATGTCTTTTGGATTGACTAATGCTCCTGCGGCTTTCATGGATATGATGAATCGAGTATTTAAGGAATATTTGGATCAGTTTGTTGTTGTCTTTATTGATGACATCCTTATATATTCCAAAAGTCGTGAAGATCATGAGCACCATTTGAAGCTGGTACTCCAAAGGCTTCGTGAAAACAAACTATATGCCAAATTGAAGAAATGCGAGTTTCGGCTTGAGGAAGTAGCATTTCTTGGGCACGTCAGTGTCGAAACATGGAGTATCTGTTGATCCAAATAAGATTGAAGCAATACAAAGTTAGAGCAACCGAAGTAAATTGATCAAAATCGTAGCTTTTGGGCTTATTTGGTTATTATCGGAGATTCGTGGAAGGGTTTTCTTGAATCGCTACTCCATTAACTCGGCTTAACTTTCGAAAGGATACTGAAATTCGTTTGGAGCGAAGAATGCGAGAAGAGTTTCCAAGAGCTTAAGAGGAGACTTATTTCTAATTTTGATCTAACAATACCATCTGGTTGGATGGATTTGTTATCTCAAATGATGCTTGGGCAAAGGGTTAGGATGTGTTCTCATGCAACGTGGGAAAGTCATAGCCTATGCCTCATGACAACTTAAAGAGTATGAGAGGAATTATCCTACTCATGATCTAGAGTTAGCGTGATGCGATCGTTCGCTTAAAGAGATGGAGGCACTATCTATATGGGAGAAAGTGGAGATATATTCGGACCATAAAAGCCTTAAATATTTCTTCACTCAAAAAGAACTCAACATGCGGCAATGACGTTGGCTCGAGCTATTGAAAGACTACGACCACACTATTCAATACCATCCGGAAAAGTTTAACGTGGTAGCCGACGCGTTGAGTAGAAGATCATATCTTGAACGAGTGCGATGATGTCAAGTATAATGATAGAGCCAACTTTAATAGAAAAGTTAAGGTTGCTCAAGCCACCCAGGCCGAAATGATGCGTATGAAGAAGAAAGTACAAGAAGGAGCTATTAGGAAGCAAGAATTGATGAAGAAGGAATACTTGAGTCCACTCTGAACTTTGTGTTCCTAACGACTACGATTTGAAGTACAAGATTATGATGGAGGCACACAATACACCATTTGCAATCCATCACGGAAGTACTAAAATGTATCGTGATCTTTGACATACATTTTGGTGGAACAATATGAAGAGAGAGATTGCAAAGTTTATCTCGATGTGTTTAACTCATTAACGTGTAAAGGCGGAGCATCTAGTACCTAAGGGTCCGTTGCAACCACTTGAGATTCGAAATGGAAGTGGGAACACATTACCATGGATTTCGTTACTGGGTCTTCCTACGGTTTCTCAAGGCATCAATGCTATTTGGGTTATTGTTGATAGATTAACCAAGTCCGCTCATTTCTTGCCAATACGGAGACTTATTCCTTGAACGTCTTGCTAGTATGTACGTGAATGAAATTGTGAGGTTGCATGGCATGCCTGTATCCATAGTTTTCGGATCGTGACCCAAGATTCACTTCAAGATTTTGGGTTAGCTTGCAAAAAGCTATGGGCACGCGGATTTACGATTGATTGGCATACCATCCTCAAAGCAGATGGACAATTAGAAAGGACTATTTAAACTCTTGAAGATTTATTAAGACTCGTGTCCTAGACTTCAAAGGCGGTTGGGATAAGTATTTACCATTGGTGGAATTCTCCTATAACAACAAGATTTATCGAGCAAGTATAGGTGTAGCTCCATTTGAAGCATTATATGGACGAAAGTGTCGCTTCCGATATGTTGGGATGAAGTGGGTGAAGCAACATTGTTGGGACCCGAAAGTTAAGACGTATGACTCACCGAAAAGATCCAAATGATTCGATAACGTATACAAAGCGGCACAAGATCGACAAAAGAGTTATGCGGATCTTCATCGAAAGGACGTGGAATTTAGTGTAGGGGATCATGTATTATCATGCGAGTTGCTCCATGGAAGGGAGTTACAAGATTTGGGAAGAGAGGAAAGCTCAATCCACGATTTATTGGTCCATTTCAAATTCTTGACCGGGAAGTAGGAAATGTAGCCTATAGACTCGCGTTACCTCCGGTATGTATGTCTCGTGTTCATAATGTGTTTCACATATCGTACTTAAGTAAATATGTGAAAGACCCAAACCACGTTATTGAGTTAGAACCAGGACGAGATAGTAGAAGACTTAACGTATGAAGAGGTACCTGTCAAGATCTTGGATAGGAAGGAGCATGTCCTACGCGCAAAGGTCATACCACAAGTTAAAGTTTTGTAGAGGAATCATGCTATAGAGGAAATGACATGGGAATTGGAAACGGAAATGAAAGCGAGGTATCCTCACCTTTTGAAAAACACCGAGTGCGTCACGTCAATTTCGAGGACGAAATTTCATAAGGAAGGGAGGTTGTAAGACCCCAACTTATTATTAATGAAATTTAATTTTCTCTATTTATTATTTTGAAATAGTAAGGGTTGATGTGATTAATGTGGATAGTTAGGGGTAAAATACGCAAATATTTCAAAATAAGCAAGTGGTTATAAAATATTCATTGTTGTCGGAGAATATTCGTTTGGTCGTGGAATATTAAATTATCGGAGAATATTATTGACGACGCCAGTGTGCCATGTGTGGGTCCCCATAACTAAAAGCGATTGGATGAAGAAAAGCGACAAATATAAGTTGTTTAAAAATAACTGGCGTAGTTGTTATCAAGTATTATCTTGTTAAAATACTCTATTGGTTAAAACACAAGAAGCTTTACCGGTATTGCACCAATTATTGATTCTTACGTAAGAAGGCACTATTCAATAATGGTTACACGGTAATTCTTGATCAAATTATTTTATTTTATTGATTTAATAATTCTTTGCGTTGATATTTTATATTGTTGTTGTTTTGATAATTGTCATTACACGGTATTTTCATTATCGAAGAAATAATTCATATTATCCGAATAATATTATTAGATAACATTATTGGCAATGTCTAGAAAGTTACATCTAAGGAGAGGTTTGGTCACCTAATTGCGCATAATAAGGAGAAATTCTTATTGGAAAGCCCTGCTTTCACTGAGGCTGCACGGTTGTCGATATTGTGATTCGTAATATTATTTGTGAATAATTAATTATTGATTCATATGATGAGAAAAATATTGATTTTATGTGGTTATAGATGGAGAAAATTTTAATGTGACAATTGTTGAAAATTGAAATTTTATCTTTTTTACGATAAAATAATTCATTTAAATATATTATTATATTTTAATAATATAATAATGGTGATATTTTTACAACGAATGTGGGATATATGAGTATACGAGGAGGAAGAGTATTTTTGTTGCAATAAATGTTTAAAACATGTTAAACATATCGGTGGACCCCATTTATTGACTGAAATTTGATTATAGCTTGTAAAATCGCCCATTTGTGGATTTTTGGTCAATTTCATTTGGAATTTGGAAAAACTTTCTTACGCAAAGTTGTAGAGAATTGAATTTCCTATAAAAAGCCGCGAGATTCAAATTTTCGGATAAAAGGGCTATTTATTGTGAATTATTGAAGTTCCGAAGCTCCGAAATAATTGATTTTTGGAAGTTTTAATTATTTAAATTAAGAAAAACGTTTTTAATGTTTTGTCACATGGTGGCTGATGTCTTGGACCAAATTAGTGGGCATAGGAAATTTGAAAAAAATAATATTATTAATTTATTAAATTTTCTGCTTTGGTGTTCTATCGATTTTCCTATAAATAGGGTGCTTAGGTTAGAATTGAAAATCACACCGTAAACTCAAGTTTTTCTCTCTATATTATCGAGCGTATTCTTGTGAGTATTTTGAGTATACTTTGAGTATTGTTAGGCGGTGCAAGTTCCTTCAAAGACTATATACCGTATTCCAAATTAGAAGTCTTAATCTTTCGAGGTAAGGGATATTATTTTTTTTTTCGTAATGATATTATTTCTTCAATATCATTATGTTGAAATATTGATCTGAAGTTTTTTTATCAAATTTGGAACTTTTGGTGTCTGAGTTACTTATTCACGTATACAAGACTATTCACGATATCGATTAATTATTCACGAATCTAAGACTATTCATCGAAAAATAAAAATTTTTTTTTTTCGTCAAAATATCTATTACGAATACTAGCTTTGATTGTATCCATGTTTTGATCATTCTTGAATTTTACACCACTGTGATTATTTTTGAGGTATTTTTGGGCGTGGATAAAACAAAAGTACGAATCCTTAATCCTTGTCATTTTGTTTCCTTTGGATTCGTTTCTTTAAAAATATTTTTCATCATCCTCGGTCTTAAATGATGATATTATTGAATATCTTTGGCTGTAGTGCAAAGATGAATGATTTCTGAAGAATATCTTTGGTAGTAGTGCAAAAGATGAGCAGTGTTTAGATGAACATGATTAATCGATGAATATCTTTGGCTGTAGTGCAAAGATGAATATTTGATTCGGATGTATATTGATTGATGTTCTGAGGGGATAAAAGATAGCGATGAACTTTTAAATTCATACATAGAAGATAGTAGTTTGCATTCTCTACTTAACTCTTCTAATGAATTATTATTTCATTATGAATATTGATTTAAAATTTGTTGTCTATTGTATTCTATTAGATTTTTCCTGTTGAAGACTAACGATAATTTGTTGTATATTATCTTAGTCATAATATTCTTTCTTGAGCTAGTTGAGCTCACCCTTTTCCTTTTTGTTCCATTTTTCTTCTCGGGAGGCGAGAATATAGCGAGTACAGTCGAGGGTATGGAATGAAGGTTTTAGAAAGAATTGTTTAGTAGTCCTCACCATTTTGTAAAATAATGTATCAATAAATGTGATGAGGATTTATTTGAGTATAGATATTGTCTAGAAGATAATATTTGTATTCAAACTCACAGCTTTTCTTGTTGTAATAATAAAGTTGTAGTTGTTTACGTACTATGTATATTGACATTTCTCGAATAGGTGATGTATACCTATTTTGGGGGCGTCACAACTTTGATGCTTGAGGTATATACATTTCTATAACAGTCTATTCACTATAGATCTGTGGTTTTTTGTTAATTGGTATGCGATTTTAAAAGATTTTATCGATTTATGTAATGTTATGTTCATGTGCTTTGTTAGCTATTTACACATCTGATTTATCATTTTTTAATTATGTACTTTGTAGTTGGATGTATCATTTAATATCCATATTCTGATATATTTCTAGTCATGTTAGAACTTTGCATAAAAATACTTTTTGTTTTGTTAATTTTTGATAAACAAAATTCGGAGTATCTGTAAATTTATCATGGTCGTGAATTCAAACAAATCCGAGGGAGACAACTTTTAAAAAAATATATTCTTGTATAAATAATAGTGTGGATAGTTACTGAATCATACATTTACATCATCATGGCCAGATGAAACCTTCTGCTTCATCAAAGATTGTTCCCTTTGCTATAAGTAGTATATCACGAAATGTTATTTAGTGTTTCCCATACAACAAAAGAATGACACAATTGTTTAAATAAATGCTGAATCAGAATACAAATTCTGCCACATTAATCAACTAGAATACATTATAGTGACCATGTTCTTGCAATAGAGTAGCAAAGATAATTATTTGGACATAATGTCCAAACCTGATTCACGGTTAGATCTTTGACGTCTTTCTTTTCTTTTTCAACTTGCGTTGTTTCCCTTTGTTAGATTTGTTTACTTTGACTTATTCATTTTCTACTGGATTCTCCTCGTTCAATGTCCGAGGGAAAGATCACGCCTTCATCACTCACATTACCAACCAAATCATCGTCGTCTTCATCTACAATTTTGTCTAAGTCATCATATTCATAGTCATCATCTGCCTCCAAAGACGGATTAACAGAGTCCAACATGTTCTCGATCTCTTCATTGTCACCTTCATCATCACCATTCCCACCATACAACTCTTCGGCAACTTCATCCTCTGTTACTTTCTTTTTTTTCTTCTTTGACTTCTTTGAGGAACTCATTTTGTTCATATAGAACTTGTGCAAGATAAAATCTTCTTGGGGCACATCCATTTCAACCAATGAGATAATCTCTACCCTAATTAAGCAATTGTTCATTTCAAGCTGTTAAAGACCAAAATCAAATGACATGTCAAATTAGCTCGGATCATAGGGTTACACTTAACGATTGTGTCACTTTGCCTATGTAAGCCTAAAAGTTTTGCATACTTTTTTCTTCAAAATGCCTACAACAATGTTGTATGTTAGCTTGTCTTTCCATTATCCATTGTTTTGGGATAGAAGGGCCAAGTTTAATTACTGGATAGATATATTTTTGATAGAAAGAGAGGTTTTACAAAAAGTAGAACCCATAGCAGTACATGATAAAGTGGAAATAGTTGTAGATTATGATGTTAGGTGGTTAAACAGACCTTTTTAGCAGGTTCAATCTGGGAACCACCGTGTCGTGTGCTATGTTTTGGTTTCTTCTCCATTAACTTGTCCATGAAAGCAGTTAGTGAGAGGTCATTTAATGGGTTACCATTGTACACGATATTAACCCCAGAAAGAAGGGTTCTTGCCATGGTAGCAACTGATGGGTGCGCATGTGCAGCCAATACCATCAACTCCCACCAGCTTACACAATCTCTAAGAAAACAAATAAAAACATCAAATCAAAAATTAATTTAGAATTTCAGTCAGTGTACTACCATATTATATTTACATAGTTATATTCCCAACATTCTAATATATAGGATCAATTTTGATTGATAGTTATAGTTTTTGACTGGATATTACAATACTATTTTTATGTGAGCATGATTGATGTATTTTAATTTATTTGACATTGTCTTCCAAAGTTTGGCTCATACTTTCAGAATGTATTTAGTTGAATGTAATACTCATTATGGTAATTTTATTGTGTATGTATATATTATATATCGCTTGTCTCTAATTCTGATAATTTTTTGTTTGTTTGTTTGAGGTAACAATGACATCATAAGTTTGATTGAAGACCCATCTGGACCATCTCAATTGGTTTGTTTGTTTGGTTTTTTATTTTTCAACTCTCACTATTGCAGAGAAGGTAAACAAATGTCTTGCCATTTTTTAACGATTTGTTTCTCTTTACTTTTCTCTATCTAATGACTCCCAATGCGTTATATATAAACAGATAAATATATAAAGGTACATATAAGAAGCATACATTTTGTTCCCAGGTTCAAAACAATTCATGTTTAAGGCTGTGTGTTTAATATGTTTTCTTTCTTGCAGTGCTCTTCATTGTGCAAGAGAATTGGTAAATTTTCAACAACAATACAACTAAATATTGTAATCATAACTCATGATGTATAAATTTTAACTAGATTTTCAGTTATTTTATATTCCTGATGATGAATAATCAGAGCCTTAAAGTAACTGATTCAAGTAATTATGCAGCTTTTTCACCATTGAAGATTATATTAGGTGGTACTTTGCAGACAAAGTCATCTATGATACTAAAGATCTCAAGCAACCCTGCACTTTCATCATGGCGGAACAACCATGGACCTTAAGAACCTGCCAGTCACAGTTGGTCTATTTGGCTTTTTCTATGGCAGCCATTCTGCTTTTCCAAATGTATATTCTTCCATGAATGAACCATTGCGATTTCCATCCGTTCTTATAATCAGGTGATCATGAATTCTTGACAACTTAGTTATTCCATGAAGTTGCTTTAAGTAATTATCTTAGTAATTAATTATTGTGAAATATTTTAAGCTTATATATTATAAATAGGGTGACTGTTTAATTTTTTAATGAGTACATTTTCAGATTTATCTAATAATTGTTAATTCTACTACAGCTTTGTCACATTTAGGCTTTATACATGGGAGTGGGAATATGTGGTTTCTTAATGTTTGGGGACGCTGTTAAATCCCAGTTTACTTTAAACCTGGACTATGGTATAAGAATTAAGGGAGTTACTTTATATTTGTTCTTTCGTCATGATTTCACACTATTTATCCTCTGTGCATAGCTAGTTAAAGGACTATTGTAATTTCATGCAAATTGGATACAGACACCAGGTATACTGAAGTTTTTGTTCATTTGTAGGTTGTGGAACCAGTTACACAGTGCCTTGACAATTACCCCTGTGGCATTCGGTCTAGAGGAGCTATTGGCTTCAGCTCGTCAAAAACAGTTTAGTGTATCAATATTAATCAGAAATCTTTTCATAATTTCAACTCTAGTCGTGGTTCTGCCAGTTTCATATTTTGGTAAGGACTTCAACTTTATAGATATCTTGATTGATTTTAATGAGACTTATGCCTCAATATTTAATTGTTTCATTAGCATTAGGTAAAATTTTGTATTAGTTGATTAAAAGGCAGTGAAAAAAATATCAAATATGATCTGATAACCAGTTTCTTTTATATTGGACTCTAGGTTTTGTGATGTCCTTGATTGATTCTTTATTAGTGATGCTTGTAGTAAGTTTCTGTTAATTACTATGTTTCAATCCAAATTTAGCTTCTTTAGTCCATCTTTAATCTAATTTTTAGTCATTCATGCAGTATAGTTTATTATATAGTTCTTAACTTTGCGGAGTTATGTTTTATAACAGGCTCTAGTCTTCCATTGCGCACGCTATCTAAGTGTACACCATAGTCGATTAGCAAAGTCCCAGGTCAAATACCAGTTTCTAATAGTTACCTGTTTTCGTATGTTAGTGTTTTCATGTGTTTTTTTTCTATCTATATGGTATAAAACATCTCATATCACTCTTATGTTATTTCTTTTCTACAGACTAGAGTTTGCATCACCATAATATCAGTTGGAGTGATTTGTCATTTGTGCAATTGTTGGCACATATTCAGCACTTACACACACTGTATACAAAAGGACCTGATACAAATCGAGGTCAGTTTTAACTCTCTGCATTCACGCATTATTGTTCCTGTATATGCATTCAAACTATGAGTGAAACTCCACCATTGAAGAAAAAAGAAAACCAAAATTACAAGAGACTCAAAAGGGAACATTGGATAGCTTGAAAAATCTTTTAGCGGTTATATATCTATAATATCTGTATAATGTTACTAGAAATTGTATCATAGTATAATTAATATTGTAAATTTATCATTGTAATATTTGTAAAACATGTATTTTTATATATAAACGAAATTAAAGTTTTTCTATGTTTCATTTTGGTTTGATCCATCTCATACTTGAGCTTGAATAGAAAGGCTCGCAAATTACTCGTTGTGAAAACGAGGCGAGTAACTCCGAGCCAAGTAGTATCGAGTAATTTATCTAGTCGAACTTGAGCAGGTTTGGAAATTATCAATTCGAGTCGAACCTGAACACAAATTTTCTGATCCGAGTCTAGCTTGAGCATTAGGGTGTTCCGATCGACTCGGGATCATTTTCACCCCTAGTTATAAGGTTGGATCAGTGCCTCCCACAGGGGTCAGGAAGGCTATTATGTTGTTATAAGGTGCATCCCACGGGTGTTGGGAAGGCTATTATGGTGTTATAAGGTCAGATTAAAGCCTGCATAGCGTTCAGAAGTATTCTTTTGGTGTGATAAGGCATGAACGTTCGCCAGAGAATCAATTCAGGACACATAGTTTGGATAATTGTCAGCGAAACGGAAACATGCACCGAAGTTGCTCTCGGGAAAGGAGCAGCCACCGAAACCGCTCACAAGAGAGGAGCAGGCACCAAAGGCGCTCTCGGGAAGGCTTAGTTCCTCCCAAAAGGATAAACATCCTTCAATAAGGCTTAGTTCTCCCGAAATGATAAATGTTCTTCGAGAAGGCTTAGTTCCTCCAAAAAGGATAAACGTCCTTCGGGAAGGCTTAGTTCCTCTCGAAAGGATAAACGTCTTTCGAGAAGTCTTAGCTCCTCCCAAAAGGATAAACTTCCTTCGAGAAGGCTTAGTTCCTTCCGAAATGACAAACACTATTTGGGAATGATAAGTTTCTCTCGAACGGATAATATTCTTCGGGACGAACTAACGTCCATCGGATTAAAAAATCTTTGGGTAAGGTCCTCCCTGACTAATTGATATACTTTCTTATTTTAAGTTTCTTATAATAAGAGACTAGGGGCAATGTTGGGGCGTGATTATTAGGAACCAAATTATATGGTGGGCCAAAGTACACGTGGAGGTATTTACCCTACGTAGGAATCTGTTTTGGCAGTTAAGTATTTTAAGGAATTAAAGATTCCTAGTTACATTTAATTTCTAACTCCAAAAGAAAGTGTCAGGATATAATCTGACTTTCTTTCTTTAAGGAGATTCAGTTCAATCCCATTAAGGAATCATACCTAATGAGGAATCCTATTTCTATACGAGGGAGAAGGTGTGATCACTACAAATACAAGCCTTATACCCTAATTATCAGGTACACATAACATTATTTTCTAGAACTATAACATTAAGCCTCTATTTTTAAAACTTTATTCAGCCTGTATTTATTCTCACACCGGAGTTATCCCGGGCGGCCCAAGCCGTCAAGCTCTACGTGTGATTTCGTTTCTGTGTAGGATTGAATGCGCTTTAGGTGATTAAGACGCGTGGACGAATCTTGACATTAACAACTATATTAATTATATCCTACATGAGATTATTTATTTGTGAACTCCGCTATTATTCAGTTCTACTCATTATATATTTAGTGAACTTATTTGACCAACACATACTTTTTAATCTTTAAAATGAGTTTAAGGAGGGTGTAACTTTCAACCATTAGACATGGAGAGTACTATATTTTTAGCTATTAATTTTATAAAATCATAAATTAAATCCTATTAAATATATGAGTACCAAAATTTAATGATACTTTAAATAAAATTTTAAAATTAAAAGGATCAAGCTTTATTTTATGGGTTAAATATAATTCTATCCCTTGAAGTATGACCCCTTTTACACTTGTAACCTTAATATTTAAAACCTTACATTAGCATACTCCAAGTACACTTAAGTAAACAAAAGTGACCCCAAAAACATTTTCGGACAAAAAATACGTTTAAATGCTGACGTGGCACTAGAGAAAGAGTGTATTTCATTGTATTTGTAATTTACAGTGTATTTTGTTAATAAAACCAAATAATTCCATGTATATATTTATTTCCCTCCAACTGTCCCTATTACTTTCCCTCCAACTCCAATATTGTTTATTTCCCTCCATCCATGTCAGTCCAATAGACAGTGTTGACCACCCCTTATATATCAACTCTTATGGGGGAAAGAGAAAAAGGAGTAGAAGAACAAAAAAAAGAGAAGGAGAAAGAGAAGGTACAGAGAAAGAGAAGTGTAGAGAAATGGCATACCTAAAAATTTCATGGCTGTAATTTTGTGTCACTGTCATTTTCCGGCTGAACTTAGGACATCTTGGACTAATAGAAATCCAGGTAGGAGATTTTTTTCTTGCCAAACTATTGGAGTTAAAGGATGTGGTTTCTTCTGCTGGCATGATCCTCCAATGCAAACATCAGTCCAAGTTATTCTTGGCCTCTTGAGAAGGATTTCTGTAACTGAGTAAGAACTAATAAAGCTGCATAGAAGAGAGAAAATTTATAGAGGAATAATAGTACTGTTATTGAGTATTGTAATGTGTATGAAATTTGTGGGAAATGATGTTTCTAGTATGCAATCTATGTAATATTAATCTTCACTGTTATGAATGAAAAGTAGAGTTCGACTAGAGGAACACCATTCAATATTAATAGACTACATCATTCAAAACAGAAAACAAATTTCAATCACACAAAAATGAGTACACTAGTTTGGAAATAACATAGTACAAAACATTCACCATTAACAGATTACAACATTCAACATTTGACCAGTAACATAACATCATTAACTATTAACATATTACATCATTGAAGTTCATCATTCACCATTCACAGGTTAACATATGTTTGTGATATATCACATCACCATTGAAACTTTGCAAACTATAAACATGTAGTTCTTAAGTTTGCAAAGTTTCACATCAAAATGTATGAAATATATGAAGTAACAACCCCAAAAAATGCATCAAATATATCAAGTAGCTGCCCTAAAAATTATATGAAGTAGGAGCCCAAAAAAATATATTATATACCCTAAATATGTAGTTTACTAGTCCTAGTCATAACCCCCTAGTTCCCAAAATCAGACCTCTGCAAAAAATATTTCAAGTTCTTCAAAGTAACATGAATCTTCCCCCCTTTGACAATGATGTTGTCCCTTTATAAGAGGATTGTGTTTGACGTACTCCATCACAAAGCTAACTCCTATCAAGTATTCCATTTGTGCCACTTTGAACCTACAAAAGAAAATACATGAATGATCCTCATTCAACATAAACACTGTAATGGAAAAGGACTGAATATATATGTGAACCAAATTAATACTTACACTAGTATTGCCAAAATCATTTGTTCCTTGCTCACCTCCTTGAGATGTTACCTACAAAATACTAAACATGAGTGATCCTCATTCAAACTGAACACTGTAATAAAAAAAGGATGAAGATATATATGAACCAAATGAATACTAACACTAGCAGGGCCAACATTTTTCCTTTCTCACCTCTTTGAGATGTTGAGGTCCTAATGAACTAAAATAAAATATATAAAAAGGTCAATATATTGCCAAAAGTAACAAAGAAAGAAGTAAAATGTTATATTACTTACTGGTAGTTTTGATCTTGTTTGGGATTGCTGAGTTGCAATAGGTGGTGTTAAATGTATTTTCTCTTGATTGACTGCAGCTTCATTGCTTTCTTCTTTGACTGCAGTTTTATTAGCAGGTTGGTTCCCTTTTTGCTTCTTATGAAATCTTAAATTATGTCTATACTGCCAACAAACTCTGCATATAAGAGAATTCTGAATTTTTTCCCCAAATTCCCATGACTACTATCTCCTTCTAGCTTTGGTTCATCTCTATTCCTTTTCCTTAACTTCTTTGGCCTATCAGGAAATTTGTTGTATGTTGGAGGTATCATTGTTGGACTACTTTGAACCTCAGCTTTCCACATATCTGAACTACCCATTGAAGCAATGATTGGTACATAAACTAACTGATAAGTACTAATATTGTAGAGATCATTGACAAATGTACTAGGATTCAAGTTCTTGAAAGACATAAAAGCAATGACATGACTACATGGTATGCCAGTTATGTCCCATTGCCTATAAATGCATCCCTTTGTGTCAAAATCAACTGAGTACTGATCTCCATACATTATCCTTACTTGGTATCTAAATTCACTAGCAGGTGTAGGGATTGATTCTACTGCTAATTTTTTTTACCAATTTCTAACCTTTTTAGTGCAGTAGGACAAAGGTCCCCATACCATCTCTTGCATACCTCTCGATTAAAGGTCATCCTTTTCATCAACAAGTGCCTAATATCCTCAAGCATATTGAGGATAGGCTTCTCTCTTGTCAACTTAATCATCCTATTGAAGTTCTCACATATATTGTTAGTCAAAATATCATATTTTGGATATGGACTAAAATGTGATTTTGACCATTGTTGGGGTGGCTTGTCAGCTAGCCACTCGATTGCCTTAGAATTAACCTTTTTCAGTTCCTCTATTGAGTGCTTAAACTTCATCCTATAATTGGCCCTTGCACAACTCCATAAGAATTCCCTTAGTTGCATACCTCTATGCCCAGCAATAGTAAAGTTCTGGTGCAAGTGCTGGAAACAAAACCTTCTATCAGCATTAGGGGCTATATCATCATATGCTGCAATCAGCCATTTCTGTTTGTCAGACATAAATGTCCTCCCATATTCATTCTCAATCCGTACATCATCCTTTAAAATTTCTAAAAACCATGTCCATGTATCCCTTGTCTCACTTTCCACAACTGCATACGCTAAGGGAAACATATTTTTGTTAGGATCAATAACTACTACAATTAAAAAGACTTCTCCATTTTTACTCTTTAGATGAGTACCATCAACCCCAATGACAGACCTATGTTGGGTAAAATCTAATTACGCACAACACGCAAGTATACGTGGTCAACAAGTAATAAAGTGAAAGTAGAGTATCGTTCCCATGATGAATTATTTAATAAAAATCACCAAGTATTAACCAGTAACCAACTCAATCTTATTTAAACGAATGAATTTTAAATTATATAATTAAACTACTATTAAATTCCACTAGTTAAATTAAGATTACGGAGATTTAAGATCACAACTTCACTTATTGCTTCATTTAAGTTAACACACTTCTCATCAATTATTCTCTATCCTGAATTGTTAATCAAGAACACTAAAGCAGATAAAACCACCTCTCGATGCATAATACCCAAACTCACTTAAATCCACAGATGATAGAATTAAGCAAGACACCCTAATTAACTAATCCACTATATCTCTAAGTGAATTACAATTAAAAAGGATTTAAAGCACAAGTTCTCTATAAGATTACATATGGCGTAAAGGCATATCTCTATCCTAAACACGAATCATGAATTCCATCTATGCAGAAATCACAAACACATGCTATCATGATCAGATCTAAATCTAAACTTCATCTCTCGAGTTCATAAAGATTATTACGGTAATTGATGGCCAATCAATTAAATAATTAAGTCCAAATCACAATAGACAATCCTCACCATAATAATTGATAACGAATCATATTAAAATAAACTACACAATAAGATCTATTGTAATCTCAAACAAAGAATTAGTTCATTGAATTAAAACTAAGAATCCACACTTGAATACACATTAAAAGATAAAAATAAGATTAAAGAAAAGAAGTGAATCTGTTGTCGGCACATTCGTCCTCCGTCTCGCTCTGGATCTGGATCTCCAATGGCTTCCAAGTGCTTCAATCTTCAAATTTCATAAAAACTAGTATTTTCTCTTATTCTACTCTACTCTAATCTAATTGAATCCTCTCTCCCCTCTCTCTAATTTATGTGATTCTCCTCCTTTTATAAGTTTCTTTATCTGTCTTTAAGTCCTCTTGGAAGTCCTTGAGTCAATCAGATCGAAATAATCTGTCTCCAACTCAAATTCGGACAAAAAATGACTTTTTTGCGCGTACCCCCGCCCCGGCGGGGGTTATAAGGTTAAAAGGGCCAGCCTCGATGGGGGTCCTTACTATTTTGTAGCTGGTATGCCCGCCCCGGTGGTCATTTTATGAAGGGGAAGCCCGCCTCGGTGGGGGTCACTTTTCTGCTGCAGTGTCCTCTAGTAAAACGGCCATAACTTTTGATCCGGGAGGAGTAACGGGTCCAGCCACCTATCAAATCGAAGCTATCGACGAGCTCTACAACTTTCATTCTTTTTGAATTGCGAAATTCTGGTCGGAACAAGATCAAAATCGAGCTTGAAGTAGATGCTGTGTAAATTGGAAGCATGAGAACTCTTAGCTTTGATCTTCGTTGATAAAAAGGCCATAACTCTCGCATCCGAACTCCGATTGGGATGATTCAAGATGTTCCGAAAAGCTAAGAAGAAGATCTACAGTATAATCCAAGTTCTAAGCCAAGAACATGCATCCAACATGGTGTTAAAAGCCCTACAATCTTCCATTCTTGTATTTGCTTGCATATTTTAGTCCAAAAGATGTCTGAATTGTTTTTCCTTGCTTCTTCATGCCAATGTTATGTTATAGCCTACAAAATAACATAAAATGTATGAAAATTAACTAAGAAACATAGGTTTAAGCAACTAATTCAAGTAACAAATACCAGATAAGTAGGTATAAAACCTACTTATCAAATACCCCCAAACTTAAACCTTTGCTTGTCCTCAAGCAAAAACACAAATTAGACAGATTCATCCTCTATCAATGATCCACCCAAAAAATGAATCAATATGAACTTGATCAATGGCCTCAAAGGTTACAACAAATGATAACCCATAGAAAATTTCAAAACAATAACATGTCTAAAATTTCAACAACTTTCATTAGATTTACATCTACTCTTGATCCTTTAAGTGCGCGTGTGCATCCATATGTTCAAAGCAGTCATGATTTAGATTAGATCAACCAATACTCATAAAAGATTTTAAAAAATGATTTTCAAAACTTCTTATCACATCAATCACCGCTAATATAGACATAGCACAATTTTTTCTTGAGGATCAGCTGGATATTTAAACTTTTAAGAACATATGAACCCTTCCCAAGTATTTCAATCATACATATTTTTTTTCTTTATTTAGTGAGTGCATTTTATGCTTCATCTCACTTTCCACTTTTTATTAAACGAGTGTGTTTTACACTCCATCTCGCTTTCCACTTTTCATTGAACGAGTGCGTTTTACGATCCATCTCGTACATGTGTTTATGGGGAGCGCGTTTTATGCTCCATCTCGACCCACCACAAGGTTCAATTATTCAACTCGGGAAGGTTTCAATAATTTTTATTTGTTTTTCAAAAATACCCCAAGATTTCCCCTAAACTTATGTGAGTGCCTAATTTTCACTTCGAATGATGCTCAAATAAGATTCCTCAAGTTGCAATGATATCTTTCATAAACATTTAGCCAAACAAATTCAATCCCAACTGGCTAAACAAATGGATATGTGTAAAACTTTTCAAAAATTTCACAAGTATTGTGAAACCAACTAATGAGTTAAAATATAGACTAGGCATGCTCATCAAATTTCTAAGAGTTAACAACATCAACCACCCACTTATCATTGGCCAAAATCAAATTCCATCAAAACATTGCCCAAGTAAATACTAAACATGATAAATACCCCCAAACTTAAAATAGACATTGTCCTCAATGGCTAAGATAGGAAAAATTAAAATAGAGGACTTCCTTGAAAATATAGCAATCCTCCTCCTTGTCTGCTAAGTTTGAAGAATAGGTTAAGCACATTGAACAAATTGGGCACCACACTTGAATTTGACTTGCATAACCTTTTCATAATCTTTTGTCTGTCCATTGAACCTCCAATACCTGCAATGAAGAGAGACAACATGGATTAGAATAGCACTTTGGATTGGTAAGAGAACTTAATAAGCAAATTAATTCCTATCCACTAAATAAACTAGTAAAGCATATAAATATAAAAATTCCTGGGTTGCCTCCTAGTTAGCGCTTGAATTACAGTCTTTCAGCCTGACTTTGTCTGGTCAACGCTATCCAATTCCTCTTCGAAAATTGAGGAACCCTCTATCCATCGAAAATAATTTAACTTTTGGTATGTTCCCATTTGTGATGGCTATCGAATTAAAGTCACTTAACATGCTTTGTTTAAATATGTGCCCAATTAAGAATGTTGAATAACTAGGTGCTTTTCCGTCCGTTGAGCCTATGATTCGATTGGGGCTTTGAGGCTTGACAAGAACAACGGGCTCTTCTTCTATCTTCTCCTTCTCATCCCACCATGGCTTTACATTTGTACTAGCTCTCATGTCATAAAGAGCCTTGCCGACGACATGACTACCTAGTGGGCACGATTTTAAAAATCTATCTGGACCCTTGATCTTTGGCGGAGAAGGAACTTGGGGCACTAATAATATCGGCTCATCCTCGTTGATACTCATAGTTAGTTCTTCACCGACTTGGTGTTAAAAGCCCTGCAATCTTCCATTCTTGTATTTTCTTGCATATTTTAGTCCAAAAGATGTCTGAATTGCTTTTCCTTGCTTCTTCATGCCAATGTTATGTCATAGCCTACAAAATAATATAAAATGTATGAAAGTAAACTAAGAAACATAGGTTTAAACAACTAATTCAAGTAACAGATACCGGATAAGTAGGTATAAAACCTACTTATCAACCTACAATGTTTGAAGCCTTCCTTTAGTCCTCCCAAACAAATATAAATCCTTTTAAAAACTGGTTTTCATGTTGCTAGTGTACCCTCTTCAGTAACCAACTCAACTATACTGAAAGTAGTTTGCACACAAGCCAATCATGTTTGATAATAAAACATATACTTTGTAACAATCTTATTCATTTATTAATAAAAGAATTATTTAATTAAAGGCTTTTAATTTATCTACATGATGTTTTTTTATAATATATGATAAATTCATAGTTTTGAGCAATGCTTTTAGAATAATGATGATGATCATGCTAATGAGATCTAAATTCTTAGATAGCTCACAAACTAAAATTGTTCCCAATCGTTGGATTAATAAAAAGGGGATTAGTGAATCCGAATAGATTGGTACATACGCTTCTTATTCATTGGATAAGGATGATTGATCTCATAATCATTTGTGTGGAGATACTAAAGAAAGTATAAATGTGCTTATTAGAGAATAAGTTCACTTAACGTGGCTCGCTAAGGAATACCTAATGGAGTTTTACTTGCGTGTCAATAGGAATTCCTGTAGTGATAGTAGTACAAGTGATCCTTAGACTTGAGATCATCATAGTATCTTGTGTATGATTAATTATACTTTGACATATTCTTTAAGACCCTTAGGGTATATCAAAGAGTATGCTTGGGTGTAATAAGTTGTACATGAAGATAATGAATGATCAACAAAGAATCTACCGCTTCTAGTAAAAGAAGAGAAATGTCCTATGTGATTCGATAAATGACAACCCAATAGTTATTGGCCGAGGCAGAATGAAATTTGAAATGATTTTCTAATTTGCATTATTTAGAGTTGTGCATTTAAGAATCGAAATACATATAATTAAATAAAATAAGACTTGACAGTAATTCCATGTCTTATATTTAATTGGGACATTGTATGGTGGAAGGATTGAATTGTACGGTAACTATTTACTCAAAGGTTCTTTTATGGTTAATGTTTAAATCTATATTATCTGGAAAGTCGTTGATTGCTAAGGAGACTTATCCTTATTGTAAAATAAATGTTATTTATTTAAATAAATTAATAGATTAATTAATTTATTTAAATAAGATTAGAATTGTTCTAATTGATTTATTCACAACAGGCTTAATATGAAGAACCTAAAGGGTCACACCGCAAAAGGAAAAATATTTATTTAAGAAGCAAATGACATAATCGTAATAATAAGTTAAGTGTATTTAATTTAATCTATGATTGTTAGAATAAATTAAATAGCTTAATATTTATTATTTAATATTTTAGAAATATTCAATATAAATTACTAAGAGAGTCTTATTATTATTATTATTATTATTATTATTATTATTATTATTATTATTATTATTATTATTATTATTATTATTTAATTCTTAAAGGAGTTTGAGAATTAATTAATAAAAGTATTCTCATATATTTCTAATAATATTAGGAGACTAATTAATTAAAAGAGTTTAATTAATTATTTCTAATAAGATTGAGAGCCTAATTAATTAAAGAAGTTTAATTAATTAAAATAAAACACAATTCCTTAATTGTTAAGGAGGGTTGCCTATATCTATAAATAAGAGGAGTCTTATTATAGGTGAGGGTTGATGTTTTCACAACACACGTGAATGATTTTTTTCAAGAGTTGGAAGAGTACGTATTTTCTATAGAGATAGAAAAACTAGGGTTTTGCCAAACACCCATCTTCTTGAATGCTTTTTCTTCTTTGGTGGATCACCACTAGATGCCAAATATTTGGGTGGCTAACTTTGATCAAAGTAAGGAATCAAACTCGGTGGATTCAAGTTGAACGCGAAAAGGATTTGAGGTGAACTTGTACCTGAGGAAGCTAGTTCTATAAGGGTATGAATTTAATCTTCATCTATTTTTCATCTAATTAATAATTGTGCATAAAGGATGATCCGGGTAATTGGTTTGTAAAATTTTAAAACTCTGTTTTTACGCTTCTGCTTTATTTTGATGCTATTTGATTGTGTTCATAAATATTACAAACCTAACAGTGGTATCATAGCTAAACCTTTATGCGAATTATTAATTGATCAGATTCGATATGTATGTTTATATGTGTTTAGAACAATTATTGACATAGAATCAAGTTTTTGGTGAAAACTGCATAATTCGCGAACTAGAAAAACTGGTTTTGGACATTGGCATCGCAACGCAGGATTAAAGTGTCATATGGGCGGTGCATCGTAGGTCAAGGTTCGAGGAAGGTGACGCCACAAAGCCACTGATTCTGAGATAATCAAGGCTCTGCAGTATTTGTCCACAGTTTTTTAAAATTGTTGACGTGGCGTAGTAGTGGCGCTAATGCTAATACATTGAGTAAGGTGAAATGCCTATACTCGTAATTAAATATTTATTTATTTGATTTATAATTAAGATAAAAAGTTTATTTTAATTAAAATTGGATACACTATTTTTTCAATAATTCTAAATTAGAAATAAAAGAATTTATTTTGATTTGGAATTGGATTAAAATAAAGTTGTTTATTATAATTGGAATTGGATTCCACGTTCATTTGAATAAAAGAGTTTATTCAAAAGTTTTATATTAACTTGGAATTGGATTCCACGTTCGTTTGAATAAAAGAGTTTATTCACATATGGAATAGGATTCCATGTTTCCTAGAATAAAGGAGTTTATTCATATATGGAATAGGATTCCATGTTTCCTAAAATTAATGATGTTTAATTTTAATAAGGAACATATTTTATTTTTTCAGCAATTTTAAGTTAAAATAAAGGAGTTTATTTTATACTTGAAATTGGATTCCTTGTTAATTAAAATAAATAAATTTATTTTGATTAGGAATTTGATTAAAAATAAAGTAGTTTATTTTTATTCAAAATTTGACAAAATAAAATAAAGAAGTTTATTATGATTTTGAATAAAAATAAGGAGTTTATTTTTATTTCAAAATTGGATTTTAATAAATTTAAAATTGTCCATTAAATTGATATGATATGCATATATGGAATGGATTTATTATTAATGAGATGAATGTTATTTATTGATGCATATGTTGATATGCATGATAATAAATGGGATTGATTATGGACTATTGACCAATGTGATTGAATTTTATTTTAGTTGTATGCATGAATGTATGGGTTTTATTAAATGGGGTATGCGTACCTCGTCTTTTCTAATTTTTTTCTTGATGTACATTTTATCGCTCTCCTATGTACTTCCCCTTGTCTGCTGATCAATGTTTCTATTTAAATTAAACAGTTTATATAATAAGATTAGTTAGAATTATATTGAAGAATTGGAGATCAAGGAGCAAGGAGCGCTTGAAGACTAGTTTGTAAGATCCCGACTTTTATGAAATAAAAGTCTAATTTAATTTATGATTATTATTTTAAAATTTTAAAATGTTAAATTGATAACTGGTCAAATGAACAATTAATCGGATAAATGATCAAATAAAGAGGAATGAAATAATTGTGGGAGAAGAATAAGATAAAATGGGGAAGTATTATATATGCATATATATATATATAAAGTAAAGAAAAGTAAGAGAATAATAATAATTACTATTCTCCCATCATCCTATGTTGGCAATGAACTCAAGGGACATAGGAGAAAACAAAAACATGAAGGGCCCAAAGGAGAAATTGTGGGAGAAAGAAAGAAAAGGAAAAGAGAAAGAAAGAAAAATAAAAGAAGGAAGGGAGGACACTCCCACATTATTTTACACTCACGGGTAGAATAAGAATAAGAGAGAGAGGGAAGGAAATTATTCCTTCATTCACACCCACTCTTCACTCCCAAATCAGCAGAAAGAAAAGAAAGAAATAGAGAGATGAAGAAGATGAAAGGAAGGATGAAAGAAAAAGAAATTTGATAAAGAGGTAATTATAAAATTCTTAATTTATTTTCTGATTTAATTTTTCATGAATTTTATATGAAGAGATTTTGTTTATACTTGATTTAAATGATTTAAACTTGTATAAATAAGGATCAAACAAGAGAAATCAAGAAATCAAATGAATAATCAAACCTGGAAATTTTTAGAAAAAATAGTTTACTACTTGATTTTGTAAAATCCATAACTCTTTGTGTATAATGAGTTAGGAGATGAGCCATATATGTAAGACCCAAACTTTTATGAATAAAGATTAATTTTTCTCGAAATATATTTTTGAATATTATGGCATGGATTTGATATAATGTTATAGTTGTGGGTAATATTTATAAATTTAGCAAAGTAAGCAAGTTATAAAATATTCGGTTGGTCGGGAAATATTCGGTTTAATAGGGAATATTCGTACGACGGCTCAATCATTGGTGGATCCCACAACGAAATTATTGACGGAGTTAGAAAATGATCGAAATATCTTTCTATAAAAATAACGACGAAAGTTTTACCGTTAACCGTTGAAATACCCGGTGATAAAAGTACAGTAATATGCGTGGTTACATAGTAGCACACGGTATTTGATGCTTACATGAGAAGTCACTTATTTATACTCAATTATTGCTACAATAATTGCTGCATAGTATCTCACATTTTTGATTCTATTATTGTCACAGTATTATCGGCACAATATTTTATATTATTAAATCAATAATTGAGATGACAAGTTATTCATATTATTATTTGTATTATTGACAATGTCTAGAAAGTTCTATCGAGGAAAGGGGTTTGATCACCTAATTGCGCGCCAATAGGAAGAAATCCTTATCGGAAAGCTCCCTCTTTTCTGGGAATGATCTGATTGTTAATATTGCAAGTTATATTATTGATGAATAAATGTTGTCAAAAATATTGAGGGGATTTTTATGAAGTATTTGCTGTAAATTTTACTTATTATTTGGACCTCCACTTACCCATTTTTCAAAACTATCGGTAGAAGTTATCTCAATTTTGTTATATATATATATATATATATATATTAATAAATTGATGTTGATGGGGGGGGTAAAATGGTTGTCGAGAGGGAGTAATAATTGTATTATATATATATATAATATAATTATATATATATATTATTTTATTTTAAGTTTTTATTTTACTTGAATATTATATTAATAATTTGAAAAAAATGGACGTCTGAGTTTTTTTCCTTCCGCTTGTGATTTTTCGTCTGAAATCCCACTATGCGTCCATGATTATTTCGTAAATAGTATCCTTCCATTCTCCAATAAATAGGATGCTTAGTTTAGAATAGAAAAACACACCAGAATCAGAGAATTCTTCTTCTATAATATGGAACGTATTTCTTTAGAGTTTAAGGAAGCTTTGAGCTTAGAAAACAGTATAAGTTTTCTTCAAGAATATCCCTGCTATACCAGTTGGAATACTCTCCTTTTTAAGGTAAGGGATATTATTTTTGTTCAATATTCGTATGAAATAATATTTTCTTCCATACTCTGTAGAATGTAAGTAATATTATTTCGTTTTAGATTCCGAATTCTACACTCATTTTGTTAAAGAATGGCTTAGATACTCCTTGAAATTAGTAGAATATCCTTGAAATTTATGCTTCATCTAGTATCTTTTCATGAAAATATTATTTTGAGCATTCTTGATAATTTTTAATCTTTTTATGCCGGGGTACTATTCATGGGGTACTATTCACTTGAGTATATTCACTCGTGGTACTATTCATGACAAAAATTAATTTCTTTTCGTTCCAAATCATTTTTGATACAATATTATTCTTGAATTTTACTCCACAAAGCAGTATCATGTTGATAATTTGGACATTATTGAATTCTGGATAAATTGAATTATAAATCTTTAAAATTTATCCTTAGCTTTCATTTAATTGAATTTTTATATCATTGTCATCATCCTCATGCTTATATTATGATGAAAGTCATCTTTGGCCCATAGTGCATAGATGGACTGTTGATTGGAATGATTATGACCAGGGATTATTCGGTATAATCATGACCCGTAATGTTACAAATGATCTGGTAAAAGTCCTCATTGGCCCGTAGTGCATTGATGGATAGTTGTTGGCATAATCATGACTATTGGTAATAACATGAATATCCTTGGCCCGTAGTGCATGGATAATTCGTGGACGTGATACTAATGAATATCATTGGTCCGTAGTGCATGGATAATTCAGTGATGTGGATTATTTATTGAGCTGAGTTTCAGCGATAAAATTGATGATAAACTTTTTAAATCATAGAAGATAGTAGATATCATTCTCTACTTGACTCTTCTAATGGATTACTTGTTCCGTTGAAGTTAAACTTGTTGTTTATTAGTTTGACACGGTTGAAGGCTAACGATAATTTATTCTGAATTATCTTAGTCATAATATTTCTTGTTGGGCTAGTTGAGCTCCCCATTTTGCTTTCATTGTTCTCTTCATGAAATGAGAACGTAACCAGGACTAGTCGGGGAATGGAGTGACGGTCTGAGATGGTGGTTGTAGTAGTCATCACTATTTTATAAAATAGTGTGATAATAATTGTAATGAGGACTCTATTTGAGTTTGGATATTGTCTAGAAGACAATATTCGTGTTAAAACTCAGCTATGTTTTGTCGTATTTTACACGAAAGTTGTATAATTAAATTTATATTTAAATTCTGTACTATGTATTTGGCGACTCAGAATGGGTGATGTATACATATTTTGGGGGCGTCATAGTTGGTATCAAAGCTTAGGGATATGATCCCTGGCTGAGATATGAGACTAGAACTAGGATGAGAGAGACGGGTAAATCCTTCGCTAGTATGACCTACCTAAGTTTATTTGTTATTTAATCGGTAAATCCAAATATAGGAGTATTATGTGGCATGTCAATTAACCCTTGTTTTGTGGTAGTATTTGAAAATGGCATATGAAAATGTCGAGTTAAGCAATGTAGCACATGAGACTGTTGAGTTACCGCTAATCAATACGTAGGATAATGTGCATCAGGAAGGCTACAATCCTCAGGTAAACAACAACACCGACCAATTGATGAATGATGGGATGTTCAAAGGCTTTATGCAATTCATGCAACATCAGTGAGAGAGACTCCTTTTCAAAATGCAGGTGGAAACACTAGCAACTCTCGGATGGTCACCGCTAAGTAGTTCAAGGAGCTGGGACCACCAGAGTTTTTGGGAAAGCCAGAACCACTTAAGGCGGAGACGTGGATAAAGCAAATCACCAAGATATTTGATGCCTTGGGATTCTCCGAGGAGCAAAAGGTTCCCTTTGCCACCTTCATGTTGCGAGGAGAGGCTGATTACTGGTGGGAATATGTAAAGCGTACTCAACCTACCGCACTGAAGATGTCTTGGGAGAAGTTCCAAGATCTATTCAACGACAAGTACTTTCCCGAAAGTATTTGTCACATTAAGGAGGTGGAATTTATCAAGCTAGAGCGAAACAATATGACCGTATCACAGTACGAGGCTAAGTTTGCTGAATTATCCCGGTTTGCATCCCATTTGGTAGATAATGAGGAGAGAATGAAGCGAATGTTTCTGCGAGATTTGAAACCCGAAATACGTCAATACCTCATTTCTCACAAATTGTGTTTGTATCCAGATGTTGTAAATAGGGCTCATTTATTGGAGCGCGATAATGAGTCAACCCAACCAAGTGAGAGCAACCGAAAAGTCAATAATACCAGTGGTAGCAGTCATTGAAGCGGTGATAACAAACGTGGAGGGAATCAATATGCTAGAAATGGTAACCACTTCAGTGGTAATCATGGCCAAGACAATAGAGGTGGAAATTTCAAGAAGAGAAGGTTCAATAATGATGGAAAGACAGCAGCACCAGCACCCATTTTCAAGGAAGGAGAATGACCACCAATTGTATGCTTCAAATGCGGAGGGGAGGGACACATCAGTCCAAACTGCACGATGCAGTCCAAAGCATGTTATAATTGCGAAAGAGAAGGTCACCTAGCCCAATTTTTTCATGCAGTGAAGTCAAGTCCAGCTAGGATGGAGGAACCAAACGCCTTCTTAGAGAAGTCAAAATCGGTAGTTCAAGAGAGAGCGTTAGTTGTGACCTCCCAAAAAGCGATGAACCCAAACGAAGTTATCACGGGTAAGCTAATCATAAACTCTTGCAAAATCTATACCTTATTTGATACTGGTTCTACCCATTCTTTTATTTCTCCTACTTGCGTTCAACGTTTAAATTTAACTCTGGAGAAATTAGACTTTAACTTATCTGTTGAAACTCCGTTGCGGGAAACCTTCATTACATCCACTGTTTATAAGTCTTGTTTGATTTAAATCGGCAACCGCACGTTACCTGTCGATCTTATCTCTTTGAAAATACTTTCATTCGATGTGATTTTAGGAATTGATTGATTAACTACTCATCATTCTAAAATTGATTATTTTCATAAGGTTGCTAGCTTTCATATTCCTAACCAACCTATTATGCGAATTCAAGCAACCAAACCACTAAAGTAAATCACTATCATATCAAGCCATAAAGCCATTCGTTTATTAAAAAATGGATGTCAAGCTTTCTTAGCCCATGTCACAGATTTAAATAAAAATACGTCAAATTTGAATGATATTTCTATTGTTAATAAATTTCCTGACGTATTCCCTAAAGAACTTCCTGGCCTACCCCCGGAGCATGAAATCGAGTTTGGTATTGACCTTGAACTCGGTACAAAACCCATTTCCAAGGCCCCATATCGAATGGCTCTTATTGAACTTCAGGAGTTAAAGACCCAACTGTAGGAATTGTTAGACATCGATTTCATTCGTCCTAGTACGTCTCCTTGGGGTGCTTCTGTTCTATTCATAAAGAAGAAAGATGGGAGTATGCGACTTTGTATTGATTATCGGGAGTTGAATCATGTCACCATCAAAAATAGGTATCTGTTGCCTCTCATTGATGACCTGTTTGACCAGTTGCAACGCACCAAATTCTTTTCAAAGATCGATCTTCGTTTCGGATATCATTAGTTAAAGATTAAAACTGATGACATTCCAAAGACTGCTTTCAGAACTCGGTACGGGCATTATGAATTCCTACTCATGTCTTTTGGATTGACCAATGCTCCTGCTGCCTTCATGAAAATGATGAACCGAGTATTCAAGGAATATTTGGATCATTTTGTGGATGTCTTTATTGATGACATCCTCATATACTCCAAAATCCGTGAAGATCATGAACAACACTTGAGTCTGATATTCTAAAAGCTTCGTGAAAACAAGCTATATGCCAAGTTAAAGAAATGCTAGTTCTGATTTGAGGAAGTAGCATTCCTTGGGCACGTGATATCAAATCACGAAATATCTGTTGACCTAGCGAAAAGCATTACAAAGCTGGGAAAAACCTAAGTCAGTAACCAAAGTACGTAGCTTTATGGGCTTAGTTGGTTATTATCAGCGATTCGTGGAAGGATTTTCTCGAATCGCCACTCCGTTAACTCAGTTGACTCGAAAAGATACAAAATTTGGTTGGAGCGAGGAATGTGAGAAGAGTTTTCAAGAACTCAAGAGGAGACTCATTTTAGCACCTGTTCTGACAATACCATTTGGTTCGGAGGGATTTGTCATCTATAGTGATGCTTCAGGAAGAGGGTTAGGATGTGTTCTTATGCAACATGGAAAAGTCATAGCCTATGCCTCACGAAAACTCAAAGAATATGAGAGGAATTATCCTAATCATTATCTAGAGTTGGCAGCAGTCATTTTCGCACTAAAGATCTGGAGGCATTACCTGTATGGGGAGAAAGTGGAGATCTATACGGATAATAAAAGCCTCAAATATTTCTTCACCCAAAAGGAACTCAACATGCGGCAACGACGTTGGCTCGAGCTGTTGAATGATTATGATCATACCATTCAATACCATCCTGGAAAAGCGAACGCGATAGCTGACACACCGAGTAGAAGATCATATGCGGGTACGAGTGCGATATTGTCAACGCAAAGACCCATTTGGTATGACTTTTAAAGGATGGAGATAGAGATAAAGAATCCAGGGACCCACATGATGATGTCAAATATACGAGTAGAACCGACTTTAATCGATAAAGTTAAAGCTGCTCAAACTACGGACTTGGAGCTGATGCGTATGAAGAAGAAAGTACAAGAAGGTGCTATTCCGGAAGCAAGAATCGATGAAGAAGGAATACTTCGAGTCAACTCTATACTTTGTGTTCTTAACGATTCTGATTTGAAGTATAAAATTATGATGGAGGCGCACAACACACCGTTTTCAATCCATCCAGGAGTATAAAAATGTATCGTGATCTTCGACATACATTTTAGTGGAGAAATATGAAAAGAGTGATCGCAGAGTTTATCTCAAGGTGTCTAACTCGTCAACGAGTCAAGGCGGAGCATCAGGTGCTAAAAGGTCCATTGCAACCACTTGAAATTCCAGAATAGAAGTGGGAGCACATTACCATGGATTTTGTTACTAGTCTTCCCGAGGTTTCTCAAGGCATAGATGTAATTTGGGTCATTGTCGATAGATTAACCAAGTCTGCTCATTTCTTACCTATACGAGAAACTTATTCACTTGAAAGTCTTGCTCGTATATACATAAATGAGATTGTAAGACTACATGGTATGCCAGTATCCATAGTTCCTGATCGAGACACAAGATTCACTTCACGATTTTGGGTTAGTTTGCAAAAAGTTATGGGCACGAATTTTCAATTCAGTTCGGCATATCATCCTTAAATTTCATAAGAATGGGAGGTTGTAATAACCCAACTTTCATGAATAAAGATTAATTTTTCTCAAAATATATTTTTGAATATTATGGTGTGGATTTGATATAATATTATAGTTGTGGGTAATATTTATAAATTTTACAAAGTAAGCAAATTGTTATAAAATATTCGGTTGGTCGAGGAATATTCGTTTTAACAGGAAATATTCGTCCGAAAGCACAATCATTGGTGGACCCCACAACGAAATTATTGTCGGAGTTAGAAAATGACAGAAATATCTTTCTATAAAAATAACGGTGAAAGTTGTACCGTTAACTGTTGAAATACCCGGGGATAAAAGTATAGTAATACGTGTGGTTGCATAGTAGCACACGATATTTGATGCTTATGTGTGAAGTCACTCAGTTATACTCAATTATTGCTACAGTAATTGCTGCATAGTATCTCACATTATTGATTCTATTATTGTCACATTATCATCTGCACATTATTTTATATTATTAAATCAATAATTGAGATGACAAGTTATTCATATTATTATTTGCATTATTGACAATGTCTAGAAATTTCTATCGAGGAAAGGGTTTGGTCACCTAATTGCGCGCCAATAGGGAGAAATTCTTATCGAAAATTCCCCTCTTTCCTTGGAATGATCTGGTTGTTAATATTGCAAGTTATATTATTGATGAATAAATGTTGTTAAAAATATTGAGGGGATTTTTATGAAGTTAGACCCCCACTTGCCCATTTTTCAAAATGTCGGTAGAAGTTATCTCAGTTTTGTTTCTTATATATATATATATATTAATAAATTGATATATATATATATATAACACATTATAATAAGTTTTGTTTTTTTATGAAAAATAGAATATATTATATTTTATTTTAAGTTTTTGTTTTATTTGAATATTATATTAATAATTTGAAAGAAAATGGTCCTCTGAGTTTTTTTTCCTTCCGCCCATGAATTTTCGTCCGAAATCCTACTGTGCGTCCGTGATTATTTCCTAAATAATATCCTTTTATTTTTCTATAAATAGGATGCTTAGTTTAGAATTCAAAATCACACCAGAATCAGATAATTCTTCTTTTATAATATTGAGCATATTTCTTTAGAGTTTAAGGAAGCTTTCAGCATAGAAAACAATATAAATTTTCTTCAAAAATATACCTGCTATACCAGTTGGAATACTCTCCTTTTTAAGGTAAGGAATATTATTTTTGTTCAATATTCGTATGAAATAATATTTTCTTCCATACCCTGTAGTATGTAAGTAATATTATTTCGTTTTAGATTCTGAATTTTACACTCATTTTGTTAAAGTATGGCTTATATACTCCTTGAAATTAGTAGAATATCCTTGAAATTTGCGCTTCATCTAGTATCTTTTTATGAAAATATTATTCTGAGCAGTCTTGATAATTTTTAATCTTTTCATGTCGGGGTACTATTCACGGGGTACTATTCCCGAAGTACTATTAATAAGATACTATTCACCCAGGATACAATTCATGACAAAAATTGATTTCTTTTCGGTATAAATCATTTTTGATACAATATTATTCTTGAATTTTACTCCATAAAGAAGTATCATGTTGACAATTTGGACATTATTGAATTCTGGATAAAATTAATTATAAATCTTTAAAATTTATCCTTTGCTTTCATTTAATTGAATTCTTATATAATTGTCATCATCCTTGTAAGACCCCAAATTTTATGAATAAAGACTAATTTTCTCGAAATATTGAGTATTAAGGTGTGGATTTGATATAATATTAAAGTTGTGGCTAATATTTATAAATTTTGTAAAGTAAGCAAGTTGTTATAAAATATTCGATTGGTCGGAGAATATTCGTTTTATCAGGGAATATTCGTACAACGGCGCAATCATTGGTGGGCCCCACAATAAAATTATTGTCGGAGTTAGAAAATGTCAGAAATATATTTTTATAAAAATAACGGCAAAACTTTTACCGTTAACTGTTGAAATACCCGGTGATAAAAGTATAATAATACGCGTGGTTGCATAGTAGCATACGGTATTGATTATTGATGATTACGTGAGAAGTCACTCAGTTTTATTCAATTATTACTACAGTAATTGCTACATAGTATCTCACGTTATTTGATTCAATTATTGTTACAATATTTTATATTATCAAATCAATAATTGAGATGACAAGTTATTCATATTATTATTTGCATAATTAACAATGTCTAGAAAGTTCTGTCGATGAAAGGGGTTTGGTAACCTAATTGCGCGCCAATAGGGAGAAATCCTTATCAGAAAGTCTCTTCTTTCCTGGGAACGATCTGGTTGTTAATATTTAGAGTTATAATAATAGTGAATAAATGTTGTTAAAAATATTGATGGGATTTTTATGAAGTATTTGTTATAAATTTTGCTTATTATATGGACCCCTCATTTACCCATTTTCAAAATAATCGGTAGAAGTTATTCAGTATATATATATAATAAAGGTGGGGGCCACATGTGGGGCCCACGTGTGGAAGAAAAATGGGAGGGGGGGAAAAATTGGTCACAGGAGGAGAAAGAAATGGAATGGCGGAATAATGGTGGAATGGAGTATATATATAATATAAGTGTGTGTGTGTGTGTGTGTCTGAAAGTGTTATATATATATATATAATATGTGTGTGTGTGTCTGAATGCGTTATATATATATATATATATATATATATATATATATATATATATTATAATAAGTTTAATTTTTATTAAAAAATAGAATATATTATATTTTATTATGGATAGTATTTGCATAGTGAAATTAGAAAAAAAATTCTTCAGACAATTCGGCGCCCATGAATGTTTACTATGCGTCCGTGATTTTAATTTTCAAATAGTATCCTTCCATTATCCTATAAATAGGATACTTAATTTAGAATTGAAAATCACACTAGAATCAAATAATTCTTCTTCTATAATATTGAACGTATTTCTTTTGAGTTTTAGGAAGCTTTGAGGGTAAAAAACAGTGAAAGTTTTCTTCAAGAATATCCCCGCCCTACCAGTCAGAAATACTCTCCTTTTAAAGTAAGGGGTATTATTTATTTCATATTCACTTACGATATTATTTTTAGTATCCGTAATAAATTTTATTTCGTTCAATATTCGCAAGAAATATTATCTTCGTTTAATATTCGTAAGGAATATTATCTACGTTTAATATTCGTAAGGAATATTATTTTCATTCAACAGTTGTAAGGGATATTATTTTTGTTCAGTATTCGTAAGAAATAATATTTTCTTCCATACTCTGTAGTATGTGAGTAATATTATTTCATTTCAGATTCCGAATTCTACACTCATTTTGTTAAGTTTTGGCTTCTATACTCAATGAAATTAGTAGAATATCATTGAAATTTGCATTTCATCCAGTTTCTTTTCATGGAAATATTATTCTGAACATTCTTGATAAGTTTTAGCTTTTTCATGCCGGAGTACTATTCACGGGATACTATTCTGGAAGTACTATTCACGGAGTACTATTCAATTCGGTACTAATCACCCAGGGTACTATTCATGATAAAAATTGGTTTCTTTTCTATCCAAATCATTTTTGGTACAATATAAATCTTGAATTTTACTCCACAAAGCAGTATCATGTTGATAATTTGGACATAATTGAATTCTGGATAAATTAAATTATAAATCTTTAGAAATTTATCCTTTGCTTTATTTTAATTGAATTCTTATATCATTGCCATCATCCTCATGCTTATATTGTGATGAAAGTCATCTTTGGCTTTAGTGCATAGATGGATTGTTGATTGGTGTGATTATGACCAGGGATTATTCGGTATAATCATGACCCATAATGTTACAAATGATGTGATAAAAGTCCTCATTGGCCCGTAGTGCATTGATGGACAGTTGTTGGTGTAAGACCCCAACTTATTATTAATGAAATTTAATTTTCTCTATTTATTATTTTGAAATAGTAAGGTTGATTTGATTAATGTGGATAGTTATGGGTAAAATATCATAAATATTTCAAAATAAGCAAGTGGTTATAAAATATTCATTGTTGTTTGGGGAATATTCGTTTGGTCGTGGAATATTCTTGTTGTTGGGGAATATTAAATACGCAGTAGCGATCTTTTGTGGGCCCCATAACTTAAAAAAAGCGATTGGATGAAGAAAGCGACAAATATAAGTTGTTTAAAAATAATGGCGTAGTTGTTATCGTTAATACTGTTAAAATACTCGGTGGTTAAAACACAAGAGTAGCTGCGGTATTGCACCAATTATTGATTCTTACGTAAGAAGGCACTACTCAATAATGGTTACGATAATTCTTTATTCGATATTTTATTGATTTAATAATTGTTGCGTTGATATTTTATATTGTTGTTGTTTCGATAATTGTCATTACACAGTATTTTTTATTATCGAAGCAATAATTCATATTATCTGAATAATATTATTAGATAATATTATTGGCAATGTCTAGAAAGTTACATCTAAGGAGAGGTTTGGTCACCTAATTTGCTTGATAAGGAGAAATTCTTATTGGAAAGCCCCTCTTTCACAGGAGGCTGCACGGTTGTCAATATTGTGATTACGTAATATTATTTGTGAATAATTAATTATTGATTCATATGATGAGGAAAATATTGATTTTATGTGGATATAGATGGAGAAAATTTTTAATGTGACAATTGTTGAAAATTGAAATTTTATCTTTTTACGATAAAATAATTCATTTAAATATATTATTATATTTTAATAATATAATAATGGTGATATTTTTACAACGAATGTGGGATATATGAGTATATCTGAGGAGGAAGAGTATTTTTGTTGCAATTAATGTTTAAAACATGTTAAACATGTAAATTGACCCCCATTCTTGTTGAAATTTTATTATAGCCAGTAAAATCGCCCGTTTGTGGATTTCGGTCAACTTCTATTTGGAATTTGGGAAAACTTACTTCTACAAAGTTGTAGAGAATTGAATTTCCTATAAAAATTTGCGAGATTCAAATTTTCTGATAAAAGGGCTATTTATTATGAATTATTGAAGTTTCGAAGCTCCTAAATAATTGATTTTTGGAAGTTTTAATTATTTTTTTTATGAAAAACGTTTTTTTTTCTTACTTTTCTAGAAGGTGGCATGTGGGAAATGCTAGGAGCTGAATTCTAAAGTAGGCGTATGAATTTGATATATATATATATATATATATATATATATATATATATTAATTTATTAAATTTTCGCTTTGGTGTTCTAAGCATTTTCCTATAAATAGGGTGCTTAGGTTAGAATTGAAAATCACACCGTAAAGCTGAAGTTTTCTCTTTCTATATTATCGGCGTATTCTTGTGAGTATTTTGAGTATATTTTGAGTATTGCTATCGGTTGCAAGTTCAAGTCATGCTTTATATCCAGGTGTTTCAACTAGAAATCTTGTCTTTGTGAGGTAAGGGATATTATTATTTTTTCAGTAATGATATTATTTCTTCAATATCATTATCTTTGAAATATTGATCTGAAGTTTTTATCAAATTTGGAACTTTTGGTGTCTGAGATTCTTTGTTCACGATCTGGCTTTATTCACGTATCGACACTATTCACGAATCGGCACTATTCATCAAAAATGAAAATTTTCCTTTTCGTCCCAAAATATCTATTGTGGATACTAGATTTGATTGTATCCATGTTTTGATCATTCTTGAATTTTACACCACTATAATTATTTTTGAGGTATTTTTGGACATGGATAAAACAAATCTGAATTCTTAATCCTTAATCCTTGTCATTTTGTTTCCTTTGGATTCATTTCTTTAAAAATATGTTTCATCATCCTCGGTCTTAAATGATGATATTATTGAATATCTTTTGTCTGTAGTGCAAAGATGAATGATTTCGATGAATATCTTTGGGCGTAGTGCAAAGATGAGCAGTGTTTAGATGAACATGACCGGTGATGAATATCTTTGGCTGTAGTGCAAAGATGAATATTTGATTCGGATGTATATTGATTGATGTTACGGGGATAAAAGATAGGCGATGAACTTTTAAATTCATACATAGAAGATAGTAGTTTGCATTCTCTACTTAACTCTTCTAATGAATTATTATTTCATTGCGAATATTGATTTAAAACTTGTTGTCTATTGTATTCTATTAGATTGTTTTCCTGTTGAAGACTAACGATAATTTGTTGTATATTATCTTAGTCATAATATTCTTCTTGGGCTAGTTGAGCTCACCCTTTTCCTTGTTGTTCCATTTTTCTTCTCAGGAGGCGAGAATGTAGCTAGTACTAGTCGGGGTATGGAATGAAGGTTCTAGAGAGAATTGTTTAGTAGTCCTCACCATTTTTGTAAAATAATGTATCAATAATTATGATGGGGATTTATTTGCGTGTGAATATTGTCTAGATGGCAATATCTGTATTTAAACTCACAGTTTATATGTTGTAATAATAAAGTTGTAGTTATTTACATACCGTGTATTGACAACTCAAAATGGGTGATGTATACCTATTTTGGGGGCGTCACGGTTGGTATCGAGCTTAGGGATATGATCTCTGGCGGAGATGGGGAATAGAACTAGGAGGAGAGGCGAGTAAATCCTTCGCTAGTGTGTCCTACCTAAGCTTATTTGTTAGTTGGTCGATATATAGGGATATTATGTAATATATTGATTTCCTTTATTAACCCTTGCTTTATGGCGGTATTTGAGAATGTCAATTGAGAATATTAACAATGGAAATGAGGCTGTGGAGATGCGCTGTACTCACCAACGAGGAGAAGCGTGCAACAAGTGGCAATGTTCCTCCTGTAAACAACACCTGCTTGAGCGAGATGATGAGCGAGGGATGTTTAGAAGCTTTTGCGATTCATACGAAAATCGCACGAGTGAGACTCGTGTTCAAAATCTGAGGAGGAAATGATAGCAATTCACGGGTTGTCACAACCAAGCGAGTTCAAAGAGTTGGGAACACGAATTTAAGGGAAAGCGAGATCCGATCATGGCGGAAACATGGGTCAAGCAAATTACCAAGATATTCGATGTCTTGGAATGCACGAAGAACAGAAGGTTCCATTCGCCACCTTTATGTTCCGTGGCGAGGCGGACTCATTGGTGGGAGTCGTGAAGCGTACCCATCTTGCTTGCTTTTCGGCATGTCTTGGGAGGCGTTTCAAAAACTATTTAATGACAAATACTTTCTTGAAAGTGTTCGTCATATGAAGGAAGTGGAGTTCATCAGATTAGAACAAAACAATATGGCGGTGTCTCGATGACGAGGCAAAGTTTGCGAGAGTTATCCGGGTTTGCACCTCATTTGGTGGAGAATGAGGAGCGTATACGCGGATGTTTCTTAGAGGTTTGAAACCCGGCGTACGTCGATTACCTCATTTCTCATAATTTTCTCTCTATTCGGATGTTGTAAATGAGGCTCAATTATTAGAAAGCGAGATAACGAGTACGATCAACCGAGGGACCACAACCGAGGATCATACCGGAGATAGCGATCAGCGAGAATAACGATAACCGGCGGAGAAAAGCAGACGAACAAAATGGTAACCACTACGGTGGTAATCATGGCCATGAAAATAGAAGAAAGCGAGTCGGGAGGAGATTTTAAAAGAGGAGATTTAACAACGACCATGTGAAGGCAGCAGTCACGGTGAGAATCGGTTCTAAGGGAGGAAACGCCACCGGTTATATGCTATAAATGCGGGAAAGAGGACATATCGGTCAAACCGCGCACAACAGATTCAAGGTATGCTATAATTGTGGAAAGGAAGGACATATCGCTCGAGATTATGCTGATAGCGAAACCTAGTTCGTGAGGGACGGTGACTCAAAGGATCCCGAGAAAAGTTAAAGTCAGCAGTTCGGAAGAAGCGTTTGTTGTGGTGGTCAAAATCGAGGAACCCAAGCGAGGTGATCACGGGTAAGCTATTTATAAATTCTTACGAAGTTTATACCTTACTTGATAAGGTGCTACCCATTCATTTATCTCTCTGCTTGTGCTCAGCGTTTAAACTTGACTCAGGAAAAATTAGACTTTGACCTATCTGTGGAAACTCCGTTAGGAGAAACTTTCATCACATCCACTTTGTTTATAAATCTTGTTTGATTCAAGTTGGCACCATCACCTTACCTCTTGACCTTATCTCTTTAAAGATACTTGCTTTTGATGTGATTTTAGGGATTGATTGGTTAACTACTCATCATGCCAAAATTGATTGTTTTCGTAAGGTTGTTAGTTTTCATATTCCTAACCAACATGTTATGCAATTCAAGCAACTAAACCATTAAAATCAATCAATCGTCATATCTAATCATAAAGCTATTCGTTTATTGAAAAAGCGGATGTCAAGCTTTCTTAGCCCATGTTATGGATTTGAATAAAGACACGTCAAATTTGAATAATATTCTGTTGTTATTGACTTTCCGGACGTATTTCTGAAGAACTTCCGGTCTACCCCGAATGTGAAGTTGAATTCTTTATTGATCTTGAACTGGTACAAAGCCCATTTCTAAAACCCCATATCGAATGGCTCTATTGAACTTCGGGGAGTTAAAGGTCCAACTCTGAGGAATTGTTGGACATCGGATTCATTCGTCCTAGTACATCTCCTTGGGGTGCTCTGTTTTATTCGTAAAGAAGAAAGCGGGAGTATGCGACTTTTGTATTGACTATGGGAATTGAACCATGTCACCATCAAGAATAGGTATCCTCTACCTCGTATTGATGACTTGTTTGACCCGATTGCAAGAGGCATAATTTTTTCAAAGATCGATCTTCGATTACGGATATCATCGGTGAAGATTAGAGGCGAGGATATTCAAAAAGGCGCCTTTAGAACTTCGATGCGGGCATTATGAATTCTTAGTCATGTCTTTCGGATTGACTAATGCTCTTATGGCTTTCATGGATATGATGAATCGAGTATTCAAGGAATATTTGGATCAATTCGTTGTTGTCTTTATTGATGACATCCTCATATATTCCAAAAGCCGTGAAGATCATGAGCACCATTTAAAATTTGGTACTCAAAGGCTTCGTGAAAACCAACTATATGCCAAATTGAAGAAATGCGAGTTACGGCTTGAGGAAGTAGCATTCCTTGGGCGCGTGGTGTCGAAATATGGAGTATCTGTTGATCCCGTGAAGATTGAAGCAATACAAAGTTGGGAGCAAAAAGTCGGTGATTGAAAGTACGTAGCTTTTGGGCTTAATTTGGTTATTATCGGAGATTCGTGGAAGGGTTTTCTCGAATCGCTACTCCATTAACCCTTGACTAACTCGGAAGGATACAAAATTTGTTTGGAGCAAAGAATGCGAGAAGAGTTTCCAAGAGCTTAAGAGGAGACTTATTTGATTTTGTTCTAACAATACCATTTGGTTCGGATGGATTTGTTATCTCTGGCGATGCTTGGGCAAAGGGTTAGGATGTGTTCTCATGCAGCGTGGAAAAGTCATTTATGCCTCATGACAACTAAAGAATATGAGAGGAATTATCCTACTCATGATCTAGAGTTAGCGGCATGATCATTTCAGCGCTAAAGATATGGAGACACTATATATATAGGTAGAAAGTTGAGATATATTCAGACCATAAAAGCCTCAAATATTTCTTCACTCAAAAAGAACTCAACATGCGGCAGCGACGTTGGCTCGAGCTATTGAAAGACTACGACCACACTATTCAATACCATCCTGGAAAAGCGAACGTGGTAGCTGACGCGTTGAGTAGAAGATCATATGCAGGAATGAGTGTGATGATGTCAAGTATATGGATAGAGCCAACTTTAATAGAAAAAATTGAGGTTGTATAAGCCACCAGGCCGGAAATGATCGTATGATGAAGAAGAGTACAAGAAGGAGCTATTAGGGGCGAGAATTGATGAAGAAGGAATACTTGAGTCCACTCGAGACTTTGTGTTCCTAATGACTACGATTTGAAGTACAAGATTATGATGGAGGCACACAATACACCATTTGCAATCCATCACGGAAGTACTAAAATGTATCGTGATCTTGACATACATTTTGGTGGAACAATATGTAAAGTGAGATTGCAAAGTTTATCTCGATGTGTTTAACTTGTCAACATGTAAAAGGCGGAGCATCTAGTACCTAAGGGTCCGTTGCAACCACTTGAGATTCCAAAATGGAAGTGGGAACACATTACCATGGATTTCGTTACGGGTCTTCCTACGGTTTCTCAAGGCATCAATGCTATTTGGGTTATTGTTGATAGATTAACCAAGTCCGCTCATTTCTTAACGATCACGGAGACTTATTCCCTTGAACGTCTTGCTAGTATGTACGTGAATGAGATTGTGAGGTTGCATGGCATGCCTGTATCCATAGTTTCGGATCGTGACCCAAGATTCACTTCAAGATTTTGGGTTAGCTTGCAAAAAGCTATGAGACGCAATTTCTGATTGATTGGCATACCATCCTCAAGCAGAGACGGACAATCGAGAGAGGACTATTCAAACTCTTGAAGATCTATTAAGACTCGTGTCCTAGACTTCAAGGCGGTTAGGATAAGTATTTACCATTGGTGGAATTCTCCTACAACAATAGTTATCGAGCAAGTATAGGTGTGGCTCCATTGAAGCATTATATGGACGAAAATGTCGCTCTCCAAAGGTATGTTGGGGACGAGGTGGGTGAAGCAACATTGTTGGGACCCGAGTTGAAATGCGTATGACTACGGAAAAGATCCAAATGATTCGACAAGCGTATAAAGCGGCACAAGATCAACAAAAGAGTTATGTGGATCTTCATCGAAAGGACGTGGAATTTAGTATAGGGGATCATGTATTGTTGCGAGTTGCTCCATGGAAGGGAGTTACAAGATTTGGGGGAAGAGAGGAAAGCTCAATCCACGATTTATTGGTCCATTTCAAATTCTTGACCGAGTAGGAAATGTAGCCTATAGACTCGCGTTACCTCCGAGTATGTCTCGTGTTCATAATGTGTTTCACATATCCGCTGCCGTAAATATGTGAAAGACCCGAATCACGTTATAGAGTTAGAATGGAAGAGATAGTAGAAGACTTAACATATGAGGAGGAGGTACTGTCAAGATCTTGGATAGGAAGGAGCATGTCCTACTGCAAGAAAGGTCATACCACAAGTTAAAGTTTTGTGGAGGAATCATCTATAGAGGAAATGACAGGGAATTGGAAAGCGGAAATGAAAGCGAGGTATCCTCACCTTTTGAAACACACTGTATGTACGTCAATTTAGAGGACGAAATTTCATAAGGAGGGAGGTTGTAAGACCCCAACTTATTATTAATGAAATTTAATTTTCTTTATTTATTATTTTGAAATAGTAAGGGTTGATTTGATTAATGTGGATAGTTATGGGTAAAATATGCAAATATTTCAAAATAAGCAAGTGGTTATAAAATATTCATTGTTGTCGGGGAATATTCGTTTGGTCGTGGAATATTCTTCTTTGTCGGGGAATATTAAATGCTGACGCTATGCAGATCTTTTTGTGGGCCCCATGCTTGAAAAGCGATTGGATGAAGAAAGCGACAAATATAAGTTGTTTAAAAATAACGGCGTAGTTGTTATCGTTAATCTTGTTAAAATACTCGGTTGTTAAAACACGAGTATGCGCGGTATTGCACCAATTATTGATTCTTACGTGAAGGCACTACTCGATAATGGTTACAGTAATTCTTATCAAAGATATTTTATTGATTTAATAATTATTGCGTTGATATTTTATATTGTTGTTGTTTCAATAATTGTCATTACACGTATTTTTCATTATCGAAGCAATAATTCATATTATCCGAATAATATTATTAGATAATATTATTGGCAATGTCTAGAAAGTTACATCTAAGGAGAGGTTTGGTCACCTAATTGCGGCAGCGATGAAGGAGAAATTCTTATTGGAAAGCCCCCTCTTTCTGGAAGGAGCTGCTGGTTGTCGATATTGTGATTATTAATATTATTTGTGAATAATTAATTATTGATTCATATGATGAGGAAAATATTGATTTTATGTGGATATAGATGGAGAAATTTTTAATGTGACAATTGTTGAAAATTGAAATTTTATCTTTTACGATAAAATAATTCATTTAAATATATTATTATATTTTAATAATAAAATAATGGTGATATTTTTACAACGAATGTGGGATATATGAGTATCTGAGGAGGAAGAGTATTTTTGTTGCAATTAATGTTTAAAACATGTTAAACATGTTCGGTGGACCCCATTTCTTGTTGAAATTTTATTATAGCAAATAAAATCGCCTGATTTGTGGATTTGGTCAACTTCTATTTGGAATTTGGGAAAACTTACTTACGCAAAGTTGTAGAGAATTGAATTTCCTATAAAAAAGCGAGATTCAAATTTTTCGATAAAAGGGCTATTTATTATGAATTATTGAAGTTAGAAGCTCAAAATAATTGATTTTTGGAAGTTTTAATTTTTTTTTTTTATGATAAAGCGTTTTTTTTTCTTACTTTTCTAGAAGGTGGCATGTGGGAAATGCTAGGAGTGAATTCTAAAGTGGGCGTATGAATTTGATATATATATATATATATATATATATATATTAATTTTTAAATTTTACGCTTTGGTGTTCTAAGCATTTTCCTATAAATAAGGTGCTTAGGTTAGAATTAAAAATCACACTAAGCTGAAGTTTCTCTTTCTATATTATCGGCGTATTCTTGTGAGTATTTTGAGTATATTTTGAGTATTGCTATATCTGGTACAAGTTCAAGTCATAGCTTTATATCAGGTGTTTCAACTAGAAATCTTGTCTTTGTGAGGTAAGGGATATTATTATTTTTTTCGTAATGATATTATTTCTTCAATATCATTATCTTTGAAATATTGATATGAAGTTTTTATCAAATTTGGAACTTTTGGTGTCTGAGATTCTTATTTCACGTGATACGGCCTTTATTCACGTATCTCGACACTTTATTCACGAATACTAAGACTATTCATGAAAAATGAAAATTTTCCTTTTCGTCCCAAAATATCTATTGTGGATACTAGATTTGATTGTATCCATGTTTTGATCATTCTTGAATTTTACACCACTATGATTATTTTTGAGGTATTTTTGGACATGGATAAAACAAAGTACGAATTCTTAATCCTTAATCCTTATCATTTTGTTTCTTTGGATTCATTTCTTTAAAAATATGTTTCATCATCCTCGGTCTTAAATGATGATATTATTGAATATCTTTGGCTGTGTAGTGCAAAGATGAATGATTTCGATGAATATCTTTGGCCCGTAGTGCAAAGATGAGCAGTGTTTAGATGAACATGACCAATCGATGAATATCTTTGGCACGTAGTGCAAAGATGAATATTTGATTCGGATGTATATTGATTGATGTTACGGGGATAAAAGATGAGCGATGAACTTTTAAATTCATACATAGAAGATAGTAGTTTGCATTCTCTACTTAACTCTTCTAATGAATTATTATTTCATTGCGAATATTGATTTAAAACTTGTTGTCTATTGTATTCTATTAGATTATTTCCCTGTTGAAGACTAACGATAATTTGTTGTATATTATCTTAGTCATAATATTCTTTACTGGGCTAGTTGAGCTCACCCTTTTCCTTGTTGTTCCATTTTTCTTCTCAGGAGGCGAGAATGTAGCTAGTACTAGTCGGGGTATGGAATGAAGGTTCTAGAGAGAGTTGTTTAGTAGTCCTCACCATTTTTGTAAAATAATGTATCAATAATTATGATGGGGATTTATTTGCGTGTGGATATTGTCTAGATGGAAATATCTGTATTTAAACTCACAGTTTATATGTTGTAAGAATAAAGTTGTAGTTGTTTCTGTACCATGTATTGACAACTTAGAATGGGTGATGTATACCTATTTTGGGGGCGTCACAGTTGGCATGATCATGACCATTGGTGAAAACACGAATATCCTTGGCCCGTTGTGCATGGATAATTCGTGGTTGTAATACTAATGAATATCCTTGGCCCGTAGTGCATGGATAATTCAGTGATGTGGATTATTTATTGAGCTGAGTCTCAGTGATAAAATTTATGATAAACTTTTTAAATCATAGAAGATAGTAGATATCATGCTCTACTTGACTCTTCTAATAGATTTCTTGTTCCACTACAACTAAACTTGATGTTTATTATATTTTATCAGTTTAACACTGTTGAAGGATAATGATAATTTATTCTACATTATCTTAGTCATAATATTTCTTACTGGGTTAGTTGAGCTCTCCCTTTTGCTTTCATTGTTCTCTTCAGGAAATGAGAACGTAGCCGGTACTAGTTGGGGAATGGAGTGATGGTCTGAGTTAGTGGTTGTAGTAGTCCTCATTATTCTATGAATAGTGTGATAATAATTGTAATGAGGACTCCATTTGAGTTTGGATATTGTCTAGAAGACAATATTCGTGTTAAAACTCTCACCTATGTTTTGTCGTATTTTACACGACAGTTGTATAATTAAGTTTGTGTTTGAATTCTGTACCATATATTTGGCGACTCAGAATGGGTAATGTATACCTATTTTGGGGGCGTCATAGTTGGTATCAAAGTTTAGGGATATGATCCCTGGCTGAGATGTGAGACTAGAACTAGGAGGGGAGAGACGGGTAAATCCTTTGCTAGTATGACCTACCTAAGCTTATTTGTTATTTTATTGGTCGGTCAGAATATAGGGGTATTAAGTGGTATGTCAATTAACCCTTATTTTGTGGCAGTATTTGAAAATGGTATCTGAAAATGTTGAGATAAGCAATGGAGCAAAGGAGACCGTCGAGTCACCATAATTCAATAACCAGGATAATGTGCATCAGGAAGGCAACAATCCTCATGTAAACAACAACACCGACCAAATGATGAACGATGGATTGTTCAGAGGCTTTATGCAATTCATACAACATCAGGCGAGAGAGAATCCTGTCCAAAATGCAGGTGGAAACACTGGCAACTCACGCATGGTCACCGTTAAGAAGTTCAAGAAGCTGGGACCACCAGAGTTTTTGAGAAAGCCATAACCACTTAAAGCGGAGACGTGGATAAAGCAGATCACCAAGATATTTGATGTCTTGGAATGCTCAGAGGAGTATTGGGTTCCATTCGCCACCTTTATGTTACGTGAAGAAGCAGATTACTGGTGGGAATCTGTAAAACGTACTCATCTTTTCACACTAAAGATGTCTTGGGAGAGGTTCCAAGAATTGTTCAATGACAAGTACTTTCCTGATAGTTTTCGTCACATGAAGGAGGTGGAATTCATCAAGCTGGAGCAAAATAATATGACCGTGTCGTAATACGAGGCTAAGTTTACGGACTTATCCCAGTTTGAATCCCATTTAGTAGATAATAGGAGCGTATGACGTGAATGTTTCTAAGAGGATTAAAACCTGAAATACGTCAATACCTTATTTCTCACAAACTTGGTTTATATTCAGATGTTGTGAATAGGGCTCAATTAGTGGAGCGCGATAATGAGTCAGCTTAACCAAAAGGTAATGACCAACAACACGATAATAATCATACCGATGGAAATGGCCATCAGAACAAATATAACCATCATGGGGGAAATTATCATGCCAAGAATGGTAACCACTTCAGTGGTAATCATGGCCAAGATAATAGAAGTGGAAATTTCAAGAAGAGAAGGTTCAATAATATGACCACCGGTCGTATGTTTCAAATGCGGACAGGAGGGACACATCCGTCCAAACTATACGCAACAACCCAAAGCGTGTTTCAATTGTGGAAGAGAAGGTCACCTATCTCAATTTTGTCATGTAGTGAAGTCAAGTCCAGTTGGGATGGTGACGCCAAAGGATGTCCCAGAAAATTTAAAGCCGGTAGTTTAAGTAAGAGCATTTGTCGAGGAACCTAAACGAAGTTATTACGGGTAAGTTAATCATAAATTCTTGTGAAATCTATATCTTATTCGATACTGGTTCTACCCACTCTTTTATTTCACCTACTTGCGCTCTACGTTTAAATTTGACTCCAAAAAAATTAGACTTTACTTATCTGTTGAAACTCCGTTGGGAGAAACCTTCGTTACATCCACTATTTATAAGTTTGGTTTGATTCAAATCGGCACCCTCACGTTACCTGTCGATCTTATCTCTTTGAAAATACCTGCCTCTGATGTGATTTTAGGAATCGACTGATTAATTATTCATCATGCTAAAATTGATTATTTTTGTAAGTTTGTTAGCCTTCCTAACCAACCTGTTATCCGAATTCAAACAACCAAACCACTAAAGTTAATCACTTTCATATTAAGCCATAAGTAAAGATCCCCGAACCTTTCGCTGGTGACTTCCTTGTGTGGAATGCACCGAAGCCAGACTTTCCGTAAGGAACGTCGTGAATAATGGTAGCAAGTTGATAGGTATTAATGTGAGGTACTATCCAAGTCTTGGATGAGAGTCACAGTATTGAATGATATTTCTATTGTTAATAAATTTCCTCACGTATTCCCCGAAGAACTTCCTAGCCTACCCCGAGAGCATAAAATCAAATTTTGTATCAACCTTGAACCCGATACAAAACTCTCAAATATTTCTTCACCTAAAACGAACGTAACATACGCCAAAGACGTTGGCTCAAGTTGTTGAAAGATTACGATAATACCAGTCAATACCATCTTGGAAAAGCGAACGTAGTAGCTGACGCGTTGAGTAGAAGATCGTATGCGTTTACGAGTGCGATGTTTTTAACACAAAGACCCATTTTGTACGACTTATAAAAAAATAGGGATAGAGTTAAAGACTCAAGAGACCCATGTGAAGATGACGAATATACGATTAGAACCGACTTTAATCGATAAAATTAAAGCCGCTCAAGCTATAGACTCAGAGCTGATGAATGTGAAGAGGAAGGTTCAAGAGGGCGTTATTCTAGAAGCAAGAATCGACAAAGAGAGAAAATCTCAACCCTCGATTTTATTGGTATATTTAAAATCCTCGATCTAGTAGGAACTGTGACCTATAGACTCGATTTACCGCTAAGTATGTCGCGTGTTCATAACGTTTTTCATGTATCGCTGTTACGTAAATATGTGGACGACCCGAACCACGTTATTGAATTAGAACTAGACGAGATAGCAGATGATTTAACGTATAAGGAGATACCTGTTAAAATCTTGGATAAGAAGAAACATATTCTACGTACGCTCAAAGTTTATACCTCAAGAGTTAGAATCTGACGAGGTATCTTCACCTCTTCGACATACCAGGTACGTACATCAATTTTGAGGACGAAATTTCATAAGAATAGGAGGTTGTAAGACCCCAAATTTTATGAATAAAGATTAATTTTCTCGAAATATAGAGTATTAAGGTGTGGATTTGATATAATATTAAAGTTGTGGGTAATATTTATAAATTTTGCAAAGTAAGCAAGTTGTTATAAAATATTCGATTGGTCGGGGAATATTCATTTTATCAGGAAATATTCGTAAAACGGTGCAATCATTGGTGGACCCCACAACGAAATTACTGTCAGAGTTAGAAAACGACAGAAATATTTTTTTATGAAAATAACGGCAAAAGTTTTACAGTTAAATGTAGAAATACCCGGTGATAAAAGTAAAATAATACGCGTGATTGCATAGTAGCACACGATATTGATATTGATGCTTACGTGAGAAGTCACTCAGTTTTATTCAATTATTGCTACAGTAATTGCTGCATAATATCTCACGTTATTGGATTCAATTATTGTTACAATATTTAATATTATTAAATCAATACTTGAGATGACAAGTTATTCATATTATTATTTGCATAATTAACAATGTCTAGAAAGTTCTGTCGAGGAAAGGGGTTTGGTCACCTAATTGCGCGCCAATAGGGAGAAATCCTTATCAGAAAGCCCCCTCTTTCTTGGGAACGATCTGGTTGTTAATATTGCGAGTTATAATAATAATGAATATATGTTTTTAAAAATATTGAGATTTTTATGAAGTATTTGTTGCACATTTTGCTTATTATATGGACCCCCATTTACCCATTTTTCAAAATAATCAGTAGAAGTTATTCAGTATATATATATATATAATAAAGGTGGGGGGCCACATGTGGGGCCCACGTGTAGAAGAAAAATGGGGTGGGGGCGAAATTGGTCACGGGAGGAGAAAGAAATGGAATGGTGAAATGATGGTGGAATGGAGTATATATATAATATAAGTGTGTGTGTGTGTTTGAAAGTGTATATATATATATATATATATATATATATATATATATATATATATATACACATTGTGACACATGTGTTATATATATATACACACACACACATATATATATATATATATATATATATATATATATATATATATATATATATAGGTTTGTAAGGGCTCTTTACTTTGTTAAAATTGAACTCTTTTTTTTGTTTTTTTTAAAACAACTAAAAAAGTTTAATATTTATGGAATCAAAATTTTTCATAATAAGATGTTTTGGATGTGATTTGGATACGTATAACAAAAAGCAGTGCATGCGATACCTGTGCATACATTTTTTGGTATAGGTATTCAAATCACGCCCAAAACATTCTATTATGGAAAAATTCCAGTTCCATAAAATATTAAAAAAAAAAATTAGTTGTTTTAAAAAAAAAGCAAAAAAAAAAAAAGTCCGCATTTTAACAATTTAAGGGAGCCCTCACCTGATCGGTTATATATATATATATATAAAACTTACGTGTGTGTAAGGGTATTATATATATATATATATATATATGTATATATTATAATAAGTTTTATTTTTTTATGAAAAATAGAATATATTATATTTTATTGTGCATAGTGTCTTCATAGTGTTTGCGTAATGAAACCAAAATTTTCTTTCTTCAGACGATTCGGCGCCCGTGAATGTTTAATGTGTGTCCGTGACTTTAATTTTTAAATAGTATCCTTCCATTCTCTTATAAATAGGATGCTTAGTTTAGAATTGAAAATCACACCAGAATCAGAGAATTCTTCTTCTATAATATTGAGCGTATTTCTTTTGAGTTTCAGGAAGCTTTGGGTGTAGAAAATAGTGAAAGTTTTCTTCAAGAATATCCCCGCCCTACCAGTCAGAAATACTCTCCTTTTAAGGCAAGGGGTATTATTTATTTCATATTCACTTATGATATTATTTTTAGTATTCGTAAGAAATTTTATTTCGTTCAATATTTGCAAGAAATATTATCTTCGTTTAATATTCATAAGAAATATTATTTTCGTTCAACAGTTGTAAGAGATATTATTTTTGTTCAGTATTCATAAGAAATAATATTTTCTTCCTACTCTATAGTATGTGAGTAATATTATTTCGTTTTAGATTCTAAATTTTACACTCATTTTGTTAAGTTTTGGCTTCTATACTTAATGAAATTAGTAGAATATCATTGAAATTTGCGTTTCATCCAGTATCTTTTCATCGAAATATTATTTTGAACATTCTTGATAAGTTTTAACTTTTTCATGCCGGAGTATTATTTACATGGTACTATTCCCGAAGTACTATTCATGGGGTACTATTCACTCTGATACTATTCACCCGGGGTACTATTCATGATAAAAATTAGTTTCTTTTCGGTCCAAATTATTTTTGGTATAATATAAATCTTGAATTTTACTCCACAAAGCAGTATCATGTTGACAATTTGAACATAATTGAATTATGAATAAATTAAATAATAAATCTTTAGAAATTTATCATTTGCTTTCTTTTAATTAAATTCTTATATCATTGTTATCATCATCACGCTTATATTGTGATGAAAGTCATCTTTGGCCATAGTGCACAGATGGACTGCTGATTGGTATGATTATGACCAGGGATTATTTGGTATAATCATGACCCGTAATGTTACAAATGATGTGATAAAAGTCCTCATTAGCCCATAGTGAATTGATGGACAGTTATTGGCATGATCATGACTATTAGTGAAAACACGAATATCCTTGGTCCGTAGTGCATGGATAATTCGTGGTTGTGATACTAATGAATATCCTTGGCCCGTAGTGCATGAATAATTCAATGATGTGAATTATTTATTGAGCTGAGTCTCAGTGATAAAATTGATCATAAACTTTTTAAATCATAGAAGATAATAGATATCATGCTCTACTTGACTATTCTAATGGTTTGCTTGAGTTAAACTTAATGTTTACTATAACGACCCCAAAATTCATACAATTTAATTATTACATTCGATCGTTAATAATACATTCAACCTCTAATTTTTACATCATTAAACGATAATACAATCATTGAAATTTGCGAAATAATTAAAACTTTCTATTACAAACTATCCTCGTTCCCAAAACCTTCAACCTTTACCTCTAAATATCTCAAAATCATTTTAATACTACAATAGTTTACATCGCGAAATGATATTACAATTCAACATCAATACATTATTCGGAACCTTAAACATGGTTTAAATAATAATAACATAACCAAAGTGTATAAATCTTTAAGTATCACATATGATTCATGTATTTCAAGTAACACATAACTTTACCTCGAATCTTAAACCTGTAAAAGTGGTTATTTGCAAGGTTGAGCTCGACAGCCCAGCAAAATCTAACAGTTTTCATGCCTCACATAGCACGTAATAACATGCTCAACATATAACATACATGCTACAGTTCATATAACAGGTATAAAGATTGAGTCCTTACTCAATCAACATGCTTTAATCAATCAACATAGTCATAAATTGACTTTAACATTTCATACTTTCAACATATATAAAACACATCATGCTCTTTGAAATAAAGATTTAAAACAGTTAATCATCAAGTTCACATAGTAAATAGGAACTAAAAAACTTGCCTTGATCGTTGTTTACCAATAACAGTTTAACAGCTTATAGATATCTGCACTTTACGTGCCCTACACAATTATATAATCATTCACATTAACTATTAGTCACATAGCAACGCATAGTAGTTGTAATTTAAACTTTACTCTACGACTCATAACCCTTCCTATCATAAATATACAATGTTCAATTTGATTGTGTTAACTTTCAACTTATATCTTTCATATTTGAAGTTCATTCAAATGATTAAGTCTTGCTAGGACTACTTATTGGTTTTATATTAACACTATTCAATATCTTATAATATTCATTTCATTTTATTTAAAACACTTTTTACGTTCATTATCACTTATCACGGCGTTTCGACGTTTATTCGTCACACGCCCAATTTGTCTTTCTTGTGTGTGCTTAGTATGCGTATACAACTTATCTAATACATCATTTATTAATGTTAAGAATCATTATACTTCATAATATTCATGTTCTATAACTTAGAACAACATCTTTTATTGTCAAGAGCACTACACTTGCATACGTGCATGCCCGACGCCCCCCGATTGCCTCCAAAAACACAATTGTCCTAAATATGACCATTTTGACCCCTGTTACAGACCTCAAATTGAAAAACTTAAAGAATAAAAGTTGTAGGTCTATTCATCCTCGTTCCGGATCATCTTGAATCATTTCAATCGGAGTTCGTATGAAAATGTTATAGCCATATTACCAAAATAGGTCAAAGCAGTCACAATCAGCAGACATGGGGCTCGGTCGCGCCCCTTTTCCGCGTGCCCGTACCAACTAGCCACGCTGGACAGCGCGCCCACGCTCCTGGGCAGTGCACCCGCGCTCATAGGCAGCACGCCCGCGTTGGGGTTCGCCCAGATTACAGTGTTTTGCGATTTTTTTGACCATTTTCTCCTAATAATCTTCATAACTTGATTTATACACATCCAAATTAGTCCGTTTTTGATTCTTTGGATTCATAATTCATAGAACTACAATATACTAGAATTCTAACAATTTATAAAAACATTAACCAACCTAAAATTTGACCCAAAACACATGTTCATACTCTATTTTCATGTTTTAAACACATTTAGTGAATTCGATCGCCACGACTTCGTTTCTTAACCAATTGACATGATTCAAACTACGCCGTTTTCGTTTCTTAATGTACTAACATATTCTAACATCAAATTATAGATTATAACACATATTAAGCATGAAATTTTGTACTTTCTAAAGCCATTTTTGAACAAAAACACTGTTATTTACTTTTCTCCTTATAAACCCAAATTTCATGTATTTGAACACCAACATAAACTTATAAAGGATAACTAACAGATTTAGCAACAGATTACATACATATAAATAACATTTTCTACAACAATTCAACCAAAACCTAATTTCAAGAGAATAGAAAATTACAAAAACCAAATATTAGAATTAGGGGTAGATTATACCTTAACCCTTTGATGTTATCAACGTTCTAGCAAATCCTTCTCAATCCTACTCCTTCTCCAACTCTAAATTCTCTGTATTCTTTCTCTCTACCTCTCTATTCTTCTTAGTTAGCCATTAGGAGAAATAAGACGCGTAATATAACTGATAGAGCCTCATCTCCCACGTACTTATCAGTTAAAGAAAATAAAAGACGTCGGTTGAATAAGCCAAAGGCCACAAGGCCTTGTTTGGCTAACCAAAAATTTCCTCAAACTAAATTATTTAAATAATCTTATATTATATAGTTTCATGTCACACGTTTAGTTAATTAAATAACTTTAGCTCAATTAATTTAAATAACTTGTAATGGTAATTAAAATAATTTCTATTATAATTATATTTATGAATAATACATAATTATATATCTAATTTAATTAATAAATTGTACACGTAACTTTATTTAATTTATTTATTTCCTTTAAATTAAATAATTCATTTAATTTAATTATTTTCTTAAATATTAAGCAATTGATTTAATTTAATTATTTTCTTAAATTAAATCCTTCGAGATAAAATTATCATCACTCAATTTAATTAACACTTATTAATTTAGTTACTAAATTAATTCACCACAATTCATCAATTATTTATTTATCTCAATAAATAAATTAATTAAAATATTTATTTAATTCAATAAATATTTAAAATTAATTACAAAATTCATTTAATTCCTTCAGTAGTTAACTTAACTATTAAACCTCACTTCCCAATATATGAATATATATTTCTCTTCACCCCAGATCACATGTTTCAAAATATATAGCACGTATATATAAATACTCAAACTCAAATATCTCATAATAAGAATTTTAATTATTAAATTCCTATTTTAATAACCTATAAAAATTCGGGTTGTCACATCCTTCCCTCCTTATAAGGATTTCATCCTCGGAATCACCGAAACCCTAACTTACTCAGGTTTTCATCAAATCTCTTTGTTAAATAACTTCAACACATTACCTTAATATAGATTTTATATTTCCTACTCCCACCATTCTTGATAATAAATTCTTGTAAGTTTTATTTCATAACCTTTACTTAGACTTAATTATATTTGAGTATTATATATTCTTTAACCCATTCATTTCCTTTTCTAAGGATCGTTATCATAAACACTCGAGATATTACATTCACCCATTCTTCTAAGAATTTCGTCCTCGAAATTTTATTTATTAATCTTCATTCATTCAATCTATAAAAATAGACTTTATGTTAATACTTTATTCATTCATTGGGTTCTATAGCCACTTCTTTCCACAAAGATCTTTCTATAATTATTAAACTTTTCTATTAAAAGTTTTACATTATTATTTGATAACTCATCTCCTTCTCATTTAAAAATTTCCTTTCTCACTTATTCAATATATTCATCATTCAGTGTCGCATTCTACGACTTACTTCTTTTTAAGGAATATCATCCTTACCACATTCACCTTTTAGAATAACAATAATCTTCCACAATTGCTCAATAATTGGGAAGCGATATGAATAACAAGAATTTAAAAGATTCCAAATCATGCTGAGGGTCATAAGACCTTGAACTACGTCCACGGTTATAAGTACTCTTTCAACTTAAACCTTAATAGTCATTAGACTATAGGGACTCCTGTACTTAGGGTGTTAAGCCCTTTCGTACGATGTATTGTGCACAAATATTTAAACGCTATGCGTATGTCCATAGTTATAAGTAATCTTTCAACTTAAACTTTAACAGTCATAAGACTATAGGGACTCCTCGTACTTAGGGTGATCAGCCCTTCGTACAATGTATTGTGCACAAACATCTAAACGCCTCCGCGTAATCCCTTATAAAAGGGTTGTTCATCTCAGCTTTTTAACATCTGAATCCGCACCAAAACAATTTGGTTTGGCATAGTTTGACAAAGAACGCTTGAATTCCATGAACATCTTTCAATATTCGTCTAGCTGAATCAAATAGCATAAACTTCTACAACAATTCGGACATCAATTCTCTGTATTCTTTCTCTCTACCTCTCTATTCTTCTTAGTTAGCCATTAGGAGAAATAAGACGCATAATATAACTGATAGAGCATCACCTCCCACGTACTTATCAGTTAAAGAAAATAAAAGACGTCAGTTGAATAAGCCAAAGGCCACAAGGCCTTGTTTGGCTAACCAAAAATTTCCACAAACTAAATTATTTAAATAATCTTAAATTATATAGTTTCATGTGACACCTTTTGTAAGACCCCAACTTTTATGAATAAAGATTAATTTCTCTGAAAATATATTTTTGAATATTATGGTGTGGATATAATATAATGTTATAGTTGTGGGTAATATTTACAAATTTTGCAAAGTAAGCAAGTGGTTATATAATATTCGATTGGTGGGGAATATTTATTTTAACGGGGAATATTAGACGACAGCGACACAATCATTGGTGGACCCCTAACGGAAGTATTGTCGTAATAAGAGCTTACGTAATTATCTTTTATAAAAATAACTACGTAAGTGTTACCGTTAAAACTGTTGAACTACCCGGTAGTAAAAGTACAGTAATACACGTGGTTGCATAGTAGCACACGGTATTGGTTATTGATGCTTACGTGAGAAGTCACTCAGTTATACTCAATTATTGCTACGAGAATTCTTTGATCATATCTCTCATATTATTGATTCAATTATTGTCACAGTATCATCTACATAATATGTTATATTATTAAATCAATAATTCAGACGACAAAGTTATTTATATTATTAAATTGCAATATTTACAATGTCTAGAAGTTTTGTCAAGGAGAGGTTGGGTCATCTAATTGCGCGCCAATAAGGAGAAATCCTTATCGAAAAGACCCCTCTTTTCTGGGAACGACCTGGTTGTTAAATATTGTGAGTTATAATATTAATGATGAATAAGTTCGTGTTGATTAAAGATGAATTTGATAGTTCCATTGTGTTGGGATTATTAGTGTTTTTGGAAATTGACATCTATTCCGATGATAATTGATATATGGGGGTTATATTGATAAATCGGGTAATTAATCGGATAAATGAGCAATTAATTGCTACTAATTCACATGCTTATATAACTATTTGTTCACATGTGTGTACTATTGAATCACATTCATGTACTATTAGGGGAGTTGGTGCAAGATTGATAATACTTGCATGACTAAATTAAAAATGGAGGTATAGATGGAGGTACTATACTGTAATTCGTATTTTCACATGATTATAACTATTGATTCACATGATTGAACTATTGATTCACATTATTTACTATTAGGGGAGGTGGTGCAAGTTTGATAATACTTTCAGGACTAAATTAAAAATGAAAGAAAAGTTAGAGGTATTGTACTGTAATATTTCGAGCCCCAAAACGTGCAATTATCGAAACTATATTTTCCTATAAATAGAAGCTCATTCTTCCTTCATTTCTCACCAATTCACTAAAGCTATAGAGTAATTATTATAGAGAGAAATTATAGAGAGAAAGAAGAAGAGAAGTCTGCTACCTCTCTACTCCAGTATCCATTTTCTTTCTAAGGTAACGGGTATTATTTCTTTCGTATTCATGAAGAGAACTTTTGTTATTCCATTCTTTATTATTATATTGGAATAACTTGTCTATGCGAAGTACCGCATACATGGTGAAATTCTTCTGTTATTCCATTCTTTATTATTATGTTGAATAACTCATGCATGCCAAGCACCGCATACGTGGTGAAATTCTTCTCGTATTCCATTCTTTATTATTCATTGGAATATCCCGTCTGCATGCGTAATTATGCTAGACTGGTTCCATTCTTTATTATTCGTTGGAATATCCATGCTCATGCGGATTACGCTTAGACTCGGTTCCATTCTTTATTATTACATTGGAATAAACTGCATGCATGCGGTCTATCGCATGCACGTGGTGAATTCTTATGTTATTCCATTCTTTATTATTCATTGGAATATCCATGCATGTGGAGTTACGCATGACTGGTTCCATTCTTTATTATTTTATTGGAATAACTTTGCCCATGTGGATTATCATATTATGGTGAATGATCCTTCGTATTCATTCCTTATTAAATTATGAAAATGATCCATCTACGTGGATTACCGCATGGCGGGTGAAAATCCATTTGCAGCTTTATATATTCTATGATACTCATTTGGTTAAAGTTTTCGCTTCTATACTCCATGAAATTAGTAGAATATCCACGAATATTTGCGCTTCATCCTAAGTATCTTTTCATGGAAATATTCTTCTGAGCATTCTTGAATTTTACTCCACAAAGCAGTATCATGTTGACAATTTGGACGTAATTGATTTCAAGATAAATTAACTTATAAATCTTTAAAATTTATTCTTGAACTTGTTTTATTGAATTATTATGTCATTGTCATCATCCTCATGCTTATATTGTGATGAAAGTCATCTTTAGCTTACGTGCATAGATGGACTTGGTATGATTATGACCAGGGATTATTCGGTATAATCATGACTTGTAATGTTATAAATGATGTGATAAAAGTCCCCAAAGAGTCTCAGAAAGTGCATTGATGGATAGTTTTTGGTATGATTATGACCGAGGATTATTTCGGTATAGTCATGACCATTGATGATTTAATGAATATCCTTGGCAGAGTAGTGCGAGGATGACTCAATGATGTGGTTTATTTATTGTCGAGTCTCAAATGATAAAAATTGATGAAAACATTTTAAATCATAGAAGATAGTAGATATCATGCTCTACTTGACTAAATCTAATGGATTGCTTATTCTCACGCAGATTAAACTTGATGTCTATTGTATTTTATTAGTTTAACATTGTTGAAGACTAATGATAATTTATTCTGCATTATCTTAGTCATAATATTTATTACTGGGCTAGTTGAGCTCATCCTTTCTTTCTTTTGTTCTCTTCAGGAAATGAGAACGTAGCAAGGACTGATCGGGGAACGGAGTGACGGTCGGATGATAACATTAGTAGTCCTCACTATTACGTTAAATAGTGTGACAATAAATGTAATGAGGACTCCATTGAGTGTGGATATTGTCAGATGACAATATTCTTATTAAAACTCTTAGATTATGTTTTGTCGTATTTTTACATTTGCATCGTTGTATAATTAAGTTGTATTTGAATTTTGTACCATGTATTTGGCGACTCAAGATGGGTGATGTATACCTATTTTGGGGGCGTCACACCTTTAGTTAATTAAATAACTTTAGCTCAATTAATTTAAATAACTTGTAATGGTAATTAAAATAATTTCTATTATAATTATATTTATGAATAATACATAATTATATATCTAATTTAATTAATAAATTAGACACATAACTTATTTAATTTATTTATTTCTTTTAAATTAAACAATTCATTTAATTTAATTATTTTCTAAAATATTAAGCAATTGATTTAATTTAATTATTTCTTAAATTAAATCCTTTAGATAAAATTATCATCACTCAATTTAATTAACACTAATCAATTTAGTTACTAAATTAATTCACCAAAATTCATCAATTATTTATTTATCTCAATAAATAAATTAATTAAAATATTTATTTAATTCAATAAATATTTAAAATTAATTACAAAATTCATTTAATTCCTTCAATAGTTAACTTAACTATTAAACCTCACTTCCCAATATATGAATATATATTTCTCTTCACCCCAGATCACATGTTTCAAAATATATAGCACATATATATAAATACTCAAACTCAAAACATCTCATAATAAGAATTTTAATTATTAAATTCCTATTTTAATAACCTATAAAAATTCGGGTTGTCACATTTATTGTATTTTATCAATTTAACACTGTTGAAGGCTAATGATAATTTATTCTGCATTATCTTAGTCATAATATTTCTTACTGGGCTAGTTGAGCTCACTCTTTGCTTTCATTGTTTTCTTCAGGAAATGAGAACGTAGCCGGGACTAGTCGGGGAACGGAGTGATGGTCCGAGTTAGTGGCTGTAGTAGTCCTCACTATTCTATGAAATAATGTGATAATAATTGTAATGAGGACTCTATTTGAGTTTGGATATTGTCTAGAAGACAATATTCTTGTTAAAACTCTTACCTATGTTTTGTCCTATTTTACACAACAATTGTATAATTAAGTTTGTATTTGAATTATGTACCATGTATTTCGCGACTCAGAATGGGTGATGTATACCTATTTTGGGGGCGTCACAATCCTCATGCTTATATTGTGATGAAAGTCATCTTCGGCCCGTAGTGCATAGATGGACTGTTGATTGGGATGATTATGACCAGAGATTATTCGGTATAATCATGACCCGTAATGTTACAAATGATGTGGTAAAAGTCCTTATTGGCCCGTAGTGCATTGATGGACAGTTGTTGGCATAATCGTGACCATTGGTGATAACACGAATATCATTGGCCCATAGTGCATGGATAATTCAGTGGTTTGAATTATTTATTGAGCTGAGTCTCAGCGATAAAATTGAAGATAAACTTTTTAAATCATAGAAAATAGTAGATATCATGCTCTACTTGACTATTCTAATGGATTGCTTGTTTCGCTGCAGTCAAACTTGTTGTTTATTAGTTTAACACTTTTGAAGGCTAACGATAGTATATTCTGCATTATCTTAGTTATAATATTTCTTACTGGACTAGTTGAGCTCACCCTTTTGCTTTCATTGTTCTCTTCAGAAAATGAGAACGTAGTCGGGACTAGTCGGGGAATGGAGTGACGGTCCGAGATGGTGGCTGTAGTAGTCCTCACTATTTTATAAAATAGTGTGATAATAATTTTAATGAGGACTCCATTTGAGTTTGGATATTGTCTAGAAGACTATATTCGTGTTAAAACTCTCAGCTATGTTTTGTCGTATTTTACACAACAGTTGTATAATTAAATTTGTATTTAAATTCTTTACCATGTCTTTGACGAATCAGAATGGGTGATGTATACCTATTTTGGGGGAGTCACAATATATCAAAAGAAAGCCCTGGAAGTAAGCTAAACGCAGAAATTTGAATCACCCAAAAATTCTTTGGATTTTTTATGGTGACGGTTTTAGTGAAACTGGTATGAAGGACTTATAGTCCGAAAAATCAGTTTTATTAAGCTCTATTACGTGAGTTATAATTTGTAATTCGACCGTTGGATCGTTGTAATTTTTGGATATGTTATACATATATAAGTTGAGTATAAGTCCACAAATTTTGAACCGTTAAAGATTAACGTACAATTTGTTATGATTTTAAGGAGGTGACTGGTCCAGAAATTTTTGTAGCAGAATTTTCGGTAAACCTTTCTCTCTATGTTAGATTCAGAATTTGGAAAAACTTTCTTCTACAAAGTTGTAGAGAATTAAATTTTACATGGACAGGACATAAGATCTGTATTTTTCTGATAAAAATGCTAATTATTATGAACTAGTGAAGTTTCTGAATATTGGAGTTTATAATTAATTTATCGAAAAAATTATTTGGGCTGAAATATTTTTACAGAATACCTATAATATCATCTTAGAATTTCTGTACATTTTTGATGAATTATTGAAAAGCAGAAGTAATTATTGTATTTTTAAACTATTTATAGTTAGAAGAAATTCATAGAATATTCTTTGAATGATGAAAAATTATGAAACTTGGTAAAAAATCTTATAATATTATTTTATAATTTTTGGGTAGTTTTGAAAAATTATTGAATAACAAAAATATTTATTGTATTGTTAAGCTATTTATGGTTAGTTTAAAATAGAGAAAATTCATAGAAAATTCTATGAATGGTGGAAAATTAGAATTTTCTTTGAAAATATTATTATAATATAAGATTAATATTGATGATATTTTAAAGATATAAAGTATGTGGAGTTAGTATTTCTATTTTGAAGCTCTTAAATGATAGTTTTTATATAAAGAAATAATTATAGAAAATTGTCGGATAATCCAAAAAATGTGATAAAAACACAATAATACGCGTGATTTCACAGTAGCACATGGTATTGCACAGTGATTCATATTATTGATTCTTACGTAAGAAGTCACTCAATATTTTATTCAATAATAATTATCACAATAGTTATTGCACAGTTATTTATATTATTGATTCTTAATTACGTAAAAAGTCACTCAATATTTCATTCAATAATTGTCACAGTAGTTATTGCACAGTGACTTATATTATTTGATATGATATAATTAAACTAGTCGGCAGTATTATGAGTCTATGTTAATAATTGTGAAAAATGGTTCAAAGATTAAAAATGGTGTTGATTAAAGATAAGTATGATATGCAGATGTTTGTTCAATTATTTTCTTTTTACAAAAGTAAGTTTGGCAGGACTTGCCGACACTCTACTTTTTCTAAAGTAGTCTGGACCACAACTCAATTATTTTTAAAACGTGTACAAGTTGGTTTAACTTTCTATGTGGGACCATAAATTCCACTACCATTATTATATACCTCATTTGGTTATTTTGTCAAAGCAGGTGTGCTAGTTGTTTACTAAATTTTTAGTATAAATAGGTTGCCCGGTTGAGTAACTAAACACACACCATCACTACACTAAAAATATAGAATTCTTTTACTACAATATTCTGAGTATAATATTGTGAGTATTTCTATTGAGTGTAATGTTACTCCAAGTGTAGATAAGGAATGCAAGCATTGTTTATGATGATCAATTTCACAGAAAGCATAATCAAGTCACATGCTAAGGTAAGGGATGTCATTATTATGGTAAGGGGGTATCATTTTTATGGTAAAGGGATGTCATTTTCTTTCATACTCCATATTATGGTAAGATATTATCATTCGTTTCTTCAGTTTATCACTAAATGGTGAAAAGTCCTGAAATGATTAGAATATCCTTAATAGTTTGTGCTTCATCTAAAATTATGTTGGCAATTTGGACTCTGGATAATTAAATTGAAAATCACTAAGATCTATTTTATCTTATCATTCTGATTATTTATGTTCATTTATTATATATTTCATTGTCATCATCCTCATGCTTATATTGTGATGAAAGTTATCTTTGACCTGTAGTGCATAGATGGACTGTTGATTGGTATGATTATGACCAAGGATTATTCGGTATAATCATGACCATTGGTGATAACACGAATATCCTTGGCCCGTAGTGCATGGATAATTCGTGGATGTGATACTAATGAATATCCTTAGCCCGTAGTGCATGGATAATTCAGTGATGTGGATTATTTATTGATCTGAGTCTCAGCGATAAAATATTAATGTGGATGCGATAATAATGAATATCCTTGGCCCGTAGCGCATGGATAATTCATGGATGTGATGAAAGTCATCTTTGGCCCGTAGTGCATAGATAAACTGTTGATTGGTATGATTATGACTAGGGATTATTTGGTATAATCATGACCTGTAATATTACAAATGATGTGGTAAAAATCCTCTTTGGCTTACGTGCAAAGATGGATTAATGTTACAGACAACTGATGTGGTAAAAGTCATCTTTGACCCGTAGTGCGAAGATGGATTGTTGATTATTGGCTTTACAGTTCTATATCTTTGGTATGTAATGTAAAGATGGACTGTTGATTATTGGTTTTACAATTCTATATCTTTGGTCTGTAGTGCAAAGATGGACTATTGATTATTGGTTTTACAGTTGTATGTCTTTGGCCGTAGTGCAAAGATGAATTTAATGGCATAATTATAAACATAAACTGTAAATTAGTATAACCATGAGCTTTGTGTTACAGGTAAAAATAGGTGGTGAAAGTTCTCTTTATCTTGGGTACAACAAAGAACTGTTCAAAGGTATAACAGTAATGAAATATTAATGATGGACTTTTAATTTGGAAGAGACAGTAGACATTATGTTCTACTTGACTCTCCTAATGGATTGCTGATTCCGTTGCTATTATGGTTCAAAACTTTTATCATCTACCATATGTTCTAAATATCTGATTTATTATTGATGAAGGCTATTGATAATTTATTTATATTTAGTCATGATATTCT